>CP125976.1:245494627-246694627 GCA_030063025.1 Avena longiglumis | reverse complement strand
TGGCGGGCGGCAAGGTCTCGAGGTGGTCAGGTTGAATGGGAACGGCGCATGCACGGTGGTGCGTGTCGGCATGGTTGACAGCGGAGCGGGCACGGCGTTCCTGGCGGTTCCTATCTGTGTCTTCGAGCTAGGGCTGGTCGAGAGGGGGTGGTGAGGCATGGGCTGCATTCTAGACAAGGTGGGCACGGCTAGTTCTTCCTCTAGATTGCTATCCACCTTGGGGTGGCATGGTGAGGCTCGGCCTACTCACCATTGATGGCAAAGCAAGCTTACAGTGGTGCTAGAGGTTAGTTAAAGGAACTAGATGATCTACTAAGGCTAGTTGCAACCAGAGGGGAAACAAGTTAGGCCCAATTTACTGCACACAATAGTGTTTGTGATTTGTTTGATTTGAGTCTGCAAGCTGTTTGATGAAATGGCCGCAAGAAACTTACTTTTTAATTTTGAAAATACTTTTGGTGGGCGTGCTAGGCATGTGCTAGGGATTCTGTGGGTGCTTGGGTTTTGAAAATTGAGCTTGTTTGAGTGGTTTTTGAAATAGTGGGATCTTCCCATATGAGATAGATTCAATTTTAAACTATCATTTGAACTTAGTATTTGAATGTTTTTGGATGATCACAAAGTGGGCCTTGGTACCTTATTATGAGTACTAACAAGGGGTGCAAAGATCCACAAATGTTTCTGTTAAGTTTTGAAAACTAGGGATAGCCAAAGTAGGCATGAGCGTTAATTTGGCAAAAATGACCATTCACTTCATTTGTTTATTTTGAGTTGTTTGTCTTTGGGAAAATTTTGGGGATTATTTAGATGATGTTTATTTCACCTAAGAATCATTTTACAAGAAAAGAAACACAGAACCATGTCAATTCAAAAGAATCCAAATTTTGAATACACACACATATGAATGCTTTCATATTTTTAGTTGGGAAAGTTTTTGTTAACCCTAGTTTTGATGATTAGAGTTTGATGATCTAAGTTTAATATTTTTGGGATGTTACAAACCTTCCCCCCTTAAACAAAATCTCGTCCCGACATTTGAAAAAGGACGAAAAAGATTACCTAGGATTTGGAGAGATCGGGAAACTCTGTCCTGATGTGATCTTCGCGCTCCCAGGTAGCTTCCTGTTCTATGTGATTGCTCCACTGAATCTTGAGAAACTTGATGCTTCGGGTTCTGGTAGTTCTGAAAGCTTCTTCCAAAATACGGATGGGTACTTTGGGATAGGTCAGGTCATCGTTGATTTTTATGGTCCGGTGATCAATGTTCTTGATTGATACGACACTTCTCCTCGACGGTTCATAATCTTAAAGGGGCCGATATATCTGGGGGCTAACTTTCCCTTCAGTTGGAAACGCTGGATTCCTCTCAATGGCGACACTTTCAGGTACACGAACTCTCCAATGTTGAAGGCGAGGTATCGACGTCTCTTGTCGGCGTAACTCTTCTGTCTTGACTGGGCGGTCTTGAGGTGCTCATGAATCTTGTGAACTTTCTCTTCTGCTTCTCGTAGAATGTCGGGTCCAAAAATCTGACTCTCTCCTACTTCTGACCAGTTCAAAGGGGTGTGACACTTACTTCCATACATGAATTCAAATGGGGCCATTTGAAAACTAGCTTGATAAATGTTGTATGAAAATTCTGCAAACGGCAGACAGTCTTCCCATTTAGATCCATACTCTAACACGCATGCTCTCAACATATCTTCGAGTATTTGATTTACTCGCTCCGTTTGTCCGTCGGTCTGAGGGTGATAAGCTGTGCTGAAATCTAGTTGGGTTCCTAAACCTTCTTGGACTTTCTTCCAGAATCTCGAGGTAAACTGAGTTCCTCGATCAGATACGATGTTCTTGGGGACTCCGTGCAAACTGATGATTCTAGCGATGTATAACTCCGCTATCTTCGAACTCTGATATGTGGTCTTGACTGGTAAGAAATGGGCGAATTTGGACAATGTGTCCACTATGAACCAGATAGAGTCACTTCCCCTACTAGAAGTAGCCAATCCGGTGATAAAGTCCATTCCAACGGAATCCCATTTCTGTTTCGGAATCTGCAATGGTTGCAACAATCATGCGGGTCTTTGATGTCCCGCCTTGACTCTCTGACAGATATTACACTTGGCGATATAGCTTCCGATTTCTCTCTTCATCTTATGCCACCAAAATTGCTCTTTCAAATCTTGATACATCTTCGTTCCTTCGGGGTGGATAGAATAAAGAGTATCATGAGCTTCCTTCATAATAACTTCTTTCAACTCAGAATCTACTGGTACACAAAGGCGTCCTTTGTACCACAGAACTCCTTCTTCGTCTTCGGTAAATCCGGGTACCTTGCCTGTACCGATACGACGCTTGATTCCGTCGATACTAGCATTTCCTTTCTACGCCTCTTTGATCCGGCTGATCAAAGTGGGTTGAAGTTCTACGCTAGACAAAAATCCTTCACTTACTAATTCCATTCGGAAATCTTCCATCTCTTTGTGCAGACTTGGTTGCTCCATCAAAATCATGGAGTTCAAGCGGCACGACAATTTTCTAAGGGCATCTGCTACCACATTGGCTTTACTGGGGTGATAGTAAATGTCCAGATCGTAATCCTTGATTAGCTCAATCCATCTTCTCTGTCTCATATTCAGCTCCTTCTGAGTGAATATATACTTCAGGCTCTTGTGATCCGAATAAATCTCACAACGATTTCCCATCAGGTAGTGCATCCATGTCTTCAGAGCTAAAACTACGACTGCGAGCTCGAGGTCGTGGGTTGGATAGTTCTGCTCATGTTGTTTCAGTTGTCGGGATAGATAAGATATTACTTTGCCTTCTTGCATTAGAACACATCCGAACCCGATCTTGGATGCGTCACAATACACGTCAAAGGGCTTCGTGATATTCGGCATGATTAAGATTGGGGCTGAAATCAATCCCCTCTTGAGTTTTGGAAAAATTGCTTCACATTTGTCCGTCCATTCAAACTTCTTGTCCTTCTTCAGCAATTGGGTCATGGGTCTGGCGATACTCGAGAACCCTTCTACGAACTTGCGATAGTATCCCACCAATCCGAGAAATGCACGAACTTGGGTTTGAGTGGTTGGGGCTTGCCAATCTTCGACGTCTTTCACCTTTGTAGGGTCAACGGCAATTCCTCCGGCTGATACAATGTGACCGAGGAATCCTACCTCCTGTAACCAGAATTCACATTTGCTAAACTTGGCATACAACTGATGCTCTCTAAGGGTTCCAAGAATGGTCCTTAGGTGTAGCTCATGTTCTTCTTCTGATTTGGAATAAATCAGAATGTCGTCGATGAAAACAATGACAAACTTATCCAGGAAGTCCATAAAAATCTTATTTATGAGATTCATGAAATAAGCGGGGGCATTGGTTAATCCAAAAGACATGATAGTATACTCGTATAATCCATATCTGGTGGTAAAGGCAGTCTTGGGGATATCCTCTGCGCGAAGCTTGAGTTGATGATAGCCAGTTCTAAGATCAGTCTTAGAAAACACTTTAGCACCGGTCAATTGATCAAACAAATCTTCTATCTTGGGCAATGGGTATTTGTTCTTGATAGTGACATCATTCAACTTCCGATAATCCGTACACAAATGGTTACCTCCATCCTTCTTGTCCACAAACAAGACAGGTGATCTCCATGGTGACGCACTTGGTTGAATCAATCCAATTTCCAACATGGCATCCAGTTGCTTCTTCAGTTCTACTAGCTCAAACGGGTTCATACTATATGGTCTCTGGGCTATGGGTCCTGTTCCGGGGATTAGTTCAATGATAAACTCGATATCCCGATCTGGGGGCATACCAAACAAAACATCTGGAAATACATCAGGTATTCACAGACTATCCGGACTTGGTCAATGGTAGGTTGGGCTATACTCTTGTTGCACTTGAATTGATGAGGTAAGGTTTCAGATACATGCTCGACTGATACTCCTGCTGTATTGGTCATGGTTATGGCTTTCTTGGCACAGTCAATTAATCCTTTATATTTGGACATCCAATCCATTCATAATACTACTTACAAACCTTTAGTTCCGAGTATTATCAGATTAGCATAAAAATCTATGCCATGGATTCGGATAGGGACGGCTTTGCAAATTTGCCTAGCTTTGGTGGTTGAACCGGGGATTTGAACAATCATAACATGCTTCAGTTTGGTGGGTTGAATCTTACTAGTGCATGCAAATTCTTCGGTGACAAATGAGTGCGATGCACCAGAATCAAACAACACTCTAGCAAGTACTGAATTAATAGAAAACATACCCAGCACGACATCTGGCGCTTCCTGGGCTTCTTCAGCATGCATGAGAAAAAGACGGCCGTTGCGGTTGAGCAAGTTCCCTGGGGCAAACCTTCTTCCGAGCTGAACACGACGCTGCTGCTGAGCTGGGGCATTTGCATTGGGGGCTGCGGCATTCTTCTTGGGGCACTCATTAGAGTAGTGACCCTTATTTCCACAGTCATAACAAGTCACTTGTGACTTGTCCTTTGCTGCAACAGGCACAACATTGCTTCCAGTCCTCGGGGAAGTGTTGGTGTTGGCGGCAACATTGTTGTTGTTGAACTTGGGTGGGGCACGGTTGAAATTGCTAGAGTTGCTGCGGTTGTTGTGGTTTCCTCCCGGCCTTGGGTTTCCACGGTTGGGATAGGTCGGACGGTTCATCGGGGGTCTGTTTGTTCTCGGGGCAAATCCTGGAGATGAGTTGGGGCGATACTTTGGGGTATGATGGGTTCCTGGATGATGCATCATGCGAAGCTTGCGGTTCTCATTGGCTTGGATGATCTTTCCTTCCATCTGAATGGCAGAGTCGACGAGCGCTTCAATATCAGCAAAGGGGATATTGACCAACACCGTCTGCATCTCATCGTGCAGACCATTCAAGAATCTTTCTTTCTTCTTGGCTTCAGTGTCGATCTCATCCAGGGAATACCTAGCCAATGACAAGAATTTGTCACGGTATTCCACTATGGTCATCCTTCCTTGCTTTAGTTCTCTGAATTCATCTCTCATTCTCTTGATCAAACCTGGTGGCACATGGGTTCTGCTGAACTTGACCTTGAATTCCTCCCAGGTCATCATCTGTCCTCTGGTCATTGCACACCATGCTCTTGCATCTCCGGCTACATAGTGGGTGGCGAACAGAACTTTCTCGTTAGCTTCCACTCCAGTGACTTCCAGGTTGTTTTCCATGGTTTGCAGCCAATCATCTGCATCTAGGGGATCTTCCGACTTAGTGAAAACAGGTGAGTTGGTGTTCTGGAAATTCTTGATCTTAGATCCATGGTTGTCCTGATTTCCTTGGCCTTGATTGTTGTGGGCCAGCTAAGATATCTGCTGAAGGGTGGCTAAGTTGGATTGACGTTCGGCTCTTTCAGCTTCGCGGTCAGAAACCAACATTTGCAGGATCTGCAACATCGGGTCCGGGGATGAACCACTTCCTCCGCGAGGCATCTGAAGATTGAGATAGATCATGAGAAAAGAGGGACATTTCTAAGGTTCAGGGACTTTGAATTTTTTTTAAAGTTTGACTCAGATTTTCTAGCAACTTGCTTTTTATTCATTCATCCATAGCACACGATACAACATACACCACAACAAAGGAAAAACATATGGTTTTAAGAACCATTCTGGAAACTACGATACAGTGGGACCGAATACAACTCACTACGCTAGTGCTCAAGTGCTACTACTCCTTGGAGTCGGTGTAATCGTCATCCTCATCGTCATCGATGAAGGCGAAATCCTCCTCATCGGTGAAGAAGTCCATGGCCTGATCCTCCAGAAAGTCATCGTCATCGCTGAGATAGGAGTAGGGGTCTCCACGAAGGTCTTCTCCGGCATTCTCCCTTTCCTCTAACTGCATGTCTCTCTCGTGGATGGTCTCCTCCAAATCCGAGATATGGTGGCGAAGACAGGCAATTATACGCTCCTTCTTGTCAAGCTGACGGCGGCGAGACTTGCGGTCCTTCGCTACCATGGCAATGGTCTGATCCTTCGTCCTGATGATGGCGGACTTGTGGTTGGAGTAGTCACGGGCATTGTCCAGTTCTTGCTGACGATCATACATTATGAAGCTAAGGTGGTCCAACTGGGTCTTCAGCTCGTGGTGATATGGGGCTTCTAGTGGCTGTCCCATAGCATCACACTTGGACAAAACTCAAAGCGGGTACCCTTGATATGGTTGATACTCTGCCCACACAGACGGGCAAGAGCTTCCTGCATGGCTCTGCCAAGTCCATCGAGCCAGTTGTTCTCTCTTAAGGTGAACTGAATTCCCTCGGCAGTGGGAGGTTCAATCTTTCCTCAGAGACTTGCAACAACTAGCCACTGCCGATCTTCTCCTTCCTGATCATTGAGCTGAGCTCTGAAGATCTCGGGGTGCAGATGCTCCAGAAGTTTCGAAAGCTGGTCCAAATTCCGCTCAAAGATGAGGTCTCCTCCATTCCCCAACTGATAAAACTTGATGTACTTCACGTCCATCTATAAGAATATAGGATGAGTAAGTTAGTAGAGTGATCAAGTGTGTCAAATTTTATGTATTTTGCAAGAGTTTTTGAGGAACATGAATTTTTATGAAAGAATCAAAGTGATAAGAATGGGAATAAGTTTTTGTAAATACTTACTTTCCTGGGTTTTGAAACTAAGTTTTTGATTCAAACGTACAGTCTAACTAGGGTCTCCTATGGTCAGGATGGCTCTAATACCAACTTGTCAACACCCGGATTTTTAATCCTAGATGCCTGTTATGCCATACATCGCAATCCTAGGATAATCATTTTTGCGAGACATGACATATTTGAATATCACAGTACATCATCCATTACAAACCATACATAAGGTCTTACACAAATAAGGATCTCATGATCCAGTTCTTAATACAACTCAAGCAGCGGAATAACGTAATAATAAAGGTAGCGTAGGCAAAGCTCCATCTTCGAGGTCACATGCAATGATGACGATGGGAGATGATCCTAGTTGTCGTTACCTTCCTGTGGTCCATCATCCTAGTACTCCTCTTCATAGTCTGGCCACGGGAATAGCTAGGGACAAAGCCATGAGTACTCTTTAAGTACTCGCAAACTAATACTAACAAGTTAAGGGGGGGGGGTTTGTAGTAGGACACTAAGCTCTAGGGTTGTTTTGCAAAAATCCAGATTTACCTCTACTAAGTTCAGAAGCAAAGAAAACTAGTTGAAGTTTTATAACACCTTAGTGGGAACTTGAATTTCATATCACAACCCTGTTGTGGTCAAGTCAAAGTCTCAATTCATTTTACAAGTCATTTTGAAAACATCTGACGGGGGAACAGTATGGCCACTCCAACTGTCCATAACCACGAACGCGGCTATTCGAATAATTTGACACTCTGCAGAGATTGTACACTTTCACCACAACATACGATACATCCATAAGGAACAAATCCTGAATTCACCATACTCAGTATGCGGATAATCAATCCTAACCTTTCAATTACACGCCCCAGTATAGGTACCTCTCCTGTGAGTTTGGCCTCCCAACCATGACCAACTGTCATCTTGGGTACTGCACAGGTGGAAAATCTTCACAAGGTAGCCTCAGCTCAGACCATGGCCGTGAGGGAGCCCATACTAAGGTATATAAATTTCCAGTCAAGCCCTACCCAATTTTCGGGTATTGTGGTTGTACGGTAAAATTGGAATGGTATCGCATCCAGACAACCATCAGTTTTATAAAGGGCTAAGGCTCATGCCCCAACATTTTCTTCTCAAAATCATCTGGTGTTCGAAAACACATGTCAAAACATTTTAGTAGAATGACTCATCATTCCAAGGTTTTCATAACCATTTTCTCCAAGTATTCCCATCTAAAGTTGATCAAGTTTTATGCTTAGCACTAGCATCTACAAGTGGGGTTAAATACTAAGGAGGGGTGGTAAATAAGTGGGGATTAATGAAGTTCAATCTCATGTCTTAGGATGATATCAAGATTATCTAGCTTAGGCCAAATTTAATGCTCTTTATGCAACCTTCAATTATCTTCCTAGAATCTACAAGTCACTTAAGTAAACTCTAAGATAAAGCTTTGATAAAGAAATAAAGTAGAAAGCTTGCAAGTAAAACTAGGATTGGGTTATCAAGTGGGTATGATCACATATGCTTAAGGCATATAGTTGGCATGGTAATAAGCAAGTATTAGATTGCATAAGTAGGGTATATTGCAAGGGTTAACTTGCTCAATCCACTAGTAGTATTAGGCTTTCCTTGTGCAGAGCAGTGGTTGAAGTTCTCCTCGGCTTCTTCCTCGTAGTATCCTCCTTCCTCCTCGTATCCTTGGTCGGTACTAGCGTCTATAAATAAATACGAGGTAGACAATCACCAAACAATACTTAACTATTTTCACTCATCACACAAAGGTGCACTATAGATGATCTAGCATCATCACTTAACATTACCAAATTAAAGCATTTGTCTTATTTCTTTTAATTTGAGAAAAGTAATTTCTACTCATTGAAAAACTACTTAAGATTTAATATTCTCCAAACCCAACATGGGATCATGTTGACACATGTCATCACCACATATTTCAGTACATGGAAATGTGATTTAAAGTGGTGTCACAATTTAATAAGGTTTAACCCTTTTATTTTAAATAAATAAAGTGACTAGAAATGCCTATGTGGCATTATTTTGTTGCTTGAACATTATTTCTGTAAGTAAACCCAAATGTTTTTATATATTCTGAAAGGTGTGATCAAATGTGATTTTTGAGAGTTGGAATCAACTCAAAAGCTATTATGGTTGTATTTTGAAAAATGTTTGAATGTAGAAAAGCTTCTGACTTGTTATTTTTACCAAGGTTTATCTACAGATCCAAATGATTTGAATCCAACGCGCTTGGATTAAGCATTTCAGTACCTTTCTAACAAAATTATTTTCATGCATTTTGGTTCACTACATCGAGCTGGGTTGATTTTTGAATATAGGTACATAACTGATTTTGAATTAAAATAGAAAAATCTAAATTCAAACGGTTGGGCTGCGCGGGAGGGGTTATTGGGCCGGCCCAGTGTCACTCCGCAGCGCGGGGCTCAGCTAACAGGGGGGTTCCACCAGTCAATGGCTCATAAAACGCGAAGCGGTACGGGGCTGTGTGGTTCATTGGATTAGAAGGGGAATCGACGGCTAGGGATCGTCGTCGACGATGAACATGTCACCGGCGTGCTCGAACCCTAGCGGCTCGGTGGGGGTGCATAGGGGGCATACCAGGGCTCCAGCGACGACGGCGAGGCGGGCAAACGAACGAGTGGTCGATGGCGAGCTCAGGGATGGTCAAGGCAGCTCCGGGGGTGGTCGAAATCAATGGCTCCCTTCTTCTCCAGATGCGGCCTGCTCTGGCGCAATTCCGGCGAGCTGCTGCTCCTCGTGCTCCGGCTAGAGGGTGGAACGATCAGTGAGGTGAGGGGAGTGGAATGGTGTGCATCAAACGGCTGGGGGTCACCTCCTTTTAGGCTCGACGACGAGACCAAGAGGGATGGGCAGGCGACGGTGGCGACATGGCTACGGGCGGCTAGCGGCATGGCTGAGGTTGGCGATCCACGGGCGGTCTCCTGGCGATTCTCTAGAGCTTAAATGCGCACTTAGGGGTGGTGGAAATCGGTGGGGAACGTGCGGTGCTCTGCGCGGTACCGACGGCGAACTCTTTGGCATGCGGTGGATACGGGGTACGGGCGAGGAAACGATCATGTCTAGTGGTCTCCTGGGACGGTGGGGTTCATGCTGGCGGGGGGAAAGGTCTCGAGGTGGTCAGGTTGAGTGGGAACGGCGTGTGCACGGTGGTGCGCGTTGGCATGGTTGACAGCGGCGCGGGCACGGCGTTCCTGGCGGTTCCTGTCTCTGTATTCGAGCTAGGGCTGGTCGAGAGGGGGAGGTGAGGCATGGGCTGCATGCTAGACAAGGTGGGCACGGCTAGTTCTTCCTCTAGCTTGCTGTCCACCTTAGGGTGGCTTGGTGAGGCTCGTCCTGCTCACCATTGATGGCAAAGCAAGCTTATAGTGGTGCTAGAGGTTAGTTAAAGGAGCTAGATGATCTACTAAGGCCAGTTGCAACCAGAGGGGGAACAAGTTAGGCCCAATTTACTGCACACAATAGTGTTTGTGATTTGTTTGATTTGAGTCTGCAAGCTGTTTGATGAAATGGCCGCAAGAAACTTACTTTTTAATTATGAAAATATTTTTTGTGGGTGTGCTAGGCATGTGCTGGGGAATCTGTGGGTGCTTGGGTTTTGAAAATTGAGCTCGGTTGAGTGGTTTTTGAAATAGTGGGATATTCCCATATGAGATAGATTCAATTTTAAACTATCATTTAAACTTAGTATTTGAATTTTTTGGATGATCAAAAAGTGGTCCTTGGTACCTTATTATGAGTACTAACAAGGGGTGCAAAGATCCACAAATGTTTCGGTTAAGTTTTGAAAACTAGGGATAGCCAAAGTAGGCATGAGAGTTAATTTGGCAAAAATGACCATTCACTTCATTTGTTTATTTTGAGTTGTTTGTCTTTGGGAAAAGTTTGGGGATTGTTTAGATGATGTTTATTTCCCCTAAGAATCATTTTATAAGCAAAGAAACATAGAACCATGGCAATTCAAAAGAATCCAAAAATTGAATACACACACATATGAATGCTTTCATATTTTTAGTTGGGAAAGTTTTTGTTAACCCTAATTTTGATGATTAGAGTTTGATGATCTAAGTTTAATATTTTTGGGATATTACACCCTCTAAGCTCGAACCATAGCCACCACAGAACTGCTTCTCGCCGTCGTTCCGAGCCTCCCCGTGCCACGCCGTGATGCCTAGGAGAACCTCCGTGCTGGACTGCATCTCCTCGTCAAAGGAATCGAGCTAGTTTTCCCTCTGTCGCCGTTGATGACCTGTTCTGCCCGAGTTCCGGCCATCATCAATTCGTTGTTGTCAAACCGTCCCCGGCCTCTCTGACCCCACTGCCGTGTTCGTGGTGAGCCACTGGTCCTTGTGGCCTTCTCCGTTTCCTCCCTCTCTCTGGTTCACCCTCCCCATGTAGTCTCTGCTTCTGCCGCCGCTCGCTGTCGTTTTCCCTGTTCCGGCGACCTAATCCTAGCGGCGCCGCCACAATAAGGTGCCCCTTGCTGGCCTCGTTCGATTATCCTAGGTCTCGCAGCCCCGCTGGCCGTCCTCCGCCATCCCTGGTTCTCCCTGACGCGCTCTCCGGCGAGCCACCGTGGCGCCACCGTGGCGTCGACGTGGCGCCCGCGTGTGCGTGACATGGGCGCTGACCAAGCCCCGCCTGCGTGGCTAGTTGACATGTCCCTGACCCCACCCATCTGTGTCTAGGGCTAGCCCAGCGCCGGTGTAAAAAGTATTAGGACCTTGTGCTGATGTAAGCATGATGCAATAAAGCCCTTTTCTTTTATCTTAAAGGTTTTTTGTTTTTATTTTGTAAATAAGAAAATGTATGACATGTGGGCCCCTGTTGTAAGTGAGATAAATATTTTTAGAAATGTTTTTGATTAAATAAAATATTAAAGTATTTCTAAAATGTAAAGTATTTTATAATATTCCAAAAATGATTTAAAATGAATTAAAAATGGAGAAATTCATAACTAATTCATTTTAAATCCAAAAAATACAAATAATATATCAAAATGTTTAGAAAAATGAGATATATCTCTTTAAGCTATCATCATGCATTGTTAATCAAGTTTCATAACAAGTTTAATTAGAAGAACATAATGAACCCTCTCATATGCCTTCGAGGTTTTCCTGAATTAGGGTTTATACCCCTCGGGACCTCGATTAATTTTTCAAGCATGCCTTATGGTTTATTTCAATGCAATTTAACTTGTCATATCATCATCCTTGATTGAGCATTGCATCGATGCCATGTGTTGATTGTTTTCCTTTCTTTACGGGTGTTTGGTCTTCTTCGGTAGAATACGATACCGAGATCGAGACCGAAGACCGAGGTCAATACCATCGAAGGTCGAGATCAACACCGTCGAAGCTCGAAGACCAATACTTGATCAACTATAATCAAGTCAAGTACCAGATGTCCGAAGCTGTGCTATATGGATATCAACTGGCAAAGGCAAGCGAAGACCCACACATACATATGAATCCTATGCTTTCAAAGTATTTACATTCTCGCCATGTGCATGCAATTCTAAAGTCTTTTATTGATAGATAGAGTAGTCCTATCTTATGCATGTTACCTTTGAAGACTATATTCCCTGATCCACTGCTCCTAGCATAACTAGGGTTTGGCTTGTGAAGCGTTGCTAAAGCTGTTATATCTGTTGTGCTTAGCCAAGCTTAGTTGTTACCACTGATCCATCTGGTTGATGAATCAGAGCTGCAAATAAAACTAGTTTGACAGGATGATGTGGTATGATCAGAGATGAAACTTAAACATGCTAAGGATTGTATGGGAGGCTACGGTGGGTTGTGGTTTTTGCAGTCCCATACTTGCCACCCTTAGGATCCGATGTTCTTGCCTCTTGAACCAAGACCAGCGTACAGCCACATGGGGGCCTGGAAACACCCTCGACCAACTAACTTGCCTAGTAGATTCCATGAGTCACATAATTTGGGCTTTCCATTCGACATACGTATTCTGGATCTTCTTGAATGGAGGTGAAGGAGGTTCATTCATAACAGGTAGGTAAGCGTGGCCGGGAACAAGAGATGTCCGACACCCGTAATGTGAACCCTGCGCACATCATTAGGGACCGGCTTCGGGACTCGACCCGTTACGGCGGCATCTGCCTAGTGCGTGACTCATGGTCTCAGCGAAATCAAGGTAAAGGTCATGGTCAACCACTCTCTGTCGGCCTTCCCAAGAAGAGGGCTAATGTTAACTGGCATTAAGAATCGGTTGGTACATATGGGTAAAGTTGTACACCCCTGCAGGGTTATTAATCTTTTCGAAAAGCCGCTTCCGCGGTTATGGACGAACTTGGGAACGGACGTGAAGATCATAGAGAACTCGAACCTAATCGTAAAACTTGACAAGTTAAGTAACGTGTGCTTAAGGATTCTTCCTCAGGGATCGAGGGGGTGATCCTAGATAGGTTCAGCTGATGATGATTCAGTGGATATCAAAAGATGATCAGAGCTAGTGATACCGCTCTCTTATCCCCTTTTAAAATATTCTGGTTAGTCGAGATTCTTCTCCCTCTTGTTTTAAAAAACAAAGATGGCTTTATGCAAAACAACTCCACCAGCCATAAGTCTTTTAGAGTACATCTTGTACTCACCCTTGCTTCGTTGACACTTTTGCAGTAGGGTAAGTGTTACCATAGAAGAAGAGTTCTTCACGGCATCGACATCAACGAGTAGTTTGGAGTTCCCAGTCGGTAGTCTGGGATGTATGGATTGGACGTCATCGTTATGCTTCAGGCCTCTTAGGCCATTTGTTAAGTTTGCTATACTTAATAGCATAATTTGCCTTCCGTTGTTTGATGTTTCTAGTTAGTGACCTCTGCTTGTAATATTTTGGTTCTTTGCTCAGTTATGAGCTTGCTGTAATAATTTTTGTGTCGTAGGGTCACTATTGTGTTATCAATTATCTCTTTGTATGCTTTTGAGATTTAGGTTAGGCTTATATCAGACAGAGGTCTGGGATTTGTCTATCCCTAATCCCGGGGGTGTCACAGGTTTTGGTATTAGAGCAGTACCGACTGTAGGAAACCTTTCTACTGGTCGATGTTGAGTCTAGTGCTTGTAAAAACTATTTTCAAAGATAAAAATTATGTGCGAAAACTCTGGTATGCTTCTTTTCTCCTTATCCAGTTTCGCTCTAACTCCGAGTCATCTTATCTTATGTTGACTTTGGAAAAGTTTTGCTATCTCGTCTTGTCTTTCAAAAGTTAGGTGCCTCCTCAGGCATGTCGGTTCTCAACAAGTGACCTAGTGTTATGCTCTCTAGAGTCTGATGTGTGTTCCTTGCTCCCTTTGTTCCGTTTCTTCTGAGAGATTTATTTCTATCATAATCTCTTTGTTTTATAGGTCCACAACATCATGTTGATGGTTCCTCAATGTTCTGCTCTATGACTCGAAGTTTACTTTCGCCTCGTGTGTCTCCTTTTCATTTGTTTGGGTACTTCAGAAGTCGTTTCTTCTCTTGGAAGCTACCTAGTGATTACTATCTTGTAGTGTACGCTTTGTCACTCAAGTAGTAGTTACTCATTTCTTTGGGTTTTAACCCTCGGACTTAAACCTAAGATCCCCGATTGTGCTGGATTCTGGTGTTGCGAGTCTTGTACATGAAGCTGACCTTTAACATAGGATCCATTTTTTTGATCCCTATGGTTAATGTTCATACATTACCTCAGAATGGCTAGTACCTTCTAGTATAGCCTTCAAGCTTGTGGATATTGTCGCTATTGAACAATGACGATAAAGGACTTCCCCTACCACATGCTATGGCAAATGTTCTTTAATGGAACCAAATAGATCACGACAAAAGTTCTCCTAGTGAGTCTCTCATATATACTCGTGACTCTACCACACCTTCCCTTCTTTGCATTGGTCCTCGGAAGATTATTGACTTATGCATCCACATCTCGGGATTCTATCCTAAGCATGCTCTTCCTTACTCTTGTTGTTTTCCGACCTTTGTCTACCAATTGGTATCCAAGTAGTAAATGCAATGGTATCTTCCGATGCAAGATACTCTTGTGGTCCGTCAAGACAAACCATCTCGGGGTGTCTAGGAGAAACAAAGTCCAGTACGTCGTCATTTCTAAGACCAGGTCAAAGTGTTGTAATCCGCAGATCAATAAGCGTTGATTAGCTTATGTTCTGTTTTACCTTAAAGTATCACACCCTTTCTATACTAAGAGGTCATGCTGAGATTGATGACCCTCTTAATGAAGTGATGCTTTTACACATATTTACCCACCTTTCCTCTAAGATTTTAGCACTCATGAGTGTTGTGCGTGCGTAATGATGTGGCCATCTAAGATTCTTAGCAATTCCTATTGCTTTGAACTTCAAGAAAATTTGTATCATTCCTAGCGTGATGGTTAATCTATCACTAATCAAAGGATGATTGTGCTACCAAGTCCGTTTTTTTACCGGTGCACTCTCCTCAGTCAAAGAGTTAGGTTCATACCGAAGCTCTGAGACTATGTCTTCTTTCCTTACGAAGCAAGTTTCCTCTCGAGCTAAGTGACATATCGGTGGTTCGTGATATTCTAGATGTCTTACTAGAAGTATCGCCATGTTACCACATGACCGTGTTGTCAAAGTTCTTGAGCAAGCAAGTTCTCTGAACTGCTCCTTTCTCCAAGGATCCGTACTGGATACCCTGAACTAGTTGGTTGAGCTTAAACAACAACTTGGAGAGTTGTAAGACAAATGTTCTATATAACTCTGTTCCTTTTTTAAAGGGATGTCTAGTTCTGTTCGTGTTGAAGTAAGATAGTATGTCCTTTGTGGATATGTTATCCTCCCGCCTTTGATTTGATTTGAGTTATCCTCAAATCAAACTCAGTTCCAAGGACTATCTTGATGACGTACCCATTTGTGATGTTTCGCTTGAAGTACATCTTCATGTCCTCTGGTCTGACCAATGTCTATGCCTTGTTCATACAAAATATGAGTCCGTCCTCTTGGAGTGTATAGATAAGTTTGTTATTGAGCCCATCGATAACATTCTTAACTTCTCCATGTTATATCAGATTAGTATGGAACATTTGGCATTAATGTTGGAAACTTTTGAGAACCATCTTCGAGCTATTTCGAAGTATGTGTTTTGGATGCTAGAAGCAACCTTCTCCGATTCACGTGTAAATGTTGAAAGATGTCTCCATGGATTTGAGTAGATTTGTCTTTGTTTTCCCGGGAATCATTTCAAGATAGTCAAGCATGTGTGAAGAATTCTTGATATGGAAGGTTGATACCTTCACATCTTGAGAAGATCTTCCAAGTACGCCAAGCCACTAACTGATTTGTCATGGAAGATAAGAAGTCCAACAAATCTTTGATATCCTCCTAAATGTTTCCTAACAAGGATTCAGTTGTGTTCCATTGCAAACAATTCATGTAGATGCAATTATCTTTTGATAACTTGCTATCACATGGGTTCCGCAATCTAGCTTATCTTTTGGAGCTTGACATTGAAGTCTATGTCTTGAGAATCTAGTAACTTTACCTTTGTGGTAAATTTTTGTAGGGTTCGCGACATAGAAAACAAAAAATTTCCTACGCTGGGAACATCTAAGTACCAAGATCTATCTACTAGATACAAGCAACGGGTGGATATACATCCATAGAATACATAACCTCAAAGACCGAATAGCGTTAACAAGGTTGTACTCGTGGATGATGTAGACGAACGCTTGCCGATCTCAAGATCGTGATGAAGTCCTTCTAGTCTAGCCGGTCCAGCAGCATCAAGTCCAGAACCGCAAAGAAGTGGCGCATCCGTGATCGCACACACGTATGGGTACCCCGACAAGCTCCGCGCCCTCGCTCCAGCGAAGCAGCGGAAGCAACAAATCCTTCCAGAAAACGCCACCGGGAACATGTATCTCGCTGATCCGAGACCATGGGGAAATTCTAAAAGGGGGAGAGAGATCCTTCGCGAGGAGGTGTAAGTGACAAGTGAGAGGAGGGGGTCCTTTTATAGGGGAGGGGGGCAGCCCAAGGGGGCATGGCCACCGGCAAAGGAGGGTGCCCCCACCTCTCCCTCATTCATGTGGTGGAAGCTCCACTCACATAAAAACATCTCCACTCACAATTCCACTCACATGCATTAATTTTCCACCAAAATTTATGCAAGCTCTCATTTAAATAAAACTCTTTTATTTATTCAGAATTTTGTTAACTACTTTAATTAACAAACATTCACATAAAACCCCTTGCTAGTAGTCCAGTTCACATGTAGAACCAGTTTTAGCAATTTCAACCGACACAGTTTCGGTGTCTAGTGAAATAAATTCCTGCGTTTTCCTTTTTCTTTCTCTGGCATATTATTTGCTCCAAATGGTGTCGGTATCCCTTAAGTGTGTCACCCTACGGTTCGCGAATAATGCAGACATGATCGAGGCCCCTCTCCGATCAATAATCAGCAGCGAGACGTGGAGATCTATACTGACTCCCACATATTCAACGATGACTTCTGTGATTGTTTGGACCTTATACGCATGTAACTCAATCCCTTTGTCTCGCGATATATTACATGTCCAAGATTCGATCATCGGTATCCCCATACCTAGTTTGATCTCGTTAACGACATGTACTCTTTTCTTGTTCCCGTGATATAACATTATAGTGATCAAATCACTTGCTTGCAAGCTAACCAATGTGATATCACCGAGAGGGCCCAGAGTATATCTCTCCTTCATCGGGATGGACAAATTCCACTCTTGATCCATGAGCCTAAACATAACACCTTATGAGCACTGAACCCATCTTTATAATCACCCTGTTACGGTGTGACGTTTGATGTTATCATGATACTCTTCCGGTGTTAGTTATTGACATGATCTCATGGTCTAAGGACTAAGATTACTTCGTATGATGTTATAGCAATATAAACACAATGACCTTGATCATAATGCTATACTTAGAATGAATGTTCATCACATCATTCCAACAATGTTGTGACCTCGTTATTAACAACATCCAATGTCCATGTAAGACCCCACCTTTATAAAGGTAAAGGTCCCTGTGATTGCAATGCTAGTCCCTGGATCAATTGCTAGCATCCACAGTTTAAGATGAAGTACACAAAAACAAAGGTCATTATTACATCGTCATTCCAGAGATAACATAGTCTTTTACAACTCCATAGCCATAGGCTAGTACAAGAGTTTATCATAAAAATGTAAATAAAAGTCTTCATATTCATGTGCCACATGCAAGCATGTTGAGTGTAGACTCATAACCCTAATCCTCATCAGATTAACCTGCAACATCACAAGTTACAGCCACAGTGGGTCAATACATTTGAATAGTATTGGCAAGTGATACCTTAGCATAATAATAGTATCTAGCTTCTACATGAATTTGGATAAGTGTAGCTTAGGCTTGCTTTGCTCAAAATAGATTTTACCTATCAGTTGAAAACACTATGTTTTTGTTTAGCAAAACTCCCAAGGCACCACCAATAGAAATTGGTGAACCTTCACCCTTGTTCAACCACAAGTTTTAACTTAGAAAATTGGGATGAGGAGATTCTTGATAGCTTCCATGTCTTGATGCTCAAATTGTCCATTACCGGGGACACGGCTAAGTACTTAGTTTCTTCCTTCTATAGAGGTGGTGCACTTTCCCCACAAGACTTGATTTTCACCAAGACAGGACCTTTCAGAAGCCTTCCCTTGGACCAAAATGGACGCGCTCCAAACCTATCATCCCCTACCACCAACTGTCCATTTGGCTAAGTTATTGCAACCTATATGATCCAGGCAGAGCCCATAATGCCATGTGGCTGCACTAGAAGCTTCTTAACATTTGGCATCTCAAATCCCTTTGTTCCTGGATGGCATTCCACAAGTGTACACACAAGGTAAACCATATAAATGGGCCTTGTGTAACCACTCAACACAAACCAATCCACAATTCCACCTAGGTGTTTCATTCACTTAGTTGTTTTATTAAGCGAAACATAAGTCAAAGACTTAGAAATATTTTCCATAGCATGTGTATATAATCCACCCTTGGTTGCTACTAGCTAGGCTAAGCATGGCAATAGTAAGTATCTTAACATAGTGAAAATTCTAACAATTCTACAACTACTAGGATTTCCCAAGCATAGTATATAGATACTTTAGCAAAAATTATCATGCAAGCCCTATACAAAATATTTCTAATGCATAGTCAAAATATTGGGACAAAAGTATGAAGCACCACTTGCCTTGGTAGTTGGGGGAGTAACAACAATCCTCACAGTCACAATCACCACTAGCACCAAAATCTACACATAAAATGATAGCACCAAATTCACATATCAAAATAAACAAGCAAAAATATATGAATGCATGCAAATGATATGTTATGATTTTTCTAAACCCAACAAGACAAGTAAAACATTACTGATCAACAAACTAAACATTTATACGTAAAATAAATTTTATTTAGCCTTTAAAACATTTTCCAATTAATTTTATACACAAAATAAGACTACAAATGTCTCTGCAAAAAAACTAAATTTACAGAAGCAATTCATTAAACAAAGTAGATGGTTGGATAGGATTCTTTTTCTGATTCCATTGATATAAAATTTGCAAAATTTGGACGTGTGGATCAAAAGTTATGAATTTTTAAAGTTTGAACATCTAATAGAAATGATTCCTGTTTTTAAATCAAACTACAGGACACGCGACGCTTCCTGATTGGACGGTACCATTTGGCGCGGATCAGGCTCTCTGGATCGTCAGATTAAAAGTGCATCTCACAACTCAGATCTAATCGTACCGCTTCACTTAAGTCATCTATCGTACTCGTTGGATCTAGATCTAATGGCCTAAATCTAACAGACCAAAAACGAGCGGCGCTGCGACGGTGATGCGGCGGCGGCGCTACTGGCGATGCTAGAACAACGATTCCAGCGAGGCCCACGCGCACGAGGGAGCTCAACGTGGTCGCGGTTGGGCAGGGGGCGTGCTGTAGCGGGGCCTAGGGCTCGTCGGAGTTGCTGGCGCCGTCGGGTCCTTGCAGACGAGGTCGTTGCCGAGGCTCTAGGTCATCCTAGAACGAGCTAGTGGTGTTAGTAGCTACGCAAGGACAAGGCGAATCTAATCGTATGCATGCGAGGTCATGAGGCGCTCAATAGTTACCGTAATCGATCGCCGGAGTTAAGCGACGGCTCTATCGCTTGCAGGCGTGAACGGGAACGACGGCCTGTGTCATGCGCGGACAAATGAATGATGTCAGAAGATGCACAAGGTCACAAGGAACACGCTCGTATGAACTAGAAGGACAGGGGTGGTCAGGATCACCGGAATTTCATCGTCGGAGTTCGTCGGTACTGCGGCAGTGTAAGAGCAATTGAGGGCAGCCTGGTGGCGGAGCGAGCGAGTTGAGTGAGGGGAAATGAGCAGCATGGGGATGTGTCTAAATAGCTAGAGCGGGGACGAGAATCACGCGCTGTATCAATGTGATTTAATTAGAGATTAATCGCGGCATCACTGCGGGGAGGTAACGGCGGAGCGGGTCATCGCGCGGTGATGGAGGACGATGCTGACGGGACAGGTGGGTCCAAGGCATCAGCGAGTGGGTGTGTGCGGGCTGGGTGAGAAACAGAGGGAGAGGGGAAAACCCAGGTGGGCTGGTTACTGGGCTAGGTCTGCTGCTGAGCCGAATAAGTGGCGCCGGCCCTTTCTGTTTTCTTTAATTCTTTTCCATTTCTAATTAGATTTTCTGAATTCATTTTCAAATGGGTTAGAATTCAAACTTGTTCTGAATTTTTGTAGAGTGGACCATACACCTATTTGACTACATAACAATGTTGTTCACTTAGAAATACATTGGCCCATTGATTTATAGAAATAAACCAAGCTTTAATTATTTATTTATAATAGGTATATGAATGGTTTGAATTCATATTTTTGTTTTGAAAAATTTGACCAAGCTTTGGAAATATCAAACAAACCTATGTTCAATTCTTTACTGATTAAAACAAGTATTTTCTTATTAGAAGGTAGCAATAAGGCCATTGCCTTGCTTACATAAAATAATAGACAACAAATACTTCTGTTTTTGAAAAATGATCCTAAAATGATTATAAATGCATGAATGATATGCAAACTTTGAAATCATGATTTTTGGGATGTTACAGTCCATGATCAGGAAACCTTTGATCATCTTGTTAATCAACGAGCTAGTTTATAAGAGAGGCATAACTAGGAACTTCCTTTTTGTTTATTAAACACACATGTATTAACGTTTCCGTATTAATACAATTATGGCATGTAAAATAAACATTTATCATAAATAAGGAATATGATAATAACCACTTTATTATTGCCTCTCGGGCATATTCCCTTCAGTCTCCCACTTGTACTAGAGACAATAATCTAGTTTGAAAACTTTGCGTATTGAACACTTATGGCTTTCCGTTGTTCCATACACGCGATTACAAGTGGTTAACATAATCTACGGATCTGACGCTTCCAGGTCCGTGTGTATTTGCGTGTCTTTGCGTCTCCACGCATCACTCATTCTCTAATGAGATGGCATTGTATAAATTTGGTCTTTTGGTGAGACCTTTAGTTCCTTGGGGTTAAATCATGTCGATACTATTGTCATACAATATATCTTTAGTGTTAGCCCGTTGCGAACCACACCTTAGTTTGATAACAAACTACTTGACAAAAATGCCCTCCTTTGCTGCTACTATAGCAGTCATATACTTAGCCTTTTATTGTAGTATCCGTCACAATGTCTTAACTTTGGAATTCATCCAAATCCATCATGGAAATTTTCTTTCCATTTCATTGTGCCACCCATAGTTTAAATTGAGATAAACTTAATTTGTATCTTGTGACAAAACTAGTATCAATGTAACGCTTTATAGTGAACTATTTGTAATTGTTTGTCACCTATACACAAATATATTGTTAGTTCTTCCAAAAGATCATAAGAATATCCTCACTATCGTCCAATGATCATTTTATGATTCATTCTGGTATATGCTCATAACACTTAGAGCATAGGACATATCTGGATGTGTACATATCATGGTATGATTGATCAAAACATGCTTGTGATTTCACTCATCAAGTGTCAAAGCACTTGAATCTTGTTTCACTTATCAAGTGTTGATACACTTGAATCTTTATTCAATTCATTTTCATGCGATAAGAACCTTTTCTTGTCGTTTCTATATTGAACTCCTTCAATATCTCATATATGTATGTTTGGCACAACCATATTAGCGTCACAGTCTATCCACTATAGACATTCATGCTAAATTTTCGGGTTTTGCCTAAGTCTTTCATCGAAATGAAATTCTTAACCTTTGTCAATAAAATATACATCATTTCCAATCAACAAGATGTCCTCCTCATAATGTATTAGAAATATGTATCAGTGCTCCCACTTAATTTGTTGCAAATGCAAGCATCTTCATCGTCTCCTGATGAAAAACTCCTTTTCATCACGATGAAGATTCCAACTCCGCGATGCTTACTTCAACCATTGAAGTTTGCATGCCCCTTTTAGCATCCTTTGAATTAACAAAACCCTTTGGATCGTGTCATGTACACGCCCTAGGTTTCCATTCTATTAGAAGAACTTTGTTTTGTTTATGCATCTACCATATACCAAATTATATGTAGTGGTTGCTACTTTAATCCATCCAGACTAAATATCGCTATGAAAGATCAAATATTGTCATAGTCAACTCCTTGAACATTGTCATAAAATACTTTATGACATGTTGACTATTTCATAGATATAAAACATCCATGTCTGTTTCTTTATAGATCCAAATACGACCGATAGGTTTTTACACCTTTCCGGAGGGTCTTCCAAGTTCAAAAAACTTGATTTCTCGTATATGGAACTATAACGGATTTCATGGCTTCAAGCCATTTGATGGAGTCAGGGCCCATCATCGCTTCTTTGCATGTAGTCGGTTCATCATTGTCAAACAATACTGATTTACTCTCAAATCTCAGTATTTGATTGTTTATCCGACCGACTTGGTTCAATAAGAACTTAGACCTTCGTGACCACAACCTTTGAGGCACGTGAGCCATGAGCATTCTGGCTGCCTCCGGAACATTTTCCGGCGCTGCGCAACTCGGCACATATAGCTAAGGTTCGTTAACCTTATCAAAGTTCTATTATCCTCCCACTTAACATTTATGAAAAATTCATGCTTCCAGAAACTTCACGTTTCAAGTGACAAACCCTTTTGTCCTTGGTGTTATGGAGGAATAACCAATTGTTATTCGAAAAACCTACAAAGACATGCTCATCCGACTTTGGTTGTAAACATCTTACTTATGTTTAGCATACCAAAATTTAAGAAATGACAACTTGGGTTTTACACCAAACCATAACTTCTGTGGTGTCACTTCAACGAATCAAGATGGAGCTCTTTTCAGTGTAAAAGCGGTAGTCTCTAAAGCTTTAATCTTTTAAAACATAATGTCAGTTTTATAAATAACACCTTTGATCTAACCATGTCAAACAAGGTTTTATTACAAATCTCAAACACTCCATACTCCTATGGTGTTTCGGGAGATGTAAATCTAGGTGTTTTTTCTAAACTTGCAACTCAATTAAATCCCTTTATGATAAAATCATAATTCATTTATTTTCTTGTTACACTTGTAACTCAAATAAATCCCTTATGAAAAATCATATACCATTTATTTTCTTGTTATAATGATTTTGCATTTCATCTTGAAAGTATTTGAACGTTTTCAAATATTTCATACTTCTTTCTCATTAAGTCAATATTTACTCAAATTTCCGGACAAAGCATATGAAGTTGAAGTCCATCGCTTACGAATACACATAATGGACTACATACATCGATATGTATAAATTCTAATATTTTAGTCGTTCGTTCTTCTTTGGCCATTGAACGAAGTTTTAATTATCCCGAGGAAAGTCTCACAAGCTTCACTTGATCAAATCAAAGACTCCAAAAATCCATGAAAATGGAGTTTCTTCATGTTTTCTTTCCAATATAATTTAAACGGCGATGTCACTTCGTAAGTGATCTTCCAATCATTTGTCTTGCGACATTTTAGCATTAGCTTTATGGATGTTATTGCTCCAACTAGATTTGTAAATCATCCATCTTATATGGAATACGGTAATTATTTGAACAACCTTTGTTCTCATAATACCTGATTTAAATACCAATTATTAAAACAAATCTTGAAGTCAAGCTTTGATGTCAATGATAAATACAAACAATGGTTTGTTTGTTTTCGACGAACATCATCACATATTCTCTTTCTAGTTACTTAGGCCATTGTGGTTCATGAATTGTGTCGTTTTGTATGAAATTTCATACCAACCAATTCGGTATCCAATACCCAAGAACCAAATTGTTTAACAAGCAAAGAATACAACCATAACATGCATATCATCTATATACCTAAATTGGATATTTCCAATCTTTTCTTTTGTACCAAATATATTTTATAGATTCTCTTTCAGCATTTCCTTTTGCCCTCTTAAAAGAATTTATGAACATCAAAAGTGGCGCCATACTCATGACACATAGTCCAAAGCATGTATATTCAAATAATAATACCTTTGGACTTGCACTTTGAAGTAGATCACCATCATCAAAATGATCGGCATTCTTTCAAAATCCATTCTTTAGTAATATTTTAGTGTATTAAACACTTTACATACATCTTCTATTCATCCTTATCATGACGACTTTCATGATCAAGCTAATGTAGCTTATAAAGACGAATCGTTAGTATAACGTTACTTTCCAAAACCCTTTTGGATGATTAGGATGTCTAGCATCTCCAACCTTTGTAAATTCTCATCCAATATGAGAACATATATTATACTCTATCATATTGCAACCAAAACATTGTTTTGGATATTGTTATATCTATCACACATGATGGTTTCTGAAACAATTCTTTTAGCTCCTAGATAAACTTGATATTAAAACAATCAAGAATTATGGAGGCAAACATGATACTTAAAATACTAACACTGGAATTGTGTAACTACCTCGGTGAATTACGCTCCTAGTTACAAGGCTGGATGAGCGGGAATGGTTGAAATAGTACGGTGGGGCCCAAATGACACTCACAGGTAGACCTTTCGGCCGTCCCAACCATTTCCAAACATCGGGGCAAGAACGGGCGGCGTAATCGTCAGGCGAAGGGATCAACTACATACAAAAATGAGTATGTATGCAAGCCACCATACAACAGTACATCAGAGCCACTCCATCTAAAAAGAAAGGAAAAATATAGCAACGCCATACGGCAAGATTAAAATGTCCTAGATAGATATAATAGTTTAGGATATCTCCTCATATATCAAACATCAGAGTATCAGGCGGAAGCGGCAACAAGATCCGAGTACGGATAAGAAGCAAATCAGCATAAGATGCCCCTTAAATAAACACATCCCGCCCACAGATCTCACGGATCCCCATTCCCGGAATCTCTACACCGAATGATCGTTGCCCACATCGTCCGTCTCCTCCACCCAGTATACATCTCGTGAGTGTACCTGTTCATCTGAATCAAACAATTTATCGTGTGAGACCCTAGGGGTACTCAGCAAGTCTTTATGCCTCTAGAGGGGACACAACCTGGGGTGACGCAATTGCAGCAAAAGATAAACCCTAACAATTCTATAGATACTCGCTAACCATCCGCCTAACCAAAGATAGACGGATGTCCGTGAATTAATGACAACACTTACACTACAAGAAATGTGTTATTCTATGACCTTCTAATAGTGACCGTGAACAAAATCGTCATAGAGTTATGACGATTTTGCATGAGATGGTCGTAAGCAGTTCAAGAGGGACTATACCCTAGAAAATTACGACGATTTTGCTAAAAATCGTCATAGTTACTTTAGATGAAATCGTCATAATCTAGTGGAAGTAGCCAATGGTGTTACTTGTATCTCACTATGATGATTTTAAATCGTCATATTGTCCAACCCTCACTCATGGAAACCCTCCTCCAGCCAATCATATACAAGAAATGTACTATCCATGGATCACCCTGCCCAAGCGAATCTCAGCCATCAATACAGCTTGATCCAACGCTCCAGAAATCACCTCTCCTGCCCCACACGAAAATGTGGCGCCGAATTCTTTCGATTTTGGCCGCGAAAGACTAAAATTTGGCCCCAAAAATTGATCTAGGTCAGACAGCATCCGATCCAAGCCGACCCATCCATCGCTCAGTCTCCTCCACTCTCGTCTCCTCGCCTACCCTCGGCGCCTCCACCCAAACACGATATCCTCCCACGATCCAGATCGCCCTACCTGCTCGCACCACCTCCGCGCCCCTCCTCCGTCCACACCACCTTCACAACACACCCTCCTCGCCCCTCTCCATTCGAACCCGGTCTTCAAGCGCCTCCGTTCTCCCTCCTCGGGCTCCAGATCTCCCCTCCCAGGCTCCAGATCAACGGCCAGCCGCCGGCACCAACTCCAGTGCCCCTCCTCCCATCCCCACACCCTCCCCCTCTCTATTCAAGCCCGGTCCAAAGCCATCACTACACCTCTGCCCATCCTACCGCAATCTAGATCCCCAGACAGCGCCGCGCGTGAACCCTAGCAGGGCTCCTACATGTTTCCATCAAGGGAGTAGGGCTTCTCGCGTTCCCCCGACCTCCCACTATGCGGCATGGCATCCGGGAGAAGGGCGGCCAGTTCTTCCAGATGCGCCTGAACTCCGACGACAGTGTGGTAGCGGTGGTGCTCGCAGGGAGAAGACGTGCCTTCTGCTCCGAGACGAACCTGCAGGCATCATAGGAGATCTTCAAGGGCGACATCAACGACCTCGTCAAGCAGATGGAGAGCTACAGCAATCCCATCATCATCGCCGTCGTCGGGTTTGCCATCACCGCGGGGTTCAAGGTCTCCCTCACCTACGACATAATCGTTACTGGAAGCTCTGCCAGGTTCCTCGACATCCATGCCAAGTGAGCTCTCCCCACACATTTCTGCATCATATACTACAACGTCCATTGTGGATTGTGTACTGATACAATGCTTCTTTCCTTCCAAGGTCGTGGGAGCCATGCCAATCAAATGCCATTTAGATTGAACTGTCTAGTTTATTGGAAACATGAGGGTACATGTTTTCTATTACTATTGTGCTTAGTTCTTGTCCAGGTGTCTCTAGCACCAGTTTTTGTTCAATATTTTATAATTTATATGCAGTCATGCTTCGACTCCTTTTTCAGTTATTTCCTATTAGCTTCATAGTATTTGTTCCTGTGTTGGTTGGTTCACGATGTGAAGAGTCTGTCTTGCAAGTCGTGCTCTTCTTAAAGGGAGTATATGGGTTCATGGTTCATAACTTTAATAACGATGGAATGGGATCCTATAGGAACCCTCCATTTGCCTTTGTTTTCTGCTACTATTTTATGCATGCTGCCGCTATCTTGTGGGTTTGTGTTAATCTTCGCCTATGTATGTAAGCCTAATTTCTTATCCATGTGTGTCCTTCAAGTATGTGATGAAAGGTTCTGATTGGGTTGGGTCTGAATGTATGCTAAAATCTACCCATCAGGTTTGGTCCGGAGAAGTGATTACCATTGTGTTAGCAATGTGTACTTATTTTGTGCAAGGTTTACTTGTCTTTTCTTACAATTTACTTGTCTTTTCTGTCAATTTCATTCATTTTTAGCTGATAAGAGGTAGCTTCTATCCTTAGTGGTGAAAGTTGACATTGATATGTAGGTCTGTGTAGTATTTCTACATGTCATATATTGATTGAAGCCTTCTGTAATAAACTGTTCGTAGGCACAAGCTATCATCGGAAAAAGCTCCAGCGAATGCACGGTCCTAGAAGAAGAATACTCACATCAGGTATGTAATCTGGAAGGATATGCATATATCTTCTTACATGTAAACTTGCATATTCTTCTAACTTTTCGTTGGGTTTATGTTTCTCATAGTGAGTACACATTAAGACTACATGTTCTTTATCATCTGTTTGTTTTAACTTTTGGTTTTCAGGAATGTTGGCTTTTGGTAACACTGGTCGTGAGTAGTTCGTTTCAAGTTATTTACGTACTTTGGGATTTAAAAAGATGGTGCCTTCCCCTTTAGTAGTTGGCATGTAAATATGAACTAGGTGTCCATTGTGACAATTCTCTTGTGTACATCGTGTGGATGCTGCTTCTACCAGCTCGGCTGGTTATACGGAAATGCTTTTGGTTGGTCTTGCTATTGGTTGATATTAGTATGTATTTCGTTCTTGCCTGTTGTAGCTTACTCATTCAAAATAAGCTACCTCCCAAGTTGGATGAACCAGCCAACTTCTGTATTCCGCTCAGGAAAAAAGATATTTTAAGTATATATTAACTTAGTTTTATCGATGGTTGATAAGCTACTACTCTTCTAAAGTTGAACCTGCTTCCAGTTTTGTTGACATATATCCAGGAACATGTGCTTAGTTACTGCATCCTATTAGACATCTTAGTTCACATGTCTTATTGTTTGTATTCTTAGGTACAAAAAGTATATAAAGAATAATATCAACATTGCTAAATTATACTCTCATTGACCGTTAACCCCAACCAATAGAGTTATTTCTGCTTGTCGTTTACTATATACCATCTGTTTGCCATTTACTATAAACTTTCTATTGTGCTATTGGTGCTTATTCACTGACTTGTTTACTATATACCATCTGTTTGGAATTGAGCAGGATATTGAGTTGTCTGGTGGAAAGTTTTAGAGCTGCTGAGGAGATCGTGAAGCGGGCTCGAGGATGATAAAAGGGGATCAAGATCAAGAAATAGGATCGAGAAGTTGCATGTGCACATAGCATCATACAATAACTTCCCATCTGCTGCTGGTTTGGCCTCTTCAGCTGCTGGATTTGCTTCTCTTGGTAAGTCTCCTAGCTGATATCATGGCTATAATAAGTCATTAAAACTAGATGTATTATTCTACTAGCTCTTATATCATGGTTATAAGTCAATAATAAGAGCCGATGTATAATTAGTGAATATTTTCTGTGTTAAACTTGTATTTCCTTTTATTTTGTATAAAGCACAGAGCCAAATTTCCTTTTATTAGTGAATATTTACTGTACCGTTACAATGTCTGGCCCATGCATGTCCAGCTTACCGTTTCAAAACAAAACCATATTGCACCGTTACAATGTCATTACTGGATTCAAGTGTCAAAACACTGGATCTGTTACAATGTCATTACTGGCCTATGCATGTCCAGCTTACCGTTTCAAAACACTATCTGGTATTCAAGTGTTTAGGGGTAGTGTATATATATACTGACACAAGCAAAGAAAAGGATCGCACCTGGCTACTGTTGGTTCTTGTAGTTAAAACAATTTGAGGTAGAATACCTATGGTCTGTAGACTGGTCACAGTTATTAGACCTTGATGATTAACAATTACATACTGATGCGGTCAAGTTTGATTTAGGAGTGTGTTGATCTTATAAGAATTTGTGTTCTGTGATAATTAAGGCGAGTTTTCCATAGGTTTTGGAGCTACAGGTGCCGGAAGCAGTTCTGTTAGTTAAACGTTTTCTACTGTTTGAACATATTTATAACAAAATTAAGTTTGAGCTAAATGTGATGTGTGAACCTAGTGACAAGAAACTTAAGTTCCATTCTAGTCAGGTTTGAAAAAAAGGTTACTTTCAGATACAAACCTTATTTAGGCTTGTAGCCATCAAAGACAACTATCAATTTCACTTATTCTTTCTCATGTTGTAGCTTGAAGACGGGAACATAGTCTGTTTCCTGAAGCCATCGGCTTGAAGACCTTGAAGATGGTGATACTCAAGTGCTCTATCCATATGTTCCTTCTTTCTGTACAACTATGTTTCTTGCTATATATACAACATTTCTTACTGTACAACTATCCATGTTTTTCTATATTGTCAAAACAGAGACATTTCTTGCTGTATATACACCATTTTCTGTCCAGATGTGCAACTATTACACTGATATTATTTTTGTTAATGTTGGAATGCATCGTGGCATAGTAATAAAATAGTGGCTCATAATTCATATAGGTGGCGTCAAGGCCTTATTTGACTTTGGCTTTTCTTTTGTATATGCATCAGGCTCTGTAGTGTGTACTACTGTCTAGTTTCTACTGTATTAGGATGTGTAACAATCCTAGTCTAATATTCTAAACTTTCTAGTTTATTTTGTAAACCCATTCTTCAGGCTTCAGTCTTTGTAGTGTGTACTGATGCATGTTAATGTATTGCTCTTCCTCAATTTGTAGCTAGTTTCTCATGTGCCCTTTATTTGCTACTTTGTAGTGTGTACACAGATGTTTTTATTTGCAGTGTGTACACAGATGTTTTTATTTGCAGTGTGTACACAGATGTTTTTATTTGCAAGTATAATGTTTTTATTTTGTTGGGACTGTTGCAGATACCCTATTGTTTACAGGAGCTACGGGCTGATCTGGAAGCATGCATAAGTTCGAGAGGATCAAATTGTAGCTAGTTTTTACACTTGCTCAGACCTTTAGTTGTTGATTTGTAGGTACCAGGTCATCGAAGATTTGATTTCTAAACTAGTATTTTGAATGAGTGGAATTTCATGTGTTCCATCTATTTTGACCAGAATATTGTAATAAACTCATCTTTGCTGTGATATGTATTTTCTACTTATTGGTATATTTTTGCTATTAATCTGGTGTGGTTTGTTATTAATGTGACCCCCTGTCCAAAATAATCTTATTACTGGGACCCACTGTCTATCAGTTCTGACAATTTGGACCCGCATTTTCTAAACGGATCAGTCCAAAATAAAATGGATAGTATAATGGCTATTTACTGGTGTGACCAGCCCAAAATAAGAAGGCCCAAAGTAAGAATCTGTCCATATAAAAGACCAATGCAAAGAAAAACAATCCAGAATAGTTGGGCTGAGCCCATGTGGAACCTAGAAATGGGCTGGGATGATTTTGATTTAAGACGATTTAATTTCGTCACAATTTTTCCACGTAGGATCGGCCACGTAGGATCTGACTTGGCCAGGCTAGATGGCCCATGACGATATTGGATCGTCATAGACGTTATGACGATCTAATATCGTCATAAACGATTATGACGATTTTACCAAAAACGTTGTTATAGTTCATTTGCGACGCCCAGCTTTCTACGATCTCAAAATCGTCATAGAATCGTCATAAATGGACTACTATGACGATTTTGTGACGAAAATGGAGGGTCATATATAGCCAGATTTCTTGTAGTGTTATAACAGTAATATCAACAGATCCATCCTCCTCCTCGCTTACCAACGAGGAAGCGGACGAACAACCCCCATCCGTTGGCAGTTTTATTATCCTTTCCATGAGTGTTGCACTATTTACTAGTCAGTTACTTAGTCAAATTAAAAGAGGTACTTTATTTATGCTTGTCTATGATCGAGAAACTGTGCTCCAAGTCGTCCATAACCGCGGACACGACTTTCAGAAAGTTTTACCCTGCAGGGGTGCACAAATAGCAACACACACTCGATCAACCTCGGAAAAACCAAAACAAAACCCAATGAGGCCTTCACGACAAAGCAATCACAGGATTCAGAAATATTTCAGGGGGCCACCCCATTGAGTACACCCGCAGCGAAGTTAGCTGACTCCGAGACGGACTCAAGGTTTGCTTCAATGGCTGTAAATGACTGGGAACCCAAAAATGTGACTGGGCTTGTCGATACCGCGAAAACACTCCGCTTACCTAAATAGTACAGTGCTCCTCACAATCGTAAATAAAGCAGAAAGCATGGCATAAGTACAAGATAGTAAATAAAACCTCAAACTAGTTTGTGGCCCCAAGAAATAAGAATGAATCAAGCTCGCTCGGGGGTCCCATAAGCCTCCGGATGTGGATAGCGCGAATATTCAAGGAACAGAATCAAGTACTCGGGGTCCTCACGGACACAAGTGAGCAGGAAAAACCAAATAGCAGATATTGCTCACGGTGCCACTTTCATTAGTTATCCCATTACTACTCGAGTTAAGTTGTTTAGGTACCTCTTTATCCATCGACACTCACATACCCTACATCTTTGTTCTCGACTCATGGCTCAAACAACTCCTGTAGTAATGGCTCATGGGGTGGAGGAACAAGCTTCGGTGGGGTTTAAAAGTAAAGGCTATGCAATACTTGGGATTCATTTTAATGCAATCGTGACTCAATGATGCAAGAATAAGATAGAGGCAATAGGTACTATATGTATGCAAGCATGTGGTAGTGCTGGCAGCTCGATTGAAGCGAGAAGGATCCAGGTAGTGCTCACGGTTTCTTGATATATCCCCTGCTCAGCGTCTATTCGAAGAAGAACCAAGCAAACAAGGGCCAACATAAACACAGTGCACAAGCATATGAATAAAATGCGACAAGCAAACAATCATGCCATGATGAATGATGCACAAGTTGCATGGCAATAATGTAGCATGGCAGGGGTGAGGTGTAGAATACAAGAAATAAACATTTTATTGAGTTTTGGCCACATTTTATACCCAAATAAGTTGCTGTACTCTTTATATTTATATGATGCATGCTTCAAAACAGAACATGGAATGCATAAACAGAAAGGTCTCGTCGAGCTGATCATTTTAGACAGATCATTTGTTAAATTTGGAGTTATAAAACAAAAGTTATTAATTAATTAAGGGGAAGGGCATTTTCTTGTAATTTTTGTCAACTTGAAATTTAAAATGTGCAAGATATATTTTGGATGGCATATTTGAAATCCTCACATTTTTTTGATTCAAAAACATATATTATTTGTATTATTTGGAATTATGAATTTAAATTTATTTTAAAGTCAAAATTATTAAATAGGGTCAAAGTCAAAGGTTGACTAGTTTGAATTAGTTTTGAAAATATTTGATTAAAGATTTGAATTAACATTCAAAAACAAAACATATTTCATATAAGGTTTGAATTCAAATTCCAAACCATTTGAAAGTTATGAATTAGTTTGTATTTAACAGTTGAAATTTGAATTTGAATTAAATTGGAAAGATTTGAATTTGAACAGATAACATAAAATACTTTTTATACTCGAGGAGCTAGCCACCGCCACCGCCAAGTGGGCCTCATCTTGTTGACCGGGCAACACGCACAGAAACACTTCACACCTGTGGTTGATCTACCCTCACTCACCGATGGGCCAAGGCGGGGCCACAGGCCTTGGCACTATGGGCGTGCGTGGGTGATCCAGGGGACTGCGGGTTGAGGCGCTGAAGAGCTAAGGGGTGGCTTTGCAAAACTCACTGGGAGGCTGACTAGCGGGCCACGCGGGACTGCGGGTTTAGGCGGGAAAAAGGCCAGGGGGTTTTCTCGAAAAGCGTCTGCACAGGTCTGTCGAACTGAATCTCGTGTCTGGGCAGAACAACATCTGGAGCCAAGTTTGGAGATCGATGGCGACAAATCTAGTGCGAATCTGGCTAAACCCTAGAAACATAAAACACAGATGCGACTAAGGCCTACAACTTTCGTTCAGGTGGCATCTACTGGGATGGGCTGCAGCGCGCGGGCTTCGAAGAGGAACAGAGGCGGGGCCAGGCTGCTGCGCCGCTGTCTGCTGTCATGTGGCAGCGGCCGCGCGCGAGGTGCTCGACGGACGGCGGCGGCGCTACGGTGCACGAGAGGGAAAGGGGGCATGTCTGGGAGGTCAAGGGGCTCACCAGGAGGAGGTTGATGGTGATGGTTCGGCCAGAGGAGCTGGCGATCGACGACGAGGCTGGCGGCCGGAGTGCTCCTGGTGCTCACGGACACGGCGGCGGCGACGCTTCTCCGGCGAGGTCCAACGGCTCCCAGCGGTCCTAGTCGTCGAAGAGGAAGCAGGGGACGCCCTGGGTGCTCCTGGATAGCCTTGGCGTGCTCGGGAACTTCTAGAGGGAGAGGTGGCCGAGGCTAGGGTTTTGGGGCATGGTGGTGTTCATGGTGGGGAGGGGAAGGAGAAGGGAGGATGGAGAGGGGTCAGGGCTCCTCCAGATCTTGATCTGGGATGCCCGGGGTGATGAGGGAGAGGGGAGAGGCACATCGGAGGTGGTGGCCACTTTTATGCAAAAGGCAGAAGGGGTGGCTCGGGTTTGGCTAGGGTTTGGAGAGAGGGGGGACCAGGGGGATGCACATGGGAGGGGGTGGTTAGGTGGGGCCTGCTGGCAGAGAGAGGGAGGGAAGCCAAGAGAGAGGGGGAGGTGAACTAGGGTTAGCTAGAGGGGGTATGGCTCGGGTTAGGGTTAGATGAACTAGGGTTTAGGAGAGAGGGGTGCCTCGGCATGGAGTGGTTAGGGTGGGGGGTGTGGTTTAGAGAGGAGGGTTAAGGGAGAAGTATAGGGTCTAGATAAAGAAAGAGAGAGAGAGACTAGGTGAGAGAGGGCCTTGGTATGCATGATCAAGAGAGAGAAAAGATGGGCATCGGGATGATCTTACAAGATCATGCATGGCACTACTCAAGAGAGGTTGATGAGGTTTGATGGCACAAGGCAAGCAACTAAGCAAGGTAGAAAGGATTGAGAGAAGGAGAGAGAGATGAGAAGATGATCCACTCAAAAACAAACAAATAAAAACAAAGGAGGACAAAAGATGGTGATGGTTGCATGGCCCATGCAAGTAATTAATGCCATGTGTTAATCTTGTGAAAACAAAATAAAATCACATGGCATGATTCCATGCATTCCCAAAAGGTGGAATAAAGACCAAGCAAAAGAAATTAGAGTTGGATCCACCCAACCCACATGAGCTAGAGTAAAAATCCAAAGAAAAGGATTACAAGCTCATGGGTTATTGGAATGGTGGCAGGTATAAGGTGGTGTCAAAGAAAAGTGGTGGAGTGGAATAAAAGATATGCTCCCAACTCAACTTGGGCATTTAAACAATATATCAAGAACCAAATACAATATCAAGAGGCAAATACAATTTATAATGCATATGAGAGAAGAACCAACACAAACAGGGTTTTGTATGATGCTCAAATGCAAGGTGGCATGATGACATGAGCATGATATGATGATGATGCAACAATTATGTGTAGGAAGTAGCCATTATATAGACTAGGCTAGTAGCATTGCAATTGTTATACAATTGGGATGCTACAACTCTCCCCCACTAAACAAGAATCTCGCCCCGAGATTCCTAGGAAAAAGAAAACAACACAAGGAGAGGCGGGTGTTCGAACGAAGGTGACCCTCACGTTCCCAAGTTGATGAACAACGGAATGGTGCGACCACTACACCTTGCAAAACTTGCTAGACTTGTTGCGAGTCTTGCGTTTTGCTTGAGAAACAACGGGTTAGAAGAGTTGAAGGATTGTTGTGAGACAAGAAGGATAGGATGGGCATAGCTCCAGTTTTCCCAAGAATCATGATAAAATAATATAACCACTTGTGAAAGAAAAGGAGAAGATGATGTATCATGGATAAAGAAAGACACACCATTAAGATTAAAGATTTACCGATACGAGAGAGGATGAATCTTTGTCTCTCCGGAAGAAAGGAGCTAGATTGGAGAGGTTTTGAACCACTATTACAATATCATCGTATCTTCTCTCGGATTTGAGAAAAGAAGTTCGGAAACAATATTGCCTTCAAACAATAGAGTCCCTTGATAACAACAGAAAGATTTAGTTAGACATCGTCGGATTAGATTCTTGTTGCGCCGATAAGAACCAAGGATTACGCAATTTAGGTGCGTAGATATAACTTCCAGAGATGGATGTGAAGCCAGATCATGGTGGAATCCCGAGAAGCAAAGAATATGGAGGATCTGGAGTTTATTGTAGAGATACTTATTGCTTTCTTTAGCCTTGAGGCTAACGCAATAGATTTGCGGCTGATGGCATCAACCATAATTGGCTTTACCACAGAAAAAGAATTGATGAAACAAAGAGAGAGATAGTTTCCTTTAATCTTGTTTGGGGATATCGAGCATCGGTAGAATGATGAGGACAGAAAAGGAGTTTGCGTCGGTTTCCACCAGATAATTGAAGATTTTGCTCCATCTAGAATAGACAGACCACCAACAAGAGATTATTGATTACTTTCTTCGAGAGAGCACTCCGGAAAAACAAGGACGGAAGTAAAAGTATCAAGGGATAAAGGCCATTTCTAACTTCTGTGGAATGAGTGAAATCACATTAATTCACCAATTCAATGTACAAGAGCGAATGATAAGAGTAGTGGTATGGTATCTACTCCATCCCGCACTCAAAGCATTACTCCGCACATGAATAAGAAAATCATGCAACCCAACTACCGAAACAGACTGAAGGTATTGACAAGAAGAGCTCGTGGAACTCCGTAAGAAAACAAAGATTGATGCAAACGATTCACCGGATCCAAGATAGATAAGGGTGATGATGTTGTCGTCATATCATAATTAACCAGCCACCGGAAAGATATGAAGGAAGATTACAGAGACAACTGCAAGGTTCCACAGACAAAGAAAAAGATAGCACCACTTGAACCAAAGGAATACAAGATCTGGAAGGTCTTCATGGCCTCCGGTGGATTGAGCATAGACGATAGAGCGAGAGGGTTTCAAGAGATTACTTAACGAGATTGAGGTGAAAGAACTCCATATTGTTCTTGAAAAGATTGAGAGAGATTTAGCAGTCTTGAGGAAATCTTCGGCGGAACGACGATGATAACTCGCCAACAAGGAAAACTCCGGGTTGGTTGAAGATGGAGGATGGAATAAACAATGTACTTGCTGATTCTAGAGTTGAAGTAATGTATTTAGCAGAAGGACGTGGTCGAGATATGTGACTTCAAAAAGTCAGAATTCTCACTTTGAGACTTTGCACACATGCAGTGCTCACGAAGCTCGAGAGAAAGAGACACAGATGATCTTCCATGTCCTTCCATAGATATCGAATAGGCAAGCATATTATCAACATATACCACCATGGATAAACAAGATATTCCCAGAATACCAAGTTCAAGAGGCGGGAGAACGAACAAATGCTCGAAACACTTTCTGAGCTCAACGCTCTTTGAAAGATCAACATTACGAGTAAGGATTCCTGTTGAAGAAGATGCTACGATGTAATAGGTTAACTGGTCCTTCGGAAGAAAAGAGATGTCACCTGGTTCACATTGTCGATCGGATCACTGGTTACAAAGATAAAGAGATCTTGGATAAGAACCGATGATAGATCATACCTTAAGCAAAGCTATCAGAGACGAAAAGATGCAATTCCCTCGTATCCAGGAGAATTGTGCAGATATGGGGTTCAAAAGGATGTGCAGCATGATGGACATATGATAGACCGCCGTAGTGCTTGGAGAAACTCTGGATTGCCAAAGATGCTTGAATATGCATAGATATGATCGCGGTGTACTCAAAATCACAGGAGATAACCGTCACCATTTGGAGGATAGTGGTGATTGCATTTTCCATATTCCACTCAAGATAATTGTCATATAGCTATGCCGAGAACCCAATTACAATCACCAGCATCGGATCGACACATGTTATGTAATTAGCCCAAGAGAATTGGAGATAAAATAAAACTCCAGGATTAAGCGCCGGTGACAAAAGAATGAGTTAGCATGGACATGCTGATAAAAGGGAGATAGATAATGTTTCACACACGACTGAAAAGGAGTGTGGAAGCACAGATGTATCAAAGAAAGTTTTTCAGCATTTTTCGGCATTAAAATACCAATATATGCGCAAAATCACTTATCAGGTAGCGATTAGCAACTGATGCTTTCACAGAATGTGGAGTTGCTAGAAGGAAGGACACCCTTAAGAAGATGGCACCGGTTAACAAGGAGTCAGATAGATCGCGCCGGTTTGCAAAAGCCTGTCGGTATGGAATGTACCAACAGTTGATAACCAAAAGGCAGATAAAGATAACATGTTGGATGCAACAGATAGACAAGGAATTACACACACACACACACACAACCTATGGTACTACGGTAACCCAGAACACGTGAATCCTATTTTGAACTTTTAAGAAGAGGATTGAAAACGTTACACTTCCTTACCAGAAAAGGGTGGGTGGGTGGGTAAGAAGAAAAGTGGAAGCAGTCCTACTCTCACGTTTTGTTTTTCCTTAGTATACATAACTACCAAAAATATTTGCTAGACTGACAACGACCATTTGGCTGAGACCCTGAAGGTCGGGATGGCTCTGATACCAATTGTAACTACCTCGGTGAATTACGCTCCTAGTTACAAGCCTGGATGAGCGGGAATGGTTGAAATAGTACGGTGGGGCCCAAATGCCACTCACAGGTAGACCTTTCGGCCGTCCCAACCATTTCCAAACATCGGGGCAAGAACGGGCGGCATAATCGGCAGGCGAAGGGATCAACTACATACACAAATGAGTATGTATGCAAGCCACCATACAAAAGTACATCAGAGCCACTCCATCTAAAAAGAAAGGAAAAATATAGCAACGCCATACGGCAAGATTCAAATGTCCTAGATAGATATAATAGTTTAGGATATCTCCTCATATATCAAACATCAGAGTATCAGGCGGAAGCGGCAACAAGATCCGAGTACGGATAAGAAGCAAATCGGCATAAGATGCCCCTTAAATAAACACATCCCGTCCACAGATCTCACGGATCCCCGTTCCCGGAATATCTACACCGAATGATCGTTGCCCACATCGTCCGTCTCCTCCACCCAGTATCCATCTCGTGAGTGTACCTGTTCATCTGAATCAAACAATTTATCGTGTGAGACCCTAGGGGTACTCAGCAAGTCTTTATGCCTCTAGAGGGGACACAACCTGGGGTGACGCAATTGCAGCAAAAGATAAACCCTAACAATTCTATAGATACTCGCTAACCATCCGCCTAACCAAAGATAGACGGATGTCCGTGAATTAATGGCAACAGTTATAACAGTAATATCACAGATCCATCCTCCTCCTCGCTTACCAATGAGGAAGCGGACGAACAACCCCCCATCCGTTGGCAATTTTATTAACCATTCCCATGAGTGTTGCACTATTTACTAGTCGGCCATTTAGTTAAATTAAAAGAGGTACTTTATTTATGCTTGTCTATGATCGAAAACGAAATGCTCCAAGTCGTCCATAACCGCGGACACGACTTTCAGAAAGTTTTACCCTGCAGGGGTGCACAAATAGCAACACACACTCGATCAACCTCGGAAAAACCAAAACAAAACCCAATGAGGCCTTCACGACAAAGCAATCACAGGATTCAGAAATATTTCAGGGGGCCACCCCATTGAGTACACCCGCAACGAAGTTAGCTGACTCCGAGACGGACTCAAGGTTTGCTTCAATGGCTGTAAATGACTGGGAACCCAAAAATGTGACTGGGCTTGTCGATACCGCGAAAACACTCCGCTTACCTAAATAGTACAGGTGCTCCTCGCACAATCGTAAATAAAGCAGTAAAGCATGGCATAAGTACAGGATAGTAAATAAAACCTCAAACTAGTTTGTGGCCCCAAGAAATAAGAATGAATCAAGCTCTGGCTCAGGGGGGTCCCATAAGCCTCCCGGATGTGGATAGCGCGAATATTCAAGGAACAGGAATCAAGTACTCGGGGTCCTACGGGACACAAGTGAGCAGGAAAAACCAAATAGCAGATATTGCTCACCGGTGCCACTTTCATTAGTTATCCCATTACTACTCAGGTTAAGTTGTTTAGGTACCTCTTTATCCATCAGACACTCACATACCCTACATCTTTGTTCTCGACTCGCATGGCTCAAACAACTCCTGTAGTAATGGCTCATGGGGTGGAGGAACAAGCTTCGGTGGGGTTTAAAAGTAAAGGCTATGCAATACTTGGGATTCATTTTAATGCAATCGTGACTCAATGATGCAAGAATAAGATAGAGGCAATAGGTACTATATGTATGCAAGCATGTGGTAGTGCTTGACTGGCAGCTCAGTTGAAGCGAGAGAAGGATCTGGGTAGTGCTCCTGGGTTTCTTGATATATCCCCTGCTCAGCGTCTATTCGAAGAAGAACCAAGCAAACAAGGGCCAACATAAATACAGTGCACAAGCATATGAATAAAATGCGACAAGCAAACAATCATGCCATGATGAATGATGCACAAGTTGCATGGCAATAATGTAGCATGGCAGGGGTGAGGTGTAGAATACAAGAAATAAACATTTTATTGAGTTTTGACCACATTTTATACCCAAATAAGTTGCTGTACTCTTTATATTTATATGATGCATGCTGCAAAACAGAACATGGAATGCATAAACAGAAAGGTCTCGTCGAGCTGATCATATTAGACAGATCATTTGTTAAATTTGGAGTTATAAAACAAAAGTTATTAATTAATTAAGGGGAAGGGCATTTTCTTGTAATTTTTGTCAACTTGAAATTTAAAATGTGCAAGATATATTTTGGATGGCATATTTGAAATCCTCACATTTTTTCTGATTCAAAAACATATATTATTTGTATTATTTGGAATTATGATTTAAATTTATTTTAAAGTCAAAATTATTAAATAGGGTCAAAGTCAAAGGTTGACTAGTTTGAATTAGTTTTGAAAATATTTGATTAAAGATTTGAATTAACATTCAAAAACAAAACATATTTCATATAAGGTTTGAATTCAAATTCCAAACCATTTGAAAGTTATGAATTAGTTTGTATTTAAGCAGATTTGAAATTTGAATTTGAATTAAATTGGAAAGATTTGAATTTGAAACAGATAACAGAAAATACTTTTTATACTCAGAGGAGCTAGCCACATCGCCAAGTGGGCCTCAGTCTTGGCAACACGCACACGTAAACACTTCACATCACCGGTTGATCTACCTCACTCATCGGTGGTCCAAAGAAGGGGGCCACGTGCCGACTATCGGTGGGCGACACGTGGGCGATCTAGGGGACTGCGGGTTGAGGCGCTGAAGAGCTGAGGGGTGGCTTTGCAAAACTCACTGGGAGGCTGACTAGCGGGCCACGCGGGACTGCGGGTTTAGGCGGGAAAAAGGCCAGGGGGTTTTCTGGAAAAGCGTCTACGCAGGTCTGTCGAACTGAATCTCGTGTCTGGGAAGAACAACATCTGGAGCCAAGTTTGGAGATCGATGGCGACGAATCTAGTGCGAATCTGGCTAAACACTAGAAACATAAAACACAGATGCGACTAAGGCCTACAACTTTCGTTCAGGTGGCATCTACTGGGATGGGCTGCAGCGCGCGGGCTTCGAAGAGGAAGAGAGGCGGGCAGAGGCTGCTGCTGCCTTCTTTCTCTCAGCGTCGGCGGCGCGCGCGAGGTGCTCGACGGACGGCGGCGGCGCTACGGTGCACGAGAGGGAAAGGGGGCATGTCTGGGAGGTCAAGGGGCTCACCAGGAGGAGGTTGATGGTGATGGTTCGGCCAGAGGAGCTGGCGATCGACGACGGTGGCGGCGGAGTGCTCCTAGTGCTCACGGACACGGGCGGCGGCGCTTCTCGGCGAGGTCCAACGGCTCCAGCGGTCCTAGTCGTCGAAGAGGGACGCCTGGTGCTCTGGATAGCCTTGGCGTGCTCGGGAACTTCTAGAGGGAGAGGTGGACGAGGCTAGGGTTTTGGGGCATGGTGGTGTTCATGGTGGGGAGGGAAGGAGAAGGGACGATGGAGAGGGTCAGGATCCTCCAGATCTTGATCCAGGATGCCCGGGTGGTTGGGGTGATGAGGAGAGGAGAGGCACATGGGAGGTGGTGGCCACTTTTATGCAAAAGGGAGAAGGGGTGGCTCGGGTTTGGCTAGGGTTTGGAGAGAGGGGGGACCAGGGGGATGAACATGGGAGGGGGTGGTTAGGTGGGGCCTGCTGGCAGAGAGAGGGAGGGAAGCCAAGAGAGAGGGGGAGGTGAACTAGGGTTAGCTAGAGGGGGTATGGCTCGGGTTAGGGTTAGATGAACTAGGGTTTAGGAGAGAGGGGTGCCTCGGCATGGAGTGGTTAGGGTGGGGGTGTGGTTTAGAGAGGAGGGTTAAGGGAGAAGTATAGGGTCTAGATAAAGAAAGAGAGAGAGAGAGACTAGGTGAGAGAGGGCCTTGGTATGCATGATCAAGAGAGAGAAAAGATCGGCATGGGGATGATCTTACAAGATCATGCATGGCACTACTCAAGAGAGGTTGATGAGGTTTGATGGCACAAGGCAAGCAACTAAGCAAGGTAGAAAGGATTGAGAGAAGGAGAGAGAAATGAGAAGATGATCCACTCAAAAACAAACAAATAAAAACAAAGGAGGACAAAAGATGGTGATGGTTGCATGGACCATGCAAGTAATTAATGCCATGTGTTAATCTTGTGAAAACAAAATAAAATCACATGGCATGATTCCATGCATTCCCAAAAGGTGGAATAAAGACCAAGCAAAAGAAATTAGAGTTGGATCCACCCAACCCACATGAGCTAGAGTAAAAATCCAAAGAAAAGGATTACAAGCTCATGGGTTATTGGAATGGTGGCAGGTATAAGGTGGTGTCAAAGAAAAGTGGTGGAGTGGAATAAAAGATATGCCCCCAACTCAACTTGGGCATTTAAACAATATATCAAGAACCAAATACAATATCAAGAGGCAAATACAATTTATAATGCATATGAGAGAAGAACCAACACAAACAGGGTTTTGTATGATGCTCAAATGCAAGGTGGCATGATGACATGAGGATGATATGATGATGATGCAACAATTATGTGTAGGAAGTAGCCATTATATAGACTAGGCTAGTAGCATTGCAATTGTTAGACAATTGGGATGCTACAAATTGTTACTCTCGATTTAATACCAATTATTAAATTTCACTGAGTAAATAGAGTTTGTTGAAAGTTTGCAATAGGACTTTAAACTTTAGATTGACACTCAACACAATATGATACCAGTTCGTAAAGTAAATATCCAGAATTCTATAGTTCTATTATCTCAATTACAACTATGCATAAGGTGGTGAAGAAATGCCAATGACTACAACAAATTATGCAAATTCACTTTGATTTAATTTATGATAAATTGAGTTCTACTAATCCTAATTAGAAATGAACTCCCACTCAAAAAAGACATCCCTCGTGTCTTTTTGGTGATTACATGAACCAAATCCACTACACCAAGTCCGATCATCATGTGAGTCGGTGTAGCTTCAAAAGCGAGCATCAAATGGGCATCATATCTACCATATGACTCATGCTTAACCTTTCGGTCTATGTTCCGAGGCCATGTCTGTACATGCTAGGCTCGCCAAGTGAGAACCTTAGTATTCGCGTGTGTAACTATCTTACACCCGAGATATGCTCGTGGATTCAAGTACACCTGATCATCACGTGATGTCTTGAAGCGACGAAACATTGTCGGTGCATACTTAAGGAAGAACACATTTTTATCTTGATATTTAAAAGAGGGATCATCTTATTATGCTAATAAATCACCAAACAAGCAATATAAGATGCAATCAAACATCACATGTTTGTAAGTGAAAAGATATGGTTCCAGCATATGATCACCATCATGTGCATCGTGGTATGATCTCTATCATACCTCTATGTGTAAGGCCAAGGTCTATGGAACCTACACGTTATGTGTGATGTAAGAGTATCATCTCATACTTCTACTTACAACATCATCATATCATAACACTAGCCCAGCAACAATCTAAACTAGACGCCTCTAATTTATCCATTGCAAGTTTTACGTGGATTAGGGCTCTCGAAGAAAGAACCGTTCTTACCTAAGAACATGAACCAGAACGAGGATAACCAAATTGTTGACAACTCGTTGCAAATTAGATATTGACTATAGTAGGATAGACAGACACCCGCTAGCCACTTATGCAAAACTAGTTGCATGTCAAGCATGGAACATGTCTCATGTGCGAGGACATGTAAAGTTTGTCCGGGCCGCTTCATCCCAATATGCCACCAATATCCAAAGTACAACTAAGAAGCAAGAAAATGATCATCATCGCCCACATACTCATATGTGTATTACCCATGCAAAGCATCTACGCATAGATCCGGATCTGATACCACTGTAGGGTTCGCAACATAGAAAACAAAAAAATTGCTACGATGGGAACATCTAAGTACCAAGATCTATCTACTAGATACAAGCAACGGGTAGATATACATCCATAGAATACATACCCTCCAAGAATGAATAGCGTTAACGAGGTTGTACTCATGGATGATGTAGACGAACGCTTGCCGATCTCAAGATCGTGATGAAGTCCATCTGGTCCAGCCGGTCCAGCAGCATCAAGTCTAGCACCGCAAAGAAGTGGTGCATCCATGATCGCACTCATGTACGGGTACCCTGATAACCTCTGTGCCCTCCCTCCAGCGAAGCAGCGGAAGAAACAAATCCTTCCAGAATGTCGTGGGGATGACCACGGCAGATGCTGCAATCGGCAGCGAGTAGTAGAACGAAGGGCAAGGGCGGCCAGCCATCTGCGGTGCGAGATGAGGGCGGAGACTCAGGGTTTTACCCAGGTTCGCTCTCGAGGGTAAAGACCTACTCTGCTAGATTGTATTATGGAGGTGTTTACAATGGGCGAACTCGGCTAGGGCGAGTTGCTTGGGTGTATGAGGAACGATTCTACTCACCCCTTAGGGAGGTTTATATAGGCTTACCTCCCTAGGGTTTACATATCTCAACCGATTCAGTTACAACTTTGTCAATCGCTTAACTCGGACCGTGGGCCTATCTACTCGGGCCTTCGACCTCCGATGCTGGTACCCGATGGGCTTGATCCACTCGCCTCTGCAGCCCACTGCGCCCTTTGGGCCGATGAAACGTCCACGAGGATACCCCGAGGCATATCCCCATCGGTAGTCCCGAGGCCGTCGTTGATTAGGCGCGGTGGCTGTGGCGATCGAGTATACGGCTTCAAGTTGGCATCCATCGAATCGTCGGCGGGCTCTGTACAAAGGAAAAATCCGCGATCCGAGTCGCGTTTTGAGTGTACCGAACCAACGGGTCGCTCGCGAATAACTCAGCGAGCCGAGTGGCGGAGGCGGACCGTCGGGCGTGGTCAAACTAGCGTTAAGGTAACTTAACGGTAACTTTCGGCGTAATCATCGCGCGATAACGCCCCTAATTTGGCGGCAGCTCGCTATATAAGGGGAATGGTTGGCCATCGGAAAGCCAACCGCCCACCATTTCTTCCGAGTACGCACATCTTTCGCCTGCTGATCTCGCGACCGCAATCCTCCGACCTCGGCAAATCCTCGCCATGGCCCTCTCCACCGAACCTTGGGTAGATCCAAGTGCACCAGGCGAATCGGCCTCCTTCGAGGAGGCCGGAATCCTGCGGGCCGGCTGCTGGCGAATCCCCGCAGCCGGAGAAACGACCCCGAACCCGCGCGCGAGAGAGTTCATCTGCTTCACTAGTCACCTCGAGCGGGGTTTAGGGTTTCCCACTTCTCTGTTCTTCAACCTGCGCCTACTCAGATCCAGCCCTCGGATCTGGGTCCCCATAGTATCGAGCAGCTCGCCATCTTTGTGGCGTTCTGCGAGTGCTACTTGGGCTGCCGGCCCTATTTTCCCTTGTGGCAAGATCTGTTCCATGGACGGATCAGCCGCGAGGAGGCGGGCGGCCCAATGCTAGCCGCGGGCGGCTTAACCTTCCAGCTGAAATCCAAAGCCTCCTTCTTCGACTTGATGCTGCCGGCCAAAGCAGCGAGCGACTGGAAAAAGTCTTGGTTTTACGTGACCGAGGCGACCCCGGAGGACGAGGCGGCGATCCCACGGTACTCGGCCGACCGCTCCGAGCCGCGCAATCTTCAGTCCAAGCTTCCGGCGACCAGCGGATGGTCGTCGACGAGATGCTCCGACCATTCGCGTCTGAAGAAGAGGCTCCAGACGGTGAACCAGCATAACTGTTGGCTTGGGCGGCGATTTCCGCCGCCCAACACGAGCACTACATGTACCAAGACAGGCCGAGAAGACTCGGCGAAGGCCTGTCTCGCCGAAAGTGGAAGCCGGAGGACTACCTCCGGCGCCAAGAGGATCACCCAGCGGCATACACGGATGCGCAGCGGGCTCCTCCATACACCACGAAGCGTCCGGCTCCCGGTAATAACCTGATCTTATTCGCGATCGCAGCATATGCGATCAGCGGTAATTCTAACTTTGTTCCATGTTAACGCAGCTATTCCAAGTGGTGGAAGGTGGCTTCCACCCGCCGATGACGAGCTCCGGGCCATCCGCCCGGGACAAGCGAAGTCGCCTCCGCCAAGGGCAATGAGGACGATGAGGACGAATCCGAAGAGATCGCCCCTGGTCCGAAGACCCGCTGGCAACGTCGCGAACTCGAGGCGGCAGGAGCCTCGGCGTCATGATGATGACGAGGAACTCCGGAGACCACCTCGCTCCGTCGTGCCACTCCCGCGAAGAAGAAGAAGGAGAAAGAGGCGAGGCCCCCTAAGGAGGGCGAAGCCGCCGAAGATGGCCTCACCGCCGCTCGTGGCAGCTCCGATGCCCATAGCTCGGCGGTGACGGGCGGCCCGGCAACCACACTAGATGCACCATCCATGGAGGCGCTGGCCTCGATGCCCGCCGCCAGCGCGATCTCGGGCTAGGGAAGGCTCCGGTGAGGCGACCGCCTGCAAAGGTCCCGAACGTGGCGGTCTCGCCTGCAAGGAGGCTCCGGCGGCAGCTCCTAGCAAGGAAACCTCACCGGCGCCGAGGCGCCAACCGCTACCTCAACATCAAAGAAACCGTCCGTGTCTGGGCCCTGGCGCCTGGACCTGGGCTCGATCGCCGGCTTGGCCCCGTGGAAAAGCCGGCCGGCCTTCGCCGTGGCTGCGTTTCATTCGTCGCCAAGTGAGCGCTCGGCTTTCGCCTTTCTCTCTTAGTATTTTGAATGTTTTTCCTGAATTGTCTCGTCGTAGGACGGAGTGAAGAAGATGAGCCACCCGACGGTGGCCAAGGTGCCCTCCGCCACTAGCGGGAGGACCCTTCCGTAAGAGGAAGGTGGATGAGGTCGCCGCTTCCACGGAAGGCAGCAAGAAGGCCAAGGCGATGACATAAATCATCTCGACGACACGGCGGTCGCGCCGCTGGGCCCGTTGAAGCGACCGCATCCGAAGGAGGCATTTCGTTGCCTAGACGGAAGAAGCGAGCTCCTTTGGGCGGGCGGTGCTACCTTCCCCGCTTCATGACCAAGGCGGCCACGAGTGAGGCTGACTCGAACCCGCTCCAGAGGCCGCTGAGATTGACCAACGTCGCGGGCACACACCGGCGCTGCTTGCGTCCGTGGACGCCAGCGCAACACGGCATGCTTGGCGCTGCCATCCAGTACCTCCAGTCCCGAGGATCAGGTCGGTGTTTGCGGCCTGATTCTTTATAGTTACTTGTTTCGTGCGTTCGAGTCCGAGTGCGTACTCGCTAAATTGTAGCGGGTGGGCACTTAGTAATTTTCGAGCCACCAGTCTCCGAGTGCGCACCCGCTAAATTGTAGCCGGTGGGCACTGAGTAATTTTCGAGCCTCCAGTCCCCGAGTGCGCACTCGCTAAATTGTAGCGGGTGGGCACTGAGTTGTTTTCATGTGGACTGACGTTGAAACTTTGCAGGGTTTACAACTGGAGTCGGCAGAGCGATTGGCTGCGGCGGTCTTTGAAGGAGTTGGGCTCTCCAAGAAGTAAACAAGGAGCTTGAGCAATTGCTGTGAGGTGGCTCGCCAGAGCTTGTCCCTCTTGGCGAGCCGACGGCGAAGTCTGCGTTAAGCATCATGAGCAAAGGATCGCCGACCTCGGCCGAACTGCGGGAGGCGAAGAAGAAGCGAGCTCGTGACGGGCGAGCTAAGGCCGCCGTTGCTGCGCGGAGGAAGACGGAAGGTGTCGGAAGCCCTCATCGTTGGGCTTGACGATAAGACATCGCTTCAAAGCTTCATTATCGGGCTCGCCCGCTGTTGTCGGTGAGTGCGTCTTCCCGTCTTGTGGTTATATTGTTCGTGGTTTCCGTGGTGCTCACTGGCTGTTTCCATCTAGCAGGCCGTATGATTGGTAGCCATGAAGAAGCGAGTTCTCTTGATGCGAGGGAGTGCGTGAGCATGCTCGTCGACTTCGGCGGCGACTTGCATCGCGCCTACCTTCAAGAGATGTCGCCCACGGAGGTTATTCCCAATGACCTCATTGAGGTGTGGGAGTACTTGGAGAAGGCGCCGCTGGTGGAGTTCATGACGCGGTCGGCTTTTCGACGTGGAGCGCCGACGGCTCGAGCCTGGGACTCGCCCACTTCCCGAAGATTTCGACCTCGGCGATGTGACGAGTGGTTATCCTTCGTAAATCGCAGCGCGGTGGATCTGTCAAGTTCTTAAGCTGCAGGAACATGCCGCCGCGTGCTCGGGCGTGTTTGGGCGATGGCGACCTTCTTCCGCATTAGCGGTCGTCGCGCGAACGACGCCGAGCCGCATCGCGACTTCAAGGTCGAGCAGCCCTTCCGCGGCGATGGCGGGCCAGTGACGACTTATCCATCGAACCCATACACCGTATTCATCCGGAAGTGCCGGACGCTGGTGCATCATCGCCGACCTGCGGAATAGTGTTAGTAACAATTCGCGAGTAGGCATATTTTGTAATGTAAGACAATGCGATGCGCGATTGAATGGAACGTTGTGTTCATTTTGCTATTTGTTTGCGTGTTTTGGATTGATTTTGGGTGAGTCCCCGAGCGCGTCCGCCCTTTTGCGGGGTTCACCTTAGATATGATGTTTTGTTGTTTATCATGTGTGTTGTTGGTTGAGTCGACTCGCCCGAGCTCGGAGAGCCAGTCGCAAGGCGACTCCCTCGAGTGCTCTGTACTTTACCGTTTTCCCGTACGCGAACGGGGCCGGGTGGCCGAGTCCCCGAGCGTGGTACTTGGTAGTTCAAGGCGCGACTCGAGGGTGGTTGAGGACTTAGCGCGTTTGTGTTAGCGCGTCGCTCCTGCCTGGCCCGGTGGGTCAGTCGCGTGGCGAGTCCCGGGCACGCTCTCTTACTTGGCGTTTTCCCTGTCCGGTCGAGACGAACTGGTATCCAGTCCCCGAGCGTGGTACTTAGCCGTTCGAGTCGCTATGCCAAGGATGCGGAGGACCAGGGTCGCTGTGGGAAGCGAGGACAGATGTCTTGGTTCGTAAAACCAGTCGAGCTAGGCGACTCCGATGGGGCTCGGATTGGCGTTTTTGAGCGATGCAAGACCTGAAATGGCTCGGTGCTCTTACATCGCACTACTTAGCCGTGCGGTCGCTGTACCAAGGGTTGACTTCAGTATTTTAGCATGACGCTGTTAATTACGAGTCGAGTGGCACAAGGCATGGAGAGTAGACAATTTTGCGGTAACCGTTTCTTTTATTCATAGCGAGGAGAATACATGTGGGGTTCTAGGTATAGAACTTCCGGAGGAGATTTACATTCCACACGGGCTTGACGTCGAGTTCACCGTCCGGACGCCGACGAGGTAGTAGGCGTCGTTGCGATCTGCGCCCGATAGCGAACGGGCCTTCCCATGGAGGGGAGAGCTTGTGCATGCCCTTCTTGTCCTGGATGAGGCGTAGCACCAAGTCGCCTTCCTGGAAGGTGCGGGTTTTCACCCGTCGGCTGTGGTAGCGACGGAGCCCTTGCTGATAGATAGCGGTGCGGGCGAGGTCGCTTCGTCGAGTTGGTCGAGCCCATCTTGGCGGGCCAGTTCGTTTGCGGCCTCCGTGTAGTGGACGATCCGCGGCGAGTCGTGTTCGAGGTCGGTTGGCATGACGGCTTCCGTGCCGTAGACCATGAAGAAGGGGGTGAATCCCGTCGACCTGTTGACCGAGGTGCGGATTCCCGGATGACGGAAGGAAGCTCTTGACCCAGACCCAGTGCGCTCGAGTGGTACTTTGGAGTCGCGGCTTCAGCCGTGGAGGATGCTGGTTGGCTCGTTCCGCTGGCCGTTGGATTCGGTGTGATCGACGCGAGGTCGAGCGGATGTGGTGCTCTTCGCAGAACTCGCCATTGCTCCTTGGCAAAGTTTGTGCCGTTGTCCGTGATGATGCTGTTGGGGAAACCGTAGCGGTATATGAGCTCGCGTAGGAACTTAGTGGCGATCTTCCGTCGCATTTCGGACTGGCTTCGCTTCTATCCACTTTGTGAATTTGTCGTGGCGACCAGCAGGTGGGTGTAGCCAGAGGGCCTTTTGAAGGGCCGACCATGTCCATGCCCCACACGGCGAATGGCCAGGTGATGGGGATTGTTTTGGCCGAACTTGGAACGTCGTCGGTTGGCGATTTCGCACCGGCGATCGCTGGACGATATCGACAGCGTCGGCGTGTCGGTGGGCCAAGAGAAGCCGTGTCGCATGGCTTTGGCGACCAGGAGGCCTTGCGTGGTGGCCGCAGTCGCCTGAGTGGATGTCGTGCAAGATTTTGCGTCCTTCAGCTGGTTGGACGCAGCGTTGGAACACGCCGGTGACGCTGCGCTTGTGTAGCTCGCCGTCGATGATGGTGTAGGACTTACATCGGCGAACAATCATTCGAGCGCTTGTCTCGTCTGCGGGCAGGTTGCCCGTCTCCAGGTAGGCGATGTAGGGCTTGGTCCAGTCGCCTGGTTCGGTGACGAGTGCGACCAAGGTTGCCTCTGGTTGGAGCGGGACTCCAATGTCGATCTCCTTCGGAGGAGAGACTGACGGCGTGAAGATGGTGTCGAGGAACACGCCGGCGGGTGGTGCGGACCGTGCCGACCCGATGCGAGAGAGGGCGTCGGCCTCCTCGTTTTTCCTCCTGTCGATCCACTCGACCGAGTAGCCGGTGAAGTGGCCGCCCACCTTGTCCACCTCTTGGCGGTATGCCGCCATGGTAGGGGAGGCGTCGCAGTGCGGCGACTTGACCAACGCAAGGTCGGAGTCTCCGTAGCATCGAAGGCGATTGACGCTCATCTCCTTTGCGGCTCGCATGCCGTGGAGTAGGGCCTCGTATTCGGCCATGTTGTTGGTGCAGGGCGTGAATTCGAGGCGGAGTATGTAGCGGAGCTTGTCGCCTTTTGGTGAGGTCAGCACTATCGCTCTGCGCCGTCCGCGTTCTTGGACCCGTCGTACAGGCTCGAGAATGGAGGTATGCGGCTTCTCTGGCTGCTGGGCCTCCTCCCGGTCGGCGAGGAAATCGGCCAGTGCCTGTGACTTAATCGCCCTGCGTGGCTCGTACTTAATGTTGTGGACGCCGATCTCGACGGCCCACTTGGCGACCCCGCCGTCGCCTCGCGATTCGGATGATGTCTTGTAGTGGAGCGGAGACGACCGTGATGGGGTGCTCGGAAGTAGTGCGCAGCGCCGCTGAGCTCAAGACCGTATACCAGCTTTTGGTACTGTGGGTATCGCTGGCGCGACTCGGTTAGGACCTCGCTGATGTAGTATACCGGCCGCTGGACTGGGCGCTCTTTTCCTTCCTCTGGTCGTTCGACGACCATTACAGCGCTGACGACGCGCTCGGACGCCGCGACGTAAACCAGCATGGGCTCCTTGTCGACGGGTGCGGCGAGTAGTGGTGCGGCGAGTAGCACCTTTTTGAGGTCGCGGAGCGCGTCGTCCGCCTCCTTGTCCCACTGGAAGGTGGGATTCTTGCGCATCAAGTGGTATAGGGCATCGCTTTCGCCCAGGCGGGGGATGAAGCGACTGAGAGCCGCTACCCGCCCGGCCAGCTTCTGGACGTCGCGCAGGCACTCGGGTTTGCCGAGCCGGGCGATCGTGTCGATCTTCGTTGGGTTTGCCTCGATCCCTCGTTTGGAGACGACGTACCCTAGTAATTGCCCGGCGGGTACACCGAAGGTGCACTTGCCTGGGTTGAGCTTTATCTTGTACCTCCGCAGGTTGGCGAAGGTCTCTGCGAGGTCGGCGAGTAGGTCGCCTTGGCGAGCGGATTTTACGACCACGTCGTCGATGTAGACGTGGATGTTGCGGCCAATTTGGCTCGCGAGGCATTCTTGCATGCACCGTTGGTACGTTGCTCCGGCGTTCTTGAGGCCGAAGGTCATGGCGGTGTAGCAGAAGGCTCCGAATGGCGTGATGAACGCCGTCTTCTCCTCGTCCTCGACGGCCATTTTGATCTGGTTATACCCAGAGTAGGCGTCGAGGAAACACAGCGACTCCGAGCCCGCGGTGGAGTCGATGATCTGATCGATCCGCGGGAGGACGAACTGCTCCTTTGGGCAGGCGCTGTTCAGGTTTGTGTAGTCGATACACATTCTCCAGGTCCCGTTTTTCTTTTCGACCAGGACTGGGTTTGCCAGCCACTTGGAGTATTTGATTGGCCGAATGAAGCCGGCAGCGAGTAGACGCTGCACTTCCTCGGCGATTGCCCGACGGCGTTCTTCGTTGAATGGCCGTAGCGGCGCTTGACCGTCGTACTTTGGGGTCGGCGTTTAATTTGTGCTCAGCGAGCTCCCTAGGGACACCGGGCATATCGGAGGGTTTCCATGCGAAGATGTCCCTGTTCTCACGGAGGAACTTCGATGGCGCGCCTTCCTATGCCGGGCTCATGCTGTCCCGATCGTCACCGTCGCTGGGGTCGCTGGGACCAGTTCGATGGTGCGGTGTGCGTCGTGGCCTCAAAGGTTGAGGTGTTTGTGCCCTCCGAGTTGGGCTTCTTGAGTATTGTGGGGTCGTCGTTGTTAACCCGCTCGCGTGTTGGCGAGCTCATCGGCGTGACTAGCTTCCGCCGCGATCACGGCGTCGGCGAAGTTCGGCTCCTTTGGCCTCGCATTGGCGGCCATGTCGGTCGCCGTTGATGGTGATGACGCCGCGGCGGGAGCTTCATCGCGTTATGCAGCGTAGTGTGCCGCCATGAATTTGGCGAACGCTGGCGCCCAGACGCAATGGTAAGGGCTGTCGAAGGGCACCAGCTCGAAGACGATCCGCTCGGTCGGAAGTTTGCGGAGTGCGAAGGTGACGGGTAGCGTGACCTTGCCGATCGGTACGCCTTCCGACCGGGGCGATGCCGTGGAACGTGGTGTGGGTTGTCTCGATCATCATTGCGGGAGCCGATCGCTGAAGGTGTCGAGGTAGAGGATGTTGATGGAGCTGCCGCCGTCCATCGAGTCTTGGGGAGCCGATGATCGCCAACCTTGGGCTTGACCACCGGCGACTCGTCCCGGTACTCGATCGGGCGAGTGGTCTTGCCGGCTCGGTGATAGGCTGCTCCGACCAGTTCGAACCGGGGCGTCTGTCTGGCCACGCGTTGACGGCAGCGGCGGAGATGACCTTCTTCTCGCGCCGTGTTGAAGCCGGTGAAGGTGTGGAGCGAGCCGCCACTTTGCCGAATTTTCCGCTGTTTTGCGGTCGTTGTCGGTGTCCTCCCGCGTGCGTGCCTTCTCGATCTCCACGAGGGTGTGGCGGCGATGGTGTGCGTGGCGGGCTTTCCTTCCCTGCTGTAACGCACATGGTTGGTTAAGGAGGGCGCGGATCAAACCTTGGCTTGTTCTTGTAATTCCGCCCGTCGCGTCGTTGCCCTCCGTCAGCGGTAGCTCTTGGGGTCGCGTTATGCGTGCCCGGCATTGGCGAAGTCGACTTCGCCCATCGTTCGCGGCTTTTGTGAGGCGAAAAGCCCGTAGCGTAGGTCTGCTCGGCGGCCGCCGTCGTTGCCGCCCGTCGTCGTTGTCCGCCGGACTTCGTCGACGTCTTGATTGGGATCTTCCTCGGCGTATCGTTTGGCGATCTCGAGGAGGTCGGGATGTTGTCGAGTGTGCGGGCGTGTCGCTGAGCTTGGCGACTAGAGGCTCGTGGCGGCACGAGGTCTTGAAGCAATGGATGGCGGTGTCGGGTGGATGCCGACCGTTGTACCGAGCTCTTGCCACCGTTGGACCCAAGGCGTCGACTCGCGGGTCCCTGGACGACGCGCCGTTCAGGTCCTCGATGGTGGTGGCGCGGGTGTAGGAGCACTCGAAGTGCACGGCGAAGGCGTCGCATTTCCTCCCGTGAGTCGATACATCACGGGGAGCATGTTGATCCATTGCACCTGCGTCCCTCCATCATCGCGGGAGGTAACGGGCGGCGGTAGGTCGGTGTGACCCGCGATCCCCATTGCCATGAGGTATGTGTCAAGCCGCATCGCGGGTCGTGACGAGGAGTCGTATTTTTGATCTCCTTGGCGCCTTGAAGTTGGGTGGGTACTTTTCGCCTCGGATCATTGGTCCGAAGCACTTGGGCCCTAGTCGATGGCGACCCCATAGGCTCGCCATCGGCGAGTAGTTAGGTGTGCCGCAGTCGTCGGGCTGGCGTCGCGCCGATTTTGGTTGTTGATGATGTGAGTGCGGCGTCGATTGGCTCTCCATTGGCGGCGAGGTTGGTCGCCGCCTGGGATCGTTGGTGGAGAGTGCCGCGTCGGGTCGTCGTTGAGCTGCGGTGGCTCGGCGGCGGGCAATTGAGGGTGTTTGCCACCGCTGGGCGGCCGCTTGAGGCCGCCGCTTCCGGGAGGAGCGAGTACACTCGCCCTGCGAGTCGCGCTACCGCTGTTCCACGGCCAGCGGTAGGGCCCTGACATACTGGATCTGTAAGGCGCCGTCGCCGGTCGCCGTGATGCTGTCAGCCGCGGCTCGGCCTGCGACGAGGTTGTCCATCGGGTGGGAGAACAGTGGAAGGCCGTTCGCGTCGCGCTCCCGTGAGGAGACGACTATCCGCGCTGGTCCTCGGGAGTGCGGTTGGGTGGTGGTGGGGCACCCGCCGTTGATCTGGCGAGGGCGGTTGCTTCCTCTGGTGGCGCGCGTTCTCGCAGATCGCGCTCGGCTATCTGAGCGGGTCGTTTCGTCGTCGGTTCAGGGCGCCCTGAACGGTGGGTTCAGCGTGACCTGATCCGCTGGTGGTAGCGTGATAGTTCTCGCTGTCACCTGCCGAGGCGAAATTTTCGCTCGGCCTGCCTTGCGCATCGCCTCCGCCCTTTCAGCGGAGATCCTCGACCTCCGTCGCCGTGGCGTTAGGAGGGATCGGGTGGAGAAAGGGTCCTCCGGCGGATCGGTGCGGTGGCCATGTAGGTCATGGCGTGGCGGCCGCACCGTCGTGGAGGTCGGCGGAGTTCTCCGACCGAGTCGGAGTCGAAGATCCCGAGGATGGAGGGTCCTCGAAATCTCCCGTGTTGGAGACCTGGCGATGGAGCCTTGGACGAGGCCCGGTGATGGATCCGCGAGTGACGCCGGGTCGCCGAGTCGGCGTCGTCGGTGAGGGTCACGTCTTCATGCCGCTGAATTCTCGCCACGTTGCTGTGGGCGAGTCGCATTCGGAGGCGAGGCGGTGGATCGTGCGGATCTGGCTCTCGGAGAGCCGATCGGCGTGGTGGCGACTTCGCGGATGCGAGCCGAGTCCTCCGAGGTGATGATGTCGGTGAGGCCGACGAAGAGGCTGATCGTGCCGATGGCGGGATCACGCGTGCGTGACGGGTCGTGCCGGACGTAGCTGCTGGCAAGATCTGGAGCATCTCGCCAATCGCTATCATGCGGCTGGTGGCGACCGTCGTTGATGGGCAGATTGGATCTCGCCCGAGAACACCGCGACCCAGGCCAGCCCACGGTGGGCGCCAGCGTGGGGATGACCACGGCGAATCTCGCAATCGGCGTAGTAGTAGAACGAAGGGCAAGGGCGGCCAGCCATCTGCGGTGCGAGATGAGGGCGAGACTCGTGGTTTTACCCAGGTTCGCCCCGGAGGGTAAAGACCTACTCTGCTAGATTGTATTATGGAGGTGTTTACAATGGGCGAACTCGGCTAGGCGAGTTGCTTGGGTGTATGAGGGAACGATCTCTCACCCCTTAGGGAGGTTTATATAGGCTTACCTCCCTAGGGTTTACATATCTCAACCGATTCGGTTACAACTTTGTCAATCGTTTAACTTTGCAGACCGGGCCTATCTACTCGCCTTTCGACCTCCGATGCTTTGGTACCTGATGGGCTTCGATCCACTCGCCGTTCTGCAGGCCCACTCGCCAGCCTTTGGGCCAGTCGGAAACGTCCCGCTGAGGATACCCCAGTAGGCATATCCCCATCACAGAAAAAGCCACCGGGAACATGTATCTCGCTGACCCGAGACCATGGGGAAATTCTAAAAGGGGTAGAGAGATCCTTCGCGAGGAGGTGTAAGTGACAAGTGAGAGGAGGGGGTCCTTTTATAGGGGAGGGAGGCAGCCCAAGGGGGCATGGACGCCGTCGAAGGATGGTGCCCCCACCTCTCCCTCATTCATGTGGTGGAAGCTCCACTCACATAAAAACATCTCCACTCACAATTCCACTCACATGCATTAATTTTCCACCAAAATAATGCAAGCTCTCATTTAAATAAAACTCTTTTATTTATTCAGAATTTTGTTAATTACTTTAATTAATACACATACACATAAAACCCCTTGCTAGTATTCCATTTCACATGCAGAACCAGTTTCAGCAATTTCAACCGAAACAGTTTCGGTGTCTAGTGAAATAAATTCCCGCGCTTTCCTTTTTATTTCTCTGGCATATTATTTGCTCCAAATGGTGTCGGTATCCCTTAAGTTTGTCACCCTACGGTTCACGAATAATGCAGACATGATCGAGACCCCTCTCCGATCAATAATCAGTAGCGGGACCTTGAGATCCGTACTGACTCCCACATATTCAACGAGGACTTCTGTGATCGTGTGAACCTTATACGCATGTAACTCAATCCCTTTGTCTCGCGATATATTACATGTCCAAGATTCGATCATTGGTATCCCCATACCTATTTTGATCTCGTTACCGACATGTACTCTTTTCTTGTTCCCGTGATATATCATTCTAGGATCAAATCACTTGCTTGCAAGCTAACCAATGTGATATCACCGAGAGGGCCCAGAGTATATCTCTCCTTCATCGGGATGGACAAATTACACTCTTGGTCCATGAGCCTCAACATAACACCTTCATAGCAATGAACCCATCTTTATAATCACCCTGTTACAGTGTGACGTTTGATGTTATCAGGATACTCTTCCGGTGTTAGTGATTGACATGATCTCATGGTCTAAGGACTAAGATTACTTCTTATGATGTTATAGCGATATAAACACAATGACCTTGATCGTATGCTATACTTCAGATGAATGTTCATCACATCATTCCAACAATGTTGTGACCTCGTTATTAACAACATCCAATGTCCATGATCAGGAAACCTTTGATCATCTTGTTAATCAACGAGCTAGTTTATAAGAGAGGCATAACTAGGAACTTCCTTTTTGTTTATTAAACACACATGTATTAACGTTTCCGTATTAATACAATTATAGCATGTAAAATAAACATTTATCATAAATAAGGAATACGATAATAACCACTTTATTATTGCCTCTTGGGCATATTCCCTTCAATGTTGCACACTTTCTATTCGGACATGCCGAGTCTGAAGTATCTCTCCACTTAACCAAAGCTGAATCTCAAGCAGCAATGATGGTTTGTGTTTCTTGAGGTTTTGACAAAGGTCTCTTTGTAAGTATGGGAAGATTGATGTAATGGTTGGAACAATCACTCGGAAGACCTATTGTCATACTTCCTTGAATCAGCAATAACAACCACTCTTCATGAGGCCTCTTCTATATTTTATTATAGGAATTGTGCTTATAGTTTCCTTTGTATCCGAAGTCTGACCTCTACTTGATGACTGGTTAAATGCTTGTCAGTAGCCTACTATCGGTGTTTCGAACATCAAGGAGAACATTTAAAGGAGTGTTGCTAAATGTCTCTCGGTCGATCCTCCAGACCCTTTTATGATGACAAACGTCTTGTTATGCCAAGTACTTGGAGTCTGAGAATGAAGTTTCTTTCGTCTCGTGTCATCAGGAATCTTCTTAACTATTTATAAGGTTCCCAACCTTTAATAAGGTAGAGATCCCTGTGTTTACAATGCTAGTCCCTGGATCAATAGCTAGCATGTTAGACCCCTCCTTTATAAAGGAAAGGATCCCTGTGATTTCAATGCTAGTCCCTGGATCAATGCTAGCATCCACAGTTTAAGATGAAGTACAAAGATACAAAGGTCGTTTATTACATTCATTCCAGAGATAAAACATAGACTTTTACAACTCAGGGCCATAGGCCTAATACAAGAGTTTAAGGAATTAATAAATAAACATAAGTCTTCATCTTCATGTGCCACATGCAAGCATGTTGAGTGTAGACTCATGACTCCTACTCATCATCGGAGTAACCTGCAACATCACAAGTTCTGACCCACAGGGTCAATACTTTGGAATAGTATTGGCAAGTGATACCTTAGTATATTTTTAAGTGGACTATATTACTATATGCATTTTGGCTAAGTGTATCTTGGCTTGCTTTGCTTGAAAATAGGTTTTACCTATTAGTTGAAATCACTAAGTTTTTCTTTATCAAAAACTTCCCAAGAAACCACCAATAGACATATGGGTCCTTCACCCTTGTTCACCCACAATTTTTATTTTAGAAGTTGGAGTGATGAGATTCTTGTAGCTTCCATGTCTTGATGCTCAAGTTGTCCATTGCCATGGACCTGGCTAAGTACTTAGGTTTTCCATCTGCAGAGGTTGTGCACTTTCCCCACCAGACTTGGTTTCCCAAGACAGGACCTTTCAGAAGCCTTTCCTTAGTCACATGGACGCGCTCCAACCTATCATTCCCACTACCACCAACTGTCCAAGTGACTAAGTTCTAGCAACCTATATGATCATGGCAGAGCCCATATTGCCAAGTGGTTGCACTGTAAGCTTTCTCAACACTTGGCCTCCAAATCCCTTTGTGCCTGGGTGGCATACCACAAGTGAGATACACAACCCAAGTCCATGGCCTTGTGTAACCACTCAACATAACCCAATCCTTCCATTCCACCCAGGAGGTTCATTTGACTTAGTTGTTTTATTAGGAAAGCATAAGTCTCATGACTTAGAAATATTTTCATCATAGTAAGTATAGATTTTCACCAACCCTTGTTTGCTAAATAGCTAGGCTAAGCATGGCATGATAACTTAACTTAGGAAAATTACCTAGTAATTCTACAATTCTACAATACTTAGGATTTCCCAACTTAGCATTTGGCAAAAGTAGCATGCAAGAATTAGCAAAATATCTAATGCTAGTACAAAACATAGGATAGAAATATTCATGAAAATATCACTTGCCTTGGTAATGTGTAGAGTAGCACTCCTCACAATCACAATCACTAGCAAAATCTACACAAAAATTTGTAGCACACAATTACACACAATTATATACAATAAAAAATAATATGAATGCATGCATGCAAGAATTTACTAAGTGGTGATTTTGAAAACTCTACCTAGCATGTGCATGTTTACAGAAACTTAACAAGTCACAAGTTTGCCAACTAACCTTATTTATCCCTAAAACAAATTACTAAACTAAATCCATACTCAAAATAGCCTTAAATATGTTTCTACAAATAAAGTCATTTTAACTATTACTATTTGTTAAAAACATTGGATATTCAGAAAGGTCTTGTTTCACTGAATCCAACGGTATAAAGTTTGCAAAATTCCAACGTGGCAATCAAAAGTTATAAGCATTTGAAATTTGTATCAAATTATGGTTTTTAAATCTGTTTTTAGTTCTAACACTTGCCACGCGTCGTGTTGTGATTTGCGCGTACCGGTTCGCACCGGATCGAGCTCTGTAGCCGCATGATCTAAATAGATCGCACGCTCCAGATCGCGTACCTCTTCGCCGATTAATGAATCTATCCTAACGCTTGGATCAAGATCAAACGGCGCGCGAGCAAGCGACCATGTCCTGGCGCTGGCGTCGGCGAGCGTGAGCTTCGGTCTACGGCGGCGCTAGCGTTCCAGATCGTTCCAGGATGCAAGAAGGTACTCACCGGATCCGCAAAGGCATGCTAAAGCTCGACGTGGTACTGGTTTGCGGAGGGGTGCTCGGATGTGGCTGAGAGAGCTCGTCGGAGTCATGCACGGCGTCGGGTGGTTGTTGTCGGCGTCGTTGCCGGGGTTCCGCGTTGCCCTAACACAAGCCAGAGGGTTTAGGAGATGCGCAAGAACGTGGCGAACAATCTCGTGTGAGTCAGAAGTGAAGGGGCGTACGGGACTTACGGAATTTGCTCGCCAGAGTCGGGGTGGTCGTCAGATGCTTGCGGCGTCGAGCGGGAACGGCGACCTGGGGCAGTACAGGATGAACTGGTGGGGTCAGGAGGTGCGCAAGGAGATTGCGAAGTGGCTCGAATGAATCAGAGAGGAAGGGGTGCACGGAGCTCACCGGAATCGATCACCGGAGTGAGCTCTGTCTGCGGCGGTGTTGTGTAAGTCGTGGGCAGCCTGGTGGCGTGAATGTAGAATTGACTGGGGGAAAATGATCGCTATGAGGTGGGGATCTTATAGCCGGAGACTCGACATGAAACGCTCGTCGCATCAATGCTAATTACGCTCGCGAGATCAGCGCTGCAATGGCCAGCGGCGGAGTCGTGCGCGGAATCAGAGGGGAAGACGATGCTGACGTGGAGGAGGCCCGCTCGCCAGTGAAGTGCGCGAGGTGGAGGTGGTCTGTCATGCCGAGTGATTGCGTCTTCGCGCGTGAGAGAAGAAAAGGAAACCCCCGGGTGGGATAGTTGGGCTCAGTTCTCTGCTGGGCTAGATATCTGGCTTGCGGCCTTTTTTCCTTTGTTTATTTCTTTTCCTTTTCTATTCTGATTTTCTGGGTAGATTTTCAAATGAAATCAAGTTCAATTTGAATTAAAATTTTCCTGGGATTTTTGCAGTGAGCAGTAGTCTCAAAAATGGTCATAAAACCATGGGGTTGCTTTGTAAAGGTTTGGTCAAGCTTGGAGATCAAAAATATCAGAGGCTAGGCACTTGGTTTAAAATTTGAAAGATGGTTTTTGGAACCCATTTCCCATTTGAAAACTTGGTCTTAAATCTACACTTAAATCCTATGTTCATAGAAGGCAACCTTCTGGTTCACAACAATCAAACTTACAAGTGGTGTTGGCCATTTTAAACTAAGTCTGTCCACATAAAATCATGGTACCATATGAATCTGTTTCCTGAAATGATTTGAGAAAACTCTAAATGATGATGGAGGCAAGGATGATATGAATGAGTTTTGGAATATGAATTTAGGGATGTTACAAATCTAACCCCCTTAAGATGAATCTCGCCCTCGAGATTCGGATTGGCTAGCAAATAGGTGAGGGTGGTCTTTCCGAAGATCATCTTCTCTTTCCCATGTTGCTTCCTCTTCGGAATGATGATTCCATTGCACCTTGCAAAACTTAATAGTTTTTGTCCTTGTGACTCTTTCTGCGGTCTCAAGAATCTTGACAGGCTTTTCCTCATAGGTGAGATCACTTTCTAGTTGAACTTCTTCCAAGGGTATGGTATCCTTCAAAGATGATTCTTCCATCTCTGGGTGACATTTCTTAAGCTGACTCACCTGAAACACATTATGGACAGCCGACAGAGACTCTGGCAATTCAACTTCATATGCAACTTCTCCCTTGCGACTTAGAATCTTGAATGGCCCAACATATCTTGGTGCCAACTTTCCTTTGTCTCCAAACCTTTTCACTCCACGAAGTGGTGATACTCTAAGATAAGCTCTATCCCCAACTTCGTAGGTGAGTTTTCTACGCTTAGAATCCGCGTAGATTTTCTGTCGGGACTGTGCTACCTTCAACCTGTCCTTAACCAATTTGACCTTCTCTTTGGCGTATTTGATAAGATCAGGTCCAAATAAACTTCTTTCTCCCACACCATTCCATAGTAATGGGGTGGTACACTTCCTTCCGTAGAGAAACTCAAATGGTGCCATCCCAATGCTAGATTGGTAACTGTTATTGTAAGAGAACTCTGCGTAAGGCAAACTTTCATCCCAACTTGCTCCATAGTCTAGGGCACATGCCTTCAACATGTCTTCAAGAATCTGATTAGTCCTTTATGTTTGTCCATCAGTTTGAGGATGAAAAGCAGTGCTAAATTCCAATCTCGTTCCCAAAGATTCATGGAGCTGTCTCCAAAAGTGAGAAGTGAACTGAGTTCCTCTATCTGACACAATACTCTTAGGCACACCGTGAAGGCATACAATTCTGCTCATGTATATTTTAGCTAACTTGGCACTTGTATAAGTTGTCTTCACGGGTATAAAATGAGCTACTTTAGTTAGGCGATCCACTACTACCCATATGGAATCATACCCTGGCCTGGTCCTTGGTAATCCGGTAATGAAATACATACCAATATTTTCCCACTTCCACTCAGGAATAGGCAGTGGTTGAAGTAAACCTGCTGGTTTCTGATGCTCCGCTTTCACTCTACTACACACATCACACAAAGCAATATGTTCGGCGATGTCCCTTTTGAGATTGTTCCACCAAAATCTTTCTTTCATGTGCATGTACATTTTGGTGTTTCCCGGGTGAATAGAATGCGGAGAGTTGTGGGCTTCTTGTAAAATCAGTTTCCGCAACTCCGTGTCTTGTGGAACACAAATACGTTTCCCGTGCCATAAAGTACCTTGTGCGTCTATATGGAAACTCTTAGCTTTCCCTAGACTAATATTTTCCTTAATCTTTTCAATTTCCTTATCAGTCTTCTGAGCTTCTCGGATCTTGTCCAATAAAGTGGGTTGAACATATAAGGACATGAGATGTCCTTCAGGCACAATCTGCAATCTGAGTTCTTTGAATTGCTTACACAAGTCATCTGGCAATTCTCCTTTGGTAAGGCCATTTACAAACGTCTTACGACTTAGAGCATCTGCTACTACATTTGCTTTACCTGGGTGGTATGGCAAACTTAAGTCGTAATGCTTGATAAGCTCTCACCATCTTCTTTGTCTCATATTGATTTCCTTCTGGGTGAAGATATACTTCAAACTCTTGTGATCCGTGAACACTTCACAACGCTTTCCCAAAAGGTAATGTCTCCATGTTTTGAGTGCATGGACGATAGAGGCTAACTCCAAATCATGAATAGGATAGTTTACTTCATGAGTTTTGAGTTGTCTCGAGGCATAGGCCACAACTTTACCGTCTTTCATAAGTACGGCACCCAAACCTTGATGAGACGCATCACAATAAACTTGGAAATCCTTTTCCAAATCTGGCAGACATAGAACTGGTGCTGTCACAAGTCTCTTCTTTAATTCTTGGAAACTGACCTCACAACCTTCAGACCATGCAAATTTCTTGTCCTTCTTTAACAATTCAGTCATTGGTTTAGCAACCTTTGAGAAATTTTCAATGAACCTTCTGTAGTAACCTGGTAAACCAAGGAAACTGCGAACTTCTTTTATGTTCTTAGGAGATTCCCATTCAGTCACACCTGAAACTTTAGCAGGATCAACTGCCACACCATCCTTTGTCATAACATGACCAAGAAAACCAACTTCCTCTAACCAGAACTCACACTTGCTGAATTTGGCATAAAGTTTATGTTCCCTCAGTTTCTCAAGTATCAAGCGTCAGTGTCTTTCATGTTCTTCCTTGCTCTTGGAGTAGACCAAGATGTCATCGATGAAAACGACAACAAACTTGTCGAGAAATTCCATGAACACCTTGTTCATCATATTCATGAAGTATGCTGGAGCGTTGGTTAAACCAAAAGGCATCACAGTGTACTCATACAATCCATACCTTATGGTGAATGCTGTCTTAGGTATGTCTTGCTCTCTTATCTTGAGTTGAAAATAACCTGACCGGAGATCAATCTTCGAGAACACACATGCTCCTTCTAGCTGATCAAACAAGTCGTTGATTCTTGGCAAAGGATATTTGTTCTTGATGGTCACCTCATTGAGTGAACGGTAATCTATGCATAACCTTTGGCTTCTATCTTTCTTCTCCACGAACAATACTGGGGCTCCCCAAGATGAAGAACTTGGTTGGATAAATCCTTTCTGCAACTGTTCTCCTAGTTGCTTCTTGAGGTCCTTTAGTTCGTCCACTGACATTTTATATGGTCTCTTTGCTCTTGGTCCAGAACCTGGTACCAAATCTATTATAAACTCCACATCTCTATCTGGAGGCATTCCCGGTAACTCTTCTGGGAACACATCCGGATACTCACACACAATTGGCACAGTGTCCATGCTAACCCCCTTAAGAGAATTCAGCTTACTTCCTTTGGTTCCGAAGTTGGACCTGAATTTTATTCTTTTTCCTTCTGGGGTTGTGAGTGCAACAGTACGATTAGCACAATCTAGTACTCCTTCATACTTAGCCATCCAATACATTCCCAAAATTACGTCTAGTCCTTGGGAGTCTAGGATTATCAGGCTCACAGGAAACTTATGCTTTCCAAACTCTATGACAAGATCCCGGCATCCAAGACTTACTATCATATCTCCACCCGGAGAACTAACTTTTATTGGACACCCAATGTTTTCAGATGCAAACCCATTTCTATCAACAAATGCTTTTGATATGAATGAATGAGATGCACCAGTGTCAAAGAGTACAAATGCTGGAATGGAATTGAGTCTGAACTTACCAGCAACGGCATCCGGCTCCTCATAGACCTCCTCCACATTGATGTGGTTAACCTGTCCTTTCTGGAAAGGATTGGGCTTGTTAGGTCCTTCAACTTTCTTCTCATGGCACTCATTAGTATAATGCCCCAGCTTCTTGCATTTGAAGCACTCAACCTGACTGATGTCCTTTTTAGGCTGGTTTCCACTTCCACTTCCACTGTGGTGGCTCTTATGTCCACTCTTGTGGTTCTTGTACTTATCATTGTCATGACTGCGATGATGCTTGTTGTCATGATGGTTGTGGTTGTGGTGCTTGTTGAATTTCCCATGCTTATGGGATCCTGAGCTGCCACTGTCATCATGGTGAGATCGTTTGTCAAACGATCCAGAGCTGTGCTTGTCGGAGTGTTTCCTCTTCCTACTCTCGACTTGCTTCATTTTACTCTCCAAAATAGAAGCCTTGTCACACAAAGACTGATAAGTTTGAACATATGCCACAGACAGCTGCAGATTCAGCTCATCATTCAAGCCTTCCAGAAACTTTTCCTTTCTTTTGGCATCTGTGTCAACCTCATCCGGTGCATAGCGCGCCAGATTGTTGAACTCTTCTATATATTCAGCCACGCTGCGGTGGCGCTGCTTCAGGTTGTGAAACTCCTTCTTTTTCAGGCTCATCATTCCTGATGAGATATGAGCAGTGCGAAAGCCATCTTCAAAGATAGCCCAAGTCACCTCATCTAAAGGAGTGGTGATTTGGAAGTTGTCCCACCATGTGGCGGCTGGTCCTTCCAATAGATGCGCTGCGAACCTGACCTTTTCAGCATCCGTGCAGCCCACGGTCACTAAGTCCTTGTTCACAGAATGTAGCCAATCATTGGCCACCATGGGATCGGTTGTCCCCGAAAACTTTGCTGGCCTCAATCGCAGAAATCTGGTGAGCATATCAAAACCCGGAGGGTTGTTGTTGTTGTTTTTATTGTTTTTATTGTTGTTGTTGTTGTTGTTGGGGTTGTTGTTGTTGTTGTTGTTATTCTGGTTTTGGATGAATGTTGTCATCATTTGCATAAGCTGCGTTTGAGCATTCATCATCTGTTGCATTTCTGGGGTGATGTTGTTGGGGTTGGGGTTTGCGCGACGGGGAGGCATCTGTGGTTTATTCAAATAGATAAGAATGAGATACCCATAGATGTTTTATGCACAATACATCACAAGCAAACACATAGCATGCAACTCAAGGATAAAATCTCAACAACAGAATCACAAAATTCTCGAAATAAAACACACAAGTGGCAAGCCATCCACATGTCGGATGGTCCAATAATAAGTTCACAAATAACAAGTATGAAAGATAAACGAGTAGTCAAGTCTACTCATCAGCATCAACCTCCTCCTCGACGAAGGTAAGACATGCGTTCTCCATCGCGGTCTTGTTCTCCTCAATCGTAGTGGTCAAGGAATCGATCTTGGCCTTGAGAGCCCTCTTCTGGGAGCTAAGCCTCTCAATAACCATCTGCTGCTGCTCAAGTTCGAAATCCTTGGACTTCAGTTCCTCGGTCATGTCCCGGATCTTCTTCTTCCTATCCTAGACGCGTTTCTCCTGACTCTTGAACTTGCGGTCCTGGGCCTCGAACTTCGTCTCCATTTCCTTGACCATCTCATCCTGCTATGCGAAAAGGTTGTCCTTCTCGCGAAGCTGCACCTGGAGCTCATCATTGCTGAGCATGACGTTCGTCCTGTCCGTGTCCACGTGCCTGATGAGAGACTCTAAGTCCTGGAGATAGAGACGTATCGGCTCTGCCGCGTCCCTCGAGTCGTCCTCATAGTCAATAGACTCTCCGTCATCGTCCCGCCTTCCGAAGACGTGGAAGTGAGTGCCCCTAACCTGTCGAGAGTGACGGCCTAACAGACGTCCTACCAGGTCCTGCATGACTACCTCCATGCCTCTTTCCCGGTCGTCATGCATCAGCTTGAAGACGATGGCCTCTGTAGTAGGCTCCGTCTGGCGTCCGGGCTGGCTCACCTTGAAGCCCCAGAGGTCCTTCCTCTCGAACTTGGTGAGTGGGTGCACCGTGATGGTGGGAAGAGGGAGATCGAGCAAAGTGGTAAGCTCAACGATACGAGGGCCGAAACGGGTAACCCGGAACTCCTCAACAATGCTGATGGTAATAGGCATCTATTTATAAGATTGAAAAGTTATAACTACACAATTTAGGATAAAAACAAGACAGACATTTCATACATATCCTTAGAACACAAACATCACACAAGTCATGCATACATAAGTCCATTACATCAATCAAGGTCCATACTTATTTAAGGTATCATTTTTGGAAAAATAAGGTGATAGATGGTGGTCCAACTAACGAAGTGTGCTCACAATCCTATCTCACTGGATCTGGTGGCTATCACAATGTTCCTAGAGGCAATCCACCTATCTTGTTCACATGATTCCATCACTAAGTCTATTATATCTCCCCTTAACTCTTGGTTGGTGGCTTCCGATTCTTGGGTAAGTTCCTTCTCTTTCTCTAAGTCTTTTTGGAGGTTGAGCATTCTGCACTTGACTCTTGCACTTAGTTCTTTGATAGCCCTCCAAGCTGCATCTCTGGCTGACTCAAAGAATGTGGTGTGCATTACAGTGTTGGTGTACATGCATAATCCCCTTTCTTTGTGGTTGTCTTCCTTGTTTTTGTACAAGTGAAGTTGCACCCACCAATACTCCACTCCTTCATCCATCACTAGAAAGCCTTTGTATATAGCTGTACCATGTGCTTCCATTGCCACCATGAGGTCCTTGAGAATCTTGGGAAACTCAGTTTCACACTCCAAGGTCATGGTCATGAGTGGCCCTTTCTTCACGGCTTCGTTGATGGAGTTCATCTACAAATGGAGATGAGAATGAGAAGATTAGAAAAGTTTTACGAGAAGAATAGACAAGTGTAGAAGTAGTTGAAAAATTTTCATTAGTGGTTTTCCAATCCTAGGGTCATAATCCTACAGGCAACACAGTGCTCTGATACCATCTGTTCGACCCCTCCTTTATAATGGAAAGGATCCCTGTGATTGCAATGCTAGTCCCTGGATCAATGCTAGCATCCACAGTTTAAGATGAAGTACACAAATACAAAGGTCATTTATTACATTCATTCCAGAGATAAAACATAGTCTTTTACAACTCAGGTCCATAGGCCTAATACAAGAGTTTAAGGAATTAATAAATAAACATAAGTCTTCATCTTCATGTGCCATAGGCAAGCATGTTGAGTGTAGACTCATGACTCCTACTGATCATCGGAGTAACCTGCAACATCACAAGTTACAGCCACAGTGGGTCAATACTTTGGAATAGTATTGGCAAGTGATACCTTAGTATATTTTTAAGTGGACTATATTACTATATGCATTTTGGCTAAGTGTAGCTTGGCTTGCTTTGCTTGAAAATAGGTTTTACCTATTAGTTGAAATCACTAAGTTTTTCTTTATCAAAAACTTCCCAAGAAACCACCAATAGACATTGGGATCCTTCACCCTTGTTCACCCACAAGTTTTATTTTAGAAGTTGGAGTGATGAGATTCTTGTAGCTTCCATGTCTTGATGCTCAAGTTATCCATTTCCATGGACCTGGCTAAGTACTTAGGTTTTCCATCTGCAGAGGTTGTGCACTTTCCCCACCAGACTTGGTTTCCCAAGACAGGACCTTTCAGAAGCCTTTCCTTAGTCACATGGACGCGCTCCAACCTATCATTCCCACTACCACCAACTGTCCAAGTGACTAAGTTCTAGCAACCTATATGATCATGGTAGAGCCCATATTGCCAAGTGGTTGCACTGTAAGCTTTCTCAACACTTGGCCTCCAAATCCCTTTGTGCCTGGGTGGCATACCACAAGTGAGATACACAACCCAAGTCCATGGCCTTGTGTAACCACTCAACATAACCCAATCCTTCCATTCCACCCAGGAGGTTCATTTGACTTAGTTGTTTTATTAGGAAAGCATAAGTCTCATGACTTAGAAATATTTTCATCATAGTAAGTATAGATTTTCACCAACCCTTGTTTGCTAAATAGCTAGGCTAAGCATGGCATGATAACTTAACTTAGGAAAATTCCCTAGTAATTCTACAATTCTACAGTACTTAGGATTTCCCAACTTAGCATTTGGCAAAAGTAGCATGCAAGAATTAGCAAAATATCTAATGCTAGTACAAAACATAGGATAGAAATATTCATGAAAATATCACTTGCCTTGGTAATGTGGAGAGTAGCACTCCTCACAAACACAATCACTAGCAAAATCTACACAAAAATTTGTAGCACACAATTACACACAATTATATACAATCAAAAATAATATGAATGCATGCATGCAAGAATTTACTAAGTGGTGATTTTGAAAACTCTACCTAGCATGTGCATGTTTACAGAAACTTAACAAGTCACAAGTTTGCCAACTAACCTTATTTATCCCTAAAACAAATTACTAAACTAAATCCATACTCAAAATAGCCTTAAATATGTTTCTACAAATAAAGTCATTTTAACTATTACTATTTGTTAAACACATTGGATATTCAGAAAGGTCTTGTTTCACTGAATCCAACGGTATAAAGTTTGCAAAATTCCAACGTGGCAATCAAAAGTTATAAGCATTTGAAATTTGGATCAAATTCTGGTTTTTAAATCTGTTTTTAGTTCTAACACTTGTCACGCGTCGTGTTGTGATTTGCGCGTACCGGTTCACACCGGATCGAGCTCTGTAGTCGCAGGATCTAAATAGATCGCACGCTCCAGATCGCGTACCTCTTCGCCGATTAATGAATCTATCCTAACGCTTGGATCAAGATCCAACGGCGCATGCAAGCGTTTACCATGTCTGGCGGCGCAACGGCGGCCGGTCTACGGCGGCGCTAGCATTGCAGATCGTTCCAGGATGCAAGAAGGTACTCACCGGATCCGCAAAGGCGTGCTAAAGCTCGACGTGGTACTGGTTTGCGGAGGGGTGCTCGGATGAGGCTGAGAGAGCTCGTCGGAGTCGTGCACGGCGTCGGGTGGTTGTTGTCGGCGTCGTTTCCGGGTTCCGCATCGCCCTAACACAAGCCAGAGGGTTTAGGATATGCGCAAGAACGTGGCGAACAATCTTGTGTGAGTCAGAAGTGAAGGGGCGTACGGGACTTATGGAATTTGGTCGCCGGAGTCGGGGTGGTCGTCAGATGCTTGCGGCGTCGAGCGGGAACGGCGACCTGGGGCAGTACAGGATGAACTGGTGGGGTCAGGAGGTGCACAAGGAGATTGCGAAGTGGCTCGAATGAATCAGAGAGGAAGGGGTGCACGGAGCTCACCGGAATCGATCACCGGAGTGAGCTCTGTCTGCGGCGGTGTTGTGTGAGTCGTGGGCAGCCTGGTGGCGTGAATGCAGAATTGACTGGGGGAAAATGGTCGCTAGGAGGTGGGGATCTTATAGCCGGAGACTCGACAGGAAACGCTCGTCGCATCAATGCTAATTACGCTCGCGAGATCAGCGCTGCAACGGCCAGCGGCGGAGTCGTGCGCGGAATCAGAGGGGAAGACGATGCTGACGTGGAGGAGGCCCGCTCGCCAGTGAAGTGCGCGAGGTGGAGGTGGGGTCTGTCTGTCAGCGACTGATTGCGTGCGCTCGCGCGTGAGAGAAGAAAAGGAAACCCCCGGGTGGGCTAGTTGGGCTCAGTTCTCTGCTGGGCTAGATATCTGGCGCGCGGCCTTTTTCCTTTGTTTATTTCTTTTCCTTTTCTATTCTGATTTTCTGGGTAGATTTTCAAATGAAATCAAGTTCAATTTGAATTAAAATTTTCCTGGGATTTTTGCAGTGAGCAGTAGTCTCAAAAATGGTCATAAAACCATGGGGTTGCTTTGTAAAGGTTTGGTCAAGCTTGGAGATCAAAAATATCAGAGGCTAGGCACTTGGTTTAAAATTTGAAAGATGGTTTTTGGAACCCATTTCCCATTTGAAAACTTGGTCTTAAATCTACACTTAAATCCTATGTTCATAGAAGGCAACCTTCTGGTTCACAACAATCAAACTTACAAGTGGTGTTGGCCATTTTAAACTAAGTCTGTCCACATAAAATCATGGTACCATATGAATCTGTTTCCTGAAATGATTTGAGAAAACTCTAAATGATGATGGATGCAAGGATGATATGAATGAGTTTTGGAATATGAATTTAGGGATGTTACATAGCATCCACAGTCAAGATGTAATATCAAGAAACAAAGGTCATAGTACAACTTTATAACCAGGAATAAAATAATTTATTACATCTTACATAGCTCATTTGGCTATCTCATTACAATGCAGCAGAATATAACAATAGCATGGGGTCCTTCATCTTCAAAGTGCCACAAGCATACATGTTGGTTGTAGACTTGTAATCCTAAATCAATAAACTTCTCTAACATCAAACAAACCTGCAACATAATAAGTTACAGCCACAAGGGTCAATACATTTGAATTGTATTGGAAAGTGATACTATGGTAGTATAGTGGAGTCTATCATCTATATGCATTTGGCTAAGTGGAGCTTAGGCTTGTATTGCTCAAAATAGATTTTCCCTATCATTTGAAAACACTAAGTTTTTGCTTGAACAAAATCACCCAAGGCATATCCCAATAGAAATTGGCGATCCTTCAACCCTTGTTCACCCACAAGATTTTAACTTAGAAATTGGGATGAGGAGATTCTTGATAGCTTCCATGTCTTGATGCTCAAATTGTCCTTTACCAGGGACATGGATAAGTACTTAGATTTTACACTCTGCAGAGGTGGTGCACTTTCCCCACAAGACTTGGTTTCACCAAGACATGATCTTTCAGAAGCCTTCCCTTAGACCAGAATGGACGCGTTCCAACCTATCATCCCCTATCACCAACTGTCCATTTGTCTAAGTTATTGCAACCTATATGATCCAGGCAGAGCCCATATTGCCAAGTGGCTGCACTTGAAGCTTCTCAACATTTGACATCTCAAATCTCTTTGTTCCTGGGTGGCCATCCACAAGTGAGATACACAAAGGTAAACCATAGAAATGGGCCTTGTGAACCACTCAAAACAAACCATTCCTTCCATTCCACCTAGGTGATTCATTCACTTAGTTGTTTTATTAACAAAACACAAGTCCACAGACTTAGAAATATTTCATAACATGAATATATATTCCACCCTTGTTTTCTACTAGCTAAGATAAGCATGATAGTAGTAGGAATCTTAACTTAGGAAAATTCTACTAAGGTTTCATCTACTAGGATTTCCCATAGTTTATACTTAGCAAAATTCCATGCAAGACCTACTTAGAAATATCACTAATGCATAGTGAAAATAATGGGACAAAAGTATGAAGCATCACTTGCCTTTTTGCTAGAGAATATAAGTTCACTCCTTGTCTTTGCAATGATCACACTCTTCAAATCATTACAATTCAATCAAGCAAGGCACAATTTCAATCTACCATTCAAGCAAACATCACATAAAATAATAGCAACAAAACAATGCATGCAAGCATGCCAAACTTTGTTTTATTCACAAAAATGGTTTATAATAGGTTATAAACATTATAAAACACTTATTGGTCATTTTATAAAGTGGCAAAACCATTTTCAAAAGATTTTACCTATAAACCATTTTTGAACAAAATCAATATTTTATGTGGTTGAAAATGCCTTTAGCAAAAGCAACAATTTTTATATGGTTCACCAAATAAATTTTTAAATCATAAAACTTGGTGCTTGGGGTCAGAGAGTTTATTCCAAAACATTTCCCAAAGAATTTCTCCCAAAAGCATTTTAAATAAATAAACATTATTTTTATTTGACTAGAAATGGTTTAAATCAAAAGTTTATTCTTTTGATTCACCAAATATGTTTTTGAAACCACAAATTGATTTCTACTGTCAGTAGGTACAAAACAAACCTTTTGTCAAAGGTTTTATCTCAAAAATCATTTTAGAACAATTTTTATATCCTAAACATGCTTACATAAGTTTCTGCAAAAACAATCAATTTAACAGAAACATTTTACTAAATAAAGTGCATGGTCAGAAAGTACTTGTTTTGCTGAATCCATTGATATAAAATTTGCAAAATTTGGATGTGTAGTTTGAAAGTTATGAATTTTTCAAATTAGAACATCTAATAAACAAGTTTCTGTTTTTTATAAACAGGCAGGTCCACGTGGCGCTTTCCTACTAGTGCGTACTGTTTCGCGCGGATCAGCAAATATGGGCCATTAGATTTAAGTTGCATCGCACGGCACAGAGGCACTACTTACCCTTTCGTTCACGTTCTATCGCAACCGTCAGATCAAGATCTAGCGGCTCAGGGCATGTGACCAAAAATCAGCGGCGCTCGACGGTGGCTGGCAGCGGCGACGCTCGGCTAACGGCCTTGCGGCGGCTACAGGAGGCGAGGGAGAGGGAGGATGTGCTCACCGGGTTCGCGGAGTGACGCTGAAGCTCAACGTGGTGATATCTCGTCGAGGGGCGCACGGTGGTGACGGCAATCGCTCGCCGGAGCTGCGCGCCGGGCTCGTCTGATGCGTCGACGGGGGCGAGTTCCTGTGGCATAATAAGGCAGGGAAATTAGTCAGGAAGGTGCACACGCTTGCAGGGGTTGCGATGGTACCTACCATAGAGCAAGGGGTGTGCTGATTCGTCGCCTACTGCTTGCCGGAGTTGCGGAGGTCGTCGGTGGCGCTCAGACGAGGTGGTTGCCGACGATAGGGGGCATGCGCGATCGAGCTGATGCTACGGGGAGGTTCGCCAGGAGGAGGGGAGCATGTGAGCGTGGTCGAGGAGGCAAGGCGCGACTTGGGTTCGCCGGAATCGACGTCGGATTCTGTCGGAGACCGCGGCGATGCAAAGCAAAATTGACGCAGTCTGGTGGCTTTCTGGCAGCGAGGTTTGAGGGGAAAGAGAGAGGAGAGAGCGAGGATTTAAAGAGCGTGATTGATGACAAGAATTACTCCCTGCATTGACGTGATTTACTCCCGTAATATCAATGCAGAAACGGCGAGGAAGAACAGGTCGCGCGGGGAAGAAGCTGATGTGGTCGTGGGGTCCGTCTGTCAGTGAGAGAGGAAGAGAGGAAATGGGGTCCAGTCGTCAGCGACTTAGCGGGTTTGGTCTGTGGTGAGGGAAAACGCTTCGGGGCTGAGAGGGAGAGGTGGGCTGCTGGGCCTTAGTGGGCTAGCTGGGCTGGGTCGACCTTGCTCTATTTTTTCCTGTTCTGATTCTTTTTCCTTTTTTCATTTCTATTAATCTGTTTTGGTTTTGTTTAATTATTCCAAAATTCAATCTGATTTCAAACCTCAACCAAAATTTGTGTATATTTAAATACTGATTAATAGCACATTCCAAAGTCAAATTTAGAATAAAATATTTATTCTTTTTAGGGTCCTTTAATTATTTAAATTAGGCCTTTGCATTACTTCATGTAAGATTTTAAATATTTTTAATCCTTATTTAAATTTCATTCTTCCACAAAACCTTTTCAGTAAGTTTTATTAAATTATTAGGGTGTCAAATAGTTCACCTTGAATTATTTGGAAATGCTTTGAATAAGATTTATCAATCATTTAAAATTGGATTTGTCTTTATTCAAATAGAATTTGGTTAATGACATTTTAATTAATTTGAAAACTCTTTATCCATTATTTTATTTGTATTTGGATCATAATTATTCCATTTGCTTATGGATTAAGGCCAGATATAATTTGGTCTTTAAATATTCCTTATTGAATAATTTCTTTCCTCTTATAAAATCCATATATTTTTATTTATAGATCCAAACTTGGTGATTCCAATTTGTAAAATCTTCTTTAATGTTTATTTATCCTTTTAAATATCTTTAGGATTATTTGCTCACCATTTGGTATGGAATTTTGATAAGTGTTTTATTAGCTTTGAAAATTACTTTTCCTTATCTTATTAAATTCATAAGATTTTATTTATGGCTCCAAATTAAGTGAAACCAAATTTATATGGTCTTAAAACATTTCTATTTGTCTTTCTTGATCATTTTTGAATGTTTTTTGAATTTTTTTATATGAATCAAATCCATAGGCTTGGGGATAACTTGGAAATGATTTTATTCCATTAGGGTTTAGGGTCTGGATTTATTTTCCAAGTGTTTAAATTTCAAGATACATTCATTGAGGAATGCATTACTCTTGACTTGGATTTTGTTGAATTTCAAACTTTAATTAAAGTTTGTTCAAGATGAGATTTTTAAGTTTCCATTTAGAAACAAAAGTTTCTTTTCACCCAAAATTTCAACAATAATTTATTTTGTTTATTTATTTTTCAAATTACAAGATTTGGAAAATCTTGGGATGTGACACTATTCATCTTGGTGGTGTAAAGTGATATCATGATCTTTGGCAAAGATTGTGATAGACCTGGATGAATTAAAGAGTTTCCTTCCTGCTTTCTTAAACATGTTCGAAGAGCGACCATGATTCTGTAATCAATAGTTCTCTTGTTACATGTTCCTTGTGACTCTTATGAGTGCTCCCCACCAAAACACCTTTCTTTCTTAGCCTTCTGTTGAACCAAAGAATGACCCTTATGTGTCAAGAGTAGCTCAACAGCTTGGTTTAGTTGGTATCTATCTCTTCCACCTGTGAAGCTCTATTTAAGCTGTTTAGTAGAGGTTTACCTCTCAAAGTCTGTGTTCCGTTTCCATCTGGTGGAAGTCTCCTTCCCTCAGAAGTCAAATCTCTTCTGGAAGCTCCATGGTCTCAATCCTTATGAAGACCAGTTACCTGTCACCTTGAAACCATATCCTTTTGTTTCCTCCGTTACCTTGGCGTGTTTCATGTCTGTTGGCTTTAGAGATGTTCACGAAACATATATCCATGAGTTGACCATGGGATACTCAGTTTGTGGTTCCGTGTTATTCCCTCTCTTCCTTAGTGTGAGCAGCCACCTTGAAGATTATGAAGCGCTTCATCCACTCGTCATGGTGGCATGGATCAACCTCTTCGAGAAGATCGTCGAAGTTTAGTGTTACCCTGTTTCTTCTGTCTTCCTACCTAGGAATCTCGGGTCGAGATTCTTTTAAGGGGGATAGAATTGTAACAACCTAGTTTTACTAAATAGATAATAGGGTTTGAATGTGCATAACATGAGCATCATCCTAAAAATGCATACAACAAATATATCCTGAAACCCTAAACCCTAGCATCCCCCTTCCTATTTGAAACATATTCAAAATGGTTTTGATACATTTGAAAAGTATAAAAAGTTGGAACCCAAATGGTTATTAAGGGTCTCCAAGTTATTTTTAAATATTTACAAAGTTTATTGTATTTTGAAACTTTTCAAAACATATTACAAAATGAAATACAAAAGAGAAAGTACAAAAATAGAAAAAGAAAATTGTTTTAGAAATAAAAACTGCTTCATAAACCTAACTAGGCCGTGGCCCATCTCTTCCCTTCTCTCCCTGCTGCTCAGTGCGCTCCCAGCAACCCACCTTGGCCAAACAGCCGGCCCAATCGGCCCATACCCCTTCGGCCTTTCTGTCTTTGTCGTCTTCCTCCCCGACGCAAGCATCTCGCTATCTGCGCGCCGGCCATCGATCCTCGCCGGCGTTGCAATTCCCGCCGCTGCCGTTGGACACCAGGATAAGAACCACCACTCCCTCCTCTCTCTCGCCATACGAGTATCATCCCCTCTCACCCTCTCTCGTGAAATCCCCTCTAAGCTTGAACCCTAGTCGCCGTAGAACAGCTTCTCGCCGCCGTTCTGAGCCTCCCCGAGCCACGCCGTGATGCCTAGGAGAACCGTCGTGCTGTACTGCATCTCCTCCTCAAAGGATCGAGCTAGTTCTCCCTCTGTCACCGTCGATGACCTGTTCTGCCCAAGCTCCGGCTGTCGTCAATTCATTGCCGTCAGACCGTCCCCGGCCTCTCCGACCCCACTGCCATGTTCGTGGTGATCCACTGGTCGTTGTGGCCTTCTCCATTTCCTCCCTCTCTCTCTAGTTCACCCTCCCCGTGCATTCTCTGCTTCTGCCGCCGCTCGCCGTCGTTTTCCCTGTTCTGGCGACATAATCCTAGCGGCGCCGCCACCATAAGGTACCTCTTGCTGGCCTCGTTTGATTATCCTAGGTCTCGCAGCCCCGCTGGCCGTCCTCCGCCGTCCCTAGTGCTCCCTGACGCGCTCTCCAGCGAGCCTACATGGTGCCACCATGGCGTCGACGTGGCGCCTGCGTGTGCGTGACGTGGGCGCTGACCAAGCCCCGCTTGCGTGGCTAGTTTACATGTCCCTGACCCCACCCGTCTATGTCTGGGGCTAGCCCAACGCAGGTGTAAAAAGTATTAGGACCTTGTGCTGATGTAAGCATGATGCAATAAAGCCCTTTTCTTTTATCTTAAATGTTTTCTATTTTTATTTTGTAAATAAGAAAATGTATGACATGTGGGCCCTTGTTGTAAGTGAGATAAATATATTCAGAAATGTTTCTGATTAAATAAAATATTAAAGTATTTCCAAAATGTAAAGTATTTTATAATATTCCAAAAATGATTTAAAATGAATTAGAAATGGAGAATTTCATAACTAATTCATTTTAAATCAGAAAAATACAAATAATATATCAAAATGTTCAGAAAAATGGGATCTATCTCTTTAAGCTATAATCATGCATTGTTAATCAAGTTTCATAATAATTTTAGTTAGAAGAACATAATGAACCCTCTCATATGCCTCCGAGGTTTTCCTGAATTAGGGTTTATACCCCCCGGTACCTCGATTAATTTGTCAAGCATGCCTTAGGGTTTAGTTGAATGCAATTTAACTTGTCATATCATCATCCTTGATTGAGCATTGCATCAATGCCATGTGTTGATTGTTTCCCTTTCTTTCCGGGTGTTTGGTTCTTCTTCGGTAGAATACGATACCGAGATCGAGACCGAAGACCGAGGTCAATACCATAGAAGGTCAAGATCAACACCGTCGAAGCTCGAAGACCAATACTTGATCAACTATAATCAAGTCAAGTACCAGATGTCTGAAGATGTGCTTTTTGGATATCAACTAGCAAAGGCAAGCGAAGCCCCACACATACATATGAATCCTATGCTTTCCAAGTATTTACATTCTTGCCATGTGCATGCGATTCTAAAGTTTTTATCGATAGATAGAGTAGTCCTATCTTATGCATGTTACCTTTGAATACTATATTCCCTGATCCACTACTCCTAGAATAACTAGGGTTTGGCTTGTGAAGCGTTGCTAAATATGTTATATCTGTTGTGCTTAGCCAAGCTTAGTTGTTACCACTGATCCATCCGGTTGATGAATCACAACTGCGAATGAAACTAGTTTGACAGGATGACGTGTTATGATCAGAGATGAAAGTTAAACATGCTAAGGCTTGTATGGTAGGCCACGGTGGGTTGTGGTTTTTGCAGTCCCATACTTGCCACCCTTAGGACCCGATGTTCTTGCCTCTTGAACCAAGACGAGCGTACAACCACACGGGGGCATGGAAACCCCCTCGACCAACTAACTTGCCTAGTAGACTCCATGAGTCACATAGTTCGGGCTTTCCATTCGACATACACATTATGGCTCTTCTTGAATGGAGGTGAAGGAGGTGCATTCATAACAGGTAGGTAAGCGTGGCCGGGAACAAGAGATGCCCGGCATCCGTAATCTTGAACCCTGCGCACATCATTAGGGACCGGCTTCGGGACTCGACCCGTTACGGCGGCATCTCCCTAGTGCGTGACTCATGGTCTCGGCGAAAGCAAGGTAAAGTTCGTGGTCAACCACTCTCTGTCGGCCTTCCTGGGAAGATGCCTAATGTTAACTGGCATTAAGAATCGGTTGGTACGTGTGGGTAAAGTTATACACCCTTGCAGGGTTATTAATATTTTCGAAAAGCCGCGTCCGCAGTTATGGACGAACTTGATAATGGACGTGAAGATCATAGAGAACTCGAACCTAATCGTAAAACTTGACAAGCAAAGTAACGTGTGCTTAAGGATGCTTCCTCAGCGATCGAGGGTGTGATCCTAGATAGGTTCAGCTGATGATGATTCAGTGGATATCAAAAGATGATCAAAGCTAGTGATACCTCTCTCTTATCCCCTTTTAAAATATTCTGTTTAGTCGAGATTCTTCTCCCTCTTGTTTTACAAAACAAAGATGGCTTTATGCAAAACAACTCCACCAGCCATAATTATTGTGGAGTACATCATGTACTCACCCTTGCTTCATTGACACTTTTGCAGCAGGGTAAGTGTTACCATAGAAGAAGAGTTCTTCATGGCATCGACATCAACGAGTAGTTTGGAGTTCCCAGTCGGCAGTCTGGGATCTATGGATTGGACGTGATCGTTATGCTTCAGGCCTCTTAGGCCATTTGTTAAGTTTTCTATACTTAATAGCATAATTTGCCTTCCATTGTTTGATGTTTGTGGTCAGTGACCTCTTCTCTTAATATTTTGGTTCTTTGCTCAGTTGAGCTTGCCGTAATAATTTTTGTGTCGTAGGGTCACTATTCTGTTATCAATTCTCTCTCTGTATGCTTTCGATATTTAGGTTAGGATTATATCAGACAGAGGTCTGGGATTTGTCTAGCCCTAATCCCGGGGGTGTCACACTTTGGGGCCGACTCACCTCAGTTAAGCCCCCTTTCGGGCAGGCTAAAACCCTGATGAGTTCCCGAAGACTCTATGACCTGGTGATGCCCTGACACGTACCATATTAAATGGACTATACCACTAAACACCATTCATAGATAATCTAGACACCAAAACCGTGGGGCTTAAGGGTTCCCACCCATATGTTGGATCCGCACAAGGAATGATAACGTCACATTAAGATCGTCTTGCCTCCATATGAGAGGAAAATGATATAGCTGACTTCTCCGTCCCATTCCAAATCTCATGGTTAACGCGTGATATACGGCGCAAGAATCACCAGCGACATTGGTTGTTAAGTCCTAGATAATATGTTCCTTTACCACCAGAACTTTCATAGTAGGTTATTACCTCATGGTAAATAACCTATAATCATATTATTATGAAAATAGTGTTTTCTGACCTTTTTCAGATACAGGTGATGACAACACTGGATTTGTAAAATACTTTATTTGAAAATAATCAAAGGACATGAGCAAGTGTGAACTTGCCTTTTGTGATTGCAAGATTATGGACTCACAGTCTTCAAGACAATATAAGATCCAATATCTGAAATCAGCATCATTGGTCCGGTAAGGACTAATGTTTAAAGAAGCAAGATGCTTTTATGCATAAGTAATGTAATGCAAGTTGATAAACTCAAATCCCGGGAATAACGTTGTTCTAGGGTTTGGAAACTGGAAATGGTTCCTGTTAGAATGTGTTGTGCTTTTAGATAAGTTTCAGATTTGTGCTTCTTATTAAGGCTTGTGATTTTGTGTGAAACAACATGTAATTATAATATCATAGAACAATGAGATACTCAAAAATGTGAAATGCTACTGAAGATTGCTTATACTATAATTATTCATCTTTAAATTTTTACCTTACAAGTAATGTCACTTATAAAGAACTTAAGTGTTATCAATCCTAAGTATACAAGTAAAGTATAAAGTAATGTGATTATGATTAATTGTCATATGTTGACTAGTGTGGCAAAACAAATAACTTTTGAAGAAAAGATTTCTTTATTAAGGTTTAAACAATTCTAATAGTTTTTAGAATATGGTTGATAGAATGTGATTGATATTTTTTATGCTTGCTTGAATAGTCTGGACTTGAGATGCTTTATAACTTAATTATAACAGACCCAAGTTAACTATAAAACACATAACCAAGTCTTTAGCATAGTATTTAAAGTATTGTGGGACTAAAGTAAGCTTTAAAGACATAAATGAACTTAGGGTGTAATGCTTATGATATTTGTATCTTGTTCACTTTATAATGTTTCCTTAAAGTTACTTAAGAATGGTATTACCTCTATTTGAGTAGTGGTTTATTAATTTATAATGGAATAGAATCATTTATCTTCTTATAAAGGTGTGGTTATGATTTGTAATCAAGGAAGTAACATTACTTAACTATTTATGGATTCACTATAGTGTTTTGATTTGTTTATAAACTTGTGGTTGAGTAAGAAAAAAGGTTTTATTTAATCCCGAATTATTATTGAAGATTTTATACTTTATATAGATCTTTTTAGAAAATAAACTACACATATGGTTGAATGATAGTTCAATAAAATTGTATTTAAAATGTGTTGAACCATTTTGATTTCATATTATCAATATTTAAGATTAATACTAATTATTAGACCTTAATTGGCTAATTTTAGAAATATTAGAAAATTTTATTTACCCTTATTGAATTATTAATTAAGGAAATTAGATTTAGATTCAAGTTATTAGAGTATTAAGTTTTATTTACATTAAGAGTGGAATATTATATTTTTAACATGTAGGTGTTATTTTTGTGATCATTTTGGTATATTACATTTATTTTTGTTATTTATAAATAATAAGATATGATTTTTATAAGATTTACTACTTTATAAATACTTAATAAATAATCAATATTTAATTAAGTAAATTAATAATACATGATTATAGTTCTTATTTTTCTAAGATTTTTGGTATATTATTTATATTTTTATCATTTACCATTATTAAATTATGAATTTTCAAATTTTTATTACTTATAAATCTTTATTAAATAATAATTATTTAAATGGTTAACATAATAATGTTTGATAATAGTTTAATGTTATAGATTTTATTTTTCTGAAAATTTTCATATATTAAACACATTTTTATGAATTATAGAACAAAAGATATTAAATTTACAAAATTATTCTTTTCCTAAATTATTTTCTAATTAAATTCTAAATGGTAAATACTCTTTACACCGATACTATTCTAGACACAGTCAATGACTGGTGGGCCACATACCACATGGCATGCCTAGCTTAGTTAATACATTTGTTACCCCACCTGTTTCTACTCATAGTCAATGACATATGGGCCCTGGGACATGTCACATGCCACATGGGCAAAGACTAGGTCAAATGTGTTGACTGGGCTGGGATGACGTCGGCATGATGTATTGATGACATCACACGAGATGATCCTCCCAGATCAGTGATCAATCCATCAATTGGGAGCGCACGGGCTAGCAAAAATGGTCGTGTTCGAAAGAGGAATCCCAAACGAACCTATTGGTGGCGGTGTCGCTCACTTATGGTCATCGGAGTTTGGTCAACGGCGAGGTCGAGCGGCGATGGCTACGGTTTCACGATGAGCGATCGATTAAACACGAAAGGAGGATGATTGAGGGATGCGTGAGCATAAGTAACTCACCAGTTTTGCAGCAAAAAGGTTGATGCTGCGAATCGTGGTCGAATTTAGTGGTATCGCCGGTGACCGGACTTTGGGAGTGAGACATCAATCCAAGCGTCTGGAACCATATCGGCTTGTGTGCTTCAACAAGAATAACAAGGACGACATGGCGGTTCTTGTGGTGGTCTCAGGCAAACAAGATGAGCTATGGAGCGACGACGATAAGAGTCTCCGGCGAGCTAGGGTATGGCCTCTGAGAGGAGACGTAGAGGAAGAGGAAAGGAATGGGGAAAAGGATGTGCGAGGCGGTGTCATGTCCTTATTATCCCCTTCTGATGACCACAGCTTAGGCATGAATCATGGCGACCACGGCGGACGACGGAGCTCGAGCTAGCCAGCTGCTTCGCCGGACAGTCCTTCTGGCGAGAGGAAGAAGAAAAGAATTGAATCGAAAGGGTACGTGGGCTGCTGTTGGGCCAGGTGGGCCATAGCGAAGGGGAAGAGGAAGCTGGCTGCTGCTTATGGGTGACGGATAAGAGAGAGGGGAAATGGGCCACAAGCTTGAAACTGTTTCCTCTATTTTTTTTCTTTCTGTTTGTTTTCCATTTTCTGTTTCATTTTTCATATTTGTATTTTTCATTTGTTTTGGAATCTTTCTTTACATAATTTATTTGCTAAATAATTGTAGCAATATTGGAATGTGTTTAGTATCATTTAGTGAACTTTTATTATGTATTGTTATAGTTCTTTATTTTCTTTATATGAACCACTTTTTATATTTTGGAAAGGCCTTTGTTATTAATTTTCTTTCTATTATAAACCATGGATTTATTATATGATATTTCCTTATTTATTTATAAAACTTAGTTCTAGTTAATTTAGAGTTTGGAGGGAATTTTTATATTATGATCCTATATCATTATTTGATGCATGATATACTAAAGAATTAATATGGTTAATATTATTCCCATGAATATAGGAAATAGCAATGTATATATTTTATTATAACTAACATAGGAGTTAAGGTTTGAATTGTAAATGATTACCCTGGGGTTTAGGGTACTTATATTCTTTTGTTCATATGAGTAAAGTTTAATGGCTAAGCATATTGTCTTTCTGTTTGTGATCTTTAATGATATCACCTTTTAAAATAGAAAGTTATTATCTGGAATGTCTTATGAAAAGGATTTGATAAGGATAACTCCTAAGAACATTTAAGTATGATAGTTAGGAATGACAAAGATGTGCTTAAGTGATTTGCTATAGGAAATATTCCTATAAACCATTGTGGAAACAAGATGATAGATGAATCAGATGAAATGGATATTATGTTGGGTTAAAGATTTAGGGTTTAGTGTTTACCAAGAATTCCTATCTTCCATAATTCACAATCCTGGACTTCTAATTAAGGAATTCCTTTCCTAGATATACTACTTCTTCATATCCATCATCATGTCCTAACATGATGAGCTTTGCTTCACAAAAATACTCTTATCCACCTTTTATTCTTCTAAATCCATTTATAATTCCAATGAGATTGACACTAAAGCTTTCATAATCTTCTCATATCCATACTTGGTTATATCAACTACTCTACTGCTGATAACCTCCAATCCAATAAGTAGTTACTTCTAACTCCATTCATACTCTTCCTTAATCATCCACCACTAATATTACTCTAGTAGATGTATTTATCAAACCACTCTCCTCAAAATCTTACTATCCTTTAAGAGGAATAACACTACTTCAATAACTCCATGCTACACTAGATTTAGCTTAATCATATGTCACATCCCAAGATTTTCCAAATCTTGTAATGTGAAAATAAATTTATAAAATAAAACTTTGTTTGATTTTCAGAGCCAGAAGAAACTTTTTGAATGCAATTGGAACTTCAAACCCATTTGAATTTAATAAAAACTAAAGGGATTTAAAAAGATAAACATTTAATAAAAGGAGAATAAAAACATTTGGAAATACTATTTTGAAACAATTAAATGAAAAGATTTGTTTTCAAATGAAATAGAAGTTTTACAAATAAGGATTATTTTATAAAGCCAAATTAATCCTTGGCCAAGATTTTGAATTAAAACATTTTGTTTTGAATAAAAATAGTAAAGGTTTATTTAAAATAAAATAATAAGGAGTTAAATATCCAAATTTTATTTAAATAAAAGGTTTTACCATTTTAATTAAAACATCAAACTCATTAAATTGTTTTAAATAAGTTTCTAAGTATTTTATATTCTCAAATAAAACCTACTGAAGTGTTTTGGTTTTATTTTAGTTTTCAAAATAAAGATTTTAATAAAACAAATCCTATTGAATTAAATGAATAAAAATCTATTCATTTAATTGTTATTGGACCCTAAAATAAAATTTTATTTTATTTTAAACAAGTTTCCAAGTATTCCTTATTTCCAAATAAAACCTACTGATTTGGTTTTGAAAATATTTGGATTTAAAATGAAGATTTTATTAATTAAACCAAACCCTATTTTATTAATAAAGCATGGTCCATTTTATTTAATTAATAAATGGAACCTAAAAAGATTTAAAATATTATTTTATTTTTGAAGTTGGTTTATGCTACTAAACAGAACCAAAAACTCATTACAAGTTTGAATTGTTTGAATGGTTTGCATTGTTGATTGAATCAATTGTTTGAATATCAAAACAGAAAATAGAAATAGAAAAGAATAAAACAAACAGGCAGAAAAAAAATATGGAAAATGACAGACCCAACTGAGCCAGCCCAACAGCCCACTTAGCCCAGTTCACTCTCCTCCATGACGATTCGAACCAACTATCTGACCCGCGCAGACGATGACATGTGGACCCCTCTCCTTCTCCCTTTCTCACTGACCAGAGGACCCCACCGCCACGTCCCCTTCTTCCCCACCCCATGACCTGTTCCTCCTTTCTTATCTCCGTTGCAGACTTGATTTCGCGGCTTGATTACGCCTTAACGCGACCAGCTTTACTCGCAGTGATCATGCACCTTTAAACGCCAGTCACTCCTCTCCGTTTCCCCTCTGTTTCCTCCCCCAAACACGCCTCCAGGAAGCCACAATTTCTCCTCGACTGCCCCTGTCTCCGACGAGGTCCATTGTCGATTCCGTCCAAACCTGACCACCCCATGCCACACTGAGCGCACTAGCAAGTTCCCCACTCCCAGACGCTTCTCCCCGTGTCCTTCACTCGACCGCGGGCGCCCCAGAGCTTTGGCTTGGACTAGCTCTGACAGCGCCGCCGCCTGTTTCTTCTCCGACGACGACCCCCAGGTAAACCAGACCGCCCCGCGTCTCCTCGTTCACACTCCCATACTTGCCACATCCTTCTGCATCTAACCGCGTCGATGTTTCGCCTTGGGGTGATCCACAGTGCCATCCACGATGACCACCTGAGACACCCGACGCCGTCCTCCACTCCGGCGAGCAATCCTGCCAAGACCAGAGCGTCCCTCGACCGACCAACACCTCCTCGAGCATCACCGTGACCTCCTGAACCCGGTGAGCTTCTTTTCCTCCTCTCTCGCTTCCTCAAACCACCGTACCACCACCGCCTGGCCGTGCGCCGCCGCTAGCCACCGTCAGCGCCGCCCGCATATGGTCAAACTCGCCAGCACCGTCCGATCTAGATCCCAGTGTCACGATAGATCCACTTAACTGAAAGGGTACGCTAGCTCTGAGCCGTATGATCACGTTTAATCCAACGCTTCACGGCGACTGATCCGTGCGAACCGGTACCAGCGAATAAGAGAGTGTCGCGTGTCACCAGAAATTTGAAAAACAGAATTTGAACCTGATTAGAATGCAAACTTGTAACTGCTATAACTTTCAAACCACACGTCCAAATTTTGCAAACTTTATATCATTGAAATTAGGAGAACAAGCCCTAGCCAACCATGGCCTTTTTTTTAGCAAAAAGCTTCTGAAAAAATGGTTGTTTTTGCAGAAACATTTGTATGCTTGTTAAGCTTATAAAAATTGTTTAAAAATGAATATGGGGATAAAATATTGGGCAAATGGTGTGATTTGAACCTACTAACATTGTGAAACACTTTGTGGTCTCAAAAATGTTTTAGGTGAAACAAAAGAATGATTCTTTGATTTAAAATCATTTCTAGTCAAATAGAAATGTGGTTTATTTATTAAAAATGGTTTTGGAAGAAAACCTTTGGAAAATGTTTTGTTTTAAACTCACTGACCCCAAACCCCAAGTTTTGTGATTTGAAAACATATTGGATGAACCCTATAGGTTAATGCCTTATTAAAAATATTTCTACACCACATAAAATGATACTTTATTTTGAAAATGGTTTTGAGGTGAAACCTCTTTGCAAATGACTAGGCCACTTTACAAAATGATCAAATAGGTGCTTGCAAATGTTTATGACCCATTAGGAACCACTTCTTCAAACAAAACAAAGCTTGGCATGCTTGCATGCATTACTTTGACTCTGTCATTTTATGTGTTGTTTTGCTTGTTTGGTAGATTGAGTTGTGCCTTGCTTGATTGATTTGTAGTGACTTGAAGAGTGTGATTGTTGCAAGGACAAGGAGTGAACCTATACCCTCTACCAAAAAGGCAAGTGATGCTTCATACTTTTTGTCCCATTACTTTCTCTATGCATTAGTGATTTTGCTAAGTAAAAACTTGCATGGATTTTGCTAAGTATAGACCTTGCTATAAGAAAACCTAGTAGATGAATCCTTAGTAGGATTTCCTAAGTTAAAGATTCCTACTACTATAAAGCTTAGCCTAGCTAATAGAAAACATGGGTGGAATATATATTCACACTATGGAAAAATATTCTAAGTCTGAGGACTTAGGTTTTGTTTAATAAAACAACTAAGTTAATGAAACTCCTGGGTGGAATGGAAGGATTGGGATATGTTGAGTGGTTACACAAGGCCATGGACTTGGGTTTTGTATCTCACTTGTGGATGGCCACCCAGGAAACAAAGAGATTTGAGATGTCAAATGTTGAGAAGCTTCAAGTGCAACCACTTGGCAATATGGGCTCTGCCATGATCATATAGGTTGCAAGAACTTAGCCATATGGACAGTGGGTGGTAGTGTTTGATAGGTTGGAACGCGTCCATTTTGGTCTAAGGGAAGGCTTCTGAAAGATCTTGTCTTGGGAAACCAAGTCTTGTGGGGAAAGTGCACCACCTCTGCAGAGTGTAAAACCTAAGTACTTAGCCATGTCCCTGGTAAAGGACAATTTGAGCATCAAGACATGGAAGCAATCAAGAATCTCATCATTCCAATTTCTAAATTAAAATCTTGTGGATTGAAAAAGGGTTGTTTGAAATTTTCAATCTTTGATTGAGAGATGCCTTGTAATGGATCTTCAATCTTTGATTGAGAAAAATGATTTTATCAAAGCAAGAACTTAGTATTTTCAAATGTTAAGGAAAAATCTATTTTGAGCAATGCAAGCCTCAACTCCACTTAGCCAAATGCATATAGATGATAGACTCCACTATACTACCATAGTATCACTTGCCAATACAATTCAAATGTATTGACCCTTGTGGCTGTAACTTGTAATGTTGCAGGTTTGATTGATTTTAGTGAAGATTGTTTGATTAGGATTACAAAGTCTACAACCAACATCTGTTTGTGGCACTTTGAAGATGAAGGACCCCATGATTATAATTATTCCGCTGCAATGTAATGTAATAGCCAAATGAGCTATGTATTGATGTAATAAAATTATGTTATTCCTGGTTATAAAGTTATAATATGACCTTTATTTCTTGATATTACATCTAAACTATGGATGCTAGCTATTGATCTAGGGACTAGCATTGTAAAACACAGGAGGCTCTATCTTATCTAAGATTGGGACCCCTACATCATACTATCTTATATTTACTTTACTCTAGTACTTTATTTTCAAACATCACATTATATCATGGTGACTTGTCAGGCTAATCCTAGGATAACATATCTTTACTAGGGTTCACTCATGTTCTATCCACCAATGTCACTTATACATGATATAAAAATTCAATCTTGGTGACTAAATCATGATCATTATAATCCTTTGATCATTTATGGCTTAGGTTTCCAGTTGGCTAATAAAGGTCTTCATTAATACAACATTACAGGTGTATTACACTTATCTTCTAATTATCTCTATTGGACTAAGAGATATTATTCATTGACTATACCTACTTGATCCAATAGAATTACTCCTGGTAACTTTCTTCAGGATTCATCCTTATAATCTTCTTTATCACCATACAATTATAGGTTCCATATAACTCTTCTATCATTTCAGGAGTGAGTTAACTCCATCAATTATCACATTGTTCTTATTCTCTTCCAACACTCCCATCCTATAAATGATATTTAAATCTAGCATTACCACCTACCTCTTCTTACTTCTTTCTCTAAGGCTTTTAAGTGAATGCTATGAATAGGACAAGAGTTGATAGATCAAGAATTGTAGGTTAAGAATTGGTGAATCAATAGTTGATTACTCAACATTGATGAACAACAGATATTAGAATATGATTCCAATAGGAATGGTAAAGATTGATATGGATAGAAAGATACATGGTGAATGATCTTGACTTGAGTTCCTTGCTACTTAATCTCACTAAAGTGTTAAGGTTAGGTATTACCATGATACTCATGGTAGAAATAGATGATAAGTTATATCAAGATTTAGTTGTTACATTCCTATTACTTAAGTTATATTTATAACTTGGTATTCATAAGTTGTATAATGAATACTAGGATATGGTTTCTTAAGGATCAAATATAAATCATTATGTAATGTATTTGGGTTTAACTTCTATTACATTTGATCTACCCTTAGATCAAATCTCCTTTACCCAAAATAAGGTTTTAGCAAAGGTCATATTGAAACTTATCGCAGTCAACTTGATGATCTACTTCAATTCCATCAAGTTAAGAGAAGCTTCAATCACTTTGACAAGTTTTGTTCAAAAGCGTATTCGGATTTTCTATGCATGAATTCAATGCACACATCTGGGTTCAGCTTATTTCTAAGCTCTAATGCTGGGAGGTTACAAAAGCTTACCTTCAAGATTTGTTTTGATAATTGTTATTTTGATCAGGTATTATGAGAACAAAAGGTTGTTCAAATAATTACCGTATTGCATAAAAGATGGATGATTTACATGTCTGGTTGGAGAAATCACGTCCATAAATCTAAATGCTAAAATGTGTTAAGACAAATGATTGAAAGATCATTTAAGAAGTGACATCGCTGTTTAAATTATATTGGAAAGAAAAACATGTAGAAATTACATGTTGATGAAATTATGGAGTCTTTTGATTTTGATCAAATGACGCTTGTGAGAATTTCCTGGAGATAATTGAAACTTCGTTCAAAGGCCAAATAAGAACGAATGACTAACTTATTGGAATTTGTACATATGGATATATGTAGTCCATTATGTGTAGTCATGAGCGATGAATTTCAATTTCATATGCTTTCTCAGGAAATTTGAGTGAATATATGTGTATATTTACTTAATGAGGAAGAAGTGTGAAATATTTGAAAATGTTCAAAGACTTCCAAGATGAAGTGGAAAATCAATGTAACAAGAAAATAAAGAATTTATGATTGGATCATAAAGGAAGACATCTGAGTTACAAGTTTAGCATAACACCTAAGATTTGAGGAACCGTTCTATGGATTTGAATTTCCCGAAACACCATAGGAGTATGGAGTGTTCGAGATATGTAATGAAACTTTGTTTGACATGGTGAGATCAAAGGTGTTAGTTATAAAACTGACATTATATTTTAAAGATTAAAGATTTAGTGACTACCGCTTTTACACTGAAAAGAGCACCATCATGATCCATTGAAATGACACCATATAAGTTATGGTCTGGGATAAAACCCAAATTGTCCTTTCATAAATTTTGGTATGATAGGCATAAGTAAAATGTTTACAACCAAAGTTGGATGAGCATGTTTGTATGTTCTTTCGAATAACCGTTGGGTATTCCTCCATAACACCGAAGATAAAAGTGTTTTTCACTTAGAACGTCAAGTTTCTTGAGAAGTAATTCTTCATGAAAAGTTAAGTGGGAGGACAATAGAAATTTGATAAGGTTATTGAACCTTAGATATATGTGCGGAGTTGTGCAGTGTTGTAAAGTGTCCCGGAGGCTGCAACAATGCTCATGGCTCACGTGTCTCAAAGTTTGTGGTCATAGAGATCTAAGTTCTTATTAAACAAAGTAGGTCGGGTAAACAATCAAATACTAAGATTTGAGAGTAAATCATTGTTGTTTAACAGTGATGATCCGACTATATGCAAAGAAGCAATGATGGGCCCTGACTCCGTCAAATGGGTTGAAGGCATAAATCCATGATAGTTCCATACACAAGAAATCAAGTTTTTGAACTTAGAAGACCCTCTGGAAAGGTGTAAAACCTTTCATTCGTATTTGGATCTATAAAGAAATAGACATGTATGTTTCACATCTATGAAATAGTCGACATGTCGAGAAAGGGTTTACCACAATGTTCAAGGAGTTGACTATGACAAGATTTGATCTTTCATAGCGATATTTAGTCTAGAAGGATTAATGTAGCAACCACTACATATAATTTTGGTATATGGTAGTTGAACAAACAAAACAAAGTTCTTCTAATAGAATGGTTACCTAGTACGTGTATATGACACGATCCAAAGGGTTCTGTTAATTCAAAGGATGCTAAAAGCGCATGCAAACTTCAATGGTTGAAGTAAGCATCACAGAGTTGAAATCTTCAACATGATAAAACTATTAAAAGATTTTAATTTCATCGGAGACGATGAAGATTCTTGCATTTGTAAGAAATTAAGTGGGAGTGCTTAGACATAGTTCTAATACATTATGTGAAAGACATATTGATGATTGGAAATGATGTATCTTTTATTGACACATGTTAAGAATTTCATTTCGATGAAAGACTTAGGCAAAACCCGAATATTAGGTATCAATGTCTATATGGATAGATTGAGATGCTAATATGGTTGTGCCAAATGTACATAGATGAGATATTGAACGAGTTCAATATGAAAACGACAAGATAGATTCTTGTCGCACATAAAGGATTGAATCAAGATTCAAGTACCAGATGTTGAAGCACCGTTGCATGAAGAAGGATGTCAAACCCTGAAGGTACGACATAAACCCAGTCACGAGAAATCCTAGACTCGAAGAAAAATATTAGAGGGCAGATTCAAAAAACGCAGAGATAAGAAGAGAATAACAAAGAGGTAAGGAGTAAAATCAAACCTAATCAGATCTATCCAACCGATTTTCAAAAGTAGTTTTGACACTCTATATCGACTGTTAGCTAGGTTATCCTATAGGCTGGACCAGTGGGGTATCGTAGCTGTTGGGCTCTGATACCACTCTGTAACACCCTCAGATCAGCCCTATGCAAGTTTCAGTGGTTCCCGCCAAACCCGCAAAGAAACGATTCAAAGGTGACCACCAGGCACTTTTGTGCGGGTGGAAAATGAAGTAATACCATTACACATTAGTCCTCGATGGAACCCACAAACAAATATATACAACACGACTCCATGAGTCAAGAATACAGATATACAGTACAAAGATCCAAATCACCTTGAAAACGATACAACGTCTGGGTACGGACAAGATTCAAATTGGGATAAGAGCCCTGAAGAATAACCAATAGCGTCCATAACCCTGTCCAGACCAATTCGGAAGGGTAACCCTGCTAACGACATCAATCTCAAACCTGCTAAACAAAAGGGGTGCCGACAAAGGGAAAAGGAAAAAGAGAGCGGTCAGTATTGAGGCCAGTACATGGCGAGACTTAGAATTTGGTGGTCCTCGCCTACATAGGTATGGTGGTCTGCAGCGGCAGCGCAACATGCACTAAACAACCTATAGAGACTCCATGCAACTGTAAGCTATTAGAGAAATATGAGAAAGACATATTCGGATCCAACCTGATACTATCACCAAACATACCCATCCTGGTATTTCCCCCTCGAGACCAAACGAGGAAGTCAAGCCGAGGAAACTCACACGATTGATAGTTTTATTCATTCTTTGCATGGTGGTATTCCAACTTACTGTCATATCAGATACAAGTCAAATTTATAACAATAAACTTTAGCTATAGTTTTCTATGATCAAGATACCGTGCTAAGTCTTCCATAAGCGCGGACATGTCGTTTCAAAAATATTTAACCCTGCAGGGGTGCACCAAAATTTTCACATGCACTTCGATCCTTGTTGCGAAATCAATTAACATACTTCCATCGGTATGTCGGTGGGGCCTAGGACACGACGCTTTCCTTGACCCAAAGCAAGTACATGGGGGCCACACGAAAGAGCTACCCGTACGAGGTATAGCTAATCCTCCTCGTAAGGACCCTGAGGTTGCGTGCACTTGTCACGTGTGCAAATGTCATGGACAAAATATTCCCGTGATAGAGTGCTGCTCCTACGCAACAGTAATAAACTCTCATCTAGCAACAGATAATAAACATGACATAACATGGCATACATGGCATAACATGGCATGAACACTTCAAACTAGTTTGTGGCCCCGAGTTAAGTACTTTGAATTCAGGTACTAAGCTGATAGGGGTGCCTATACACCCCACATGTGGTTAGCGTGCTCAGTCTCGAAATAGGTGTCAAGAACTCGGGTCCTAGGTGGACACAAGTGGGCGGTTAGCAACCAAATCTCAACTATTACTCACCGGTGCCTCTGCATTAGTTATAACAATTTTAATATTTAATTAACCAGCAGTAATTAAAACCACGATCATCTTCACCTTTATGAATATGCCAACCCACAACATCAGTGGAACATCAACGACGCAAAGAAGCACCTGCGCAAGCAACGACCACTCACAAGGCCAACTCTCTATGCAAACAACAGGCAATAGGAGGTGTATAATGCAATATAAAGGCTGCAGGGATTATAAAGGGGTATAGAATCTAAAGCATCGCAAGACAGGTAGCAATAGAGCAACATGAGGAAATAAAGACTATAAATATAAAATAGGTTGAAAGGGGAGGTTGCTCGCCTGAAAACATTGACGAAGGTTCATCCGAAGATCGGGTCGACACTTGCATCAACTCATCGGCCTAATCCATGAAGAAGCAAATCACTAGAAGAAACACCGAAACACTATTTAATACTACAGCAGAAAACCGGGCATGATGCATGTATGATGTATGACATGACAAAGATGCGATGCAATTAGACAATATTAAGTGAAACCGTGGTCCCGACAATTAATTATATAGTTCAAGTTATTTAGATATCCGCAATTTAAATGTTGTATTAACAAGGAAAAATATGTCACCGGTTCGCTACAAAAATTTAAATAGATAATATAAGACTAAAGTAGCCCTCATATGGTATCCATATTTAATTATTACGTGGATCGACAAAATACCACCAAACCACCAAATATGTATGCAAGTATGATCGATTAATATGCAACAAGTATATATGTCATTTATAAAAATAGGGCTTCGAGGAAAGGGATCACACATGGTGGGTTTCGGCGATCTTGGGGGCTCGGAGGGGGTTCGGGTTCGGTCTTGCCAGGATCGATCTTCGGGGTTCTTCAGGGTCCGCGAAGATCTTGTCGATTCGGCGTTAGCGCCTCTAGTGTCCTTGTGGGAGTTCTTCTGTCCGTGTGGGAGTTCTTGTTGTTCGCCTTTTGTCAGTGTCGAACTTCGAGGATCGACACCAATTGTTTGTCGAGGTCGATCTTGTCTTCTCTTGTGGCATCATCATCACTTTCTTGCACGAGTAATCGTCCTTGTCTCCGCGGAGGCCTTGGACATTGGGGAAGTAGGACTCGGCAACAAAGTGTGCACGACAGAAGGAGATCTTGTCGGCATAGGAGATCAGAGGTAGATGATGTGGTGTCCAAGATCACACAAAAACTTGACATATGCAGACGGTTTGATTACGAGGCTGTAGCAGGGCACGCAACGGGATATCACCAACCTTATAGGAACAAAAACACAAAAACAGCAGGCAACACTTGGTCCAAAACAACAGGGCAGTTCCTGGCGCGGTAGCAGTGATGGTCGAGAAGAGCGCAGTAGCAGGTGGAGGCTTTGGCAGTGGAAGCAGAAACAAGCGGAGGGGCCTGCTCGCGTGGGGAGGAGGCTGGCGGCGCATGCCGTGCAGAGATGCCACGATGAGGTGAGGGGGCACTAGCGGAGGAGGGTTGGTGGCGGTGGCAAGGTCGCGTGGAGCTCCGGTGTCAAGCTCCTACTAAGATCTAAAGAAAAACAATAGGAAATTGCTGTAAAGTCTAAGGGTAGGAGGTAATCTAGGCTATTTGCTGGAAGTAAAACAGGGGAACGGTAAAGAAGCAAGGAGATAGTTTTAGGATTTTCATATCGCGCCCCCCGACCACCCTCTCTCCAGCTTATATTGAGGCCGCTGGTGCCACGATGTTGTCCATGTTACATTATTTGGCATTCAGGCCCTTATAGAAGTTTAATATTACAAACTACCCCTCAAGAGAGGTTACACAAGATAATAATGTTATATAGATTATGACAGGTGCCTGACAATACCGCCCGCTGCAGTCAAGACTTCAAGGCTTGAAAGTTGGAAATGTTGCTTGAATAAACTTGGCGTCCTCCCATGTAGCTTCCTCTTCAGATAGATTTTCCCAATGAATGAGCCACTGAACTACTACAATGTCATAGCTTCCAGCTGACCTGGGAACCTGTCTTCGCTAAAGAATTTCCAAGGGAAAAGTTTTGATCCTACCTTCAGGGATGAGTAGTGGTAGATGTGGGTTGGGAACAGCTGCTGGTCCCAAATGTTTCTTCAGCTGATTCACATGGAAAACATCATGTAATTTAGTTCCGTCAGGTAACTTGAGTTTTTATGCTACTCTGCCTATTTTGGACATTACTCTGAATGGTCCATAGTACTTGGATGTGAGTTTAAGACTGTTTCGCAAACCCAGTGATGTCTCTCTATAAGGTTGCATCTTAAGATAGACCATGTCTCCCACTTCAAAGGTTCTTTCAGTTCTCTTTAGATCAGCAAACTTTTTCATCTTGTTTTGTGCAGTTGTGAATTTTGCCTGTAGACATTTCATCATTTGTTCTTGATCTTGTATAGTGACTTGTGCATCATCACTGGCATCACAAGGTAAAGAGATTTCTCCAATCTGTGGAGTAGCATACCCATATAGAGATTCAAAGGTTGATTTCTTAATGGCAGTGTGGTAGCAAGTATTGTACCACCATTCTGCAGCTGGTAGCCATTGTGCCCACTTTTTTGGTTCTCTAAAAGCCATGCATCTGAGATATTACTCCAAACATTGGTTTACTCTCTCAGTTGGTCCATCACATTTAGGGTGGTAAGCAGAACTGAAATGTAATTTGACTTTGAGGGCTGCAAACACTTCCTGCCAAAGCTTGCTGGTGAAAATCCTATCTCTATCAGAGATAATTACCTTGGGAAACCCATGTAATTTGTGGATATTGTCCATGAATATTGTAGCTACTTGATGTACATTGAATGGGTGTGAGAGAGGTAGGAAATGTGCATATTTGGTCAATCTATCAACCACCACAAGTATAACATCCTTTCCTTTTGACTTGGGCAGCCCTTCAATGAAATCCAGACTGAATTCTTCCCATTTCATCTTAGGAATTCTAAGTGGGTCAGGTAATCCAGGGTAATGAACATGTTCTGTTTTGGAAATTTGGCAGACTGGGCAGTGTGACACTTTCTCAGCAACAAACTATTACATTTGTGGCCAATAGAAAAGGTTTTTGAGCCTGTTCAATGTTACCTTCTGTCCAAAATGTCCTCCAAAAGTTGATGAATGAAAAGCTTCAAATAGTGTCTGTTTCAAATTTCCTGCAGAACCAATGACTAGTCTATTTTTGTATCTTAATATGCCTTAATTGAGAGTGTAGTTGGGGTTGTTGTTCTTGTCAATGGCCAGCTCAGCTAGTAGCTTACTGCATTTTGGGTCCTCTATGTAGCTTGCTTCAATCTCCTCCATCCACTTAGGAATTCCCACTGAAATTGCTGAATAGGCTTCAGTTGCTTGCAGTTCCTCCTTTCTGGATAGATCATCTGCTACAAAATTCTCTCTTCCTTTTTTATATTCTATTGTGAAATCAAATTCTAGGAGTTTGAGCATCAGTTTATGTTGGATGCCCTCTAGCAATCTTTGGCTTGCTAAGTACTTCAAGCTTTTTTGATCACTCCTAATAATTAGCTTATTTCCCAAGAGATAATGTCTCCATTTCTTCAGAGCTTCTAGGATTGCAAGAGCTACTTTTTCATAAATGGACAATGCAATAGCTTTAACTCCTAATGTTTTGCTGAAAAAATCAATAGGTCTTCCTTCTTGCATCAAAACAGCTCCCAGTCCTAAGCCAGATGCATCAGTCTCCATGATAAATGGATTTTGGAAGTCAGGTAATGCTAGTACAGGTGGAGTTGTCATTAACTCTTTAAGCTTCTGGAAAGCTTCATGCTGACTGTCTGTCCATTGGAAAGCATTCTTTTTAAGTGCTTCATGAAGAGGTTTCCATATAGAGGCATATCCTTGAACAAATCTTCTATAATAACCAGTTAACCCAAGGAATACCCTCATCTGAGTGATATTCTTAGATGTTTTCCAGGACAAGATATCCTGAATTTTTCTTGGATCTGTACCTACTCCTTCAGCAGAGATAATGTGTCCCAAATATTCCACTTGAGTTCTGTAGAATGTGCATTTGGATAGTTTGGCCTTGAGCTGATTTTCTCTGAGGAGTTGCAAGACTGCTTGCAAATGTTCAGATTGTTCTTGTTCATTTTTGCTATATACCAAAATGTCATCAAAGAACACTAGGACAAATTTTCTGAGGTGGTTGTGAAATATCTGATTCATCAACTCTTGAAATGTTGCTGGTGCATTAGTCAAGCCAAATGGCATCACTAAATACTCATAGTGTCCAGAGTGTGTTCTAAAGGAATTCTTGCTAATATCCTTTTCATGCATCCTTATCTGATAATACCCCGATCTCAAGTCTAGCTTGGAAAATATCATTGCTCCTTTTAATTCATCTAGCAGATCCTCAATTACTAGGATAGGGTATTTGTTTTTGATAGTGAGTGCATTCAGTTCTGTGTAATCAGTACACAGTCTCCAGCCTTTGTCTTTCTTGGTTACCACAATAGCAGGGGATGAAAATGGACTTGATCTGTGCCTGATCTCATGGTTGGATAACATTTCTTTAATTAGTTTCTCAATAATATCTTTTTGTTTATGGGGCATCCTATAGGGTCTGATATTAGGAGGAACAACTTCTTCCTTTAGTCTGATCTGATGATCACAGTTTATAGCAGGGGGTAGTCTACTAGGTGCCTCAAATATATCTTTGTATGTGCTGAAAAGCTGCTTAAAGCCTTCAGGTATTTGTTGCTGACACAGTTGTGCCTCTTCTTTATCATTGAGTTGAGAGATTTTCACTAGATATCCAGAACTGCCTTTACTTAGGATTTTGTTGCACTGTATAGTTGAGATCAAGTGAATCTTTTGCCTGGCTACATGGTCAGTAAAGGTGTGCTCAACACGTTGATCAGTAATTGTGAGTGACCTACTAATCCAATCAAAGGTTGTTGGATTGTACAGTTTCAACCATGTCACCCCTAGAACAATATCATATCCTTTGAGAGGTAGGACCCTGAAATCCATAGTAAATTTATTTTTCTGGATGCTGTACATACAATTTGGTACAAGTGCATCACAAATTAATGTTCCTCCTCCAGCAATAGTTACTTTCCTGACTGGTGCCTTAAGAATGTAAAGATTATGCTTGATGGGAAAGTTTTTATCCATGAATGTGTTTGAGATGCTTGAATCCACAAGTGCTATTGTTTGCTTGCCTGCAATATTCACAACAAGGGATAGTGTTTCATCACTATTCATGCCCTGCAAGGCATTTGCAGATATGGACATCATTTTTTCTTTTACTAGGTTTTGTTCTCCTAGTATTTCCTCATTCTCTGTAGTTTCTTCTAGACCTTGGTCAAGTTCTTGGTCTTCCTCTGAATGTCCTTATAACTGAATTGCATGTAAAAGGTTTTGAACAGTCTTGCATTTATGGCCATAAGTCCAGTTCTCAGGGCAATACCAACATTTGACTTTTTCTCTTTTCTCAGGCACTGTTTTTGGTTTGATGTCTCTGTTGAACCCCATTCTGTTATTTGTTTGTCCAGGTGACATTTTGTTGTTTGTATGGGCCTGCTGTCTCTTGTTAGGTGCTAAATAGGATTTCTCTTGCTGTCTTGCAAACCAGTATGCAGATCTGAGAGTAGTTGGCTGGTGGCATTTAGTATCATGGCGAATAGTTTCTTTCAATCCACCGAGGAATCTCAGTAAAAAGAAATTCTCAGGTAGATAAGAGTGATCCTTTTTCATGAGTGTCATCCAGTCTTCAAACTAATCAATGTAGTTGTCTCCAGTGTTGACTTGCTTCAGAAATTGACACTGTTCCATCGAATCATCAGCAGATGGACCTGGGAATCTTTCACATAGCAAGGTACCAAATTGTGTCCACTGCATGTCCAATAATTCCAGACCAGAACTAGCCAACTAGGTCTTTATTATTCCACGGATGTGAGCGTTAGCCCATTTGATCTTGGTGTCATTGTTTATTCCTGCTAGTGTAAACACACTCTCACATTCTAGTAACCAAGCTGATGCATTTTCACCAAAGAGCAAGGGTAATTCCACACTAGGAGTTCTGATGTGAGGCTCCCGATAACCAGTTTGCTGTCGCTCTTCATTGCTTCTGGCCTGCTGCCTGTTTTCAGTGAATGTGATGTTTTCTTGAGTAGTGTTGTGACCATTTTGGTCTCTACTCTCTCTGCCTCCACTGTATTCTTGCTGGGTTCTGTTGTTGATTGGCACCAAATTGAAGGTGGGGTTTTGCTGTAGTTGGTGTTGGGTATTGTTTTGCTGGTTAGGTGGAGGTTGGTACTGGTTGGAGTATCCTTGATGAGTAGGAAGGGGTTGGTTTTGGTAATGAAAGGTGTGGTTTTGTTGCTGGGGTGGGTTTTGGTTGGAATAACCATTATAAGTTGGCTGGTTACATTGGTTGGTGTATGGCTGTTGAAAGTATGTAGCTTGGGGTGGAATTGTAGGGGAAAATGGTTGGTACAGGGGTTGGTTTTGTTGGTACATATGTGGATGGGATTGGGGGTTTGATGTATATTGACTTTGATGGGGATTTTGTCTGGGAATATTCTGCTCTGCCGGGGGTTGGGTTTTGGAAAATTGGTGGTTTTGGGCGGGTGGTGACATTGTGAAATTTGGTTGGGGGAGCTGGCTTGGATGTGGATTGATGGGTAGGGCTGTATTGTAAGGGGGTTGGTGGTGGGATGAACTGGCAGAGGCTAATGGTGTATTGGTTTCCAGAGTCGGGCTGAGACCCATAGGCATGTTCCCTCGTTGAGTCTGCTGCGTCAACTAATATTCAGTTCTCTCATGCCCAGATCCCGAATTTCCCAACGAATTGCTTAAATTGGAGAATAGCTCTGTGAGACGAGTAAGATTACCTTCTATGGAAGTCGGAGATTGTTGTTGCTGTTCGAGGCGCTTCTAGATGTTCATCACCTCCCTTGGTAAACGGTGTTCAATCTCAGCTTCTTCCTCTACTTGAGCTTGCGCCATGGCCAAATCCCTGGCTTCCTCCTCAGCCTGATCCAGAGCTTCCTGGGATCTTGTTCTAACTGGCATGGTTGGAGTTGGAATGGGCCGAAATTGATTCCGATGCCTGCATGAACGGGGTTGACGAGCCAGATCTTCTTTCTCCAACTCAAGGAATTTTACAGCTGAATCGATGAGATCAGCAAACCCCAGCCAGAAAAAAATTTGGATCCAAGAATTCACTTCTCTGATACCATATTGTCAGGCTCCTACTAAGATCTAAAGAAAAACAGTAGGAAATTGCTGTAAAATCTAAGGGCAGGAGGAAATCTAGGCTATTTGCTGGAAGTAAAATAGGGGAAAGGTAAAGAAGCAAGGAGATAGTTTTAGGTTTTTCATATCGCGCTGCCCGACCACCCTCTCTCCAGCTTATATTGAGTCCGCTGGAGCCGCGATGTTATCCATGTTACATTATTTGGCACTCAGGCCCTTATAGAAGTTTAATATTACAAAATATCCCTCAAGAGAGGTTACACAGGATAATAATGTTATATAGAATATGATAGGTCCCTAACATCCGGGCGGAGAGGCTTGCAGGGAGGCGCGTCGGCCGGAGCAGGGGAACCGCTAGCAGAGCTCGAGGACGTCGGCGGGGGTCGCGCACGGGGTGACAGCGGCCAGAGGGCTCGATGACGCACGACATCGACGAACGGAGGCGCTCTACAGGTCAGGGTAGGGGGCTTCTGGGCGGTGGGGTACCGGGGAGGAGGAGGCGCAGGCACATGCGGCGTTGCTAGGGAGAGAGATGAGCAGCAGTTGCGGGGGGAATAGCGTGGGGAGGACGCCGAGGTGGGGAGAGATCGATGGCGGGCGTGGGGCCTCTTACGATGGAAGGGCGACGCGGGGTGTTGGGTCCACGTGGGATCGACGTAAGGCGAGCGATGGGAGTAGGCCAGGGGAGATCGCGGGTGGGGTGGCGTGGACGTGGTCGAGTGCGTGCTTGCTTGTGTGTGTGTGCTTGGCGGCAGAGACGTGACAGGGTTGGGGGGTGGCGACAGCCGTGGGGAGGAATGCTGCGGGTGGTATAGGGTTTTTAGGTTTGGGGATTAGGTAGGGTTTGTTCTGCCGGCTGGACGTTTTGGGTCTGGTGGTTTAGGTTTTAGGTTTATTTATTTAAAATTGTGTCTGCTTTATTTTCTTATATTTATAAAACATATTGTAAATAGCTTCTCACAATTAGAATAGCAAGAAGTATAATTTGAATAAAAGAGGAGATATAATGTAGAAGTCAATATATGGTTTTTGTGAAAATATTTCCAGGACAGGATATGCATGATGATGTCACGGTGATGCATGAATAAAAAATAACACACAATTTTGAATAGTGGATTTACCCGGGGTGCTATAGGCGCCCCCTAGGCTCTCACCCCAACCCCTAGCCGCCGACGCCTCCCCCCTCTCCTCTATATACTGCTCTGGCTTAGGCGAAGCCTTGCAGTAATCTCTTCTCCTCCTCCTCCACCACCACACTATCGTGTTGTTGGGACTCCAAGGAGATCTACAACCTTCGTTGCCCTACTGAATCAAGGAAGAGGAAGGTATTCATCGACTACCGTACATGTGACCGACTACCGAAGCGTTGCTGGAACATGGCGCCGAAAGGATCATCTTCGCGATCTTGAGATCAACAAGTGATCGACTACATCAACCACGAGATCCGAATCTCGTTAAACACTTTGGATCTACGAGGGTTAGTTCTCTACAAACTCGTTGCACTGATCTCGTAGATTAGATCTTAGATTTTGTGTGTTCGTGCGATGGAATTTTTTGTTTTCTATGCTATAAACCCCTCAGTGGTATCCGAGCCGACTCTATGCGTAGATCTGTTGCACTAGTAGAACACAATGGTTTTATGGGCGTTGATGTTTTTGTTGTCATTTGATTTTTATGTAATTTGCATCTTGCGGGATGGTGGGATGAAGCGGCTCGGGCTAACCTTACATGTCATTGTACATGAGACTTGCTCCATGCTCAACGAGCAACTTGTATTGCAAAGTGGCTTTGTGGGTGTATGTCTCTCCCACCATACTGAAGATTCAATTTACAACGGGCACTTGACAATACTTGTATCAATGTTGTGGTTCATGTTCGTAAGTTAGAATGGTTCTTATTCGAAAGCCCCAGCCACGTAAAACATGCAAAGGAAATTAGAGGCATCTAACTTGTTTTTGCAGGGCTTGTGTTGTGATGTGATATGTCCATGATTATGATTATATATGATGTATGCAATGATCCTTATTGTAAGTTGGCAACCGGCAGGAGCCTTATGGTTTTCTTTAAATTTTGTTTAAGACCTACGTGTCTGTTCATCAAGTAGTTGTAATAGTTGCTGTTGGTGGAGGACAACCATGAAGCGGCGCCATTGACCTTGATGCCACGACGGTAATGATGGAGGTCATGTTCGTGCTTTGGAGATGGAGATCAAGGGCACAAGAAGAAAGGAGATATCATATCACATATCATGAATTGCATGTGATGTTAGTCCTTTTATGCATCTTGTATTGCTTTGTAACATCCCAAAAATATTAATCAAGGTTATCAATTCCAATCACCCGAAATTAGGGTTAACAAAAACTTTTGCTAATTTAAATTCATATGAATGCATGTGTGTATGTGATGAATGTATGAATGCATGAATGGACTTGTTTGATTGTTGTGAATATCAAGGAATGGTCTAAAGATGAAAACAACATCATCTAAATCATTTCCAAGCAGAAACAAATGGTCATTTTTGCCAATCTTGCTCACTAGACCACTTTGAGTGTTTCTAGTCCAAGTTTTCTAACATAAATAAATCCAATTATTTTCACCCCTTGCTAGAACAAGTAAAAGTGAACCCAAGCCTACTTTGTAAACCCACAGAAACATTTGGCAACCCTATTCAAATGACAGTTCAAAATTGAATCTAGTTCATATGAGAAGATCACCATTTCTCAAAACGCAACCAAACCAGTGCACCTTGACATATCCAATCAACTAGAGACTACCTAGTATGTGACCATTGCACCCACCAAGTTTCATCCAAAAATTAAAATTTGAATTTCTTTCGGACATTTCATCAAACACTTAGAGAAAAAAAAATCAAATTGGCCAAACTTTACTGTTTTGAGCAGTGATCTTTGCAACCATTGTTCACCATTGATCACCCCTGTCTCCCCCAGTGCCAACCAACAAATTCAACCCACCTAGCCCCTACCCAATGCGCCATGCCGTGCCTACCCGAGAGAACCCTTGCCAGCCGACCATGGCTAGCTAGCCAGAGCAAGCGCTGAGCCTAGCCACCGTGTCCAAGACGCACGCCACCGTCCACCGCCACCCCCTGTCCAGCCCTCGAGCCCTGCCAGCCACTGGACCACAGAGAACGCACGCGCCCATTTCTTTGCGACCATGCCGAGAGAGCGCCAGAGCGCCACGCTCCACACACTCGCACAGACCGCGCCCCGCCTTCGCCGCCCGTCTATGTGATCACCACCGTCCCAGGAGACCACCAGACAACCCCGTTCGCCGCAGCGCGAGCAGGAGCGCTTGTGCGCCATCAAAAATGTCGCCGGTGCCGCTTAGAGCGTCGACACGTTCCGACCAAACCGCACCGCCCCTTGCCGTGCCATCAAGCTGTTGAGCATCGTCAGGAGACAGTGCACCGTCCCCTACCTTCAGCCATGCCGTTAGCTCACTGTAATGCTGACCCCGACGAGCTTAGCCCGCACCCTTCGGTTCCCTCGTCGCACTATAAATAGAGACCTCCCCCGCTCGAATTCATCACACCATTACTTTCCCCACCTCTCACTGATCGTGACCACCTCTTCCTGGAGCAAGGAGAGCGCAACATCGCCGGATTTTCGCTGGAGCTTGCCACTACTGGAGGAGAAGGGCGCTGCTGATTGGAGCCACCCCAGAAGGATCCGCCAGTACTAGGAGAACCGCCATCATCGACTTCGTCGTTCGCCCCCATCACCGACAATTGCCTGAGCCCCGGTGAGCCGCCACAGACCCCCACTGGCCGCGCTAGGGTTCATGCCCGTCGAGTTCTGTTCGACGAGGACGACGACCCTCAGCCGTAGATCTTACATCTAATCCTACAGTCGTAATCGCCCCATACCCCTTCGCACCCCCTGTCCCACTGACATGTGGGAACAACCACTTAACCAGCCCCCGCGTGGTGTGCGCAGTGGGCCGGCACAGTTAGCTCTCCCACTCGACCAAGTAGTTTGAAATTTGATTTATCAATTTAGTTTCAAACTTAGTTCTGGCAGTAGATTCAAAAATCATTTCAGAGAGTTTCACTAAACCAAATTGCATGAAACTAACTTTGTTAGAAAGGTATTGAAATTCTTAATCCAAGCCCGTTGGATTCAAACTAATTGAAATTATAGATCACTTATAGTAAAAATAACAAGGCAGATACTTTTCTGCATTCAAACATTTTTCAAAATTCAACCATAAAAGCTTTTGAGTTGATTCCAACTCTCAAAAATCACATTTGATAAGACCTTTATGAATATATTAAAATATCTTGGTTTACTTTCATTAATAATGGAAAAGTAATAAAAGAATGCCCCATAGGCATTTCTAGCCACTTTATTTAATTAAATAAAAGGTTAAACCATATTAAATTGTGACACCACTTTAAATCACATTCCCAAGTACTGAAATATGTGGTGATGACATGTGTCAACATGATCCCATGTTTTAGTTGGAGAATATTAAATCTTAAGTAGTTTTTCAATGAGTAGAAATTACTTTTATAAAAGAAAATAAATGAAACTAGTGCCTTAATCTTTGTGATGATTGTGATGATGCTAGATCATATAGTGAAAACCTTGGTGTGATAAATATAAGTAGTTAATTATTGTTTGGTGATTGTGTACCTCGTATTTATTTATAGAAGCTAGTACCGACCAAGGATACGAAGAGGAAGGAGATTGCTACGAGGAAGAAGCCGAGGAAAACTTCAACCACTGCATTGCACAAGGCAAGCTATCTAAGCAAGCTACCACTTGCATGTTACCTATGCAAGCTTACACTTCCAACTTTGCAAGCCTAACACTACAAGTGGATTATGCAAACTAGATGCCTTAGGCATATGTGATGATACCCTTTGGTTACACCAAAACCCAGTTTTACTTGCAAGCTTGTTTATTTTTATTTCTTAATCAAAGCTCTTTATTACTTTTACTTAGTGACTTGTAAGTTTTGGAAAGATATTAGAGGTAGCATAAAGAGCATAAAACTTGTCCTAAGTTAGATAAATCTTGATGTCATCCTGAGGCATGAGATTGGATTTAGATAAGTCACACTTGATTACCACCCCTCATTAGTGTTTACCCCCAACTTTAGTGGCTAGTGCTAAGCATAAAACTTGATCACTTTAGATGGAATTACTTGGTGAAAATGATTATGAAAACCTTAGAATGATGATACATTCTAATGAAATGTGTTGACATGTGTTCTTGAACACCAGATGATTTTAATGATAAAAATGTTGAGGCATGAGCCTTAGCCCTTTATAAAACTGATGGTTGTCTGGATACGATACCATTCCAATTTTACCATACAACCACAATACCCAAATTTGGTTAGGGCTTGACTGGAAGTTTATATACCTTAGTATGGGTTCCCTTGCGGCCGAGGTTTGAGCTGAGGCTACCTCGTGAAGATTGACCACCTGTGCAGTTCCCAAGATGACAGATGGTCATGGTTGGGAGGCCAAAATCATAGGAGAGGTGCCTATACTAGGGTGTGTAATTGAAAGGTTAGGATTGATTAACCGCATACTGAGTATGGTGAATTCAGGATTGTTCCTGAAGGATGTATCGAATATTGGGGTGAAAGTGTACCACCTCTACAAAGTGTCAAACTATTCGAATAGTCGCGTCCGGGGTTATGGACAGTTGGAATGGCCATACTGTTCCATCCTTAGATGTTTTCAAAATGACTTGTGAAATGAATCATGACTTGACTTGACCATAACACGGTTGTGATATGAAAACTCAAGTTTCCACTTAGGTGTTATAAAACCTTAAACAAGTTTTCTTTGCTTCTAAACTCAGCTAGAGATAAAGCTGGCTTTTTGCAAAACAATCTAGAGCTTAGTATTTCCTATTCAAATCACTTACTTGTTAGTGATAGTTTCCGAGTACTTAAAGAGTACTCATGGCTTTGTCCCTGGATATTGCCATGGCCAGACTATGAAGAGGACTATCAGGAGGATGCACCTCAGGAAGGTTACGACAACTAGGATCGTCTCCCATCGTCAGCATTGCCTATGACCATGAATATCGAGCCTCTCCCATGCTACCGATATTATATTATTCCGCTCCTTTGATTGTAGTATGTCTAGATCATGAGATCCTTTATTTGTTGTAAGACCTTATGTATGGTTTGTAATGGCTGATGAACTATGGTACCAACCTGTTATGTCTCGCAAAAATGGTAATCCTAGGATTGCGATGTATGGCATAACAGGCATCTGGGATTAAAAATCCGGGTGTTGACATGCTTAGATTGCAACGGTAGCATTATAAGATGACCCCTCTCACTAAATATCAAGTAATAAAGTGTTCGTCCTTAGTAGGCACCGATGCTAAGAATCATCATTTCGAAGCACCGCGTGATGATCGAGTGTGATATATTCTACGTGTGCATACAACAGGTGCGAGCCAGATTTGCACATGCGGATACTAAGGTTAACCTTGATGAGCCTAGGATGTACAGACATGGTCTCGGAACACGGAATACCAAAAGGTAAAGCAGGAGTCATACGATTGATATGATGAACATGTTGATTGTTCGCCTTAGAAGTGTCACATCCCAAAATTTTCCAAATTTTGAAATGTGAAAAATAAATAAACAAAAGAAATAATTGTTGAAATTTTGGGTGAAAAGAAACGTTTTGATTCCAAATGGAAACATCAACACCCATCTTGAACAAACTTTGAATAAAAAGAATCCAACAAATTTTAATCAAGTGAAATGCATTCATCAATAAATGTATCTTGAAATTTAAACAATTAGAAAAGTTAAACCAAAACCTTAAACCCTAATGGGATAAATCATTTCCAAGATCTCTCTAAGACTATGGATTTGTTCCATATAAAAATTTATCAACAAACATTTATAAATGATCAAGAATGATAAATAAAAATATTATAAAACCATATAAATTGGTTTCATTTAATTTGGAGCCATGGATAAAAACTTATGAATTTATTAAGATAAAAAGGAAATAATTTCCAAAGCTAATAAAACTCCTATCACAAATCCATACCAAATTTTGAGCAAATTAATCCTAAAAGGATTTAAAAGGAAAAACAAATATCGGATAAAATTATACATATGGGAATCACCAATTTTGGATCTATAAATAAAAAGATATGGGTTTTATAAGATAAGGAAAATAATAAATAAATAAGGAATATTTAAAAGCCAAATTAAATCTTGGCCAAATCCATAATCAAATGAAATAAAGCTAAATAAAATAAAATAAAGGGATAAGTAACATTCAAATAAAATAATATGACATTAACCAAATTCTATTCTATTTGAATAAAGACAAAATCCCTAATAGAAATGATTAATTAAATCATGTGAAAAATAATAAAGAGGAATTTCCCAAGGTGGATATAAAATTTATTTAATTAACTTAAATGTAATAAAAGAATCATTTAAATAAAATTTATATGGAATTTAAAATCCTATTTGATTTTATTGAAATAAAGACAATTGCCCAATTTAAATGATTAACAAATCATATTAAAATATTTTAAATAATTCAAAGTGAATTATTTGCACTAAATAAAACCTACTGAAAAAGGTTTAATGCAAATTAGAATTAAAATAAAGAGTTTGAAAATATAATTAATCTTGTTTGAATAAAACAATTGTATATTGAAATAAATAATAAATCCCAAGAAAAAATACAAAGAAATATTCTAAATTTGGACTTTAAAATACTTTATTAAACAATACTAAAATATACTGAAAGTTTAGAAAAGGTTTGACAAAAACCTGAATTCAAATTGAGTTTAAATCATTTTCCCCTCTCTCTCGCTGACGCTAGACCCCACCTGTCAGCTCATCGTTCTCACCCGCCGCGACCCTTTCTCCCCCAAACCTCATCGCCGTTTCTAGTTTTGAATCCACCGATTAATTTGCCATAACATTGTATTAATCCCTCGCCGTGACTATGCCATCTTAAATGCCTAGTCCCTCTCTCCCATTTCCCCAGACGCCACTCCCCCTCGGCCCCTAGGCTGCATGAATTGCTCCCTGCAAGCCACACTTCCCGACGACCTTCCCCGGACGATTCCGGCGGAACGAGACCATCCCTCCACTCCCAGTAACCGCTAGCGTGACCCCCATCATCAGGCGCACCTTCCCGTAGCTCTAGTTCGCCCGCGCGTGCCCTAGGAGCTCGCCTCAGAATAACTCCGAACGTCGCCGCCCACTGCTCCAACTTCGGCAGCTTTCCCCGGTAAAATCTGAGCACCCCCTCCTCTTTGGATGACCCGAGCATGTTTGCCTAACTCACGCGCGCCTGACACACTTCTTGTTTTGTCTTAGCCGCGCTGCTAACGCCGTCGGCCTTGAAACACGCCGTCTTCGAGCATCTTCGAGAAATTGCCGACACGATCGTGCGCCCCTGGCCTCCCCACGACGTCCTTGAGCTTCACCGCGACACAACGAACACGGTGATCCCTTTCCCTCTCCATCTCTCTCTCTCTCTCTCTCTCTCTCTCTCTCTCTCTCTCTCTCTCTCTCTCTCTCTCTCTCTCGCCTCCTAAATCGACGACAACCTCACCGCCATAGGGCGCTGCCGCTAGCCACCGTCGCCGCGCCGCCCATCCATGGTCAAGTGGCTAGGAACCGTTAGATCCTGATCACGTGGCTAGGATAGATTATTTAATCGAAGGGGTAAGATGACATCTGCACCGTGCGATTTAAGTTAGATCTGACAGCTATGGCTGCGCAATCCACACGAATCGGTACCAGCGAATCAGAACAAGACGCGTGGCACTGTTTTGATTAAATAGACACAAACATGTCTATTAGATGGTTAGATTTGAAAAATTCATAACTTTAAATCTACACGTCCAAATTTTGCAAACATCATATCAATGGAATCAGGAAAAAGAATCCTATCCAACCATGCCATTTGATTAATGAATTGCTTCTGTAAAATTGGTTGTTTTTGCAGAAACTTTTTTAGGCATATTTTGAATATAAAAATTATTCTATAAATGTTTTTAGAATAAAATCTTTTGTAAATGGATTGTTTTGAACCTACTGACCATAGAAACCAACTTTTGGATTTAAAAATACATTTTGTCACACTTAGTAATTATTCCTTTGAATTAAAGCTATTCTAGTTAAATAAAATATTGATTATGGTTTAAAAATGATTTTGAGTGAAACCTTTTGAAAATGACTTGAATTAAACTCTCTGGACCTAAACACCAAATTTTTGAATTTAAAAATATATTTGGTGAACCCAAGAAAAATCATTACTTTGTTTAAAGGCATTTCCAACAAAATAAAATGTTGCTTTGATTTAAAATTGGATTTTGGATGAAACCCTTTATAAATGTAATTTTTTTAAAACATTATGACCTTGAACATTAATATCGGTGTTTAAAAACATTTTGGCTAACACTAGAAATTATTCTTTGAATAAAATCAATTCTAGCAAAACAAAAAGTATTTAAAGTGGCCATTTTCACTAACTTGACTTAAAATGTTTTTGCCACTTTTGTAAATGACCAATAGATGTTTTAGAATGTTTATAGACTAATAGAAACCACTTTTCTAAATAAAACAATCTTTTGCATGATTGCATGCATTGTTTGATTTCCTTTATTTTATGTGATGAATTGTTTGAGTGCTAGATTTAATATGTGCCTTGATTGAATTGTAGTGAAATTTGAAGAGTGACTATTAAAAGATCAAGGAGTAAACTGATATTATCTACCAAAAAGGCATGTGGTGCTTCATACTTTTGTCCCATTATTTTCACTATGCATTAGTGATATTTCTAAGTAGGACTTGCATGGAATTTTACTAAGTGTGCTATGCCATTGGAAATCCTAGTATATGAAGCCTTAGTAGAATTTTCCCTAAGTTAAGATCCCTACTACTATCACGCTTAGCTTAGCTAGTAGAAAAAGGGTGGATTATATTCATGCTATGAAATATTTCTAAGTCAAGGACTTGTGTTTTTTTAATAAAACAACTATGTGAATGAATCACCTAGATGGAATGGTTGTGAATGGGTTATGTTGAGTGGTTACACAGGGCCCATATCTATGGACTACCCTAGTGTATCTCACTTGTGGAATGCCACCCAGGAACAAAGGGATTTGAGATGTCAAATGTTGAGAAGCTTCAATTGCAGCCACATGGCATCATGGGCTCTGCCTGGATCATATAGGTTGCAATAACTTAGCTAGATGGACAGTTGCTGGTAGGGGATGATAGGTTTGGAGCGCATCCATTTTGGTCTAAGGGAAGGATTCTGAAAGATCTTGTCTCGATGCATGTCGAGTCTTGTGGGGAAAGTGCACCACCTCTAGAGAGAGTAAAATCTAAGTACTTAGCCATGTCTCCGGCAATGGACAATTTGAGCATCAAGACATGGAAGCTATCAAGAATATTCTCATCCCAATTTCTAAGTTAAAAACTTGTGGTTGAACAAAGGGTAAAGGATCACCAATGTCTATTGGAAGATGCCTTGGGTGATTTTGACAAACAAAAACTTAGTGTTTTAAAATGGTAAGGAAAATCTATTTTGAGCAAAGCAAGCCTAAGATCCACTTAGCCAAATGCATATAGATGATAGATACCACTATACTACTATAATATCACTTGCCAATACAATTCAAATGTATTGACCCTTGTGGCTGTAACTTATTATGTTGTAGGTTAGTTTGATGTTAGTGAAGTGTGTTGATTAGGATTACATGTCTACAACCAACATGATTTCCTGTGGCACTTGAAGATGAAGGACTCCATGCTATATAGTTATTTTTGCTGCATTGTAACGAGATAGCCAAATGAGCTATGTAATATGTAATGAATTATTTTATTCATGGTTATAAAGTTGTATTATGACATTTTTTTCTTGTTATTACATCTTAATTGTGGATTCTAGCTGTTGATCCAGGGACTAGCATTGTAAACACAAGGATCTCTACCTATTAAAGGTTGGGACCTCTACAAATGGTATCAAAGCACTGTGTGGCCTGTAGGATTGTAACCCTAGGACTTGGACAAAACCCTTAGAAAATAGGAGTTGTATTTTTAAAAATTATTTACAAACAATCTTGTAAAGTCTTTCCTCAACCTTTTGGTTTTGATTCTACATCTCTCTCTTTTCAATGATGGACAAAGCCTCCAAGAGCAAAGACTTCAACAAGAGAAAAGGACTTCACCAACTCAAATGATTTAAACTTCACCATCACCAATGACATCAACTTAGTATCACCAAGGACTTCAACTTTGTAACATCCCAGCATTTAAGAACTAACGAAGGGTAGATTTAGGAATTTGGAATGCTGCATGCATTCATCTATAAAAATGTGGGTAAATTTTTCGCCAAATAAAAACCTAAAGTGATCAAGGTTTCTTTCATACTTTGAGATTAGGTATAGTCTTGAAGGATGATTGTTATAGACTTTGATATTATCTTTGTGGACTTATGTGTTTTGGGAAATGAAATTTGAATTTAAAAACTTGAGTGTTTGAATTATAATTCAAAAGGATTTTTGAATAATGTTTGAGTATTTGATTTAATTAAGAAGTTAACCAATAATAACTCAAACTTTGTATAAATAAAGTAATTAAGAATAAGAATTTCCATTTCATAATTTCATTCAATAAATAAGTAACAAAATGTAACTTATGAAAATCATCCACAATTTTTACAATAGTAAATAAATAAAGAATAATATTTCTTTAATTGATAATAGTACAATATTTATTACACAATAATAATAAAAAGATTACAAAAGGATAGAACTAAAATTACAAAAGAATAAAGAATATTACATTTGACTATTCTATAAATAAAGAAGAAAACCTAAACTAAATTCTTGAATTCCCAAGTCTGGTACCAAAACAAACACAAATAAAAAATAAAGAAAGTTAAGGTTAAAATGGAATTACTCTAAGACTTGTTAGTGAAGTGCACTGATGAAGGTTCATCATTGAGTAATCTTATAAAAAGGGGCAAGTTTCACCAATATGAAAGAATGTATCTTTCATAAATTTAAGCCATAAGGCAAATAACAGTAAAGAGGGGCAAGTTTCACCAGCCAGGTAGAAGTAACAAGATGACAGTAACTTTAAAAAATTCTGAACATATCGACATATGTGTAGTAAGCACACAAGCAGCACACACACCAAACTGCATGGTGTGTGCTGTCAACACCACAGCAGCAACACAACCAAATAAAACTTTCCACACAGCCGTGGGAAATCAATCCCCACACCATTCCATTGCTTTTACACATCAAGAATAGCAACCAAAGACTAAACAAAGCACAACACCAAGAGCTACACCAAGCCAAAGCTAAGCCGATCAAACCAACCAAAGCCCAGATCACATCACCAAGATGGTGACATAAGGAGAGGAAGATCGAGGATATCAAGACCAACATCAAGCCATCAGGATCAGGAGATGATGGGCTAGATCAAGGACAAGCCAGGAGCTGGGGGGCACCAGATCAAGCTACTACAAGATCAACCACAACATCAAGTGAAAGTGGTGAGTAAATAGATCATCACATGATCTATCTGTCTAATATTATACAAGCATACATGATCTGTCTCTCATTCAAACTCTCAAAAAGCACCCAAGTGGGGTGAATCCATCACTGAGGTTTTAAACTCTTAAAGCAAAAAAGAAAAGCATAAGGATCCAACTAAATCTCAGAACAACATCATTGATTTAGCTATCAAGCTATATTCCAATTCAAGAATGAACATAGCTAAGATTAAACTTCTAGGCACATCTCTAAGACAAGAGTAGCACCTTAGAATCCAATCTTATGGATCTATATAAGTTATCAAGCTTACAAGCATCTTTTCCCAACTTTGATTCAAGCAATAATAGCTGGTCTCACTATTAGAATCAATTCATGTGAACCAACTAGATAGAGGCCTAAATCCCTAATCCTTAGACCAACATCATTGGTCTTAGGGATTTAAGAAAGGAAAATTTCTACTTATCTTTAAAGCCAAACTTATTTTAAGCTAGGACCAACCAAATAATGAAATAGAATCTAACTTGTGTGCCATACAAAGATGGTGTCACAAGAACAATTCTATATTAATCAGGTTAAGCATTCAATCTTCACAGTTCAACCAACCCATCAAATCATTTTCCGTTCTTAAACACAAGAATCATAAACAAGAGATTCACCTATGTATATCTTCACCGTTTGAAACCATTTGATCTCAAACTACATATGAATTCTTAAGCCAACATGTGTTAATACAGTGATTTCATCACAACACTCACTGTCATTAACCAAATAATGACAGTGGTGAAACAGTAAACCACAAGATTCCCAGGTATTGCTTCTATACCAACCTTATCATTTGACCACATCAAAATTAATTCATAGAATCATCTGATAAGCCACTAGCACCACCACAGTTCATCTTAAGTAGCAAACCACAACTAACAATAATTTAGCATGCTTAGGGACAATCAACACATGATCCAATTCATCAGTATCTAATCCACAGCAGGGTATGAAAACTAAGTAGAACCAAGACCCCTAATCAAGATAGGAAAGTAACCAGGAAGGTCACCACCAACATCTAGCATAGATTGGATTAGTATAGAGAGCACGAAGGGAGAGGAATGACTCACCAAAGGTCCTCGCTGGAGACTAGAAGAGGAAGTAGAGGTGTCCGATGACCATGGCGGCATGGGGAGCACACCCAGGGGGCGCTGCGACCCATACAACACCATAGCAGCGACCATAGTCACGCCTAGGGGCGAGGTGAATCACCACAGCCAAGACGACAGGCGGTGGCGCCAGATCAATGGCAAACCCAAACCCTAGGGTTTGGGACGGCATCGATCTCACAGAGAGATCCATATCCAAATCCAGTTGGATAGGAGGAAGAGCGAGCGACAACCTCTTCTCGCACTACGGTGGCAGGGCTGTGGTCCACAACGGCGGGGATCGCAGGCAGCGCATCACCGACCACGGGTCGGGAAGGAGAAGGAGAGGGTGAGCTCGAGAGAGAGACATCGAATGAGTGGGTGGGCCAAAACCCTTCGGGTGATTGTTTTGACCTGTTGGGCCACAAGGGCCCAAGAAGCCCAAATGACCAGCCCAAGTCATTTAGAATCTGTTTTAATAAATAGGAAAAACCAAAATGCCCTGAACTTAATTAACTTCTAGAAAATAAAATAAAAGTCCAAAATTATAAATAAAATATTTTGGATTCACAATAATCCAAACTATCCAAATAAATTAAGATATAAAATTTTAGACATATACAATTTTATTTAGAATTTCAGAATTGATATATTCCTTACGAATTTTACAAAATTATTGAAAGATGATAAAAATAAATAAAAATCACTTTCATTATATATTAATATTGTAGTATTTTTGAAAAATATTTAATAACAATTTATGATATTTAAATACAATTCAAATGTATTGACCCTTGTGGCTGTAACTTATTATGTTGTAGGTTAGTTTGATGTTAGTGAAGTGTGTTGATTAGGATTACATGTCTACAACCAACATGATTTCCTGTGGCACTTGAAGATGAAGGACTCCATGCTATATAGTTATTTTTGCTGCATTGTAACGAGATAGCCAAATGAGCTATGTAATATGTAATGAATTATTTTATTCATGGTTATAAAGTTGTATTATGACATTTTTTTCTTGTTATTACATCTTAATTGTGGATTCTAGCTGTTGATCCAGGGACTAGCATTGTAAACACAAGGATCTCTACCTATTAAAGGTTGGGACCTCTACAAATGGTATCAAAGCACTGTGTGGCCTGTAGGATTGTAACCCTAGGACTTGGACAAAACCCCTTAGAAAAATAGGAGTTGTATTTTTTAAAAATTATTTACAAACAATCTTGTAAAGTCTTTCCTCAACCTTTTGGTTTTGATTCTACATCTCTCTCTTTTCAATGATGGACAAAGCCTCCACCAAGAGCAAAGACTTCAACAAGAGAAAAGGACTTCACCAACTCAAATGATTTCAACTTCACCATCACCAATGACTTCAACTTAGTATCACCAAGGACTTCAACTTTGTAACATCCCAGCATTTAAGAACTAACGAAGGGTAGATTTAGGAATTTGGAATGTGCATGCATTCATCTATAAAAATGTGGGTAAATTTTTCGCCAAATAAAACCTAAAGTGATCAAGGTTTCTTTCATACTTTGAGATTAGGTATAGTCTTGAAGGATGATTGTTATAGACTTTGATATTATCTTTGTGGACTTATGTGTTTTGGGAAATGAAATTTGAATTTAAAAACTTGAGTGTTTGAATTATAATTCAAAAGGATTTTTGAATAATGTTTGAGTATTTGATTTAATTAAGAAGTTAACCAATAATAACTCAAACTTTGTATAAATAAAGTAATTAAGAATAAGAATTTCCATTTCATAATTTCATTCAATAAATAAGTAACAAAATGTAACTTATGAAAATCATCCACAATTTTTACAATAGTAAATAAATAAAGAATAATATTTCTTTAATTGATAATAGTACAATATTTATTACACAATAATAATAATAAAAGATTACAAAACTATAGAACTAAAATTACAAAAGAATAAAGAATATTACATTTGACTATTCTATAAATAAAGAAGAAAACCTAAACTAAATTCTTGAATTCCCAAGTCTGCACCTAAAACAAACACAAATAAAAATAAAGAAAGTTAAGGTTAAAATGGAATTACTCTAAGACTTGTTAGTGAAGTGCACTGATGAAGGTTCATCATTGAGTAATCTTATAAAAAGGGGCAAGTTTCACCAATATGAAAGAATGTATCTTTCATAAATTTAAGCCATAAGGCAAATAACAGTAAAGAGGGGCAAGTTTCACCAGCCAGGTAGAAGTAACAAGATGATGTAACTTTAAAAATTCAACATATCGACATATGTGTAGTAAGCACACAAAGACACACACACCAAACTGCATGGTGTGTGCTGTCAACACCACAGCAGCAACACAACCAAATAAAACTTTCCACACAGCCGTGGGAAATCAATCCCCACACCATTCCATTGCTTTTACACATCAAGAATAGCAACCAGCAGCTAAACAAAGCACAACACAAGAGCTACACCAAGCCAAAGCTAAGATCAAACCAACCAAAGCCAGGATCACATCACCAAGATGGTGACATAAGGAGAGGGAAGATCGGAGGATATCAAGACCAACATCAAGCCATCAGATCGGGAGATGATGGGCTAGATCAAGGACAAGCAGAGTCAGGGGCACGAGATCAAGCTACTACAAGATCAACCACAACATCAAGTGAAAGTGGTGAGTAAATAGATCATCACATGATCTATCTGTCTAATATTATACAAGCATACATGATCTGTCTCTCATTCAAACTCTCAAAAAGCACCCAAGTGGGGTGAATCCATCAGAGGTTTTAAACTCTTAAAGCAAAAAAGAAAAGCATAAGGATCCAACTAAATCTCAGAACAACATCATTGATTTAGCTATCAAGCTATATTCCAATTCAAGAATGAACATAGCTAAGATTAAACTTCTAGGCACATCTCTAAGACAAGAGTAGCACCTTAGAATCCAATCTTATGGATCTATATAAGTTATCAAGCTTACAAGCATCTTTTCCCAACTTTGATTCAAGCAATAATAGCTGGTCTCACTATTAGAATCAATTCATGTGAACCAACTAGATAGAGGCCTAAATCCTAATCCTTAGACCAACATCATTGGTCTTAGGGATTTAAGAAAGGAAAATTTCTACTTATCTTTAAAGCCAAACTTATTTTAAGCTAGGACCAACCCAAATAATGAAATAGAATCTAACTTGTGTGCCATACAAAGATGGTGTCACAAGAACAATTCTATATTAATCAGGTTAAGCATTCAATCTTCACAGGTTCAACCAACCCACTGTAAATCATTTTCCTGTTCTTAAACACAAGAATCATAAACAAGAGATTCACCTATGTATATCTTCACCGTTTGAAACCATTTGATCTCAAACTACATATGAATTCTTAAGCCAACATGTGTTAATACAGTGATTTCATCACACAACACTCACTGTCATTAACCAAATAATGACAGTGGTGAAACAGTAAACCACAAGATTCCCAGGTATTGCTTCTATACCAACCTTATCATTTGACCACATCAAAATTAATTCATAGAATCATCTGATAAGCCACTAGCACCACCACAGTTCATCTTAAGTAGCAAACCACAACTAACAATAATTTAGCATGCTTAGGGACAATCAACACATGATCCAATTCATCAGTATCTAATCCACAGCAGGGTATGAAAACTAAGTAGAACCAAGACCCCTAATCAAGATAGGAAAGTAACCAGGAAGGTCACCACCAACATCTAGCATAGATTGGATTAGTATAGAGAGCACGAAGGGAGAGGAATGACTCACCAAAGGTCCTCGCTGGAGACTAGAAGAGGAAGTAGAGGTGTCCGATGACCATGGCGGCATGGGGAGCACACCCAGGGGGCGCTGCGACCCATACAACACCATAGCAGCGACCATAGTCACGCCTAGGGGCGAGGTGAATCACCACAGCGCACGACAGAGCGGTGGCGCCAGGATCAATGGCAAACCCAAACCCTAGGGTTTGGGACGGCATCGATCTGTCACAGGAGAGATCCATATCCAAATCCAGTTGGATAGGAGGGAAGAGCGGAGCCGACAACCTCTTCCTGCACCACGGCGGTGGCCAGGACGGTCCACAACGGCGGGGATCGCAGGCAGCGGCATCACTGACCACGGGGTCGGGGAAGGAGAAGGAGAGGGGTGAGCTCGAGAGAGGAGACATCGAATGAGTGGGCTGGGTGGGCCAAAAACCCTTCGGGGTGATTGTTTTGACCCTGCCCTGTTGGGCCACAAGGGCCCAGTAAGCCCAAATGACCAGCCCAAGTCATTTAGAATCTGTTTTAATAAATAGGAAAAAACCAAAATGCCCCTGAACTTAATTAACTTCTAGAAAATAAAATAAAAGTCCAAAAATTATAAATAAAATATTTTTGGATTCACAATAATCCAAACTATCCAAATAAATTAAGATATAAAATTTTAGACATATACAATTTTATTTAGAATTTCGTAATTGATATATTCCTTACGGAATTTTACAAAATTATTGAAAGATGATAAAAATAAATAAAAATCACTTTCATTATATATTAATATTGTAGTATTTTTGAAAAATATTTAATAACAATTTATGATATTTAAATACAATTCAAATGTATTGACCCTTGTGGCTGTAACTTATTATGTTGTAGGTTAGTTTGATGTTAGTGAAGTGTGTTGATTAGGATTACATGTCTACAACCAACATGATTTCCTGTGGCACTTGAAGATGAAGGACTCCATGCTATATAGTTATTTTTGCTGCATTGTAACGAGATAGCCAAATGAGCTATGTAATATGTAATGAATTATTTTATTCATGGTTATAAAGTTGTATTATGACATTTTTTTCTTGTTATTACATCTTAATTGTGGATTCTAGCTGTTGATCCAGGGACTAGCATTGTAAACACAAGGATCTCTACCTATTAAAGGTTGGGACCTCTACAAATGGTATCAAAGCACTGTGTGGCCTGTAGGATTGTAACCCTAGGACTTGGACAAAACCCCTTAGAAAAATAGGAGTTGTATTTTTTAAAAATTATTTACAAACAATCTTGTAAAGTCTTTCCTCAACCTTTTGGTTTTGATTCTACATCTCTCTCTTTTCAATGATGGACAAAGCCTCCACCAAGAGCAAAGACTTCAACAAGAGAAAAGGACTTCACCAACTCAAATGATTTCAACTTCACCATCACCAATGACTTCAACTTAGTATCACCAAGGACTTCAACTTTGTAACATCCCAGCATTTAAGAACTAACGAAGGGTAGATTTAGGAATTTGGAATGCTGCATGCATTCATCTATAAAAATGTGGGTAAATTTTTCGCCAAATAAAAACCTAAAGTGATCAAGGTTTCTTTCATACTTTGAGATTAGGTATAGTCTTGAAGGATGATTGTTATAGACTTTGATATTATCTTTGTGGACTTATGTGTTTTGGGAAATGAAATTTGAATTTAAAAACTTGAGTGTTTGAATTATAATTCAAAAGGATTTTTGAATAATGTTTGAGTATTTGATTTAATTAAGAAGTTAACCAATAATAACTCAAACTTTGTATAAATAAAGTAATTAAGAATAAGAATTTCCATTTCATAATTTCATTCAATAAATAAGTAACAAAATGTAACTTATGAAAATCATCCACAATTTTTACAATAGTAAATAAATAAAGAATAATATTTCTTTAATTGATAATAGTACAATATTTATTACACAATAATAATAAAAAGATTACAAAAGGATAGAACTAAAATTACAAAAGAATAAAGAATATTACATTTGACTATTCTATAAATAAAGAAGAAAACCTAAACTAAATTCTTGAATTCCCAAGTCTGGTACCTGCAAAACAAACACAAATAAAAAATAAAGAAAGTTAAGGTTAAAATGGAATTACTCTAAGACTTGTTAGTGAAGTGCACTGATGAAGGTTCATCATTGAGTAATCTTATAAAAAGGGGCAAGTTTCACCAATATGAAAGAATGTATCTTTCATAAATTTAAGCCATAAGGCAAATAACAGTAAAGAGGGGCAAGTTTCACCAGCCAGGTAGAAGTAACAAGATGACAGTAACTTTAAAAAATTCTGAACATATCGACATATGTGTAGTAAGCACACAAGCAGCACACACACACCAAACTGCATGGTGTGTGCTGTCAACACCACAGCAGCAACACAACCAAATAAAACTTTCCACACAGCCGTGGGAAATCAATCCCCACACCATTCCATTGCTTTTACACATCAAGAATAGCAACCAGCAGCTAAACAAAGCACAACAGCCAGTAGCTACACCAAGCCAAAGCTAAGCCAGATCAAACCAACCAAAGCCCAGGATCACATCACCAAGATGGTGACATAAGGAGAGGGAAGATCGGGAGGATATCAAGACCAACATCAAGCCATCAGGATCAGGAGATGATGGGCTAGATCAAGGACAAGCCAGGAGCTGGGGGGCACGAGATCAAGCTACTACAAGATCAACCACAACATCAAGTGAAAGTGGTGAGTAAATAGATCATCACATGATCTATCTGTCTAATATTATACAAGCATACATGATCTGTCTCTCATTCAAACTCTCAAAAAGCACCCAAGTGGGGTGAATCCATCACTGAGGTTTTAAACTCTTAAAGCAAAAAAGAAAAGCATAAGGATCCAACTAAATCTCAGAACAACATCATTGATTTAGCTATCAAGCTATATTCCAATTCAAGAATGAACATAGCTAAGATTAAACTTCTAGGCACATCTCTAAGACAAGAGTAGCACCTTAGAATCCAATCTTATGGATCTATATAAGTTATCAAGCTTACAAGCATCTTTTCCCAACTTTGATTCAAGCAATAATAGCTGGTCTCACTATTAGAATCAATTCATGTGAACCAACTAGATAGAGGCCTAAATCCCTAATCCTTAGACCAACATCATTGGTCTTAGGGATTTAAGAAAGGAAAATTTCTACTTATCTTTAAAGCCAAACTTATTTTAAGCTAGGACCAACCCAAATAATGAAATAGAATCTAACTTGTGTGCCATACAAAGATGGTGTCACAAGAACAATTCTATATTAATCAGGTTAAGCATTCAATCTTCACAGGTTCAACCAACCCACTGTAAATCATTTTCCTGTTCTTAAACACAAGAATCATAAACAAGAGATTCACCTATGTATATCTTCACCGTTTGAAACCATTTGATCTCAAACTACATATGAATTCTTAAGCCAACATGTGTTAATACAGTGATTTCATCACACAACACTCACTGTCATTAACCAAATAATGACAGTGGTGAAACAGTAAACCACAAGATTCCCAGGTATTGCTTCTATACCAACCTTATCATTTGACCACATCAAAATTAATTCATAGAATCATCTGATAAGCCACTAGCACCACCAGTTCATCTTAAGTAGCAAACCACAACTAACAATAATTTAGCATGCTTAGGGACAATCAACACATGATCCAATTCATCAGTATCTAATCCACAGCAGGGTATGAAAACTAAGTAGAACCAAGACCCCTAATCAAGATAGGAAAGTAACGGAAGGTCACCACCAACATCTAGCATAGATTGGATTAGTATAGAGAGCACGAAGGAGAGGAATGACTCACCAAAGGTCCTCAGGAGACTAGAAGAGGAAGTAGAGGTGTCCGATGACCATGGCGGCATGGGGAGCACACCCAGTGGGCGCCACACCCATACAACCATAGCGACCATAGTCACGCCTAGCGAGGTGAATCACCACGCCAGACGAGCGGTGGCGCCAGGATCAATGGCAAACCCAAACCCTAGGGTTTGGGACGGCATCGATCTGTCACAGGAGAGATCCATATCCAAATCCAGTTGGATAGGAGGGAAGAGCGGAGCCGACAACCTCTTCCTGCACCACGGCGGTGGCCAGGACGGTCCACAACGGCGGGGATCGCAGGCAGCGGCATCACTGACCACGGGGTCGGGGAAGGAGAAGGAGAGGGGTGAGCTCGAGAGAGGAGACATCGAATGAGTGGGCTGGGTGGGCCAAAAACCCTTCGGGGTGATTGTTTTGACCCTGCCCTGTTGGGCCACAAGGGCCCAGTAAGCCCAAATGACCAGCCCAAGTCATTTAGAATCTGTTTTAATAAATAGGAAAAAACCAAAATGCCCCTGAACTTAATTAACTTCTAGAAAATAAAATAAAAGTCCAAAAATTATAAATAAAATATTTTTGGATTCACAATAATCCAAACTATCCAAATAAATTAAGATATAAAATTTTAGACATATACAATTTTATTTAGAATTTCGTAATTGATATATTCCTTACGGAATTTTACAAAATTATTGAAAGATGATAAAAATAAATAAAAATCACTTTCATTATATATTAATATTGTAGTATTTTTGAAAAATATTTAATAACAATTTATGATATTTAAGTGATGATTCTTAAAATAATTATTAAATTAATAAAATTCAAATAAAAGGGAAATAAAATAAAATAAAATACAATCTATATTATATTATAAATATTAAAAAGTAATATTTATAAATCCTTTATTATTAAAAAGATTTTTTATAATAATGGGGAGAATGCATATCAAGTTAGATGATGCATTACATTACTTTGCATAATCATTTTGCTTCGTTAAATATTGTCCTTAACGGGCAATAATGATGTTTTTGTAGACATGGAAGCTCAAGGTCCAGTGCAAGCATCAGACTTCACTACCTTGCCATCACAAGGAAAGTTCATCACTTGCTCATATCCTTTGAAGGGTCTTTATCAAAGTATTTGCAAATTGTGTGTTATCATTTATACTCTAAAGAAGAAAATATTACTTTCACAAATAAAGAAATCATAGATATCATCCTAAGGGATGATATAATGGAGAAACAGAACTTAGGGTTCTATTTGCAACAATGATGATTAATTAGGGACTTAATAACCCCTGACATAAGTGATTCTAGCGCCGTATATTACGCGTTAGCCATGAGATTTGGAATGGGATGGAGAATTCAGCTTTATCTTCTTCCTCACGCATGAAGCCGAATGTGCAGGTCATGGCTGTTATCCTCGTAGCATGCATATTAATTGGTAATTCGTAGAGGATATGCAGCATGTGGGTGGGAACCCTCATCATCCCACGATAGTTCTGGCATCTAACGGTTTGTACAAACCATTGCCGTAATTCATTATGTGGGCATGGTGTACACCAAGGAGGCATGCGAGGTCGCGAAGGGGGCAGTGATTGGCTTGGACCAACTACTGGGCCCCACATAATGGAATTGTGGACGGGAAAGTACGCCCAGTTGTGCAACAAGGAGTTGATCTCTCATGGGTAAAGTAACGCACCTCTGCAGAGTGTAAGAATTCTAACTTGTTACTCCCTGTTCCGGGAAGGAGCTACGAACGCGGCAGGAAAGGAACTCCATGAAAGTTCTGGTCAACCTGTGAAGGCTGATTGTCATAGATTTTTATAATAAAATCAATCTTTGAAGAAAGATTTACAAAAAACTTCATAATGCCAAGGACTTATAGTCCGAGGTGGTAGTTAGAGCATCAAACTTCCCACCTTGCATATAATGAACTTGTTGGATAACGCTGTTACTCGTCCTTTCCTTTGATCCCTTGCTTAGAGTCCGAGGATCCCGAAGACGTGCCAATGTATGTAGCCGAATGTCAAGAAGATGTGTTCTACGAGGAGCCTGACCTGTCAGGAGGTGTTGAGGGAGTGGATTACGAAATCCGCTATGGTGTTGATGATAACGAGTCCAACTAAGTACCCTAGTTAGTAGTAACCAATGGAGCCGAGCAGCATGAACTCTATAGAATAAGCTGCTGAGCTGAACTTCTAGTCAGAGTTGATACCTTTAAATTCCGCTAAGACACTTTATATTTTGGTTTGTAAGTTGAAACCTTTTGAAGTCTTGAACTTCTGGTATTGTAATAATAATAATGTGTGAATGTTTGTAATATGGACCCGCAATGTTTCCGTTGTAGCACTCTGAGGGATGTGACATTTACGGAACGGTGTTCTGTGGGTGTCATGTCAACGACTATAGTGTACTACACATGAAGTGGTATACTGGGTCACCGCAGTTGGTATCAGAGAAAATTGCTTTGACCTTAGGTTGGAAACCTAGTAAAGGGTATTACCTGTAGGAAAGTTTAGCAACGCTGAAGAATTCTCCAAAAGTAATATAATGGGTATTCAAATGAGAATATTCCGTTATATGTTTTAGTGCGATAATTCTTTGTTATGTTGCAATATATTATTGGTTAATAATCAAAATTATTTTCCTGATATACAGATTTATGGCACCAATGTTTCCAAAACAGACTTTAGTATGGAAAGAGGTAACTCTTGATGATTATCAAGGATCATTCACATACCAACTTCGTAAACTTTTAGAGATCTTTAGTTTTCCAACTAGAATTCCAGTGAATACTATAACTTACCTTGATGGCCGGATGTTATCCAAGTATCGTGTGAGTATCCAACTTCCAGAGGAGCTTGGATTATATCACGATCTACCTATAGGTGAAGGTAGGAGTGTAGACGTCCCAACCTTTAATAAGGTAGAGATCCCTGTGTTTACAATGCTAGTCCCTGGATCAATAGCTAGCATCCACAGTTAAGATGTAATATCAAGAAACAAAGTTCATAATACAACTTTATAACCAGGAATAAAATATTTCATTACATCTTACATAGCTCATTTGGCTATCTCATTACAATGCAGCAGAAATAACTATAACATGGTGTCCTTCATCTTCAAAGTGCCACAGGAAATCATGTTGGTTGTAGACATGTAATCCTAATCAACACGCTTCACTAACATCAAACAAACCTGCAACATAATAAGTTACAGCCACAAGGGTCAATACATTTGAATTATATTGGCAAGTGATACTATGATAGTATAGTGGGGTCTATCATCTATATGCATTTGGCTAGGTGGAGCTTAGGCTTGCTTTGCTCAAAATAGATTTTTCCTTATCATTTGAAAACACTAAGTTTTAGCTTGTCAAAATCACCTAAGGCATCTCCCAATAGAAATTGGTGATCCTTCAACCCTTGTTCAACCACAAGTTTTTAACTTAGAAATTGGGATGAGGAGATTCTTGATAGCTTCCATGTCTTGATGCTCAAATTGTCCTTTGCCAGGGACATGGCTAAGTACTTAGATTTTTACACTCTGCAGAGGTGGTGCAATTTCCCCACAAGACTTGGTTTCACCAAGACAAGATCTTTAAGAAGCCTTCCCTTAGACCAGAATGGACGCGTTCCAACCTATCATCCCCTACCACCAACTGTCCATTTGGCTTAGTTATTGCAACCTATGTGATCCAGGTAGAGCCCATAATGCCAAGTGGCTGCACTTGAAGCTTCTCAACATTTGACATCTCAAATATCTTTGTTCCTGGGTGGCCTTCCACAAGTGAGATACACAAGGTAAACCATAGAAATGGGCCTTGTGTAACCACTCAACACAAACCATTCCTTCCATGGCATAGTTTATACTTAGCAAAAATTCCATGCAAGTCCTACTTAGAAATATCACTAATGCATAGTGAAAATAATGGGACAAAAGTATGAAGCATCACTTGCCTTTTTGGTAGAGAATTATAAGTTCACTCCTTGATCTTGCAACAGTCACACTCTTCAAATTCCACTACAATTCAATCAAGCAAGGAAATATTCAATCTACCATTCAAGCAAACATCACATAAAATAATGAAAACAAAGCTATGCATGCAAGCATGCTAATGATTATTTTATTTGGAAAATGGTTTCTAATAGGTTATAAACATTCTAAAACACCTATTGGTCATTTTATAAAAGTGGCAAAACCATTTGCAAAATATTTTACCTATAAATCATTTTAAACCAAATCAATATTTTATGTAGTTGAAAATGCCTTTAGCAAAGCAATAATCTTTATAGGGTTCACCATTTTTAATTCTAAAACTTGGTGTTTGGGGTCAGAGAGTTTAATCCAAATCATTTCCCAAAGATTTTTCTCCAAAAAGTATTTTTAACATATAAACAACATTTTTATTTGACTAGAAATGCTTTAATTCAAAGATTTATTCTCTTGCTTCGCAAAATATGTTTTTGAATCCACAAGTTGGTTTCTATGGTCAGTAGGTTCAAAACCATCCATTTTCCAAAGATTTTACTTTAAAAACAATCCTAGAATAAATTTTATATTCAAATTATGCCTACACAAGTTTCTGCAAAAACAACCAAGTTTCCAGAAGCAATTCATTAAACATAGTGCATGGTTGGATAGTACTTGGTCTGCTGATTCCATTGATATAAAATTTGCAAAATTTGGACACGTGGATCAAAAGTTATGCAATTTGCAAATTCCCATATCTAATTGAAATGTTTCTGTTTTTAAACCACACTCAGAGCCACGTGGCTGTTTCTTATTGGGCGGTACCTATTCGTGCGGATCGACAGATATTGGCCGCTAGATCTAAGTTACAACGCATGGCACATATCTGTCTATACCTCTTCGATTATGATTCTATCGTGACGCTCGGATCTGGATCCAGTGGCTCACAGCAGCTCGACCATAGATGGGCGGCGCTGGCGCGGTGGCGAGCAACAGAGCACTCAGAGGGTGAGGTTGCCAACGAATTAAAATGCGCGGGAGAGAGTGAGGATGCTTACAGGGTTCGCAGGGGTGTAGAGAAGCTCGACGTGGTCTCTGTTCGTCGAGGGGCACTCAGGTTCTAGAGGAATTGCTCGTCGGAGTTTGCCGCGGCTTCGGGTGCGCTCAGACGATGTTGGAGGTGAGGCTATGGGGCTCGGAGAAGTAGATGGAGGGTACCATTAGTTTCGTACGTGAGTGGCAAACAAGTGAGCATAAAAAAGAGGGAGAGGGGGAGTCTGTGCTCACCAGGGAAGCTTGCCTGAGTCAAGGCCAACGGCGGCGCTGCTCAGACGTGATCGTTGCCGACGCTGGGTTCAAGCGCGGGCAAGCCAAGGTTGCAGGGAGGTTCAGGGGGAGATGGGGAACTCGCACGTGTGGTTGAGGAGCAGTGGGGCTGGCTGGCTTCGTCGGAAACATCACCGGAAGGTCGTCGGGGCAGAGAGGGTCTCAGCTCGAATTAGAACGGCCTGGAGGCAGAGAGGGAGAGGCGAGCGAGGGAAAAGAGAGAGGAGAGGAAGGCGTTTTAACGAGAATGGTCGCGGGTGGGATTAACTGAGCTATCAACGCGAATTTACGCCGGGGAGTTAACGGCAGAAACGGCCGGGGCGTGGTCGTCGCGGGTTGAGGAAGAAGGCTGACAGCGTGGGGCTGGCTGGTCAGTGAGAGAGAGAGAGAGGAGTGTTGGAGATATGCCCTAGAGGCAATATTAAATATAGTTATTATTATATCTTTGTGTTTATGATAAATGTTTACATTCATGCTATAATAGTATTAACAAGGAAACATTAATACTTGTGTGATTTGTAAACTAAAATAAGAGTCCCTAGTAAAGCCTCTATATAATACTAGCTTGTTGGTTAATAGATTATTGTGGTTTCCCTATCATGAACATTGAGATGTTATTAACAACAAGATCATATCGTTAGGAGAATGATATGGTGGACATACTCCTATAGATAAGCGTAGCATAAAGATCAAGTCATTTTAATAGTTCAATTGCTATATTCTTTCTGATACATAGTAACCTAATTCCTTCGACCATGAGATCATGCATATCACCTTTACCGGATGGATGCTTTGATGACATCAAACACCATACCGTAACTGGGTGGCTATAAAGGTGGCATTGAGTGTTTGGAAAGTATTGGTTGAGACACATGGATCAAGAGTGGGATTTGTCCATCCATATGACGGATAGATATACTCTGGGCCCTCTCGGTGGAATGTCATCCAATTAGCTTGCAAGCATGTGACTGGATCACAAGGGATCACATATCACGGGAACGAGAAAAGAGTACTTATCGGTAACGAGGTTGAACTAGGTATGCAGAGATACCGACGATCATAACCTCGGATGAGTAAACTATCGTGAGACAAAGGGAAATTGGTATCGTATGTAAGTGGTTCATTCGATCGCAAAGTAATCGTATAAATATGTGGGAACCATATGAATTTCCAGATTCCTCTATTGGTTATTGTTCGGAGAAGTGTCTCGATCATGTTCGCATAATTCACGAACCGTAGGGAGACACACTTAAGGATTCTACGTTGTTTGAGTAGTTATGGATTGATGAGAAAGAGTCCGAATGTTGTTCGGAGTCTCGAATGGGATTCGGGATATCACGAGGAGATCCGGAATGGTCCGAAGAATAAGATTCATATAAGGAAAGTCTTGTTTCGGAGTTGGAGAATGGTTCCGGTGTTTTCATCGGGAATGTTCTAGAAGGTTCCGGAATGTCCCAAGACCTCAGGAGGAAGGGTACATGAATGTGTTATATCAAGTTGGTATGATTGCATCATGTACTCGGTGTCATTGCTGAGCAAAATAGAGGGTTTATTCAAATCCTAGTTTGAAAAGTCAAACGCCAAGTTTGAAAGTCAAACGGCTATTTTTGGGAAGTGGAGAAAGAGGAGGAAACCGAGTTGGGGAGGTGTCCCTCCTCCACCGCCGGCCCACCTCCAAGCCGAGTTGGGGAGGGACTCCCCTCCCCTTGGCCGGCCAGCCCCTCCACCTATAAAAGGAGGGGCAGGGCTCCCCTCCTAGACACACAAGATCCTCGCCTCCAAACCCTAAGCTGCCGGCGCCGCCACCTGCTGCCGCCGCCGCCCTAGGTCAAGCCGCCGCCTAGCAACCCTAGCCACCGGCCAAGCTTATTCCTCGGCATGTCTAAACCCTAGATCGTCGAGGAACTCTCTCATACTCCATCATACACGCTCCGGCTTAAGGCGAAGCCCTGCGAGATCTCCCCTCTACTTCCGGTACCACGCCGTTGTGCTGCCGGAATCACGAGGAGAGTGCTACATCCTCCATTCGCTGGAACAAGGGAGAGGAAGGTCTTCACGAAAACCGAACGCGTGTGACCGATCGGGAGCGCCGAACGCAGCCTTGGAAGGATCGCCTGCGATCTTGAGATCGAAGAGTACGACTACATCACCCACGAGAATCCGCTCTCGTTAAACACTTTGGAATCTTCGAGGGTGAGTTATTCCATCGACTCGTTGCTACAATCTAGTAGGTAGATCTTGGCTTGTTTGTTTGTATGCGATAGAAATTTTTTGTTTTCCATGCTACGAATCCCTACAATGGTATCAGAGCCGTGTCTATATGTAGATCTGTTGCACGAGTAGAACACAATGGTCATTGTGGGCGTTGATGCTTTTATTGTCGATTGCTTCTTGTGTACTTTGCATCTTGCAGGATGTTGGGATGAAACGGCCCGGGCTAACCTTACATGACATCGTTCATGAGACTTGCTCCACGCTTGACATGCAACTTGTATTGCATAAGTGGCTTTGCGGGTGCCTGTTTCTCCTAGCATAGTTAAGATCCAATTTACAACGGGTGATTAACAATACTAGTTTCAATGTTGTGGTTCATGTTCGTAAGTTAGAACGAAACTTATTGAAAGCCCCAAACCACGTAAAACATGAAAAGAAAGTAGAGGCGTCTAACTTTGTTTTGCAGGGGTGTGCAGTGATGTGATATGGCCATGATTGTGATTATATTTGATGTATGCAATGTTCCTTATTGTAAGTTGGCAACCGACAGGAGCCATATGGTTGTCTTTAATTTATGTTAAGACCCGCGTGTCTATTCAAAGTAGTTGTAATAGTTGAAGCCGGTGGACGACAACCATGGAGAAGCGTCACTGACATTGATGCAATGCCGGTGATGATGGAGATCATGTTCGTGCTAGAAGATGGAGATCGGAAGCACAAAGAAGAAAGGCCATATCATATCACATATTATGAATTGCATGTGATGTTAATCCTTTATGCATCTTATATTGCTTAGTATTTACGGTAGCATTATAAGATGATCCCTCATGCACATGAATTTCAAGTCATAGAGTGTTCACCCTTAGTTAGCACCGCTAAAAGCTTGTTGTTTCAAGCACCACGTGATGATCGGGTGTGTTAGATTCCGCAAGTGTATACAACGTGAGCAAGCCAGATTTGCTCATGCGAAACTAAGGTTTGATCTTGACGAGCCTAGCATGCATGACATGGTCTCGGAACACGGATCATCGAAAGGTAAAGCATGAATCATATAGTAGATATGATGAACATGTCGATTGTTCGCCATTGAAACTATATCAACTCTCGTGATGATCGGTGTTGATGTGGTGGATTTGGTTCGTGTGATCACTGAAACAATGTGAGGTATATTGTTTTGAGTGGGAGTTCACCTAGATTAATTTTATTATTAATTTGAACTCAATTTGTCATAAACTTAGTCTAAACTATTGCAAATATGTTGTAGATCAATTGCAGCCCCTACCATCAATTTTAATGCGTTCCTAGAGAAAGAAAAGTTGAAAAACAATGGAAGCAACTTCGCGGATTGGTTCCACAATTTGAGGATTGTCCTCACAGCTGGTAATTTGACCTATGTGCTTTGATGCACCGCTAGGTGACCCACCTACAGCTGATGCTGCCAATGAAGTAAAGAATGTTTACCTCACTCGGAAGACTCAGTACTCCACAGTTCAGTGTGCTATCTTGTATGGTTTAGAATCGGAGCTTCAGAAAAGGTTTGAGAATTCAGACCCATATGATATTGTCGAGGATCTCAAATTGATATTTGAGACTCATGCGGCAATTGAAAGCTATGAGGCTTCTGAAAAGTTCTTTAACTGCAAGATGGAAGAGGGCAGCTCCGTCAGTGAGCATGTGCTTAAGATGTCTGGGCACGCAAACAAACTTCAAAGCTTGGGTATAGTGATTCCTAATGCTTTGGGGATTTACCGCGTCCTCCAATCACTACCACCAAGTTACAAGAACTTTGTGATGAACTACAACATGCAAAACATGAACAAGACGTTGCCAGAACTCTTTGCCATCTTGAAATCTGCAGAAGTGGAGATCAAGAAAGAGCACCAAGTGTTGTTGGTCAATAAGACCACCAAATTCAAGAAAGGCAAGTCTAAGCAAAAGGGACACTTCAATAAGGGTGGTAAGAAAGTTACCACGTCGACGAAGAAGACCAAGGCTGGACCTAAGCCCGATACTGAGTGCTTTTACTGCAAGGGAGAAGGTCACTAGAAGCGGAATTGCCCAAAGTACTTGGCGGATTTGAAGAACGAAAACATCAATAAGAAAGGTATATCTGATATACATGTTATTGATGTGTATCTCACTAGTACTCGTAGTAGTGCTTGGGTATTTGATACTGGTTCGGTTGCTCATATTTGTAACTCAAAACAGGTGCTGCAGAATAAACGGAAGCTAGCGAAGAACGAGGTGACGATGCGCGTGGGAAACAGATCAAAGGTTGATGTGATCGCGGTCGGCACGCTACCCCTTCATCTATCATCGAGATTAGTTTTATACTTAAATAATTATTATTTGGTGCCTGCGTTATGCATGAACATTATATCGGGATCTTGTTTATTGCGAGACGGTTACTTGTTTAAATCCGAGAATAATGGTTATTCGATTTATATGAGTAATATGTTTTATGCACATGCACCTTTGATAGATGGTCTATTCTTGTTGAATCTCGATAGTGGAAATACACATATTAACAACATTGAGGCTAAACGTTTGAAATCGAGCGATAACTCGACCTATATGTGGCACTGTCGTCTTGGTCACATTGGAGTGAAGCGTATGAAGAAACTCCATTCTGATGGACTTCTTGAATCACTTGATTTCGAATCACTTGAAAGATGCGAAGCATGTCTGATGGGTAAAATGACTAAGACTCCATTTTCTGGTATGATGGAGCGAGCTACGGACTTATTGGAAATCATACATAGCGATGTGTGTGGACCAATGAGTGTAGCATCGCGCGGTGGTTATCGTTATGTTCTTACCTTCACGGATGACTTGAGTAGATATGGGTATATCTATTTCATGAAACATAAGTCTGAAACTTTCGAGAAGTTTAAGGAATTTCAAAGTGAGGTAGAGAATCAACGTAACAAGAAGATTAAATTTCTACGTTCTGATCATGGAGGTGAATATCGAAGTTACGAGTTTGGCGAGCATTTGAAGAAATGCGGAATACTTTCACAATTGACACCGCCGGGAACACCACAGCGTAATGGTGTGTCCGAATGTCGTAATCGAACTCTCTTAGATATGGTTCGTTCTATGATGTCACTTACAGATTTACCGCTATCATTTTGGGGTTATGCATTAGAAACAGCCGCATTCACTTTAAATAGGGCACCATCTAAATCCGTTGAAAAGACACCGTATGAATTATGGTTTGGGAAGAAACCTAGATTGTCGTTCCTTAAAGTTTGGGGTTGCGAAGCCTATGTAAAGAAGTTACAGCCGGACAAGCTTGAACCCAAAGCGGAAAAATGCGTCTTCATTGGATACCCGAAGGAAACTATTGGGTATACCTTCTATCATAGATCCAAGGCAAAATCTTCAAGGTTAAGAATGGATCCTTTCTAGAGAAGGAATTTCTCTTGAAAGAAGTGACCGAAGGAAAGTAGAACTCGACGAGGTTGTCGAACCTTCTCTCAAATTGCGAGTAGCGCAAACGGAAGAAGTTCCTGTGGTTCCTGCACCAGTTAGAGAGGAAGCTAATGATGATGATCATGAAACTTCGGTTGAAGTTGCTATAGAGCCTCGCAGGTCAACGAGAACTCGTACCACTCCAGATTGGTATGATCCCGTTATGAGTGTCATGTTGGTGGACAACACCGATGACCCTGAGACATATGAGGAAGCGATGATGAGCCCAGATTCCAATAAATGGCAAGAAGCCATGAAATCCGAGATTGGATCCATGAACGAAAACCAAGTATGGACTTTGGTGGACTTACCGGATGGCCGGAAGGCTGTCGAGAACAAATGGATTTTCAAGAAGAAACCAGATGCTGATGGTAATGTTACTGTCTATAAAGCTCGACTTGTCGCAAAGGGGTTTCGACAAATTCAAGGAGTTGACTACGATGAAACTTTCTCACCAGTAGCGAAGCTAAAGTCTGTGAGGATTATGTTAGCGATCGCTGCATATTATGATTATGAGATATGGCAGATGGATGTCAAAACAGCATTCCTCAATGGAGACATTGATGAAGAGTTGTATATGATGCAACCCAAAGGTTTTGTCGATCCTAAAGATGCTAACAAGGTATGCAAACTTCAAAGGTCCATCTATGGATTGAAGCAAGCATCCAGAAGTTGGAATCAACGTTTTGATAAGGTGATCAAAAGTTTTGGTTTTATACAAACTTATGGAGAAGCTTGTATTTACAAGAAAGTGAGTGGAAGCTCTGTAGCATTCTTAATACTATATGTAGATGACATATTATTGATTGGGAATGATGTAGACCTTCTTAATAGTGTCACGGAATATTTGAATAATAGTTTTTCAATGAAAGATCTTGGCGAAGCAGCTTACATATTAGGCATAAAGATTTATAGAGATAGATCAAGACGCCAAATATCATTGTCACAAAGTACATATTTGTACAAAGTTCTAAAGAGGTTTGGAATGGAAGATAGCAAGAAAGGGTTCTTGCCCATGTTTCCCAATACGACCTTGAGTAAAACTCAAATTCCGACATCGGAAGATGATAGAGAAAGGATGAGTAAGACTCCCTATGCCTCAGCCATAGGATCTCTAATGTATGCCATGCTATGTACTAGACCCAACATTGCATATGCTGTTAGTTTAACTAGCAGATATCAAAGTGATCCATGAGTGGATCATTGGACAACGGTCAAAAACATCCTTAAGTACTTGAGAAGAACTAAGGATATGGTTCTTTCTTATGGAGGTGATGAACAGCTCGTTGTTAATGGTTACACCGATGCTAGTTGGAACACCGATCCGGATGATTCTAAATCACAATCTGGATACGTATTTATTTTGAATGGTGCAGCAGTTAGCTGGAGGAGTGCAAAGCAAAGCGTTGTGGCAAGATATTCAACTAAATCGGAATACATGGCTGCTTCGGAGGCTTCACAAGAAGTGATATGGATGAAAGAGTTCATTACAGAGCTGGGTGTGGTTCCTAGTGCGCTGGACCCAATGTCTATCTACTGTGATAACATGGGCGCCATAGCCAATGCGCAAGAACCAAGGTCACACAAGAAGCTGAAGCACATCAAGCTACGTTTTCACGCTATTCGAGAACATGTCCAAGATGGGGACATAAAGATTTGCAAAGTACACACATATCTGAATATGGCGGATCCGTTGACTAAACCTCTCCCGAGGGCAAAACATGACCAACACCAAACTGCCATGGGTGTTCGGTATATTACCATGTAATCTAGATTAGATGACTCTAGTGCAAGTGGGAGACTGTTGGAGATATTCCCTAGAGGCAATAATAAATATAGTTATTATTATATCTTTGTGTTTATGATAAATGTTTACATTCATGCTATAATAGTATTAACAAGGAAACATTAATACTTGTGTGATTTGTAAACTAAAATAAGAGTCCCTAGTAAAGCCTCTATATAATACTAGCTTGTTGGTTAATAGATGATTGTGGTTTCCCTATCATGAACATTGGGATGTTATTAACAACAAGATCATATCGTTAGGAGAATGATATGGTGGACATACTCCTATAGATAAGCGTAGCATAAAGATAAAGTCATTTTAATAGTTCAATTGCTATATGCTTTCTGATACATAGTAACCTAATTCCTTCGACCATGAGATCATGCATATCACCTTTACCGGATGGATGCTTTGATGACATCAAACACCAAAACATAACTGGGTGGCTATAAAGGTGGCATTGAGTGTTCGGAAAGTATTGGTTGAGACACATGGATCAAGAGTGGGATTTGTCCATCCATATGACACATAGATATACTCTGGGCCCTCTCGGTGGAATGTCATCCAATTAGCTTGCAAGCATGTGACTGGCTCACAAGGGATCACATATCACGGGAACGAGAAAAGAGTACTTATCGGTAACGAGGTTGAACTAGGTATGCAGAGATACCGACGATCATAACCTCGGATGAGTAAACTATCGTGAGACAAAGGGAAATTGGTATCGTATGTAAGTGGTTCATTCGATCGCAAAGTAATCGTAGAAATATGTGGGAGACATATGAATTTCCAGATTCCTCTATTGGTTATTGTTCGGAGAAGTGTCTCTATCATGTCCGCATAATTCACGAACCGTAGGGAGACACACTTAAGGATTCGACGTTGTTTGAGTAGTTATGGATTGATGAGAAAGAGTCCGAATTTTGTTCGGAGTCTCGAATGGGATTCGGGATATCACGAGGAGATCCGGAATGGTCCGGAGAATAAGATTCATATAAGGAAAGTCTTGTTTCGGAGTTGGAGAATGGTTCCGGTGTTTTCATCGGGAATGTTCTAGAAGGTTCCGGAATGTCCGGCACTCCGGAGGGGAAGGGTAAATGAATGTGTTATATCAAGTTGGTATGATTGCATCATGTACTCGGTGTCATCGCTGAACAAAATAGAGGGTTTATTCAAATCCTAGTTTGAAAAGTCAAACGCCTAGTTTGAAAGTCAAACGGCTATTTTTGGGAAGTGGAGAAAGAGGAGGAAACCGAGTTGGGGAGGAGTCCCTCCTCCACCGCCGGCCCACCTCCAAGCCGAGTTGGGGAGGGACTCCCCTCCCCTTGGCCGGCCGGCCCCTCCACCTATAAAAGGAGGGGCAGGGCTCCCTTCCTAGACACACAAGATCCCCGCCTCCAAACCCTAAGCCAAGGCCGCCACCTGCTTGCCGCCTAGGTCAAGCCACGCCTAGAAACCCTAGCCACCGGCCAAGATTATTCCTCGTCGTGTGTAAACCCTAGATCGTCGAGGAACTCTCTCATACTCCATCATACTCGCTCCGGCTTAAGGCGAAGCCCTGCGAGATCTCCCCTCTACTTCCGGTACCACGCTGTTGTTCTGTCGGAATCAGAAGGAGAGTGTGTAACATCCCAAAAATCATAGTTTCAAAACTCATTCATATCATCTTTGCATCATTCATCCATTTAGGGTTCTTCTCAAAAATCATTTAGAGACAGAAGTTTGAGCTATGATTTCATGTGGGCAATTTATCTCAAATGGCCATCACCCTTTGAAATTTGAATGTTTAGGTACTTGTTTGCTTGCCTCCATTGATGGAAAGATTAGGTGAAGCTTTTAACCCAAGTTTCCAAATTTGGAAATGGTTTCAAAATCCTTTTTCAAATATTTGCAAACTAGAGCAAGCCTCTATTTACTTTGAAACCCAAGCTTGACCAAGCCTTGCAAAGTAACCACTTAGTTAAAATGACTGTTTTTGAATTCACAAAACCCTGCAAAAATTCCCAAGGCAGTTTGGTTTCAAAAGGATTTGAATTCATATCAAATTCATACCAGAAAATGAATTTAGAAAAAGAAAAGGGCTCCTCAATAGAAATAGGCATGCCAGAATCGCCCCAAAGAAAATCGAGCCCAAAGAAGCCCACCCGGGTCTTCTTATTCTTCTCTCACGCCATAGCGCACGCTACGAGCCGACAAAGCAGACCCCACCCATACTCCGCGCACCTCGCTGACAAGCGGGCCATCTCCACGTCAGCGTCGTCTCCACCCGCACGACCCGTTCGTCCCCAAATCAACGCGAGCGTTTCTGTGTTTAATTCGCGGCGTCAATTCGAGTTATTGGCAGAGTGATTCTCGCTCGTGACCAGGCTATAAGAACCCCCTCTGTCCCCTCTCTCTTCTCCCTCAGACCCCGAACCCAGAGCGCCACCAGGCTGCGAGCATTACCCTCTGTAACCCCGCCGTCTCCGACGACTGCGCCGGCAGATTCCGGTGAGTTCTAAGCTTCCCTCTGCCTCCCGTTCTTGCAAACTAGATCAGTGAGCCTCTGCGCTTCTTTTGACACATTTCGTTTACCCTCGCATGAACCGTAGCTCCGACAAAGATCGTCAATCGGGCGCCGCCTTCGATCTGAACTCCGCGAGCTCTAGTGGTAAGCCCCACCGCCGTGACTTCTAGTTCAAACACGACTCTGCCTTGACTCGTGAATCTAACCGTGTCCTAGTCTTGCCTTGGGGTGGTTCACCGACGCCCACGACGACCACCGACACACCGACTCGTCCTCCACTCCGGCGAGCAATCGCAACTGCGTGCCGGCGCCTTGACCAACCGAGTACGACGAAGCCGCCAAGACCTCCCGAGCACGGTGAGCTACCTCGTTCTCACTTACCCCTGTAGTGCTGCCTCCATCGCCGATCGATCGCTCACGCCGTAGCCACCGCTCCGCCGCCAGTTCTTGGCCAGATCGATAGCAGCCGTTAGATATGTATCGTAGCGCTAGGATAGATCCACTTAAACCGAACAGGTACGCGATCTGAGCCGCCAGATTTTAATTAGATCCTACGGCTGTGGAGTTCGATCCAGTGCGAAACGGTATGGGAGAATAAGAACATGACGCGTGGCTAGGTTAGATCTGAAAACAGATTTAAAAACCAGTATTTTGATCCAAATTCAAATGCTCATAACTTTCAATTGCCACGTTAGATTTTTGCAAACTTTATACCGTTGGATTCAGTGCAACAAGACCTTTCTGAATATCCAATTTATTTAGCATATAGTAACAGTTAAAATTATTTTATTTGTGGAACAAGTTTAGGGCTATTTTTAGATATAGATTTATTTTTGTAAATTATATTGGGGCCAAATAAGTTTAGTTGGCAAACTTGTGACATGTTAAGTTTCTGTGGACATGAACATACTTGGTAGAATTTTAAAAAAAAAATCACCACTTAGTAAATTCTTGCATGCATGCATTCATATTATTTTTGGTTGTATATAATTGTGTGTATTTATGCTTAAATTTCTTGTGTAGATTTTTCTAGTGATTGTGATTGTGAAGAGTGCTACTCTCCCCACTACCAAGGCAAGTGATATTTTCATGAATATTCCTATCCTAAGTTTTGTACTAGCATTAGATATTTTTGCTAAAGTATTGCATGATATTTTGCCTAGTGCTAAGATGGGAAATCCTAAGTAGAGTAAAATAGTAGAATTGCTAGGGAAATTTTCCTAAGTTAAGTTATCATATTCTGCTTAGCCTAGCTACTTAGCAAACAAGGGTGGTGAACATCTATATGGTTTATGATAAAAATATTCTAAGTCAAGAGACTTATATTTTCTTAATAAAACAACTAAGTCAAATGAACCTCCTGGGTGGAATGGAATGATTGGGTTATGTTGAGTGGTTACACAAGGCCATGGACTTGGGTTGTGTATCTCACTTGTGGTATGCCACCCAGGCACAAAGGGATTTGGAGGCCAAGTGTTGAGAAAGCTTACAGTGCAACCACTTGGCAATATGGGCTCTGCCATGATCATATAGGTTGCTAGAACTTAGTCATTTGGACAGTTGGTGGTAGATGGGATGATAGGTTGGAACGCGTCCATTTGACTAAGGAAAGGCTTCTGAAAGGTCCTGTCTTGGGAAACCAAGTCTGGTGGGGAAAGTGCACAACCTCTGTAGATGGAAAACCTAAGTACTTAGCCTTGTCCAAGGCAATGGACACTTTTGAGCATGAAGACATGGAAGCTACACGAATCTCATCACTCCAACTTCTAAGTAAAAATTTGTGGGTGAACAAGGGTGAAGGACCCCAATATCTATTGGTGGTTTCTTGGGAATGTTTTGACAAAGAAAAACTTAGTGATTTCAACTAATAGGGAAAACTTATTTTCAAGCAAAGCAAGCCAAGCTACACTTAGCCAAAATGCATATAGTATTATAGTCCACTTAAAATATACCAAGGTATCACTTGCCAATACTATTCCAAAGTATTGACCCTCTGTGGCTATAACTTGTGATGTTGCAGGTTACTCCGATGATGAATAGGAGTCATGAGTCTACACTCAACATGCTTGCCTGTGGCACATGAAGATGAAGACTTGTGTTTATTTACTTATTCCTTAAACTCTTGTATTAGGCCTATGGCCCTGAGTTGTAAAATACTATGTTTTTATCTCTGGAATGAATGTAATAAACGACCTTTGTATCTGTGTACTTCATCTTAAACTGTGGATGCTAGCATTGATCCAGGGACTAGCATTGCAATCACAGGGATCCTTTCCTTTATAAACAAGGGAGAGGAAGGTCTTCGTCGAGTACCGAACGCAGGATCGATCAAGGGAGCTTTAACGCATACGGAAGGATCGTCTACGCGATCTTGAGATCAGGAAGAGTACGACTACATCACCCACGAGAATCCGCTCTCGTTAAACACTTTTGAATCTTCGAGGGTGAGTTATTCCATTAACTCGTTGCTACAATCTAGTAGATAGATCTTGGCTTGTTTGTTTGTATGCGATAGAAATTTTTTGTTTTCCATGCTACGAATCCCTACAAGGAGAGGTGGGGTCCAGCAGTCAGTGGCTGAGTGGGTTCGACTGTTGGTGGAAAACGTTTCGCGCGTAGAGAGAGGGGGAGTGGGCTGATGCTGGGCCACTGGGCTGGGCTTGCTGGGCTGGCTGCTTTGTTTATTTTTTTTCCTTCTCCTGTTTATTTTCCTTTTTCCATTTCTTTTATTCTGTTTTGATTTTGTTTAATCATTTCAAACAACTATTTGAATTCAAACTTCAACCAAACCTAGTGTTAAATCAAATAAGATTAAATATATTTTCAAACCTTATTTAAATTCCCCTGTTTATTTTTCTTTTTCCATTTCTTTTATTCTGTTTTGATTTTGTTTAATCATTTCAAACAACTATTTGAATTCAAACTTCAACCAAACCTAGTGTTAAATCAAATAAGATTAAATATATTTTCAAACCTTATTTAAATTCCAATCTTTTTACAAAACCTTTCAGTAGGTTTATTTATTTAATGGGGTGCTAAATAATTCACTTTGAATTATTTATAGTATTTTATTATGATTATTAATCATTTTAATTTGGGCAATTGTTTTTATTCCAATGAAATGCAAATATGGTTTTAATTCCATATAACTTTATTTAAATGATTCTTTTATTTCATTTGAGTTAATTAAATAAATTTTATTCCACTTGGGTAAATTCCATTTATTTTCTCCTGATTTAATTAATCATTTCTATTAGGGATTTGTCTTAATCAAATGGAATATAATTTGGTTGGGTCCATATTATTTTATTTGAATTTTATTTATCCATTTATTTCATTTGAACTTGGATTATGTTTATTCCATTTGTTTATGGTCTTGTCCAAGTTTTTATTTAGCTCTTATCAGATAGTCCTTATTTATTATCTCTTCCTTTGTCTCTTAAAAACCATATCTTTTTATTTAAAGGTCCAAACTTGGTTATTCCAACTTTCAAAATTTTATTTAATATTTGTTTACCCTTTTAAATATCTTTAGGATTATTTACTCACCATTGGTATGGATTTTTAGATAGGTACTTTATTAGCTTTGGAAATTTAATTTCCTTATCTTATTAAATTCATAATATTTTATCTATGGCTCCAAATTAAGTGAAACCAATTTATATGGTTTTATAATATTTCTCTTTGTCATTCTTGATCATTTTGAAATGTTTGTTGACCAATTTTTATGTGGATCAAAACCATAGGCTTAGAGATAACTTGGAAATGTTTTTCTTCCTTTAGGGTTTTAGGGTTTTGGGTTAATTTCCCAAGTTCTAAATTTCCAGATGCATTTATGGAGAATGCATTCCACTTGATTTGAATTTAGTTGGGTTCAAACATTACTCAAGTTTGTTCAAGATGGGATTTTAATTTTCCATTTAGAAACAAAAAAGTTTCTTTTCACCCTAAATTTCAATAATTATTTATTTTGTTTATTTATTTTTCACATTACAAAATTTGGAAAATTTTGGGATCTGACTGGCTACCACCCTTAAAATAAATATCGTCCCGGGATTTGGGAAAGATAGGGGTTACAAGTTGTCTCAAAGCAACTAGGGTACTACCAGCCTTAAAAGTTTTCCAACTAGATTACATCTTGGTTTACTTGGGATCTTGATGTATCCTCTCTGGGCACTTGTTTGCATAATGTCCTAGTTCTTTGCATTTGAAACACATCACTTGGCTAATATCTTTCTTTTCCTTTCGTATCATTGTCTCTTGTTTGTTTCCTTGATTCTTCTTCTTTTCTGGGCAATCATTGGCATATTGTCTCATCTCTTTGCAATTGTAACATTGCAACTGGCTTATGTCCTTCTTCTTCTTTTTGGGTCTCTCCAAAGCTAGGAGTTCTTCTAGTTCATGCTCTTCATATTTCACCACAAAGGTGGGAAATCTTTCTCTCTTCTTGGGGCAGTTACTAGAGATATGACCTTCTTCTTCACAAGAGTAGCAACACTTTGTGGTCACTTTGGATTTGGCCTTATGGGGCATGGTTCTGACTTTGTCTTCATCCTTCTTGATAAAAGTTGTTCCCTCATGGGGGTTTACAAACTGTTGATGCACTCCAACTTGTTTCCTTTGTTGAACTATGTAATAGATGGGGCATTGGATATGGACATGATTATTTCCTTCACATAGGAAACAAGTAGCTTGAGATGTGGGGCATTGATTAGTTGGATGTTTTCTCTTCACAATTAGGGCACTGATCTTCATGCTCTTTGGAAGTGTGATCCATGTCTCCACAAACATTGCAAGCTTGGGTTCCTTCTAGAATATCATCATTGACATCCTTTTTGTCATAAACTCAATGGGAAGGGTTGTCCCCCATGTTGATCATTTGACTTGTCATCCTATGCAACAATTGGGTTTGGGTTTCCAAAAACCTTTGCATGGTTGGGTCTAAATCATTGTTGTTGGCCCAAAATTGAGTTCTCACTTGGTTCAAGTGGGTTTAGGTTACTATGAGTTCTCTCATGTTGACCTCTTGGTTATTGTTGCTGCCACCATTCTTGATGTTGGAGTTTCTTGGAGTAGTCATCTATTTGGGCTGGATTGGGATTAGAATAGGCAAAAGATTTTCTAAGGAAATAATTCTAATCACACACAACAATTTCACACAAGCAATGTGCAAGCAATCAAAAACAAACATTCCAATCAAACAACAAAGTTTCAAGAACATTTTTAGGCAACAAAATATTATTGCTACACCATAATAGTTGGTGTGTTTGATTTAAACTAAATATGGTGGTCCAACTATATGGTTCACTTGAGACCATTCCATTCTTCTTAGTTGATTCTTCATGAACAAGATCATCGTATCCTTGGAAAATTCTTGCGTCTTGGTCACAAAACTTCAAAGGTGATGATGGTTCCTTCTAAGTTGTGTTTCCTTAGTCTTGAAGTCTTGAGTAATATTTCTTGACTCACTTGTAGTCTTTAGTGATATCCAAGTTGAAGTCCTTGGTAAAAATAAAGCTAAAAACTTTGATGATGTTGAAGTCATTGGAGTTGGTGAAGTCCTTTGATCATGGTGAGGTCTTGTCCATCAAGTTTGAAAAGGAAGAGATGTAGAATCAAAACCAAAAAGGTTGAGGAAAGAGTTTACAAGATTGTTTGTAAATAAGTTTTGGAACAAATACAACTCCTATTTTTCTAAGGGGTTTTGTCCAATCCTAGGGTTACAATCCTACAGGCAACACAGTGCTCTGATACCATCTGTAGAGGTCCCAACCTTTAATAAGGTAGAGATCCCTGTGTTTACAATACTAGTCCCTGGATCAATAGCTAGAATCCACAGTTAAGATGTAATATCAAGAAACAAAGGTCATAATACAACTTTATAACCAGGAATAAAATAATTCATTACATCTTACATAGCTCATTTGTATATCTCATTACAATGCAGCAGAAATAACTATAGCATGGTGTCCTTCATCTTCAAAGTTCCATAGGCAATCATGTTGGTTGTAGACATGTAATCCTAATCAACACACTTCACTCACATCAAACAAACCTGCAACATAATAAGTTACAGCCACAAGGGTCAATACATTTGAATTGTATTGGCAAGTGATACTCTGATAGTATAGTGTGGTCTATCATCTATATGCATTTGGCTAGGTGGAGCTTAAGCTTGATTTGCTCAAAATAGATTTTCCTTATCATTTTAAAACACTACGTTTTAGCTTGTCAAAATCACCCAAGGCATCTCCCAATAGAAATTGGTGATCCTTCAACCCTTGTTCAACCACAAGTTTTTAACTTAGAAACTGGGATGAGGAGATTCTTGATAGCTTCCATGTCTTGATGCTCAAATTGTCCTTTGCCAGGGACATGTCTAAGTACTTAGATTTTTACACTCTACAGAGGTGGTGCACTTTCCCCACAAGACTTGGTTTCACCAAGACAAGATCTTTCAGAAGCCTTCCCTTAGACCAGAATGGACGCGTTCCAACCTATCATCCCCTACCACCAACTGTCCATTTGGCTAAGTTATTGCGACCATTGTGATCCAGGCAGATCCCATAATGGCAAGTGGCTGCACTTGAAGCTTCTCAACATTTGACATCTCAAATATCTTTGTTCCTGGGTGGCCATCCACAAGTGATATACACAAGGTAAACCATAGAAATGGACCTTGTGTAACCACTCAACACAAACCATTCCTTCCATTCCACCCAGGTGATTCATTCACTTAGTTGTTTTATTAAACAAAACACAAGTCCTTGACTTAGAAATATTCCATAGTATGAATATATTCCACCCTTGTTTTCTACTAAATAAGATAAGCATGATGGTAGTAGGAATCTTAACTTAGGAAATTTCTACTAAGATTTCATCTACTAGGATTTCCCATGGCATAGTTTATACTTAGCAAAAATTCCATGCAAGTCCTACCTAGAAATATCACTAATGCATAGTGAAAATAATGGGACAAAAGTATGAAGAATCACTTGCCTTTTTGGTAGAGAATTATAAGTTCACTCCTTGATCTTGCAACAGTCACACTCTTCAAATTCCACTACAATTCAATCAAGCAAGCAAATATTCAATCTACCATTCAAGCAAACATCACATAAAATAATGAAAACAAAGCTATGGATGCAAGCATGCTAAAGATTGTTTTATTTGGAAAAGTGGTTTCTAATAGGTTATAAACAATCTAAAACACCTACTGGTCATTTTATAAAAGTGGCAAAACCATTTGCAAAAGATTTTAACTATAAATCATTTTAAACCAAATCAATATTTTATGTAGTTGAAAATGCCTTTAGCAAAGCAATAATCTTTATAGGGTTCACCAAATACATTTTAATTCTAAAACTTGGTGTTTGGGGTCAGAGAGTTTAATCCAAATCATTTCCCAAAGATTTTTCTCCAAAAAGTATTTTTAACATATAAACAACATTTTTATTTGACTAGAAATGCTTTAATTCAAAGATTTATTCTCTTGCTTCACAAAATATGTTTTTGAATCCACAAGTTGGTTTCTATGGTCAGTAGGTTGAAAACCATCCATTTTCCAAAGATTTTACTTTAAAAACAATCCTAGAATAAATTTTATATTCAAATTATGCCTACACAAGTTTCTGCAAAAACAACCAAGTTTCGAGAAGCAATTCATTAAAAAAAGTACATGGTTGGATAGTACTTGGTCTGCTGATTCCATTGATATAAAATTTGCAAAATTTGGACGTGTGGATCAAAAGATATGCAATTTGCAAATTCCCATATCTAATTGAAATGTTTCTGTTTTTAAATCACACTCAGAGCCACGTGGCTGTTTCTTATTGGGTGGTACCGATTCGTGCGGATCGAAAGATATTGGCCGCTAGATATAAGTTACAACGCACGGCATAGATCTGTCTATACCTCTTCGATTATGATTCTATTGTGACGCTCGGATCTGGATCTAGTGGCTCACAGCAGATCGACCACAGATGGGCGGCAGCGGCGCGGTAGCGAGCGGCGGAGTGCTCAGAGGGTGAGGTTGCCGACGAATTAAAACATGCGGGAATGCTTACAGGGTTCGCAGGGGTGCAGAGAAGCTCGACGTGGTCTCTATTCGTCGAGGTGCGCTCGGGTTCCAGAGGAATTGCTCGTCGGAGTTTCCCGTGGCGTCGGGTGCGATCAGACGACGTTGGAGGCGAGGCTACGGGGCTCGGGAAAGTAGATGGAGGGTACCGTTAGTTTTGTACGCGAGTGGCAAACAAGTAATCATCAAAAAGAGGGCGAGGGGGAGTCTGTGCTCACCAGGGAAGCTTCCTGGAGTCGAGGCCGACAGCGGCGCTGCTCAGACGTGATCGTTGCTGACGCTGGGTTTCAAGCGCGGGCAAGCCAAGGTTACAGGGAGGTTCAGGGGGCAATGGGGAACTCGCACGTGTGGTTCAGGAGCAGTGGGGCTGGCTGGCTTGGTCGGAATCATCGCCGGAAGGTCGTCGGGGCAGAGGCGGTCTCAGCTCGAATTAGAACGGCCTGGAGACAGAGAGAGGGGCGAGCGAGGGAAAAGAGAGAGGAGAGGCAGGCGTTTTAACGAGCATGGTCACGGGCGGGATTAAGTGAGCTATCAACACGAATTTACGCCGGGGAGTTAACAGCAGAAACGGCCGGGGCGTTATCGTCGCAGGGTGAGGAAGAAGGCTGACAGCATGGGGCTGGCTGGTCAGTGAGAGAGAGAGAGAGGAGAGGTGGGGTCCAGCAGTCAGCGGCTGAGTGGGTTCGACTGTTGGTGGAAAACGTTTCACGCGTAGAGAGAGGGGGAGTGGGCTGATGCTGGGCCCCTGGGCTGGGCTTGCTGGGCTGGCTGCTTTGTTTATTTTTTCCTTCTCCTGTTTATTTTTCTTTTTCCATTTCTTTTATTCTGTTTTGATTTTGTTTAGTCATTTCAAACAACTATTTGAATTCAAACTTCAACCAAACTTTGTGTATATTCAAATACTGATTAATAATACATTCTAAAGTCAAATTTAGAATAATTCTTTTATTATTTTTAGGGTATAATAATTATTTAAAAATAGGCCCTTGTGTTAAATCAAATAAGATTAAATATATTTTCAAACCTTATTTAAATTCCAATCTTTTTACAAAACCTTTCAGTAGGTTTATTTATTTAATGGGGTGCTAAATAATTCACTTTGAATTATATTTAGTATTTTATTATGATTATTAATCATTTTAATTTGGGAATTTTTTTATTCCAATGAAATTAAAATATGGTTTTAATTCCATATAACTTTATTTAAATGATTATTTTATTTCATTTGAGTTAATTAAATATCTTCTATTCCACTTGGGTAAATTCCAATTATTTTCCCCTGATTTAATTAATCATTTCTATTAGGGATTTGACTTAATCAAATGGAATATAATTTGGTTGGGGCCATATTATTTTATTTTAATTTTATGTATCCATTTATTACATTTGAACTTGGATTATGTTTATTCCATTTGTTTATGGTCTTGGCCAAGTTTTTATTTAGCTCTTATCAAATAGTTCTTATTTATTATCTCTTCCTTTGTCTCTTAAAAACCATATCTTTTTATTTAAAGGTCCAAACTTGGTGATTCCAACTTTCAAAATTTTGTTTAATATTTGTTTACCCTTTTAAATATCTTTAGGATTATTTACTCACCATTGGTATGGATTTTTAGATAGGTACTTTATTATCTTTGGAAATTTAATGTCCTTATCTTATTAAATTCATAAGATTTTATCTATGGCTCTAAATTAAGTGAAACCAATTTATATGGTTTTATAATATTTCTATTTGTCATTCTTGATCATTTTGAAATGTTTGTTGACCAATTTTTATGTGGATCAAAACCATAGGCTTAGAGATAACTTGGAAATGTTTTTCTTCCTTTAGGGTTATAGGGTTTTGGGTTTATTTCCCAAGTGTTTAAATTTCCAGATGCATTTATGGAGAATGCATGCCACTTGATTTGAATTTAGTTGGGTTCAAACATTACTCAAGTTTGTTCAAGATGGGATTTTAAGTTTCCATTTAGAAACAAAAAGTTTCTTTTCACCCTAAATTTCAATAATTATTTATTTTGTTTATTTATTTTTCACATTACAAAATTTGGAAAATTTTGGGATGTGACAAGGAGTCATTTAGCAGCATATCATGTTGCTGTTGTGGATGCGATATCTAATATCCGAGAGCATAAAGCCAAGGAGTTAGAAGGTAGCACATTCTCTGTGATACCTCATGATTCTATAGACTCGGAGCCTATACCGGATCATCTTACTTTGGTTAAGAAGCATCCTAAGTTAGCTTCCAAGTTGATGGATAGATACCGAACACTCTTTGCGTCTTTTTACAAGACACATCAAGTGATTGTTGAAGATAAAATGACATGTTAGAGGATCTAACAGATCCGGAAAGGAGGAAGCAATTAGCATTCCAGTTAGAGAAGGAAGCAGGTAGTAGTGCAACACCTATCTTTAAGGATATACCTATAGATCCTAAATCTTTTATACCATATCCTTATTCCCCAAGTCCTGAACCTGTATATGATCCTACTATGGATATGAGGTATGTAGTACCACAGGGCTCAGAGGATAGTTCTAACTCAGAACTTCCTATTGAGAATTTTGATGGTTGGAGAAGGGGATCATATGAAGGATCTCATGAACATCAGATGTCCACAGATGGTTCTGACAGAAATGTTGGACAATCTAGCTGGATGGGTGCAAGGATTAACCCTAGTAACAGTAGTAGAAATGCAATGTCGATAGATAATCAGGATGAAGAAGAAGATCCTGAGGAGAGATTGTTTGAATCATCAAAATCTTCTCCAAACCCAGGGAATATACATTATCTAGTGTTTAACAATCTTGCCCAAAGGAGCACTTGGGAAGCAGCAGGATCTGCGTATCCTGTTGACAACTCAAGGAATGAATCTCAGGAGATGCAAGCGGGAGATAATGTTGAATATGTTTCTGGAGACTTTTCACCTGAGCTGGAGGGAGTCAATGCGCTCAGGTTGAGTAATGACTCAAGTCCTGACACTTCAGATACTGAGTATGTTCCTTCTGGAAGGCCATTTGTTCCACAAACTATAAGATGAACAACACGTCATCACGGTTGGACATCAGGCATGTATAATGAGAGTAGTTACTACTAGAAGTAGGCAACTATGTAGAGGTATCAAGTATCGTGTATTATACTCTACGAAATAAGAGAGTGAGACAAGTAAGGAAGAGTTATGATTATACTTATATGGTGTCAACAACCGGATTTTTCAATCCTAGATGCCTGTTATTCCATACATCGCAATCCCAGGATTACCATTTTTGCGAGACATAACAGAATTGCATACCATAGTACATCATCCATTACAAATGATACATAAGTTCTTACACAAATAGGTATCTCATGATCCAGTTCTTAATACAACATCAAGCAGCGGAATACATAATAATAACGGTAGCGTAGGCAAAGCTCCATCTTCGGGGTCACAGGCAATGCTGACGATGGGAGATGATCCTAGTTGTCGTAACCTTCCTGGGGTCCATCTTCCAGGTACACCTCTTCATAGTCTGGCCATGGGAATAGCCAGGGACAAATCCATGAGTACTCTTTAAGTACTCGCAAACTAATACTAATAGGTAAAGGGGTTTTTTGGATAATAGGACACTAGGCTCTAGGGATGTTTTGCAAAAGCCAGATTTATCTCTACTATGTTCTAAAGCTAGTCACAATTTTATAACTCCTAACTGGGAATTTGTATTTCATATCACAACTCTATTGTGGTCAAGTCAAAGTCTTAGTTCATTTCACAGGTCATTTGAAAAGTCTGACGGGGGAACATTATGGCCACTCCAACTGTCCATAATCATGATGCGCTATTCAATAGTTTGACACTCTGCAGAGATTGTACACTTTCACCACAACATTCGATACATCCGTCAGGAACAAATCCTGAATTCACCATACTCAGTATGCGGATAATCAATCCTAACCTTTCGATTACACGCCCTAGTATAAGCACCTCTCTTGTGAGTTTGGCCTCCCAACCATGACCAACTGTCATCTTGGGTACTGCATAGGTGGACAATCTTCACAAGGTAGCCTCAGCTCAGACCTTGGACGTGAGGGAACTAATACTAAGGAATATAAGTTTCCAGTCAAGCCCTACCCAATATTCGGGTATTGTGGTTGTACGATAAAATTGGAATGGTATCGCATCCAGACAACCATTAGTTTTATAAAGGGCTAAGGCTCATGCCTCAACATTTTCATCACCAAAATCATCCGGTGTTTTCGGAAACACATGTCCAAAACATTTCAATAGAATGATCCATCATTCCAAGGTTTTCATAACCATTTTTCCACCAATATTCCCATCTAAAAGTTGATCAAGTTTTATGCTTAGCACTAGCATCTACAGGTGGGGGGTAGTACTAATGAGGGGTGGTAACTAGTGGAGTTTCAACTAAGTATAACCTCATGTCTCAGGCTGATGTCAAGGTTTCTATCTTAGGCCAAAATTTATGCTCATTATGCAACCTTCAGCATCTTTCTAGTATCTACTAGTCACTTAAGTAAACTCTAAGTAAGCTTTGATAAAGAAATAAAGTAAGAAGCTTGCTCATAAAACTAGGATTGGTTTATCAAGTGGGTATGATCACATATGCTTAAGGCATATAGTAGTCATAGAACAAGTATGGGTTTGTTGCATCAGTAGGGTATCTTGCAAGGGTTTGCTTGCATAGGTATAGTATCAGCTTGCATCAATATCAGTATAAGTTTGGACATTCACTAGTAGTATTAGGCTTGCCTTGTGCAGAGCAGTGGTTGAAGTTCTCCTCGGCTTCTTCTTCATAGTATCCTCCTTCCTCCTCGTATCCTTGGTCCGTACTAGAGTCTATGAATAAATACGAGGTACACAATCACCAAAAAATACTTAACTACTTGCAATCATCACAGACAAGGGTCCTATGGATGATCTAGCATCATCCCTAACATTACAAGGTTAAGGCTTGATTTAATTCCTTTTATTTTTAGAAAAGTAATTTCTACTCATTGAAAAACTACTTAAGATTTAATATTCTACAAACCCAACATGGGATCATGTTGACACATGTCATCACCACATATTGTAGTCCATGGGAATGTGATTTAAAGTGGTGTCACAATTTAATAAGGTTTTACCCTTTTATTTTAATTAATTAAAGTGGCTAGGAATGCTTATGTAGCATTCTTTTATTACTTGAACATTATTTCTGCAAGTAAACCTATATATTTTTATATATTCTGAAAGGTATGGTTAAATGTGATTTTTGAGAGTTGGAATCAACTCAAAAGCTATTATGGTTTAAATTTGAAAAATGTTTGAATGCAGAAAATCTTCTGCCTTGTTATTTTTTCCAAGGGTGATCTATAGATCCAAATGACTTGAATCCAATGGGCTTGGATTCAGCATTCATAGATCTTTCCAACAAAATTGGTTTCATTCAATTTGGTCCACTGAATCGATCTGGGTTGATTTTTGAAGTTGGGTATAGAAGTGTGTTTGAATTGAAATAGAAAAAGTTTAATTTGAATAACTGGGCTTGCGCGGGAAAAGTTACTGGGCCGCTAAGCGCTAGCGGTTCCCTGGCTGCTTAAGTGGGTGTCCCCACTCGTCAGTGACACGGGGCTGGGCGAAGCGGTATGGGGCGATGTGGATCGTTCGATCTAGTTCTAATCTAATGGCTGGGGGTCATCGTCGACGCGAGACAACTCCGGCGAGAACGAAACCTAGCCCGGCCAGTTGGGGTTGCTGGGGGCTCACCGGGGTACTGGCGAGGGTCGGCGAGGCGGGCGAATGACGAAGTCGATGACGGCAAATCTCCTGGTACCGGTGGCTTCTCTTGGGGCGACTCCAATCGCTGGCTCCCTTCTTCTCCAGAGGCGGCGGGCTCCAGTGAAATTCCGGCGGGGTGGTGCTTGTCTTGCTCTAAGAACGGTGTGGCACGATCAATGAGGAGAGGGGAGTGAGATGGTGTGAAGAAATCGTGCGGGGGTGGCCTCTATTTATAGTCGAGCGAGGTGACCGTCGGGGCGCAGGGTGAGCTCGTCGGGGGCGAGGTTACAAGCAGCTAATGGCATGGGCAAGGGTAGGGGACGGTGCGGTGTCTCCTGGCGATGCTCAATGACATGGTCTCGAGGCATGGGGCAGTGTGGTTTGGTCTGGAACGGGCGGTGCTCTGCGCGGCAGAGGCGGCGTCTTCGACAGCGGGTGGTGGCTGTGCGGCACGGGGCGGCAAACGGGGATGTCTGGCGGTCTCCTGGGTCGGTGGGGATTGTGTATGCACGTGGCGAGGGCGGCGCGCGGTCTGTGGGATTCGGTCGAGGGTCGTGCTCTGGCGCATGCTCGGCATGGTCTCTAGCGGTGCAGGCGTGGTCCGTGGCTTGGCAACGCCATGCTGGGACAGTAGTGGCGGTGGGCTGCCTCCCAGATAAGGTTGGCAAGGCTAGTTCTTCCTCTAGCCTGCTGTCCACAATGGGGTGACAAGGGGGGTGCTCGGCTGTTCACCATTGATGGAAATGGCAAGCTCACAGGGGTGCTAGTCCTTAGTTAAACTTCCTAGATGATCTACTGAGCTGTGTGTGAGCTAACTAGGGAACAAGTTAGGCAAGAATCACTGCTCACAATAGTGTTTGATGTTTTGTTTCATTTGTGTCTACAACCTGTTTGATGAAATCGCCGCATGAAATCAAGTTTTGAATTTTGAAAAGATTTTTGGTGGGTTTGCTAGATTGGCGCTGGTGAGTCTACAGATGCTTGTGTTTTGAAAGTTGAGCTTGTTTGAGTGGTTTTTAAAAAAGTGGGATCTTCCCATATGATAAAGATTAAATTTTGAATTGTCATTTAAACTATGTATTTGAAAGTTTCTGGATGATCACAAAGTGGGCCTTGATACCTTGTTATTAGTACATTCAAGGGGTGCAAAGATCCAGAAAATTTTCAGTTAGGTTCTGAAAGTTTGAGACAGCCAAAGTAGGCATGGGAGTTAAATTGGTCAAAGTGACCATTCATTTCATATATGTGTTTTGATTTACTTGTCTTTAGGAAAAGTGTGGGAAATGTTTTAGATGATGTTTATTTCACCTAAGAAACATTTTACAAGCAATGAAACAAACAAACAAAAAAGGTGGTTTTAAAGGATTTCAAAATCCATGCATACACATATGCATGCATTCATGATTTCATTTAGAAAAGTTTTTGTTGACCTTAATTTTGATGATTAGAATTTGATGATCCAAGCTTAGTATTTTTGGGATGTTGCAAACCTTCCCCCCTTAAACAAAATCTCGTCCCGTGATTTGAAAAAGGACAAAAGGATTACCTAGGATTTGAAGAGATTGGGAAACTCCGTCCTGATGTGATCTTCGCGCTCCCAGGTAGCTTCCTCTTTTGTGTGGTTGCTCCACTGAATCTTGAGAAACTTGATGCTTCGGGTTCGGGTAGTTCGAAAAGCTTCTTCCAAAATGCGGATGGGTACTTCGGGATAGGTCAGGTCATCGTTGATCTCTATGGTTCGGTGATCGATATTCTTGAACACTTCGGTCTTCTCGGGGACTTCGAGACATTTGCGAAGTAACGAGATATGGAATACATTGTGCACAGCTGACATCTCTTCAGGTAGTTCCAATTGATACGGTACTTCTCCTCGACGGTTCAGAATTTTGAAAGGTCCGATATATCTGGGGGCTAACTTTCCTTTGAGTTGGAAACGCTGCATTCCCTTCAATGGAGACGAGGTCTCGACGTCTCTTGTCGGCATAACTCTTCTGTCGGGATTGGGCGGTCTTGAGGTGCTCATGAATCTTGTGAACCTTCTCTTCTGCTTCTCGGAGGATGTCGGGTCCAAAAATCTGACTCTCTCCTACTTCCGACCAGTTCAAAGGGGTGCGACACTTTCTTCCGTACATGAATTCAAATGGGGCCATTTGCAAACTGGCTCGATAACTATTGTTGTAGGAAAATTCTGCAAACGGCATACAGTCTTCCCACTTGGATCCATATTCTAGCACACATGCTCTAAGCATATCTTCGAGTATTTGATTTACTCGCTCCGTTTGTCCATCGGTCTGAGGGTGATACGCAGTACTGAAATCTAGGCGGGTTCCTAAACCTTCTTGGACTATCTTCCAGAATCTCGAGGTAAACTGAGTTACTCGATCCGATACGATGTTCTTTGGGACTCCGTGCAAACTGACGATTCTAGCGATGTACAACTCCGCTAGCTTCGAACTCTGATAGGTGGTTTTGAAGGGCAAGAAATGGGTGACTTTGGACAATCTGTCCACTATGACCCAAATAGAGTCATTTCCCCTACTAGAAGTAGGTAGTCCAGTGATAAAGTCCATTCCTACAGAATCCCATTTCCATTCCGGAATTTGCAAAGGTTGCAACAATCCAGCAGGTCTTTGATGTCCTTCCTTGACTCGCTGACATATATCACACTTGGCGATATAGCTTCCGATTTCTCTCTTCATCTTATGCCACCAAAATTGCTCTTTCAAATCTTGATACATCTTAGTTCCTCCGGGATGGATAGAATAAAGAGTATCATGAGCCTCCTTCAAGATAACTTCTTTAAACTCCGAATCTGCTGGTACACAAAGGCGTCCTTTGTACCACAGAACTCCTTCTTCGTCCTCGGTGAATCCGGGTACTTTGCCTATATCGATACGACGCTTGATTCCGTCGATACTGGCATTTCCCTTCTGCGCCTCTTTAATCTAACTGATCAAAGTGGGCTGAAGTTCTATGCTAGCCAAAAATCCTTCACTTACTAATTCCATTCGAAAATCTTCCATCTCCTTGTGCAAACTTGGTTGCTCCTTCAAAATCATGGAGTTCAAGCGGCACGGCAATCTGCTAAGGGCATCGGCTACCACGTTGGCTTTACCAGGGTGGTAGTGAATGTCCAGGTCGTAATCCTTGATTAGATCAATCCATCTTCTCTGCCTCATATTCAACTCCTTCTTAGTGAATATATACTTTAGGCTCTTGTGATCCGAATAAATCTTACAACGGTTTCCCATTAGGTAATGTCTCCATGTCTTCAGGGCTAGAACTACTGCTGCGAGTTCGAGGTCATGGGTTGGATAGTTTTGCTCATGTTGCTTCAGTTGTCGAGATAGATAAGATATAACTTTGCCTTCTTGCATTAGCACACATCCGAGACCAATCTTGGATGCGTCACAATACACATCGAAGGGCTTCGTGATATCCGGCGTGATCAAGATTGGGGCTGAAATCAATCTCCTCTTGAGTTCTTGAAAACTCGCTTCACATTTGTCGGTCCATTCAAACTTCTTGTCCTTCTTCAGCAATTGGGTCATGGGTCGGGCGATACTCGAGAATCCTTCTACGAATTTGCGGTAAGATCTCGCCAATCCGAGAAATGCACAAACTTGGGTTTGAGTGGTTGGGGCTTGCCAATCTTCTACATCTTTCACTTTGGTGGTCAACAATTCCTCCTACTGATACAATGTGACCGAGGAATCCTACCTCCGTAACCAGAATTATCATTTGCTAAACTTTGCATACAAATTGATGCTCTCTAAGGGTTCCAAGAATGGTCCTTAGGTGTAGCTCATGTTCTTCTTCCGATTTGGAATAAATCGTAATGTCATCGATGAAAACAACGACAAACTTATCTAGGAAGTCCATAAAATCTTATTCATGAGGTTCATGAAATAAGCGGGGCATTGGTTAATCCAAAATACATGACCAGATACTGCATAATCCATATCCGTGGTAAAGGCAGTCTTTGGAATATCCTCTGCACGAATTTTGAGTTGATGATAGCCAGTTCTAAGATCAATCTTAGAAAACACTTGGGCACCGGTCAACTGGTCAAACAAATCTTCTATCTTGGGCAAGGGGTACTTGTTCTTGATGGTGACATCATTTAACTTCCTATAATCCGTACACAAACGGTTACCTCCATCTTTCTTGTCCACAAATAAGACAGGTGATCTCCATGGTGATGCACTTGGTTGAATCAATCCAATTTCTAGCATGGAATCCAGTTGCTTCTTCAGTTCGGCTAGTTCCGACGGGTTCATACTATAGGGTCTCTGGGCTATGGGTCCGGTTCCGGGGATTAGTTCGATGATAAACTTGATATCTCGATTTGGGGGCATACCGGGCAAAACATCTGGAAATACATCGGGGTATTCACAGACTATCCGGATTTGGTCAATGGTAGGTTGGGCTAGACTCTTGTTACACTTGAATTGGCGAGGTAAGGTTTCAGATATATGATCGACTGATATTCCGGTGGTACTGGTCATGGTGATGGCTTTCTTAGCACAGTCAATCAATCCTTTATGTTTGGACATCCAATCCATTCCTAGTACTACTTCCAAACCTTTAGTTCCGAGTACTATTAGATTAGCATAAAAATCTATGCCATGGATTTGGATAGGGACGGCTTTGCAAATTTGCCTAGCCTTGGTGGTTGATCCGGGAATTTGCACAATCATAACATGCTTCAGTTTGGTTGGTTGAATTTTACTAGTGCAGGCAAATTCTTCGGTGACAAATGAATGCGAGGCACCAGAATCAAACAACACTCTTGCAAGTACTGAATTAACAGAAAACATACCCAGCACGACGTCTGGCGCTTCCTGAGCTTCTTCAGCATGCATGAGAAAAAGACGGCCATTGTGGTTGAGTGAATTCCCTGGGGAAAATCTTCTCCCTGGCTAGTCACGACGCTGCTGCTGAGCTGGGGCATTAGCATTAGGGGCTATAGCATTCTTCTTGTCGGGGCACTCGTTGGAATAGTGGCCTTTATTTCCACAGTCATAACACGTCACTTGTGACTTGTCCTTGGCTGCGACAGGCACAACATTGCTTCCAGTCCTCGGGGCAGTGTTGCTGTTGGCGGTAGCATTGTTGGTGTTTAACTTGGGTGGGGCATGGGTGAAATTGATAGAGTTGCCGGGGTTGTTGTGATTTCCTCCGGGTCTAGGGTTTCCACGGTTGGGGTAGGTCGGACGGGTCATAGGGGTCTGTTGGTTCTTGGGGCAAATCCTGGAGATGGGTTGGGGTGATACTTTGGGGTATGATGGGTTCCTGGTTGATGCATCATGCGACGCTTGCGGTTCTCATTGGCTTGGTTGATCTTTCCTTCCATCTAGATAGCAGAGTCGACAAGGGCTTCAATATCAGCAAAGGGGATATTGACTAACACCATCTGCATCTCGTCATGCAGACCATTCAGGAATCTTTCTTTCTTCTTGGCTTCGGTGTCTATCTCGTCCGGGGCATACCTAGATAATGACAAAAATCTGTCACGGTATTCCACTACAGTCATCCTTCCTTGTTTCAGCTCTCTGAACTCGTCTCTCATTCTCTTGATCAAACCTGGTGGCACATGGGTTCTGCTAAACTTGACCTTGAATTCCTCCCAGGTCATCATCTGGCCTCCGGTCATTGCACGAACACTGTTCCACCATGCCCTGGCATCTCCGGCTAGATAATGGGTGGCGAACAGGACTTTCTCGTTGGCTTCTACTCCGGCGACTTCTAGGTGTTTTCCATGGTTTGCAGCCAATCATCGGCATCTAGGGGTTCTTCTGATTTGGTGAAAACGGGTGGGTTGGTATTCTGGCAATTCTTGAGCTTAGATCCATGGTTGTCCTGATTTCCGTGGCCTTGGTTGTTGTGGGCTAGCTGGGCTATCTGTTGCAGAGTGGCTAGGTTGGCTTGACGTTCCGCTCTTTCAGCTTCGCGGTCAGAAGTCAACATTTGCAAGATCTGCAACATCGGGTCCGGGGCTGAACCACGTCCTCCACGTGGCATCTGAAGATTGATAAAGATCATGAGAAAAGAGGGAAATTTCTAAGGTTTTGGTTCTTTGAAAGGTTTTAAATGTTTGACTCAAATTTTTCTAGCAACTTGCTTTTTCATTCATTCATTCATAGCACATAGTACAACACACATCACAACAAAGAAAAACAGATGGTTTTAAGAACCATTCTGGAATCTACGATACAGTGGGACCGACTACTACTCACTACGCTAGTGCTCAGTACTACTACTCTTCGGAGTCTGTGGCTTCATCATCTTCATCATCATCGATGAAGGCGAAATCATCCTCATCGGTGAAGAAGTCCATGGCCTTATCCTCCAGAAAATCATCGTCATCGCTGAGATAGGAGTAAGAGTCTCAACGAAGATCCTCTTCGGCATTCTCCCTTTCCTCCAACTGCATGTATCTCTCGTGGAAGGTCTCCTCCAAAGATGAGATGCGGTGGAGAACACGGGAAATGATGCGCTCCTTCTTGTCGAGCTGACGGCGGCGAGACTTGCGATCCTTTGCTAGCATGGCGATGGTCTGATCCTTCGTCTTGATGATGGCGGACTTGTGGTTGCAATAGTCACGACAGTTGTCCAACTCCTGCTGACGATCATACATCATGAAGCTAAGGTGGTCCAATTGAGTCTTCAGCTCGGGGTGGTATGGGGCTTCCAGTGGTTGTCCATTTGCATCACGCCTTGGGCAAAACTGAAAGTGAGTACCCTTGATCTGATTGATGCTCTACCCACACAGACGGGAAAGAGCTTCCTGCATGGCTCTAGCAAGTCCATCGAGCCAGTTGTTTTCCCTCAAGGTAAACTGAATTCCCTCCACAGTGGGAGGTTCAATCTTTCCTCGGAGACTTGCAACAATTAGCCACTGCAGATCTTCTCCTCCTTGATCATTGAGCTGAGCTCCAAAGAACTCGGGGTGTGGATGCTCCAGAAGTTCCAAAAGCTGATCCAGATCCCTCTCAAAGATAAGGTCTCCTCCATTCCCAAGTTGGTAAAACCTGCTGTACTTCTCGTCCATCTATAAAAATAGAGGATGAGTAGATTAGCAGAGTGATGAAGTGTGTCAAAAATTTTAGGTATTTTGCAAGAGTTTTTGAGGAACATGAATTTTTATGAAAGAATCAAAGAGATAAGAATGAGAATAAGTTTTTGTAAATATTTGTTTTCTTTGGTTTTGAAACTAAGTTTTTGTTTCAAACATCCAGTCTAACTAGGGTCTCCTATGGTCAGGATGGCTCTGATACCAACTTGTCAACACTCGGATTTTTCAATCCTAGATGCCTGTTGTGGCATCCCGCAAAACCACTACTAGAAAATAGCGTTGAATTTGTGCATTGCATCGTCATCATCATGCATTTTTTGCATAAAAACTATTTTCGCAACGCCCGATTTGTTTTCCAAACGCCCCATCTTAATTCAAACACAAAGCCCGGTTCTCCGGATTAATTATTTTGGCCGCTATCGGTTTGCATACGGCCCTTTTAAAACAAATAAAATGTTTAAGTTGTTTTAGCGGGGGCAGTCGAACGGGCCGAATCGACCCGAACGACCACCCCCATTTTTAAATCGGTCCACCAGACAAATCCTACAGCTACCTAAAACCTTACCCACACCCAGCCTCCACCTCACCCTGGCCAATCACCATGTGCCACCTCGCCTCTCCCCTCCCCCCAGCCAACCAAACTCTGCCACCTAATCCTACCCTCTCCCCACCTCTCTCTCTCTTCCCACTCCCTCACCCATCCAGCAAACACACACAACACACGCAACACCCCCACTCCCTGCCACCCTCTCAGCCCTGCCCCTGGGCCCCGCCTGCGCCCTTGGCCCCACCTGGCCCGTCCCCTGCCGCGTGCCCACCTGCCTCCCTGTTCCTCTTCTCCACCTCCTCGCTCGGCAGCCTCTCGCTCATCCCACGCAGCCTGGCCCCGCCTCCGGCCACCTTCCCCGCGTCGGCCGCCAGAGCCACCGCTCTGCCTCTCTCCGGCGCCGGCTTCCCCTCTCCTCCTCCTGCCCCCCACCTGGCTACCCGGCCCTCGCCGAACCCTCCTTCCCGCTCCGCCGCCGCCACCGCAGGCCGACCTCCCTCCGCCTCCCGCCTTCCTCCTCCCTCATGAGCAGCCCCAGCAACCTCCCCAGCGCCTCTGCCTAGCTCCTCCGTGGCGGCGCTCCTCCCGACCGTGCCGCGCGACCGCCCGCTCACGAGCCGCGCCTCGCCTGCTCGCTCCACCGCCCGCAACCCGTCCACCGTCGCCGTGCCCGACCAGCGCCTCCCAGCGACCTCGCCTCCCAGGCCGCTTCCCCGTGGCCCCCGAGCCCGCCACCGGTGCACCCCGACGCCCTGAAGCTGCCCGCAGCCGCCACGTCCTCCGCGCGCAGCCCCCTCCGCCGGCGTGGCCCGCCGCCGTTCGCCTCCATCGCGAGCCCCGCTTGCCGAGCCGCGCAATCCCGTTTTGCCGCGTCTCCCCCTCGCCGTACTGGTGAGCGACCGGAAGCATCAACTCCATCTCCAAGTACAAGGGAGCATCGGCTCCATCAGTGACCGGAAGCGCGCGTACACGGATGTGGTGCGCACCTGGAGTAGGAAGTGAGCAGCTCCATCTGCAGACGGATGGAATCGCGTGGCTGTTGATCTGGAGCACCGATGACGCCGTCACAACCCCGAAGACCAAACCAACCCGATGGCTCGACATGATCTCCCCTAAAGGGCGCCAAGTTCGCCACGGAACGACAAGCTCTCCAACCCAGATACGCCAAGTGCTTCTTCCCGGACCCGAGGATCAAGCCTCGACACCCCGAACCCGGAGCCGCGCCAAGATCTCCGATCCCTCGATCCGAAGACCGATCCCCGAAACCCTGAGTGCGCCGACGACCAGATCTCCACGGTGTAACGACAAGACCGACTCGATGACACGGATCCGACAAGATCTTCGTGGCGACAAGAACGACATAGACCAGAGAGAATCCGATGCGCCCCGGACACCGAGACCCTGGACGACAAGTTCTCCGTCTTGTATCCGCTTCCGCCGTTTCCGTCGAACCCTGGCCCCGAGACCGACCCCGAACCCCGGAACCCCAAGTTCGTCGAGACCCTAAATGTGTGAACCCCTCTCCGAGAACCCTATTTTATAAATGGTCCACTATATGAATTGTTGCATAATTAATTTACATCTCGCATGCATATCATGTGGTTTGGGGGCCTTATGCCGATTCACCTCATAAATAAATATGGGGCCCATATGCGGGCAAATCTAGCCTTATATTGGCCTCATTTAAACTTGTGTAGCGAACCGGTGCTATCTTCTGCCTTGTTAAAACAACATTCAAATTGCGGGGGTTTCTAAATAACATGAACCACCTTATTAATTGTCGGGACCCCGGTTCTGCTTAATATTGACCTAATCGCATCGCACCTTTGCCATGTCATGCAACATACATGCATCATGCCGATCTTCTGCCGTTGTATTAAATATTGCATCCGTTGTTTCTTCTAGTGTTTTGCTTCTTCGCGGATAAGGCCATTGAGTTGATGTGAGCTTCGACCCGATCTTCGGTTGAACCCTTCGGCAATGTTTTCAGGCGAGCATCTCCTCCTTTTCTACCTATCTTACTTTTCTAGTATTTATTCCCTCCTGTTGATCTTTGCTATCTGTGTTGCGATGCTCTAGTTTTGAACCCGTGATATCCCTTGCAGCCATATATAGCCTTGGACACATCCTATTACCTGTTGTTTGGTAGATAGTTGGACCCGCGTGTCGTAGTCGCTTGCTCAAGTGTTTTGCTTGTCGTCAAGTAACACAATTGTTGGAGGATTGCCGCATGTTGACGTTGGAGATGATCATGGTTTTACTTATCGTTCACTTTAATTACTGTTTAACAACTAAAATTGAATTAAGCAGAGGCATCGGTGGGTGATAGGTAAGATCGTTTTCCGACCGCCCACTTGTGTCCCGTAGGACCCGAGTTCTTGACACCTGTTCCGAGATCGAGCGCGCTAACCACAGGTGGGGAGATATGGGCCCCCCATTGATTATTACCTGATTTCAAAGTATTGTACTAGTTTGAGGTTTTATTTACTATCCTGTACTTATGCCATGTTTACCGCTTTATTTACGTTTGTGCGAGGAGCACACTGTACTGTTTAGGTAAGCGGAATGTTTTCGCGGTATCGACAGTCCCCGATCGCGGTATCGACAGCCATTGACGCAAACCCTAAGTCCGTCTCGGAGACCGGCCGACTTTGTTGCGGGTGTACTTAGTGGGGTGGCCCCCCCGTTCTTGCTTTGGGTCTGGGAACGTCGTGACTTAGGCCCCGCCGACATACCGATGGGTGTATGTTAACTGATCTGGCAAAAAGGGTCGAAGTGCCTGTGGATACTTTGGTGCACCCCTGCAGGGTTAAATCTTTTCGAGAAGCCGTGTCCGCGGTTATGGACGACTTGGAGCACAGTGCTTGATCATAGAAAACTATAACTAAAGTTTATTGTTATAAATTGACTTGTTTCCGATATGATTAGAAATCAGCTTCACTACAACGGAATGGCTAAGTAAAAGTACCAACAACTGCTGGGTTTTGGGTTTATCTCATGCGAAATGTATCTGACTAGTAAGTGCTGCAACTGTCACGGAATGGTCAACTAAAAGTGCCCACTGCTTATTTTTATCAGGATGATTATCTAAATCTGACTAGTAAAGTGCCGCAACTATAACTGAATAAGTAAAACTGCCAACTGTGTGAGTTCCTCGGTTGACTTCCTCGTTTGGTCTCGAGGGGGAAACACCAGGATGGGTTTGTTTGGTGATAGCTTCAGGTTGGATCCGGTTAGGTCATTCTTATCCTCTCTCGATATCCGCCATTGTATCGAGTCTCTATAGGTTGTTTAGTGCATGCTACTGCCGCTTCATCCACCATACCTATGTAGGCGAGGACCCGAATTCTAGCCTCGCTGCATCGGCCTCGATCGACGCTCCTCCTTTTCCTTTGCCCTTTGTCGGCACCCTTTGTTTAAGCAGGTTTTGAGATCGACGCCGTTAGCGTGGTTACCCTTCCGCTTGGCCTAGTCAGGTTATGGACGCCATTGGTTATTCTTCAGGGCTCTTAGCCCCATTTGCATCTTGTCCGTAGCTGGACGCTCTATCGTTTCAAGGTGATTTGGATCTTTGTATATTATATCTGTATTCTTGACTCATTGAGTCGCTGCTGTATATATATATCTGTTCTGTGGGTCCCATCGAGGACTGTTGTGTAATGTTATTACTTCGTTTTCCACCCGCACGCAAGTGCCTGGTGGGCACCTTCGAATCGTTTCTATGCGGGTTTGGCGGGTTTTCGCTAAAACTTGCATAGGGCCGATTCTGAGGGTGTTACACCTGTTATGCCATACATCGTGTAACATCCCAAAAATCATAGTTTCAAATTCATTCATATCATCTTTGCATCATTCATCCATTTAGGGTTTTCTTAAAAATCATCTAGAAACAGAAGTTGAAGCTATGATTTCATGTGGATAATTTATCCCAAATGATCATCACCCTTTGAAATTTGAAAGTTTAAATACTTGTTTGCTTGCCTCCATTGATGGCAAGATTAAGTGAAACTTTTAAAAACCCAAGTTTTCAAATTTAGAAATGGATTCAAAGCCCTTTTTCAAATATTTGCAAACTAGAGCAAATCTCTGATTACTTTGAAACCCAAGCTTGACCAAGCTTTGCCAAGTAACCACTTAGTTAAAAATGACTGTTTTTGAATCCACAAAACTCTGTAAAAATTCCCAAGGCAGATTAAATTCAAAAGGATTTAAATTCATATCAAACTCATACCAGAAAATGAAATTAGAAAAAGAAAAGGGCTTAAACAATGGAAAAGGGCCGCGCGGCCAGAATCTGGCCCAGCAGCTGATCAAGCCCAGCAAGCCCACCCGGGGATCTTCTTTTCTTCTCACATGAAAGCACACGCTACCGAGTCACCGACAAGCAGACCCACTGCACTTCAAGCACCTCGCTAACAAGCGGGCCATCTCCACGCCAGCTGTCTCCACCAAGACGACTGTTCGTCCCCAATCAACGCGCCGTTTCACGTGTTAATCGCGCGTCAATTCAATCAATGGCCGAGTGATTCTCGCTTGACCAGGCTATATAAACCCCTCTGTCCCTCTCTCTTCCCCAAAACCCCAAGCACCGAACGCCCCAGTGCGCAGATTTCTCTCTGCAACCCGCCTCCGACGATCGCGGCCGCGAATTCGGTGAGCCTCAAGTTCCCCGGTCTCGCATTCACGCTATCTTGTTCAGTGAACCTCGAGCATCTTCTCGACAATCTCCGCTTTGCCTTCGCGATGACCCATAGCTTCGGCAACGTCGACGACTGGACCGCCACCGTCTTCTGCACGAACTCCGGCGACCTCCCTCCGTAAGTAGCCACCGCCCCTTGCCCTCTGACTGATACGCATAGAATCCTCATCGTCTTGCGCATCTGACAGTGTCCCTATTTTGGCTTAGCGCGACGAGGAACCTCGCCAACGACGACGACTGGCCGTGGCTGACGCATTCGCGAACTCCGGCGAGGAATCCCCGACGACCCCGTGCGCCCCTTCCCAAGCCATTGCTACCTTGAGCATCAGCAGCCTCCTGCGGTTCTGGTAAGCATCTCCTTCCTTCCCCGGGCGACCTAGAACGCACCATCGCCGCTTACCGTCACCGCCGCTCGATTTTGGTTAGAGAATTTTAGCCGTCAGATCTGAATCCTACGCGTAGAAACACTTCACTTAACGAAGGGGTATGGACAGATCTGAGCCGTGCAGCTTTAGTTAGATCCAACGGCACAGGAGGGTGATCCGGTGCGAACCGGTATGCACCAGTAATAACGCGACGCGTGGCAAGGTTTAAACTAAAAACAGAATTTAAAACCTGATTTAGATTCAAACTTCAAATGCTCATAACTTTCAAATGCCACGTTAGATTTTTGCAAACTTTATACCGTTGGATTCAGTGAAACAAGGCCTTTATGAATATCCAATTTGTTTAGCATATAGTAACAGTTAAAATGGTTTTATTTGTGGAACAAGTTTAGGGCTATTTTAGATTTAGAATTATCTTTATAAAATTGTATTATGGCCAAATAAGTTTATTGGGCAAACTTGTGACATGTTATGTTTCTGTAGTCATGAACACACTTGGTAGAATTTTCAAAATTTAACACTTGGTAAATTCTTGCATGCATGCATTCATATTATTTGTGGTTGTATTTAATTGTGTGTAATTGTATGCTTTGATTTCTTGTGTAGATTTTGCTAGTGATTGTGATTGTGATTGTGAAGAGTGCTACTCTCCACACTACCAAGGCAAGTGATATTTTCATGAACATTCCTATCCTAAGTTTTGTACTAGCATTAGTTATTTTTGCTAAAGTATTGCATGATATTTTTGCTTAGTGCTAAGATGGGAAATCCTAAGTAGAGTGGAATAGTAGAATTGCTAGGGAAGTTTTCCTAAGTTAGGTTACCATATTTTGCCTAGTCTAGCTTATAACAAACAAGGGTGGTGAACATCTATATAGTTTATGATAAAAATATTCTAAGTCAAGAGACTTATATTTTCTTAATAAAAACAACTAAGACAAATGAACCTCCTGGGTGGAATGGAAAGATTGGGTTATGTTGAGTGGTTACACAAGGCCATGGACTTGGGTTGTGTATCTCACTTGTGGTATGCCACCCAGGCACAAAGGGATTTGGAGGCCAAGTGTTGAGAAAGCTTACAGTGCAACCACTTGGCAATATGGGCTCTGCCTTGATCATATAGGTAGCTAGAACTTAGTCATTAGTCATTTGGACAGTTGGTGGTAGATGGGATGATAGGATGGAGCGCGTCCATTTGACTAAGGAAAGGCTTCTGAAAGGTCCTGTCTTGGGAAACCAAGTCTGGTGGGAAAAGTGCACAACCTCTGCAGATGGAAAATCTAAGTACTTAGCCTTGTCCAAGGAAATGGACACTTTTGAGCATCAAGACATGGAAGCTACAAGAATCTCATCACTCCAACTTCTAAGTAAAAAAAATTTGTGGGTGAACAAGGGTGAAGGACCCCAATGTCTATTGGTGTTTTCCTTGGGAATGTTTAGACAAAGAAAAACTTAGTGATTTCAACTAATAGGAAAAGTTTATTTTCAAGAAAATCAAGCCAAGCTACACTAGCCAAAATGCATATAGTAATGTAGTCCACTTAAAATATACTAAGGTATCACTTGCCAATACTATTCCAAAGTATTGACCCTCTGTGGCTGTAACTTGTGATGTTGCAGGTTACTCCGATGATGAATAGGAGTCATAAGTCTACACTCAACATGCTTGCCTGTGGCACATGAAGATGAAGACTTGTGTTTATTTACTTATTCCTTAAACTCTTGTATTAGGCCTATGGCCCTGAGTTGTAAAAGACTATGTTTTTATCTCTGGAATGGATGTAATAAACGACCTTTGTATCTGTGTACTTCATCTTAAACTATGGATGCTAGCATTGATCCAGGGACTAGCATTGCAATCACAGGGATCCTATCCTTTATAAAGGAGGGGTTTAACAGATGGTATCAGAGCACTGTGTTGCCTGTAGGATTATGACCCTAGGACTGAAAAAAAAACCACTAAGGAAAAAGTTTTTCAACTACTTCTACACTTGTCTATTCTTCTCGTAAAACTTTTCTAATCTCTTTCAACTTCCTTTGTAGATGAACTCCATCAACGAAGCCGTGAAAAAGGGACCACTCATGACCATGACCTTGGAATGTGAAACTGAGTTTCCCAACATTCTCAAGGACCTCATGGAGGCAATGGATGCACATGGTGAAGCCGTGTACAAGGGCTTTCCAGTGATGGATGAAGGAGTGGAGTATTGGTGGGTGCAACTTCACTTGTACAAAAACAAGGAAGACAACCACAAAGAAAGGGGATTCTGCATGTACACCAACACTACAATGCACACCACATTCTTTGAGTCAGCTAGGGATGCAGCTTGGAGCACTATCAAAGAACTAAGTGCTAGAGTCAAGTGCAGAATGCTCAACCTCCAAAAGGACTTAGAGAAAGAGAAGGAGTTTACTCAAGAGTTGGAAGACACCAACCAAGAAATAAGGGGAGATGTTATAGACTTAGTGATAGAGTCAAGAGAGCAAGATTGGTGGATTGCCTCTAGGAACATTGTGTTTAATAATAGATCCCGTGAGATTGGATTGTAAGGACACTTCGTTAGTTGGACCACCACTTATCACCTTGTTTTCAAAAGATATTTTAATAAGTATGGACCTTGAATGATGTAATGTATTTATGTATGCATGACTTGTGTGACTTATGTTTCATAGATATGTATGAATGTTTGTCTTGATTTATCTTGAATTGCGTTGTTCTAACTTTTCAATCTTATAAATAGATGCCTGTTGCCATCAGCACTGTTGAGGAGTTTCGGGTTACTCGTTTTGGTCCCCGTATCATTGAGCTTACCACTCTGCTTGATCTCCCTCTTCCCACCATCACGGTGTACCCACTCACCAAGTTCGAGAGGAAGGACCTCTGGGGCTTCAAGGTGACCCAGCCAGGACGCCAGACTGAGCCTACTACAGAGACCATCGTCTTCAAGTTGATGCACGATGACAGGGAGAGAGGCATGGAGGTAGTCATGCAGGACCTGATAGGACGACTGTTAGGCCGTCACTCCCGACAGGTTAGAGGTACTCACTTTCACGTCTTCGGAAGACGTGATGTTGATGGAGAGTCCATCGACTTCGAGGACGACTCGAGGAGCACTGCGGAGCCGATACGTCTTTATCTTCAGGACTTAGAGACTCTTCTCAGGCACGTAGATACAGACAGGACGAACGTCATGCTAGGTAATGACGAGCTTCAGGTGCAGCTTCGCGAAAAGGACAAGCTTTTTGCGCAGCAGGTTGAGATGATCAAGGAAATGGAGACAAAGTTCGAGGCCCAGGACCGCAAGTTCAAAAGTCAAGAGAAACGCGTCCAGGATAGGAACAAGAAGATCCGAGACATGACCGAGGAACTGAAGTCCAAGGACTTCGAGCTTGAGCAGCAGCAGATGGTGATTGAGAGGCTTCGCTCCCAGAAGAGGGCTCTCAAGACCAAGGTTGATTCTTTGACCACTACGATTGAGGAGAACAAGACCGCGATGGAGAACGCAGGTCTTACCTTCGTCGAGGAGGAGATAGATGCTGACGAGTAGACTTGTTACTCGTTTTTACTTTCATATTCATACTTGTTGTTGCGAACTTATTATTGGACCATCCGACATGTGGATGGCTTGCCACTTGTGTGTTTTATTTCATGAGTTTGTTATGTGGATGTTGAACTTATATTCTTATGTTGCTTGTTATGTGTTGCTTGTGATGTATTGTGCATGAAACATCTATGGGTATCTCATTCTTATCTATTTGAACAACTACAGATGCCTCCCCGTCGCGCAAACCCCAACCCCAATAACATCACCCCGGAAATGCAACAGATGATGAATGCGCAAACGCAACTTATGCAAATGATGACGACATTCATCCAGAATCAGAATAACAACAACAATAACAATCCCAACAACAACAATAACAACAACAACAACAACCCTCCGGGTTTCGATATGCTCACCAGATTTCTGCGACTAAGGCCAGCAAAATTTTCGGGGACAACTGATCCCATGGCAGCCAATGACTGGTTACGTTCTGTGAACAAAGACTTAGTGACAGTGGGCTGCACTGATGCTGAAAAAGTCAGATTCGCAGCACATCTGTTGGAAGGACCAGCCGCCACATGGTGGGATAACTTCCAAATCACCACTCCCATTGATGAAGTGACATGGGACATATTTGAGGATGGGTTTCGCACCGCTCATATCTCATCCGGGATAATGAGTCTGAAAAAGAAGGAGTTTCACAACCTGAAACAGCGCCACCGCAGTGTGGCAGAATACGTAGAAGAATTCAACAATCTGGCGCGCTATGCACCGGATGAGGTTGATACTGATGCCAAGAGAAAGGAAAAGTTCTTGGAAGGCTTGAATGATGAGCTGAACCTACTTATTCAGAGCATATGTTCCAACTTATCAGTCTTTGTGTGACAAGGCTGCTATTTTGGAAAGTAAAATGAAGCAAGTCGAGAGTAGGAAGAGGAAACACTCCGACAAACACAGCTCGGGATCGTCTCACAAACGATCTCACTATGATGACAGTGGCAGCTCAGGATCCCATAAACATGGGAAATTCAACAAGCACCACAACCACAGTCATGACAACAAGCATCACCGTAGTCATGACAATGATAAGTACAAGAACCACAAGGGTGGACATAAGAGCCACCACAGTGGAAATGGTAGTGGAAGTGGTAGTCAGCATGTTAAAAAAGACATCGACCAGTTGAGTGCTTCAAATGCAAGAAGCTGGGGCATTATGCTAATGAGTGTCCTGAAAAGAAAGTGGAAGGACCTAACAAGCCAAATCCTTTCCAGAAAGGACAAGTTAACCACATTAATGTGGAGGAGGTCTATGAGGAGCCTGATGCCGTGGCTGGTAAGTTCAGACTCAATTCAATTTCAGCATTTGTACTCTTTTATACTGGTGCATCTCATTCATTCATATCGAAGGCATTTGTTGATAGAAATGGGTTTGCATCAGAAAACATTGGGTGTCCAATAAAAGTTAGTTCTCCAGGGGGAGACATGATAGCAAGCCTTGGATGCCGGGATCTTATCATAGAGTTTGGTAAGCATAAGTTCCCAGTAAGCTTGATAATCCTAGATTCCCAAGGACTAGATGTAATTTTGGGAATGGATTGGATGGCTAAGTATGAAGGAGTATTAGATTGTGCCAATCGTACAGTTACACTCACAACCCCAGAAGGAAAAAGAATAAAATTTAAGTCAAACCTTGAAACCAAAGGAAGTAAGCTAAATTCTCTTAAGGGGGTTAGCATGGACAGTGTGCCAATTGTGTGTGAGTATCCGGATGTATTTCCGGAGGAATTACCAGGAATGCCACCAGATAGAGATGTGGAGTTTTTGATAGATTTGGTACCAGGCTCTGGACCAATAGCTAAGAGACCATACAAAATGTCAGTTGATGAACTGAAAGAACTCAAGAAGCAGCTAGGAGAACGATTCTAAAGGGTTTATTCAACCAAGTTCTTCATCTTGGGAGCCCCAAGATTGTTTGTGGAGAAGAAGGATAGAACACAAAGATTATGTATTGATTATCGTTCTCTCAACGAGGTTACCATCAAGAACAAGTATCCTTTGCCAAGAATCAACGACTTGTTTGATCAATTAGAAGGGGCGTGTGTATTCTCGAAGATTGATCTTCGGTCAGGCTATTTTCAACTTAAGATAAGAGAGAAAGACATACCTAAGACAGCATTCACCACAAGGTATGGATTGTATGAGTACACTGTGATGCCTTTTGGTTTAACCAACGCTCCAGCATACTTCATGAATATGATGAACAAAGTGTTCATGGAATTTCTTGACAAGTTTGTGGTCGTTTTTATTGACGATATCCTAGTCTACTCAAAGAGAAAGGAAGAACATGAAAGACACTTGCGCATGATACTTGAAAAGTTAAGAGAGCATAAACTTTATGCCAAATTCAGCAAGTGTGAGTTCTGGTTAGAGAAAGTTGGATTTCTTGGTCATGTTATGACAAAGGATGGTGTGGCAGTTGATCCTGCCAAAGTTTCAGCTGTGACAGATTGGGAATCACCCAAGAATGTGAAGGAAGTTTGTAGTTTCCTTGGCTTAGAAGGTTACTACAGAAGGTTCATTGAAAATTTCTCGAAAGTTGCTAAGCCTATGACAGAATTGCTAAAGAAGGACAAGAAATTTGCTTGGACTGAAGGTTGCGAAGTCAGCTTCCAAGAGTTGAAGAAGAGACTTGTGACAGCACCAGTTCTATGTCTGCCAGATTTGGAAAAGGATTTCCAAGTGTATTGTGATGCTTCTCATCAAGGTTTGGGTTCCGTACTTATGCAAGAGGGTAAAGTCATAGCCTATGCTTCAAGACAACTCAAAACTCATGAAGTAAACTATCCTACTCATGATTTGGAGTTAGCCTCTGTCGTCCATGCACTCAAAACATGGAGACATTACCTTTTGGGTAAGCGGTGTGAAGTATTCACCGATCATAAGAGCTTGAAGTATATCTTCACCCAGAAGGAGATCAACATGAGACAAAGAAGATGGCTAGAACTTATCAAGGATTATGACTTGAGTTTGCAATACCACCCCGGTAACGCAAATGTGGTAGCGGACGCTTTAAGTCGTAAGACGTTTGTAAATGGTCTTACCAAAGGGGAATTGCCAAATGATCTATGTAAGCAATTCAAGGAACTCAGATTGGAAATTGTACCAGAAGGACATCTCATGTCATTAGATGTTCAACCCACTCTTTTGAACAAGATCCAAGAAGATCAGAAGACCGATAAGGAAATTGAAAAGATCAAGGAAAATATTAGTCTAGGGAAGGCTAAGAGTTTCCGTATTGATGAACAAGGAACCTTATGGCACGGGAAACGTATATGTGTTCCACAAGACCCAGAGTTGCGGAAACTGATCTTACAAGAAGGTCACAACTCTCCGTATTCTATTCACCCAGGAAACACCAAGATGTACATGGATATGAAAGAAAGATTTTGGTGGAACAATCTCAAAAGAGACATCGCCGAACATATTGCTTTGTGTGATGTGTGTAGCAGAGTCAAAGCGGAGCATCAAAAACCAGCAGGTTTGCTTCAACCACTGCCTATTCCTGAATGGAAGTGGGAAAATATTGGTATGGATTTCATTACTGGGTTACCAAGGACCAGGTCAGGATATGATTCCATATGGGTGGTAGTGGATCGCCTAACTAAAGTGGCTCATTTTATACCAGTGAAGACAACTTATACAAGTGCCAAGTTAGCTAAAATTTACATGAGCAGGATTGTATGCCTTCACGGTGTGCCAAAGAGTATTGTGTCAGATAGAGGAACTCAGTTCACTTCTCACTTTTGGAGACAGCTTCATGAATCCTTAGGAACGAGATTGGAGTTTAGCACTGCTTTTCATCCTCAAACGGATGGACAAACAGAAAGGACCAACCAAATTCTTGAAGACATGTTGAGAGCATGTGCTTTAGATTATGGGGCAAGTTGGGATGAAAGTTTGCCTTACGCAGAGTTCTCTTACAATAACAGCCATCAATCTAGTATTGGAATGGCACCGTTTGAGTTACTCTACGGAAGGAAATGTACCACCCCATTATTATGGAATGGTGTGGGAGAAAGAAGCTTATTTGGACCTGATCTTATCAAAGACGCCGAGGAGAAAGTCAAATTGGTTAAGGACAGATTGAAGATAGCACAGTCTCGACAGAAAAGCTACGCGGATTCTAAGCGTAGAGAAGTCACCTACGAAGTTGGGGATAGAGCTTATCTCAGAGTGTCACCACTCCGTGGGGTGAAAAGATTTGGAGTCAAAGGAAAATTGGCACCAAGATATGTTGGGCCATTCAAGATTCTAAGTCGCAAGGGAGAAGTTGCTTATGAAGTTGAATTGCCAGAATCTCTATCAGCAGTCCATAACGTATTTCATGTGAGTCAGCTTAAGAAATGTCACCCAGAAATGGAAGAGTCTTCTTTGAAGGATACCATACCTTTGGAAGAAGTTCAACTAGAAAGTGATCTCACTTATGAGGAAAAGCCTGTCAAGATTCTAGAGACCGCAGAAAGAGTCACCAGGACCAAGACTATCAAATTTTGTAAAGTACAATGGAACCATCACTCCGAAGAGGAAGCAACATGGGAAAGAGAAGATGATCTTCGGAAAGACCACCCTCACCTATTTGCTAGCCAACCCGAATCTCGAGGGCGAGATTCATCTTAAGGGGGTTAGATTTGTAACATCCCAAAAATCATAGTTTCAAATTTATTCATATCATCTTTGCATCATTCATCCATTTAGGGTTTTCTTAAAAATCATCTAGAAACAGAAGTTGAAGCTATGATTTCATGTGGATAATTTATCCCAAATGATCATCACCCTTTGAAATTTGAAAGTTTAAATACTTGTTTGCTTGCCTCCATTGATGGAAAGATTAAGTGAAACTTTTAAAAACCCAAGTTTTCAAATTTAGAAATGGATTCAAAGCCCTTTTTCAAATATTTGCAAACTAGAGCAAATATCTGATTACTTTGAAACCCAAGCTTGACCAAGCTTTGCCAAGTAACCACTTAGTTAAAAATGACTATTTTTGAATCCACAAAACTCTGTAAAAATTCCCAAGGCAGATTAAATTCAAAAGGATTTAAATTCATATCAAACTCATACCAGAAAATGAAATTAGAAAAAGAAAAGGGCTTAAACAATGGAAAAGGGCCGCGCGGCCAGAATCTGGCCCAGCAGCTGATCAAGCCCAGCAAGCCCACCCGGGGATCTTCTTTTCTTCTCACACGCGCGAGCACACGCGCTGAGCCGCTGACAAGCAGACCCCACCTGCACTTCGCGCACCTCGCTGACAAGCGGGCCATCTCCACGCCAGCGTCGTCTCCACCCGCATGACCTGTTCGTCCCCAATCAACGCGGTTGTTTCCTGTGTGTTAATCGCGGCGTCAATTCGAATCAATGGCCGAGTGATTCTCGCGCTTGACCAGGCTATATAAAACCCCTCTGTCCCCTCTCTCTTTTCCCCAAAACCCCAAGCACTGAACACCCCAGTCATGCATTTCTCTCTGCAACCCCGCCGTCTCCGACGACTGCGCCGGCGAATTCCGGTGAGCCTCAAGTTCCCCTCGGTCTCGCATTCACGCTATCTTGTTCAGTGAACCTCTGAGCATCTTCTGACAATCTCCGTTTTCCTTCGCATGACCCATAGCTTCGGCAACGTCGACGACTGGACCGCCACCGTCTTCTGCACGAACTCCGGCGACCTCCCTCCGTAAGTAGCCACCGCCCCTTGCCCTCTGACTGATACGCATAGAATCCTCATCGTCTTGCGCATCTGACAGTGTCCCTATTTTGGCTTAGCGCGACGAGGAACCTCGCCAACGACGACGACTGACCGTGGCTGACGCATTCGCGAACTCCGGCGAGGAATCCCCGACGACCCCGTGCGCCCCTTCCCAAGCCATTGCTACCTTGAGCATCAGCAGCCTCCTGCGGTTCTGGTAAGCATCTCCTTCCTTCCCCGGGCGACCTAGAACGCCGGCACCGCCACCGACTGACGCGCCGCCGCCTGTCACCGCCGGTAGCGCCGCTCGATTTTGGTTAGGAGATTTTTAGCCGTCAGATCTGAATCCTACGCGTAGAAACACTTCACTTAACGAAGGGGTATGGACAGATCTGAGCCGTGCAGCGTTAGTTAGATCCAACAGCACAGGAGGGTGATCCGGTGCGAACCGGTACGCGCCAGTAATAACGCGACGCGTGGCAAGGTTTAAACTAAAAACAGAATTTAAAACCTGATTTAGATTCAAACTTCAAATGCTCATAACTTTCAAACGCCACGTTAGATTTTTGCAAACTTTATACCGTTGGATTCAGTGAAACAAGGCCTTTCTTAATATCCAATTTGTTTAGCATATAGTAACAGTTAAAATGGTTTTATTTGTGGAACAAGTTTAGGGCTATTTTAGATATAGAATTATCTTTATAAAATTGTATTATGGCCAAATAAGTTTATTGGTCAAACTTGTGACATGTTATGTTTCTGTAGTCATGAACACACTTGGTAGAATTTTCAAAATTTAACACTTGGTAAATTCTTGCATGCATGCATTCATATTATTTTTGGTTGTATTTAATTGTGTGTAATTGTATGCTTTGATTTCTTGTGTAGATTTTGCTAGTGATTGTGATTGTGATTGTGAAGAGTGCTACTCTCCACACTACCAAGGCAAGTGATATTTTCATGAACATTCCTATCCTAAGTTTTGTACTAGCATTAGTTATTTTTGCTAAAGTATTGCATGATATTTTTGCTTAGTGCTAAGATGGGAAATCCTAAGTAGAGTGGAATAGTAGAATTGCTAGGGAAGTTTTCCTAAGTTAGGTTACCATATTTTGCCTAGTCTAGCTTATAACAAACAAGGGTGGTGAACATCTATATAGTTTATGATAAAAATATTCTAAGTCAAGAGACTTATATTTTCTTAATAAAAACAACTAAGACAAATGAACCTCCTAGGTGGAATGGAAAGATTGGGTTATGTTGAGTGGTTACACAAGGCCATGGACTTGGGTTGTGTATCTCACTTGTGGTATGCCACCCAGGCACAAAGGGATTTGGAGGCCAAGTGTTGAGAAAGCTTACAGTGCAACCACTTGGCAATATGGGCTCTGCCTTGATCATATAGGTAGCTAGAACTTAGTCATTTGGACAGTTGGTGGTAGATGGGATGATAGGATGGAGCGCATCCATTTGACTAAGGAAAGGCTTCTGAAAGGTCCTGTCTTGGGAAACCAAGTCTGGTGGGAAAAGTGCACAACCTCTGCAGATGGAAAATCTAAGTACTTAGCCTTGTCCAAGGAAATGGACACTTTTGAGCATCAAGACATGGAAGCTACAAGAATCTCATCACTCCAACTTCTAAGTAAAAAAAATTTGTGGGTGAACAAGGGTGAAGGACCCCAATGTCTATTGGTGGTTTCCTTGGGAATGTTTAGACAAAGAAAAACTTAGTGATTTCAACTAATAGGAAAAGTTTATTTTCAAGCAAAGCAAGCCAAGCTACACTAGACAAAATGCATATAGTAATGTAGTCCACTTAAAATATACTAAGGTATCACTTGCCAATACTATTCCAAAGTATTGACCCTCTGTGGCTGTAACTTGTGATGTTGCAGCTTACTCCGATGATGAATAGGAGTCATAAGTCTACACTCAACATGCTTGCCTGTGGCACATGAAGATGAAGACTTGTGTTTATTTACTTATTCCTTAAACTCTTGTATTAAGCCTATGACCCTGAGTTGTAAAAGACTATGTTTTTATCTCTGGAATGGATGTAATAAACGACCTTTGTATCTGTGTACTTCATCTTAAACTGTGGATGCTAGCATTGATCCAGGGACTAGCATTGCAATCACAGGGATCCTATCCTTTATAAAGGAGGGGTTTAACACATCGCAATCCCAGGATTACCATTTTTGTGAGACATAACAGAATTGGATACCATAGTACATCATCCATTACAAACGATACATAAGTTCTTACACAAATAGGGATCTCATGATCCAGTTCTTAATACAACATCAAGCAGCGGAATACGTAATAATAACGGTAGCGTAGGCGAATCTCCATCTTCGGGGTCACAGGCAATGCTGGCGATGGGAGATGATCCTAGTTGTCGTAACCTTCATGGGGTCCATCTTCCAGGTACTCCTATTCATAGTCTGGACATGGGAATAGCCAGGGACAAAGCCATGAGTACTCTTTAAGTACTCGCAAACTAATACTAATAGGTAAAGGGGTTTTTTGGATAATAGGACACTAGGCTCTAGGGTTGTTTTGCAAAAGCCAGATTTATCTCTACTAAGTTCTAAAGCTAGTCACAATTTTATAACTCCTAACTGGGAATTTGTATTTCATATCACAACTCTGTTGTGGTCAAGTCAAAGTCTTAGTTCATTTCACAGGTCATTTTGAAAATTCTGACGGGGGAACAGTATGGCCACTCCAACTGTCCATAACCGCTGATGCGGCTATTCGAATAGTTTGACACTCTGCAGAGATTGTACACTTTCACCACAACATTCGATACATCCGTCAGGAACAAATCCTGAATTCACCATACTCAGTATGCGGATAATCAATCCTAACCTTTCGATTACACGCCCTAGTATAAGAACCTCTCCTGTGAGTTTGGCCTCCCAACCATGACCAACTGTCATCTTGGGTACTGCATAGGTGGACAATCTTCACAAGGTAGCCTCAGCTCAGACCTTGGCCGTGAGGGAACTAATACTAAGGAATATAAGTTTCCAGTCAAGCCCTACCCAATATTCGGGTATTGTGGTTGTACGATAAAATTGGAATGGTATCGCATCCAGACAACAATTAGTTTTATAAAGGGCTAAGGCTCATGCCTCAACATTTTCATCACCAAAATCATCCGGTGTTTTCGAAAACACATGTCCAAAACATTTCAATAGAATGATCCATCATTCTAAGGTTTTCATAACCATTTTTCCACCAAGTATTCCCATCTAAAAGTTGATCAAGTTTTATGCTTAGCACTAGCATCTACAGGTGGGGGGTAGTACTAATGAGGGGTGGTAACTAGTGGAGTTTCAACTAAGTATAACCTCATGTCTCAGGCTGATGTCAAGGTTTCTATCTTAGGCCAAATTTTATGCTCTTTATGCAACCTTCATCATCTTTCCAGTATCTACCAGTCACTTAAGTAAACTCTAAGTAAGCTTTGATAAAGAAATAAAGTAAGAAGCTTGCTCATAAAACTAGGATTGGTTTATCAAGTGGGTATGATCACATATGCTTAAGGCATATAGTAGTCATAGAACAAGTATGTGTTTGTTGCATCAGTAGGGTATCTTGCAAGGGTTAGCTTGCATTGGTATAGTATCAGCTTGCATCAATATCAGTTTAAGCTTGCACATTCACTAGTAGTATTAGGCTTGCCTTGTGCAGAGCAGTGGTTGAAGTTCTCCTCGGCTTCTTCTTCGTAGTATCCTCCTTCCTCCTCGTATCCTTGGTCGGTACTAGTGTCTATGAATAAATACGAGGTACACAATCACCAAACAATACTTAACTACTTGCAATCATCACACACGAGGGTCCTAGGGATGATCTAGCATCATCCCTAACATTACAAGGTTAAGGCTTGATTTAATTCCTTTTATTTTTAGAAAAGTAATTTCTACTCATTGGAAAACTACTTAAGATTTAATATTCTCCAAAACCAACATGGGATCATGTTGACACATGTCATCACCACATATTGTAGTCCATGGGAATGTGATTTAAAGTGGTGTCACAATTTAATAAGGTTTTACCCTTTTATTTTAATTAATTAAAGTGGCTAGGAATGCTTATGTAGCATTCTTTTATTACTTGAACATTATTTCTGCAAGTAAACCTATATATTTTTATATATTCTGAAAGGTATGGTTAAATGTGATTTTTGAGAGTTGGAATCAACTCAAAAGCTATTATGGTTTAAATTTGAAAAATGTTTGAATGCAAAAAAGCTTCTGCCTTGTTATTTTTACCAAGGGTGATCTATAGATCCAAATGACTTGAATCCAACGGGCTTGGATTCAGAATTCACAGATCTTTCCAACAAAACTGGTTTCATTCAATTTGGTGCACTGAATCGATCTGGGTTGATTTTTGAAGTTGGGTACATAAGTGTGTTTGAATTGAAATAGAAAAAGTTTAATTTGAATAACTGGGCTTGCGCGGGAAAAGTTCTTGGGGCCGCTGCGCAAGCGTTCTGCTGGCTGCTTAAGTGGGTCTCCCCACTCATCAGTGACACGGGGTTGGGCGAAGCGGTATGGGGCGATGTGGATCGTTCGATCTAGTTCTAATCTAACGGTTGGGGGTCATCGTCGACGCAAGACAACTCCAGCGAGAACGAAACCTAGCACGGCCAGTGGGGGTTGCTGGGGGCTCACCGGGGTACTGGCGAGGGTCGGCGAGGCGGGCGAACGACGAAGTCGATTACGGCGAATCTCCTGGTACCGGTGGCTTCTCTTGGGGCGGCTCCAATCGCTGGCTCCCTTCTTCTCCAGAGGCGGCGGGCTCCGGTGAAATTCCGGAGGGGTGGTGCTTGTCTTGCTCTGAGAACGGCGTGGCACGATCAATGAGGAGAGGGGAGTGAGATGGTGTGAAGAAATCGTGCGGCGGTAGCCTCTATTTATAGTCGAGCGAGGGGACCGTCGGGGCGCACGGTGAGCTCGTCGGGGGCGAGGTTACAGGCAGCTAATGGCATGGGCAAGGGTAGGGGACGGTGCGGTGTCTCCTGGCGATGCACAACGACATGGTCTCGAGGCATGGGGCGGTGTGGTTTGGTCTGGAACGGGCGGTGCTCTGCGCGGCAGAGGCGGCGTCTTCGACGGCGGGTGGTGGCTGTGTGGCACGGGGCGGCAAACGGGGATGTCTGGCGGTCTCCTGGGTCGGTGGGGATTGTGTATGCACGCGGCGAGAGCGGCGCATGGTCTATGGGCTTCGGTCGAGGGTCGTGCTCTGGCGCATGCTCGGCATGGTCTCTGGCGATCTGGGCGCGGCTTGTGCGCGTGGTCCAGGGCTTGGCAACGCTCGCAGCTGGGACAGGTAGTGGCGGTGGACGGTGGGTGCCTCCTAGACAAGGTTGGCAAGGCTAGTTCTTCCTCTAGCCTGCTGTCCACAATGGGGTGACAAGGGGGGTGCTCGGCTGTTTACCATTGATGGCAATGGCAAGCTCACAGGGGTGCAAGTCCTTAGTTAAACTTCCTAGATGATCTACTGAGCTGTGTGTGAGCTAACTAGGGAACAAGTTAGGCAAGAATCACTGCTCACAATAGTGTTTGATGTTTTGTTTGATTTGTGTCTGCAACCTGTTTGATGAAATGGCCGCATGAAATCATGTTTTGTATTTTGAAAAGATTTTTGGTGAGTTTGCTAGATTGGTGCTGGTGAGTCTGCAGATGCTTGGGTTTTGAAAGTTGAGCTTGTTTGAGTGGTTTTTGAAAAAGTGGGATCTTCCCATATGATAAAGATTCAATTTTGAATTGTCATTTAAACTATGTATTTGAAAGTTTCTGGATGATCACAAAGTGGGCCTTGATACCTTGTTATGAGTACATTCAAGGGGTGCAAAGATCCAGAAAAGTTTCTGTTAGGTTCTGAAAGTTTGAGACAGCCAAAGTAGGCATGGGAGTTAAATTGGTCAAAGTGACCATTCATTTCATATATGTGTTTTGATTTACTTGTCTTTAGGAAAAGTGTGGGAAATGTTTTAGATGATGTTTATTTCACCTAAGAAACATTTTACAAGCAATGAAACAAACAAACAAGGTGGTTTTAAAGGATTTCAAAATCCATGCATAGACATATGCATGCATTCATGATTTCATTTAGAAAAGTTTTTGTTGACCTTAATTTTGATGATTAGAATTTGATGATCCAAGCTTAGTATTTTTGGGATGTTACATATGGTATATGTTGTAATGACTTTTTATTATTATGATATTATGTATAATATGTGAAATGCATATTTGGATTTTCTTTGGATCTTCATTGTGTGACTAGTTCTGTGCGTAAAGTCGAGCACGGAACACATGTGCATGATGTAATTATGAGTATTCGCTTTATGTTGCAGGATTAGAGGGTCATGGATACGGGTGTAGACATCAAACCTAAGCAGCAGCGGATGGAGCGAGAGGCCAAGGAGAAGGTCGATGCAGATGCCGCAAATCAGGGACAATTACCACCACCAATGAGGCCGTTGATGGAGCAGAATTTTATGCAGTGTATGCAGTGATGCAAGAGACTCAAAAAAGTTCATGGAAGAGTTGTTGGGACGAGCAAATCAGAGGGCACCTGAAGGTGGAGGAGTAAGTCTATCTGATTTCCAGAATGCAAGGCCGTTACCTTGCGCATCAGCTTCTGAAGCAATGGATGCAGAGGATTGGCTAGCAGATACAGAAAGGAAGCTAAAAACTGTAGGTTGCAATGATGAGGAGAAATTGAGATATGCAACTCATCTTGTGACTGGACCTGCAGCATCATGGTGGGAAAATTAGTTGGCTATGCAACAACCAGGAAGGGAGTTCACCTGGGAGGAGTTCAAGCAGAGATTCCGTGAATATCATGTTCCGGAAAGTGTTATGGAGTTGAAGCGGAGAGAATTTGAGGAGCTTCAGCAGGGATATACTAGTGTCATGAAGTACATCTGGGAGTTTAGTCAATTGTCTCGCTATGCTGAGAAGGATGTTAACACTGAAGAGAAGTGGAAGAAACGTTTCCTGCGTGGATTAAACCCATTTGTGAAAATGCAGCTAAGGTTAGCTAATAAGGAAACTTATCAGTAGTTGCTAGATGCAGCCATTAATTTCGAAGATGATTACAAGAATGTCCAAGAGGATAGGAGGAAGAGAGCCAAGAAGGAAACCAAGAGAATTCAGGCAAGCAGACCTAAACCCAACCCGGAGTTCAAACCTCGGAACAGGAACTATGGCAACAACAACAATAACAATAACAAGAGAAGTGGTGGAAATCAATCCAATCCGAGAAGGAATGCTATTTGTAACAATTGTGGAATTCCAGGGCATTTCCAGAGGGAATGCAACAAGCCTGTAGTGATCTGTTACGGTTGTGGTCAGAAGGGGCATATCAAGCCCGATTGTCCGAGCAAACCACCAGGAGGCTGGCCTACCAATGGAGGAGCACAAGCCATTGGAGGAAATGGACATCCCAATAAAGGAGGAAATAATGGCAAGAACAACAATGGCAAGAGGAACAGACCTATCGGGAAATTGAACTATGCAACCCTCGAGGAGGTGGATAATTCGGAGCATGCAGTGATAGGTACACTCAATATCCTTACCAATCCCGGCAAAGTTCTTTTTGATACTAGTGCAACTACTTCATTCATTTTTGAAGAATTTTGTGATAAGTTCGATATTAGAAGGGCAACGTTAGAAAGCCCTATGACCGTAGTTACGGTAAGGGAAATGTGATTGTACGCCACATGAAACAAGATCAGGTTATCTCGATCTATGGTTGTACATACTTCACAAACCTTTATGTGATTCATTTGAAGGGAATTGCAGTAGTGCTGGGAATGTATTGGATGATGGAACACAGAGCTCAGATAAATTTTGAGGAGAAAAATGTCTCAATCAAAACTCCAAGTGGAGCAAGGATAGTTTACCAAGCAGATAAGCATAGTCATATTATGGTGGATATGCAGCTGAACTCAATGAAAGAGGTCAAATTGGAAGATATTCCTATAGTAAATGAATTTCAAGATGTTTTTCCAGCAGAGCTTCCGGGAATGCCACTAGACCGGGAGATAGAGTTCAGTATTAACCTAATTCCTGGTACAGCACTAATAGCTCAAGCACCATATAAGATGGGACCCAAAGATTTAAAAGAACTCAAAGAGCAAATTGATGAGTTAGCCAGAAAAGGATTTATTCAGGAAAGTGTATCTCCATGGGGAACACCAGCAATCTTTGTGGATAAGAGAGATGGTGGAAGAAGGATATGTGGAGATTATATAAATCTGAACAATGTTACTATCAAGAATAAGTATCCTTTACCAAGAATTCAAGTTTTGTTTGATCAAGTGAAAGGAGCCAGAGTATTCTAAAATATCGATTTAAGATCTGGATACCATCAAATAAAAATCAAACCGGAAGATGTTCCCAAGACAGCATTTGTCACAAGATATGGACACCATGAGTATCTAGTTGTACCATTTGGCTTGACCAATGCACCGGCAATATTCTTGAATCTGATGAACAAGATCTTCATGCCATATTTGGACAAGTTCATCATAGTCTTTATTGATGATATTCAGATATATTCCAAGGATAAGGAAGAGCATGCTGATCATTTGAGAATAGCATTGCAGACTCTAAGGGAACACAAACTTTATGCTAAGTTTAGTAAGAGTTAATTTTGGCTAGATGAGGTAGAATTCCTCGGCCATGTGATCAGTAAAGATGGAATTGCTGTAAATCCATCTAAAGTTCAGTCAGTATTAGAGTGGACTGCACCAACCAATGTGAAGCAAATTCGAGGTTTTTGAGGAATGGCCGGTTATTATCGGAGATTCATTGAAGGTTTCTCCAAAATAGCTGGACCAATGACCAAGTTGCTAAGAAATAATACACCATTCAATTGGGACGAAAAGTGTGAAGCAAGTTTTCCGGAGTTGAAGACCATATTAACCACAGCTCCAATCTTAGCACTTCCTGAAACAGGGAAAGACTTTAGAGTATACTGTGATGCATCTAAAGAAGGTTTGGGTTGTGTGTTAATGCAAGATCGGAAAGTCATTGGTTATGGTTCAAGACAACTGAAACCACATGAGGTCAACTATCCAACTCATGATTTAGAGTTAGCAGCAGTAGTTTTTGTGCTAAAAGGATGGAGGAATTTTCTTTATGGAGCCAGATGTGAGTTATACACTGACCATAAAAGTCTCAAATATTTCTTCACTCAAAAGGAATTGAATATGAGACAGAAGAGTTGGTTGGAACTAATCAAAGATTATTATTTAATAATCAACTACACTCCAGGGAAAGCAAATGTTGTAGCTGATGCTTTAAGCAGAAAGAGTGCAGATATTCAGCCTAGAAATCGGGAGCTAGCAAAAGAGTTACAAATGGACTTAGAAAGATTAGAGCTTCAATTCATTAGAACAGAGGTTCTTGGAGGATTAGCTACTATGTAGGTAGTTGTAGAGAAGGACAGTGATCTTAAGCACGAAATTTTTAGACATCAAGCAGAAGATCCTTTCATTGCTGAAGAAATTCGGAGGATATCTCAAGGGAAAAATTTGTTTTTCGCCTTGGAGATTATGAGTCCTTATGGTTTCAAGACCGCCTTTGTGTTCCAGATGTGACTGAGATTCGTGATGTCGTACTCAGAGAAGCACATGAAACACCATACTCTATACATCCAGGAAGTACCAAGATGTATATGGATTTGAAAGAACTATTCGGGTGGAATAACATGAAAAGGGACATTGCTAAATATGTATCAGAATGTCATACTTGCCAAAGGGTTAAGGCTGAACATCAAAGTCCAGCAGGACCATTACAACCTTTAGAAATTTCTGAATGGAAGTGGGAATAAATAGGTATGGACTTTATCACAGGATTGCCCATGACACCTAAACAGAAGGATATGATGTGGGTAATTGTGGACAGACTCACTAAGAGTGCACATTTTATTCCGGTAAATCAGAAAGATAATGCCGAGAAGTTAGTTGAAGTTTACGTCAAAGAGATAGTAAGTAAGCATGGAGTACCGAAAAAGATCGTAATTGATAGGGGATCAGTGTTTACTTCAGCATTGTGGAAGCAATTGCATGAAGCATTTGGTTCAAAGTTAGATTTTAGCACAACCTATCATCCTGAGACAGGAGGTCAAACAGAGAGAACAAATCAGATACTAGAAGACATGTTAAGAGCTTGTGCATTAGATTTTGGAGGTACATGGGAAGATCATCTACCAGTGGCAGAATTTTCCTACAATAATAGCTGTCAGATTAGTCTAAAGGCAGCTCCATATCAGGTTCTGTATGGAAGGAAGTGTAGATCACAATTATGTTGTTATGAGCCTAGAAGCAGCAAAGAATTTGCACCAGACTATATCAAGAAAGACAAGAAATCATTGATTAGATCAGGGATAGACTGAAAATAGCCCAGAGTAGGCAGAAAAGTTAAGCTGATCAAAGTCGAAGATCTTGGCATCCAGAAGTGGGAGACATGGTATACTTGAAAGTAAGTCCAATGAAAGGGGTGAAAAGGTTCGGAGTTAAAGTAAAATTGAGTCCAAGATACATCGGACCATTCAAGATATTGAGTCAGAACAGAACTATAGCTTATGCTTTAGAGTTACCATCAAGATTGGCTCAAGTGCATAATGTTTTCCATGTGTCACAACTTCGTAAATGTTTGAAAGTTCCGGATGATGCAATCACACATCAGGAGATAGAACTACAAGCAGACTTGAACTATGTTGAAAATCCCTGTAAAATTTTGGAAGAAAACTGGAAAAGGTTGAGGAATAGAGCAATCAAGTACTACAAAGTACAGTGGGAACATCACCCTGAAAGGGAAGCCACTTGGGAGAAAGAAGAGGATTTAAGAAAAACCTATCCAGAACTATTCAGGTACACCTCAACAAACTTCGGGACGAAGTTTAATGTAAGGGGGAAGTCTGTAACATCCCAGCAATTAGGAACTAACAAAGGGTAGATTTAGGAATTTGGAATGTTGCTTGCATTCATCTGTAAAAATGTGGGTAAATTTTTCACCAAATAAAAACCTGAAGTGATCAAGGTTTCTTTCATACTTTGAGATTAGGTATAGTCTTAGGATGATTGTTATAGACTTTGATATGATCTTTGTGGACTTATGTGTTTTGGGAAATGAAATTTGAATTTAAAAACTTGAGTGTTTCAATTATAATTCAAAAGGATTTTTGAATAATGTTTGAGTATTTGATTTAATTAAGAAGTTAACCAATAATAACTCAAACTTTGTACAAATAAAGTAATTATGAATAATAATTTCCATTTCATAATTTCATTCAATAAATAAGTTACAAAATGTAACTTATGAAAATCATACACAATTTTTACAATAGTAAATAATAAAGAATAATATTTCTTTAATTGATAATAGTACAATATTCATTACACAATAATAAAAAAAGATTACAAAAGGATAGAACTAAAATTAAAAAAGAATATTACATTTGACTATTCTATAAATAAAGAAGAAAACCTAAACTAAATTCTTGAATTCCCATGTCTGGTACCTGAAAAACAAACACAAATAAAAAATAAAGAAAGTTAAGGTTAAAATGGAATTACTCTCAGACTTGTCAGTGAAGTGCACTGATCAAGGTTCATCATTGAGTAATCTTATAAAAAGGGGCAAGTTTCACCAATATGAAAGAATGTATCTTTCATAAATCCAAGCCATAAGGCAAATAACAGTAAAGAGGGGCAAGTTTCACCAGCTAGGTAGAAGTAACTAGATGAAAGTAACTTTCAAAAATTATGAACATATCCACATCTGTGCAGCAAGCACACAAGCAGCACACACACTATACTACATGGTGTGTGCTGTCAACACCACAGCAGCAGCAGCACAACCAAACAAAACTGTCAACATAGCTGTGGGAAATCAATCCCCACACCATTCCATTGCTTTTATACATCAAGCACAACAGCCAGCAGCTAAACAAAGCACAACAGCCAGTAGCTACACAAAGCCAAAGCTAAGCCAGATCAAACCAACCAAAGCCCAGGATCACATCACCAAGATGGTGACATAAGGAGAGGGAAGATCAGGAGGATAGCAAGACCAAGATCAAGCCATCAGGATCAGGAGATGATGGGCTAGATCAAGGACAAGCCAGGAGCTAGGAATACCATGGGAGGCACTAGATCAAGCTACTACAAGATCAACCACAACATCAAGTGACAGTGGTGAGTAAATAGATAATCACATGATCTATCTGTCTAATATTAGACAAGCATACACGATCTGTCTCTCATTCAAACTCTCAGAAAGCACCCAAGTGGGGTGAATCCATCACTGAGGTTTTAAACTCTTAAAGCAAACAGAAAATCATAAGGATCCAACTAAATCTCAGAACAACACCATTGATTTAGCTATCAAGCTATATTCCAATTGAAGAATGAACATAGCTAAGATTAAACTTCTAGGCACATCTCTAAGACAAGAGTAGCACCTTAGAATCCAATATTATGGATCTATATAAGTTATCAAGCTTACAAGCATCTTTTCCCAACTTTGATTCAAGCAATAATAGCTGGTATCACTATCAGAATCAATTCATGTGAACCAACTAGATAGAGGTCTAAATCCCTAAACCTCAGACCAAAATCATTGGTCTTAGGGATTTAAGAAAGGAATTTTTCTACTTATCTTTAAAGCCAAACTTATTTTAAGCTGGGACCAACCCAAACAATGAAATAGAATCTAACTTGTGTGCCATATAAAGATGGTGTCACAAGAACAATTCTATATTAATCAGGTTAAGCATTCAATCTTCACAGGTTCAACCAACCCACTATAAATCATTTTCCTGTTCTTAAACACAGGAATCATAAACAAGAGATTCACCTATGTATATCTTCACTGTTTGAAACCATTTGATTTCAAACTACATCTGAATTCTTAAGCCAACAAGTGTTAATACAGTGATTTCATCACACAACACTCACTATCATTAACCAAGTAATGGTAGTGGTGAAATAGTAAACCACAAGATTCCCAGGTATTGCTTCTATAGCAACCTTATCATTTGACCAAATCAAAATTAATTCATAGAATCATCTGATAAGCCAGTAGCACCACCACAGTTCATCTTAAGGAGCAAACCACAACTAACAATCATTTAGCATGCTTAGTGACAATCAACACATGATCCAATTCATCAGTATCTAATCCACAGCAGGGTATGAACCCTAAGTAGAACCAAGAACCCTAATCAGGATAGGAAAGTAACCAGGAAGGTCACCACCAACATCTAGCATAGATTGGCTTAGTATAGAGAGCACGAGGGGAGAGAAATGAGTCACCAAAGGTCCTCGCTGGAGACTAGAAGAGGAAGCAGAGGTGGCCGATAACCATGGCGGCACGGGAGCACCCCCAGGGGGGTGCTGCAACCCATACAACACCACGACGGCGACCATAGTCACGCCTAGGGGCGAGGTGAATTACCACAGCGCACGACAGCAGCGGCGGCGTTAGGATCAACGCCAAACCCAAACCCTAGGGTTCGGGATGACATCGGTCTATCGCAGGAGAGATCCATGTCCAAATCCAGTTGGACATGAGGGAAGAGTGGAGCCGACAACCTCTTATTGCACCACAGCGGCCAGGACGGTCCACGACCGCGGGAATCGCCGGCGGCGACATCACTGACCACGGGGTCGGGGAAGGAGAAGGAGAGGGGTGAGCTCGAGAGAGGAGAGATCGAATGACTGGGCTAGGTGGGCCGAAAACCCTTCGGGGTGATTGTTTTGACCCTGCCCTATTCGGCCACATGGGCCCAATAAGCCCAAATGACTAGCCCAAGTCATTTAGAATCTATTTTAATAAATAGGAAAAGACCAAAATGCCCCTGAATTTAATTAAATTTTAGAAAATAAACTAAAGTCCAAAAATTATAAATAAAATATTTTTGGATTCACAATAATCCAAACTATCCAAATAAATTAAGATATAAAATTTTATTAAGAATTTTGTAATTTATATATTCCTTATGGAATTTTACAAAATTATTGAAAGATGATAAAAATAAATAAAAATCACTTTCATTATATATTAATATTGTAGTATTTTTGAAAAATACTAAATAAATATTTAATAACAATTTCTGATATTTAAGTGATAATTCTTACAAGAATTATTAAATCAATAAAAGTCAAATAAAAGGGAAATAAAATAAAATAAAATACAATATATATTATATTATAAATATTAAAAAGTAATATTTATAAATCCTTTATTATTGAACAAAATTTTTATAATAATTGGGAGAATGCATATCAAGTTAGATGATTCATTACATTACTTTGCATAATCATTTGGCTTTTGTTATTGTAATAATAATAATGTGTGAATGTTTGTAATATGGACCCGCAATGTTTCTGTTGTACCACTCTGAGGGATGTGACATTTACGGAACGGTGTTCTGTGGGTGTCATGTCAACGACTATAGTGTACTACACATGCAGTGGTATGCTGGGTCACCGCAAACTTGGACATCACTAAGGACTTCAAGTGAGACAAAGAAATATTACTCAAGACTTGAAGACTAAGGAAATACAACTTAGAAGGAATCATCATCACCTTTGAAGTTATGTGACCAAGATACAAGAATTTTCCAAGGATAACATGAAGAAAACAACTAAGAAGAATGGAATGATCTCAAGTGAACCATATAGTTGGACCACCATATTAGTGTTTAGCTTAGATCACATGTTGAACACACCAACATATGTGGTGTAGCAAAAAATATTTTGTTGCCTAAAAATGTGCTTGAACCTTGTTGTTTGAATGGATTGTTTGTTTGTGATTGCTTGCACATTGCTTGTGTGACTTGTGGTATGTGTGATTAGATTTCTTCCTTAGAAAATCTTTTGCCTACTCTAATCCCAATCCAACCCAAACCTATGACTTCTCCAAGAGACTCCAACATCAAGAATGGCAACAACAACAACCAAGAGATGCTTTTAGCAGCTTAAGCCTAGTTGAATCAAGTGACAACTCAGTTTTTAGCCAACAACAATGAGTTAGACCCAACCATGCATTTTTGGAGATCCAATCCCAATTGTTGCAAGGGATGACCAATAAAATGATCAACATGAGAGACAACCTTGTCCAAGGAGTTTGTGACAACAGTGATTTCAAGGATGATATTATAGAATGTCAACACCCGAATTTTTAATCCCAGATGCCTGTTATGCCATACATCGCAATCCCAGGATTACCATTTTTGCGAGAGATAACAGATTTGGATACCACAGTACATCATCCATTACAAACCATACATAAGGTCTTACATAAATAAGGATCTCATGATCCAGTTCTTAATACAACTCAAGCAGCGGAATACGAAATGATAAACGGTAGCGTAGGCGAAGCTCCATCTTCGGGTCACAGACAATGCTGACGATGGGAGATGATCCTAGTTGTCATAACCTTCCTGGGGTCCTTCGTCCTGGTACTCCTCTTCATAGTCTGTCCACGGGAATAGCCAGGGACAAAGCCATGAGTACTCTTTAAGTACTCGCAAACTAATACTAACAAGTGAAGGGGGTTTTTGTAGTAGGACACTAAGCTCTAAGGTTGTTTTGCAAAAAGCCAGATTTACCTCTACTAAGTTCAGAAGCAAAGAATGCTAGTTGAAGTTTTATAACACCTAAGTGGGAACTTGTATTTCATATCGCAACTCTGTTGTGGTCAAGTTCAAATCTCCATTCATTTCACAAGTCATTTTGACAAATATCCATTCATTTCACAAGAAATCCATAGCCTGAAACTCTAGAAAATCATCATCATCGCTGAGATAGGAGTAGGGGTCTCCACGAAGATCTTCTCCAGCATTCTCCCTTTCTTCCAACTGCATGTCTCTCTCGTGGATGGTCTCCTCCAAATCCGAGATACGGTGGCGAAGACGGGCAATGATGCGCTCCTTCTTATCGAGCTCACGGCGGCGAGACTTGCGATCCCTCGCTAGCATGGCGATGGTCTGATCCTTCGTCTTGATGATGGCGGACTTGTGGTTGGAGTAGTCACGGCAATTGTGCAATTCCTGCTGACGATCATACATCATGAAGCTGAGGTGGTCCAACTGAGTCTTCAGCTCAAGGTGGTATGGGGCTTCCAGTGGCTGTCCCATAGCATCACGCCTTGGGAAAAACTCAAAGCGGGTACCCTTGATCTGGTTGATACTCTGCCCACACAGACGGGCAAGAGCTTCCTGCATGGCCCTGGCAAGTCCATCGAGCCAGTTGTTCTCTCTTAAGGTGAACTGAATTCCCTCAGCAATGGGGGGTTCAATCTTTCCTCGGATACTTGCAACAATTAGCCACTACAAATCTTCTCCTCCTTGATCATTGAGCTAAGCTCCGAAGAACTCGGGGTGCGGACGCTCCAGAAGTTCCGAAAGCTGGTCCAAATCCCGCTCAAAGATAAGGTATCCTCCATTCCCCAACTGATAAAACTTGCTGTACTTCACCTCCATCTCTAAGAATATAGGATGAGTAAGTTAGTAGAGTGATCAAGTGTGTCAAATTTTATGTATTTTGCAAGAGTTTTTGAGGAACATGAATTTTTATGAAAGAAACAAAGGGATAAGAATGGGAATAAGTTTTTGTAAATATTTGCTTCCTTTAGTTTTGAAACTAAGTTTTTGATTCCAACGTCCAGTCTAACTAGGGTCTCCTATGGTCAGGATGGCTCTGATACCAACTTGTTAACACCCAGATTTTTAATCCTAGATGCCTGTTATGCCATACATCGCAATCCCAGGATTACCATTTTTGTGAGACATAACAGATTTGGATACCACAGTACATCATCCATTACAAACCATACATAAGGTCTTACACAAATAAGGATCTCATGATCCAGTTCTTAATACAACTCAAGGAGCGGAATACGTAATAATAAAAGGTAGCGTAGGAGAAGCTCCATCTTCGGGGTCACAGGCAATGCTGACGATGGGAGATCATCCTAGTTGTCGTAACTTTCCTGGGGTCCTTCGTCCTGGTACTCCTCTTCATAGTCTGGCCATGGGAATAGCCAGGGACAAAGCCATGAGTACTCTTTAAGTACTCGCAAACTAATACTAACAAGTGAAGGGGGTTTTTGTAGTAGGACACTAAGCTCTAAGGTTGTTTTGCAAAAAGCCAGATTTACCTCTACTAAGTTCAGAAGCAAAGAATGCTAGTTGAAGTTTTATAAAACCTAAGTGGGAACTTGTATTTCGTATCACAACTCTGTTGTGGTCAAGTCAAAATCTCCATTCATTTCACAAGTCATTTTGAAAACATCTGACGGGGGAACAGTATGGCCACTCCAACTATCCATAACCGCGGACGCGGCTATTCGAATAATTTGACACTTTGCAGAGATTGTACTCTTTCACCACAACATTCGATACATCTGTCAGGAACAAATTATGAATTCACCATACTCAGTATACGGATAATCAACCCTAACCGTTCAATTACACGCCCTAGTATAAGCACCTCTCCTGTGAGTTTGGCCTCCCAACCATGACCAACTATCATCTTGGGTACTGCACAGGTAGACAACCTTCACAAGGTAGCCTCAGTTCAGACCTTGGCCATGAGGGAACCCATACTAAGGTATATAAGTTCCCAATAAAGCCCTACCCAATCTTAGGGTATTGTGGTTGTACGGTAAAATTGGAATGGTATCGCATCCAGACAACCATAAGTTTTATAAAGGGCTAAGGCTCATGCCTCAACATTTTTATCATCAAAATCATCTGTTGTTCGGAAACACATGTCAAAACATCTCAGTAGAATGATCCATCATTCCAAGGGTTTCATAACCATTTTCCACCAAGTATTCCCATCTAAAGTTGATCAAGTTTTATGCTTAGCACTAGCATCTACAAGTGGGGGTAAGTACTAATGAGGGGTGGTAAACTAGTGGATTTTAACTAAGTACAATCTCATGCCTTAGAATGACATCAAGATTATCTAGCTTAGGCCAAATTTAATGCTCTTTATGCAACCTTCAATTATCTTTCTAGTATCTACAATTTACTCAAGTAAACTCTAAGTAAGAGCTTTGATAAAGAAATAAAGTAGAAAGCTTGCAAGTAAAACTAGGAGGGGGTATCAAGTGGGTATGATCACATATGCTTTAGGCATCTAGTGGTCATGGTAACAAGCAAGTATTTGCTTGCATCAGTATCAGTATAGGCTTGCATAAGTAGAGTATCTTGAAAGTGTTAGCTTGCTCATTCAACTAGTAGTATTAGGCTTGCCTTGAGCAGAGCAGTGGTTGAAGTTCTCCTCGGCTTCTTCTTCGTAGTATCCTCCTTCCTCCTCGTATCCTTGGTCGGTACTAGCGTCTATGAATAAATACGAAGTCTACAATCACCAAACAATACTTAACTACTTTCAATCATCACACAAAGGTGCACTATATATGATCTAGTATCATCACTAATATTACAAGATTAAAGCTTTTGTTTTATTTATTTTATTTTTAGAAAAGTAATTTCTACTCATTGAATAACTACTTAAGATTTAATATTCTCCAACTCAAACATGGTATCATGTTGACACATGTCATCACCACATATTTCAGTACATGGGAATGTGTTTTAAAGTGGTGTCACAATTTAATAAGATTTAACCTTTTATTTCAAATAAAAATAAATGACTAGAAATGCCTATGTGGCATTCTTTTATTACTTTAACATTATTTGTATAAGTAAACCCATAGGTTTTTATATATTCTAAAAGGTATGATCAAATATGATTTTTTAGAGTTGGAATCAACTCAAAAGCTATTATGGTTTAAATTTGAAAAATGTTTGAATGCAGAAAAGCTTCTGCCTTGTTATTTTTACCAAGGTTGATCTATAGATTCAAATGATTTGAATCCAACGGGCTTGGATTAAGCATTTCAATATCTTGCTAACAAAATTGGTTTCATTCAATTTGGTTCAATGAATCGAGCTGGGTTGATTTTTGAAACTGGGTACAGAACTAAGTTTGAATATAAATAGAAAAGGCTAAATTCAAACGAGTGGGCTGCGCGGGAAGGGTTAATGGGCCGGCCCAGTGTCACTCCGCAGCGCGGGGCGCAACTGACAGGGGGGGGTCTACTGGTCAGTGACTCTTTAAACGCGAAGCGGTACGGGGCGATGTGGTGCGTTGGATTAGAATGAAGATCGACAGCTGAGGGTCGTCGTCGACGATGAACAGATCACCGGCAAGCTCGAACCCTAGCGTCTCAGTGGGGGTGCATAGGGGGCATACCGGGGCTCCAGTGACGACGGTGAGGCGGGCAAACGACGAAGTCGACGACGGCGAACTCAGGGGTGGTCGCGGAAGCTCCTGGGGTGGACGAAATGAACGGCTCCCTTCTTCTCAAGAGGCGGCCTGCTCCGGCCAAATTCCGGCGATGCGCTGCTCGCCTTGCTCCGGCTAAGTGGTGGAACAACCAGTGAAGTGAGGGGAGTGAAATGGTGTGATTCAATCGGCTGGGGGTGGCCTCCTTTTATAGGCTCGACGGCGAGACCGAGAGGGATGGGCAGGCGACGGTGGCGACACGGCTACGGGCTGCTAGAGGCATGGCCGAGGGTGGCGATCGATCGGTGGTCTCCTGACGATGCTCTAAGGTTTAAATGCGCATGTAGGGGCGGTGGCAAACGGTCATGAACGCGAGGTGCTCTGCGAGGCAGAGGCGGCGAACTCTGCGGCGAGCGGTGGCTGCGGGGTACGGGCGGTGAAATGGGCATGTCTGGCGGTCTCCTGGGACGGTGGGGTGCATGCTGGAGGGCGGCGAGATCTCGAGGTGGTCGGGCTGCGTGGGAACGACGCGTGCTCTGCTGTGCGCATCTGCATGGTCAACAGCGGCGTGGGCGCAGCGTTCCTGGCGGTTCTAGTTGCTGTCTGCGAGGCAGGGCTGGTCGAGAGAGGGCGGTGAGTCATGGGCTACCTCCCAGACAAGGTTGGCACGGCTAGTTCCTCTCCTAGCTTGCTGTCCACACTGGGGTGACATGGGTGCTCTCGGGCTGTTCACCATTGATGACATTGGCAGTGGGGCTAGAGCTTAGTTAAGGTTGCTAGATGCTCTATTGAGGCTAGTGTAACCAGAGAGGGAACAAGTTAGGCCCAAAACACTGCTCAACATAGTGTTTTGATTTTGTTTGATTTGCATCTGCAACCTGTTTGATGAAATGGCCACATGAACTTAAAGTTTTGAATTTTGAAAAGATTTTTGGTGGGTGTGCTAGGAATGTGTTGAGAGTTCTGTGGATGCTTGGCTTTTGAAAATTGATCTTGTTTGAGTGGTTTTTGAAATATGGGATCTTCCCTTATGAAATAGATTCAATTTTAAACTGTCATTTGAACTTAGCATTCAAATGATCACAAAGTGGGCCTTGGTACCTTATTATGAGTAATATCAAGGGGTGCAAAGATCCATACATGTTTCTGTTAAGTTCTAAAAGTTAGAGATAGCCAAAGTAGGCATGGGAGTTAAATTGGCCAAAGTGACCATTCACTTAATTTGTTTGTTTTGATTTGTTTGTCTTTGGGAAAAGTTTGGGGATTGTTTACATGATGTTTATTTCACCTAAGAATCATTTTACAAGCAAAGAAACACATAATCATGGCAATTCAAAAGAATCCAAATTTTAATGCACACACATATGAATGCTTTCATATTTTTAATTGGAAAAGTTTTTGTTAACCCTAATTTTGATGATTAGAGTTTGATGATACAAGTTTAATATTTTTGGGATGTTACATAGAAGGAACTCAAGCTTGCAATATTGATGAATTGGCTATAATTGTTCTTTTCGTTCTTAGGACAAAGCACGTGAAGCGGTTGAAACCAAAGAAACTGAAACTCATGGTCCACTCTCAGGTGAGAAGATAAACAATATTTTCTAGACTACATACAAAGACACTCTACTATGCAAGTCATCGCAGCCTCGTGGGTACGGATACATGGCCAAACCGAAAACTGGTTCTAAAAGGTTTCGGATGCAGATTGAGGAGCAAGCTCGTGCTACAGCGAAAATCCAACAACAAAACTCTGAGCTCAGCTAGCAGGTCAACGAATTACAAGATCAACTAGAAGTTGAACGTGCAGACATGCAAGAGCGGATTAACTTGGAGCGTGCTGAGAGAGAACAACTTGAGGAGAGGTTACAACAAGAGCGTGCTGAAAGGGAAAGATTATTGGAAGAGGAGCGAAGATCAAGACTAGAATTTGAAAAGGCCATGATGACAAAGTTCAACCAACAGATGGCTAAACTCAGCCAACAGATGGGAAGCCAACAACAGCAGGTGATTATAGTCATATGCTTGCCACCTTGTAAGATTTATTTTGCTTAGCTAAAAATGCACTTCCATTTGCAGGGTCTTAAGAAGAGGACCGACAAATAAAATAGTAATCCAAACTTTCAAAACGCTCTTTTACAAAGCTCCAGTCCTAGTAGGAATCCAGGAGCAAGGCCAACTGTGATTTCTTCAAATCAGCTCATACAGAATTCTCGAATGTATAAAGCAATGGTAAGTCACAACTTTCTTTGACATCATGTCCACGTGCATTTTATAGGTCAATTTCCTTCATATTTGAAATGTTGTTGTGTGCTCTGTCCTTGAACCATGCTGGTCGCTACTACATGTACTATACATGTGATATCTAGGGATATGAACTTAACTGAAACTATACGGAACTGTTTGAAATGAAGGATAGGAAAAACAGGATATAAAAATGAAAAGCACAGGAATTGAGATGACATATCTCTGGAATCCTATGGTATCCGAAAACACATGAATTGAGAAGAGTTGCCATTTGAATCATAGGATAGCAAATGTGTAGAAAAGTTTGAGTTCTAAACCAAAAGATCATATTATTGTTACATATTAATTAGTGGATTGTGTGCCATGCAAGAATACCCATGACAAAATGTCTACTCAAACATGACGTGCACATCAAAAAATCTGACCTAATAAAATTATGCAATTGAATGTCCGTACTTATAAATATAAATACGAACCAAATCTTATTAGTCATGGAGAAACAGAACAAGCTTCTCGATGGTTGCCGCGTGCTGCCATCTCGAAGAGGAAATTGCGCAAACCAGTAACTCTTTAGGCAGAAGTTGCACATACCAGCAAGTCAAAAAAATTGTTGCACAGACTAGCAACTTTAGAAATCTAGCGGTTACAACGAGATTTGATGATCATATTGACATCATATTAGAAAATTGGGTCCCACCTAATGGGTTGACATGGCATCCATAGTGGCTTGGCATGTGTGCCCGCTGATCCTAAACAGGCTGGGAAAACGGTATTTTTTTTCACAAATCTGTCCTGTTTGGAGAACTAATGCCGGGTCTGACCCCTCCCGAAAACTATTTCAGAATCTGACCCCTTGACTCTGGGCCGTTTCAAAAGGCGCCAAACAGTGGCGGAGTGTGGACAAAACACAAGAGGGGGCAAGTTCCATAGAAAACACAAAATATGCACTAAAAACGGCCAAGTTATACAACAGATAAGAATGGATAATTGGTGATAATTTTATGATAAGATTATTTTTTTGTTCATGCAAAAATCAGGGGATATATGGTTCTCCAAAGAAAAGAACTTTGCTAATGTCCAAAAGACAACTGAACAGGACCAATAACTATCTAGAGACATGCTCTTCGGCCCATTCAGATTTTATATTAGGAGTGCATCTTCATACCTAATTTTGGAATCGATTATGACAGGTTTGTTTGGCTGTTGGTCTTCTTCATCGGTAGAATTTGCATCAGTATATCGAAATTTCGGAATTACCTAATCTGGGCAGAGGCATCAAGTACATCCTAGTCTTTATGAAATAATTAGAACCTAGCCTCGATAGAGGCAAGCACTGCCGTGCAAGTCACCCGGTCGAGCAGTTCGGCACCTGTCCTGCATGGCACTGACACGAACAGATTCAGCACGTGCAAACAAGAAGTTTTTTTTCAATTAGATAGGACAGCATGTTTATTTTCCTGTGAAAACTAAAGGATAATAAACAGGTCCTGTGAACTACCATGTCCTATTCCTTCATTCCAAGGCACATAAGAAAAAAATTCTGTAACTTCCTATCATGTAAAATTCCTACACCAAACCTGCGTTCCAAACTTTCTATCACAACTTAAATTGTTCTGATCTGTTATATGCTTGCTGACACGGTTTTGTCCAGTTAGTCTAACAACAGTTGTTTTTAGCAATGGGGCTGGAATAATTGTCTCATGCTAGTTCTTTTTAATTATAGCTAAATTTTTTATTTCTTGATTGCAGGATCAAAAGAAGTAGCTGGATTGGAGTCTACATCATGGACATTTTAGTCTTGGCAGTTAATTAGGATGGCAACATTTTATTTAAGTTTCATTTGATGGATATTTTCTATGAGAATTATTATTTGTATATATACGTATTGTTTTGAATTTCGTAATTGAATGGTTGTATTTTTTTTATAGTTGCGATAGGCGATTGACACAATTCACTTTTAGTTGCCATTGCTTAGCACCACGAAAAATATAATGTTGTGACAAATATCAGTCGCCACGCATACATGCTTTGTTGTGCTAGGATGTAGCAACTAAGAACTTTATATTGTTGCAATAACTTGTCACCGCAATTTTTTTGCACGCTGCGATAACTTCTTGGCACCACGAAATAAAGCTTTGTTGAAATAGAGTATCGCCACAAACACTTTAAATTGTTGTAGTAGCCTCTTGCTACAAACATTCTGTCTGTTGTGATAAGTATTTGCCGCCACAGAACTGAATTTGTTGAAATAGAGTATACCATGAAAACTTACATTGTTGCGGTAGCTTGTTGCTACAAACATTTTTCCTGCTGCGATAAGTATTTGGCGCCACGGAACTATTTTTTTTGTTGAAATAGAGTATCGCCACGAAAAGTTTAAATTGTCGCACTACCTTCTCACCACAAAAAAATGACTGTTGCGGTAACCATTTATCGGCACGAGTGAAATGTTTGTTGCAATAAGTTAATGCGACGAGCCTAGCGGTCCGTGGCAAAATGGCTAATGCTAAAAAATAAGAGATGTTGCCATAGGTTATTGGCACGATTGGTTATTGCCACGAAAGATCATGCGCAACGAAACATGCTTCGTTGCCATTGATTATTGCCACAAATGTCTATCGCCACAAACTAGTAATCGCCACGTTTTATTCGTGCGTTGCATTAAGTTATCTCCACAAACAAAATTGTGGTGATAAGTGGGTGTTGCCACGGGGAAAATGTGGCAACTGGCTACATTGTTGTTGTAATAGAACACTTTACTGCCACGATTGCTATTTTGTTGCGATAGCCTATTACCATGTGTTTAATTGCAACGCTTGCCAACGAACGGCATTTCGTGGCAATAGGTACATATTTCTACAAATTGGCACATATTGCGAGAAATAATTTTGTTGCAATAGACCCAAATCCTTGTAGTGACCAATGCCCTAATTGTGAAGAGAAACATCCAACTAAACAATGCCCCACATATCAAGTGACTTGTTTCCTATGTGAAGGAAATGATCATGTCCCTATCCAATGCCCCATCTATCCTATAGTTCAACAAATGAAACAAGGTGAAATGCATCGAAAGTTTGGGAACCCCCATGAGGAAACAACTTCTATCAAGAAGGATGAAGACAAAGGCAAACCTCAGATTGCACCTCCATACATTGGGAATCACCTTGATGGACAAAAGAGGAAACATAGGTATTATCCAAGGAATCATTCAAGGAACCGGGAAGCTTTCCCACATTTGAGGTGAGGTATGAAGAACATGAACCATAAGAACTCCTAGATTTGGAGAAACCCAAGAAGAAGAAGAATAACCAAGGAAAGAAACAAGAGGCAATGATACCAAAGATAAAGAAGGATATTAGCCAAGTGATGTGCAACAACTGCAAAAAGCTAGGTCATTATGCATCACATTGTCCAGAAAAGAAGAAGTATAAGACAAGCAAGCCTATGAAGGATCTCAGCCTTGTCACATGTTTCAAGTGTGGAAACAAAGGACACTATGCAGATGTCTGCCCAGAGAAGATACATCAAGATCCCAAGTAAGCCAAGATGTAATCTAGTTGAAAACCTTTTTAAGGGTGGTAGTACCCTAGTTCCCTTGAAGCCAATTTGTAACCTCTAGCTTTACCAAATCTCGGGACGATATTTATTTTAAGGGTGGTAGCCTGTCACATTCCAAAATTTCCCAAATTTTGAAATGTGAAAAATAAATAAACAAAATAAATAATTGTTGAAATTTAGGGTGAAAAGAAACTTTTTGATTCCAAATGGAAACATAAAAATCCATCTTGAACAAACTTTCAAAAAAAAACAATCCAACAAATTTCAATCAAGTGAAATGCATTCATCAATAAATGTATCTTGAAATTTAAACACTTAGAAAAGTTAAACCAAAACCCTAAACCCTAATGGAATAAATCATTTCCAAGATCTCTCTAAGACTATGTATTTGTTCCATATAAAAATTTGTCAACAAACATTTATAAATGATCAAGAATGATAAATAAAAATATTATAAAACCATAGAAATTGGTTTCATTTAATTTGGAGCAATGGATAAAAACTTATGAATTTATTAAGATAAAAAGGAAATAATTTCCAAAGCTAATAAAACTCCTATCACAAATCCATACCAAATTGTGAGCAAATTAATCCTAAAAGGTTTTAAAAGTATAAACAAATATCAAATAAAATTATACAAATTGGAATCACCAATTTTGGATCTATAAATAAAAAGATATGGGTTTTATAAGATAAGGAAAAGAATAAATAAATAAGGAATATTTAAAAACCAAATTAAATCTTTGCCAAATCCATAAGCAAATGAAATAAAGATAAATCAAATAAAATAAAGGGATAAGGAATATTCAAATAAATTAATATGACATTAACCAAATTCTATCCTATTTGAATAAAGACAAAATCCCTAATAGAAATGATTAATTAAATCATGGGAAAAATAATAAAGACGAATTTCCCAAGGTGGATATAAAATTTATTTAATTAACTTAAATGGAATAAAAGTATCATTTAAATAAAATTTATATGGAATTTAAAATCCTATTTGATTTTATTGAAATAAAGACAATTCCCCAATTTAAATGATTAACAAATCATATTAAAATATTTTAAATAATTCAAAGTGAATTATTTGCACTAAATAAAACCTACTGAAAAAGGTTTAGTGAAAATTAGAATTCAAATAAAGAGTTTGAAATATAATTAATCTTGTTTGAATAAAAACAATTGTCTATTTAAGTAAATAATAAAGCCCAAGAAAAAACAAAAAAATATTCTAAATTTGGACTTTAAAATACTTTATTAAACAATACTAAAATATATTGAAAGTTTAGAAAAAGTTTGACAAAAACCTGAATTCAAATTGAGTTTAAATCATTTGAATCAAAACAAAACAGAAAAAAAAAGAAAAATAAACAGGAAAGAAAAAAATAAAGAAAACAGCCCAACCCAGGCCCAACTAGCCAGCCCACCCAATAGGCTCCTGCGAATCATTTTCTCACCGCAGCACGCACCCACTCAGCCACTGACAGAACGACCCCATCGTTTTCCCCTCTCACTCGCTGACGCCAGATCCCACCCGTCAGCTCATCGTTCCCACCCGTCGCGACCCTTTCTCCCCCAAACCTCGTCGTCGTTTCTGGTTTTGAATCCACCGATTAATTCGCCATAACGTTGCAGTAATCCCTCGCCGCGACTGCGCCATCTTAAACGCCTAGTCCCTCTCTCCCGTTTCCCCAGACGCCACTCCCCCTCGGCCCCTAGGCTGCATGAATTGCTCCCTGCAAGCCACACTGCCTGATGACCTTTCCCGAACGATTTCGGCAGAACCAGACCACCCCTACACTCCCAGTAACCGTTAGTGTGACCCCCATCATCAGGCGCACCTGCCCATAGCTCTAGTTCGCCTGCGCATGCCCCAAGATCTCACCTCGGACTACCTCCGAACGTCGTCGCCCACTGCTCCGACTCCGGCAGCTTTCCCCAGTAAAATCTGAGCACCCCTCCTCTCTGGATGACCCGAGCATGTTCTCCTAACTCATGCGCGCCTGGCACACTTCTTGTTTTGTCTTAGAACGCACTACAGCTTCGCCAACGTCGACGCCCGAGCACGCCCGTCGTTAGTAGCATCTTCGGCGAGCAATTGCCGACGCGACCGTGCGCCCCTGGCCTCCCAACGACGTCCTTGAGCTTCACCGCGACACAGCAAACACGGTGAGACCTTTCCCTCTCTCTCTCTCTCTCTCCTCCTGAATCGCCGACAACCTCACCGCCAGAGCACGCCGCTGCCAGCCACCGTCGTCGCGCCGCCCATCCATGGTCAAGTGGCTAGGAACCGTTAGATCCTGATCTCCTGGCTAGGATAGATTAGTTAATCGAAGGGGTAAGATGACATATGCACTGTGCAATTTAAGTTAGATCTGACGGCTGTGGCTGCGCAATCCACATGAATCGGTACCAGCGAATTAGAACAAGACGTGTGGCACTGTTTTGATTAAATAGACAGAAACATTTCTATTAGATGGTTAGATTTGAAAAATCCATAACTTTAAATCTACATGTCCAAATTTTGCAAACTTTATATCAATGGAATAAGGAAAAAGAATCCTATCCAACCATGCCATTTGTTTAATGAATTGCTTCTGTAAAATTGGTTGTTTTTACAGAAACTTGTTTAGGCATATTTTGAATATAAAAATTATTCTAGAAATGTTTTTAGAATAAAATATTTTGTAAATGGATTGTTTTGAACCTACTGACCATAGAAACCAACTTTTGGATTTAAAAATATATTTTGTGACACATAGGAATTATTTCTTTAAATTAAAGCAATTATAGTTAAATAAAAATATTGATTATGGTTTTAAAATGATTTTTGAGTGAAACCTTTTGAAAATGACTGGAATTAAACTCTTTGACCCTAAAAACCAAGTTTTTGGATTTAAAAATATATTTGGTGAACCCTAGAAAAATTATTACTTTGTTTAAAGGCATTTCCAACAAAATAAAATGTTGCTTTGATTTAAAATTGGATTTTGGATGAAACCCATTGTAAATGGAATTGTTTTAAAACATTATGACCCTATACACTAATATTGGTGTTTAAAAACATTTTGTCTAACACTAGAAATTATTCTTTGAATAAAATCAATTCTAACAAAACAAAAAGGATTTAAAGTCGCCATTTTCACTAACTTGACTTAAAATGGTTTTGCCACTTTTGTAAATGACCAATAGATGTTTTATAATATTTATAGACTAATAGAAACCACTTTTCCAAATGAAACAATATTTTGCATGCTTGCATGCATTGTTTGATTTCCTTTATTTTATGTGATGAATTGTTTGAGTGCTAGATTGAATTTGTGCCTTGATTGAATTATAGTGAAATTTGAAGAGTGTGACTATTACAAGATCAAGGAGTGAACTTATATTCTCTACCAAAAAGGCAAGTGGTGCTTCATACCTTTGTCCCATTATTTTCACTATGCATTAGTGATATTTCTAAGTAGGTCTTGGATGGAATTTTACTAAGTGTGCTATGCCATGGGAAATCCTAGTAGATGAACCCTTAGTAGAATTTTCCCTAAGTTAAGATCCCTACTACTATCATGCTTATCTTAGATAGTAGAAAACAAGGGTGGATTATATTCATGCTATGAAATATTTCTAAGTCAAGGACTTGTGTTTTGTTTAATAAAACAACTATGTGAATGAATCACCTAGGTGGAATGGTTATGAATGGATTATGTTGAGTGGTTACACAGGTCCCATATCTATGGACTACCCTACTGTATCTCACTTGTGGAATGCCACCCAGGAACAAAGGTATTTGAGATTCAAATGTTGAGAAGCTTCAAGTACAGCCACATGGCATTATGGGCTCTGCCTGGATCATATAGGTTGCAATAACTTAGCCAGATGGACAGTTGGTGGTAGGGGATGATAGGTTTGGAGCGCATCCATTTTGGTCTAAGGGAAGGCTTCTGAAAGATCTTGTCTCGATACATGTCGAGTCTTGTGGGGAAAGTGCACCACCTCTCAAGAGAGTAAAATCTAAGTACTTAGCCGTGTCCCCGGCAATGGACAATTTGAGCATCAAGACATGGAAGCTATCAAGAATCTCCTCATCCCAATTTCTAAGTTAAAAACTTGTGGTTGAACAAAGGGTAAAGGATCACCAATGTCTATTGGTAGATGACTTGGGTGATTTTTAAAAACAAAAACTTAGTGTTTTAAAATGGTAAGGAAAATCTATTTTGAGCAAAGCAAGCCTAAGCTCAACTTATCCAAATGCATATAGATGATAGATACCACTATACTACCATAGTATCACTTGTCAATACAATTCAAATGTATTGACTCTTGTGGCTGTAACTTATTATGTTGCAGGTTTGTTTGATGTTAGTGAAGTGTGTTGATTAGGATTACAAGTCTACAACCAACATGATTTCCTGTGGCACTTGAAGATGAAGGACTCCATGCTATATAGTTATTTCTGCTGCATTGTAATGATATAGACAAATGAGCTATGTAATATGTAATGAATTATTTTATTCCTAGTTATAAAGTTGTATTATGACCTTTGTTTCTTGATATTACATCTTAACTGTGGATGCTAGCTATTGATCCAGGGACGAGCATTGTAAACACAGGGATCTCTACCTTATTGAAGGTTGGGACCTCTACATGAAGCTACATCATCTCTCGTGATGATCGGACTTGGTGTAGTGGATTTGGTTCGTGTGATCACTAAAACAATGTGAGGGATGTTGTTTTGAGTGGGAGTTCACCTAGTTAATTTAAGAATTAAATTTGAACTCAATTTATCATAAACTTAGTCTAAACTCTTTGTAAATATGTTGTAGATCATGGTGGCCCCTACCATAACTTTTAATGTGTTCCTATAGAAAGAAAAGTTGAAAAACAATGTAAGCAACTTCACGGACTGGTTCCGCAACTTGAGGATTGTCCTCAATGCTGGCCAATTGATCTACATGCTAGATGCACCGGTGGGTGACCCGCCTGCACCTGATGCTACTGATGAGGTGAAAAATGTTTACCTCACTCGGAAGAATCAATACTCCATAGTTCAGTGTGCCATATTGTACGGTTTGGAATTAGAGCTTTAGAAGCGGTTTGAGAACCGTGACCCTCATGATATTGTCCGTGAACTCAAAATGATATTTGAGACTTTTGTTTGAAGTTTAATGATATTTGAGACTCATGCGGCCGTTGAAAGCTATGAAGCCTCCGAGAAGTTCTTTAACTGTAAGATGGAAGAGGGAAGCTCCATTAGTGAGCATGTGCTCAAAATGTCTGGGTATGCCAATAAACTCCAAGATTTGGGAATAACGATTCCTAATGCATTAGGGATTCATCGTGTCCTCCAATCACTGCCACCTAGTTATAAGACTTGGTGATGAACTACAACATGCAACATATGGATAAGACGTTACCTAAACTCTTCTCCATGCTGAAATCTGCGGAAGTGGAGATCAAGAAAGAGCACCAAGTGTTGATGGTCAATAAGACCACCAATTTCAAGAAGCAAGGCAAGCCTAAGAAGAAGGGTAACTTCAAGAAGAGCAGCAAGAAAGTTGCCATACCTACAAAGAAGTCCAAGGCTGGTCCTAAGCCTGATACTGAGTGCTTTTACTGCAAGGGCAAAGGTCACTAGAAGAGGAATTTCCCTAAGTACCTGGCAGATCTGAAGAACAACAACATCAAAAAGAAAGTTATATACGATATACATGTTATTGATGTGTATCTTACTAGTAATCGTAGTAGTGCCTGGGTATTTGATACTAGTTAACTCAAACAGGTGTTGCAGAATAAACAAAGACTAGCGAGAGACGAGGTGACGATGCGCGTTGGAAATGGCTCCAAAGTTGATGTATCGGCACGCTCCCTCTTCATCTACCATCGGGATTAGTTTTATACTTAATAATTGTTATTAGGTTCCTGCATTAAGCATGATCATTATATCTGGATCTTGTTTATTGCGAGACAATTACTTTTTTAAGTTCGAGGTTAATGGTTGTTCGATTTATACGAGTAATATATTTTATGGTCATGCACCTATGATAGATGGTCAATTCTTATTCAATCTCTATAGTAGTGATACACATGTTCATAATATAGATGCTATTGAATGATAACTCTACATACATGTGGCACTGTCGTCTTGGTCACATTGGAGTGAAGCGTTGATGACTACAAGTGCACAGATCATTTGTATCTAGTTTCGAAATAAAGATATCGATCCCACATGGAGCAGGAGTCTGAAGTCTAAGAATTCTTGAATTAAATATGAAAATAGAAATGCTGAAATAAAGTTCTAAGTAATAAGATAAAATGCGAGTATTGTGTAAAAAGGTGTTTTTGGGTTTTTGGTATAAGAGAACAAAAAATAAAGTAAAACAAACTGAATACATAAAGTGAGTATCGCGTGTGTAAAAGAGATTAGAATCTGTAATGGGGAAAAGCATTCTGAGGGATTAGCGGATACACCACTAGCATTATAAAGGTCTAAGGCAAAGATTATTATCATGATCATTCTCAACTATGTATGTGTGGGAGGAACTCCGTATTTGGACAAATAGGCAGTAACCACTGCTCATATCATTCTCATAACCACTATAGACAACAATCAACATCAATTAAATTACTGCGCTATTAAGGGACTTAATTCCGAAGGACGTATCGCATGGCATAGATAGTGTTCTTTGAGTTTCCTTGGTTCCCAAGTTGATACATAAGGAGTGCCAACAACTTTATAGTCACTGTAAGTGCTAACACACCTCCGTCTACCAACAAGTAGTTTCCTCCATCAAGTCCCCACAAGAGGCAAATATTGAGAGGCTGACTTCTCCCAACATCAAGATGAAGACAATCTAACACATGGCCACAACAATGAATATCATAATAAACTTTATCTTATTTCAATCTAATACTAGGGTTTCTCCATCTCCCCAAGAACTAATGATCTACTCAGACATGGAGGCAATCAACATCATGGCAAAAGTAATGGAATCTATCATAGATGAATAATACTTGTATAAATCCACAACGAGTACATAAATTACAACAAGATCTAGACAAGATGTAGATGGGATGGATGGATATGGTGGTGATGCAGTGGTTGTTGATGAAGATCGATGCCTTAGCCTCCCAGATCATTGCAGGGCGAAGATGGATCCCCGGTGGATGAGTTCCCCCTCCAGATGCCTTCCCTAGGTGAGGTTTCGGTGATTTATGGGTGTTCTAGATGTCGTCTCTCTAATCCAATTGCACAGGGTGAAACTATTTGAGTAGGCGGTGTCGATGCCAACTATACGGCAGGAACTATACAGTCGGAAAATTTATTCCCGTCGTATAGTTGGTCGTTAAACCTTTTGTATGCTTTGTTTGCTTCAGGTTTTCTTCTGGTGTTATTGATATTTCCCAAATAAGTGATTTACGTTGTTTTTGCCTCCTTTTCGCTCTAATACAACTTCTCCAAGTATTGTGTCCATCGTGTCCATCATATGTCTCGATCCTGATGAAAATAGACATAAAATATGCGCGCGAGCGCCATAAAATACCAAGATCCTACTACTACAATGCAAAATAATAATATAAAACATGATGCAAATATGCACTCATCAACTTCCCCAAGCTTAGAATCTTGCTTGTCCCGAGCAAGTTTAGCTTTAATGGATGTGATCCTCATATTCATGAAGCTGAGTCGATAAAATAAATGAGGCAGTTGCAGCATGTGTTTATCATATATGATACATAGGAACAAGTTCATGAATAGTACCTTACTTGAACCATCCGAATAATATTAGCAGGCTTCCACACCTTAGCATTTAATAGTTCACAAAAGATTACTCTTAACATGATGTAAAAGTATTCGGTTCGACCGAATGAGTTAACGAGGTAGTCCAAAGTGTTTTAGGATTAACACATTCACTTGGGATTCAAAATCTCAAACGTTTCTTCGTCTTACCACAATACAATGGTTTATGCATATTTGCTCTTTGCACATTCGCTCTTTTTCTTATCTCTTTTCTTCTTTCTTTTTATATATATGCTCACACTTTTGTTTAAGTGATGTGTAAAGGAGCTAGCCATACATTCCACTTCATGTAGGAATACAAATTTTAATGATCTCAATTACCAAATTTTAATTGTATATGAAGCATCTTTGCGGCTTGAAGACTCTACCTCGACTTGTTCTTACTCTACTTTGATAGAACTTTTTAATTTTCCTTTGTTCACTGTTTCTGTCTCAACTTGACTGATCATATATATTTTCTTTCTTTATAAATCGAACCATGAACTTACAACATATTGACTAAATTATCTTTATATGTTCCATTAGTACCAATGGTGTGGAAGACTCCTATTGCTATCATCAAGTGCAAGTAAAATTATTCTCAAGACATTCATATATCTAATAATACAAGCACAAACTCAATAATTCTCCATATATAATAATAAACTCAGAATTTCATAAAAGGGATCGATTATTCCTGAAGGGAATTCTAGTGATGCAAGCTTTATTTCTAAACTTGAACTAATGCAAAACTAAAATAGTAATGTAAAACTTATAAGATAGGTTATAAGGTCTTAATGATCTCCCCAAGCTTGGAATCAAGCCAGGCGGGATCAAATAATCCATCGTGATTATTTGATACCGTGATTATTGTAGATCACTGTGGATCCATAACACGTGGTATCTTCTCTTCATGGGCCAGACTGAGACAGAGGGATTGATTGATGTCCTCTAGTTCTTTAATGTGCAGCTTATAGAGCAGATTATTCCTCTCCATCACTTTCACTTGTTCTTTAATGATCTCATTGTTATTTTGGAGGTTTTTGATCTCCTTAAGACTCATAGAAACACCTACTTCGGTGGTCTGCTTGATATCCTCATCGAGTTTATCAAGATAGAATCGTAGCCACCGAAGATGCCTGGGTGTCCCCGGCGCCTCCTTGTCCATCTCTACGATCTTCAGCTCAAGGGACTTCAATTCCTTCTTCCAGCGTTCTCTATTGGCGTCAATAAACTCCATAGGGAGGGTCCTGATCTCCTCGCCCTGCTCGCTATTGCTTCCGATATCCATAGGAACTCCTCTCCTTGACTTCTCGGATCTGAGTTCCTCTTTGTGGTGTGTCCTCTTGTATGAACAAGAGGTAGTTGGTTCCTGGTGATTATGATTAGAGATATAGACAAGGGCAGTATATAAGAGGGGCCAGAGGTTGGTAAACCTCGCGATAAATACCAAATTCACACCTAAGAAAAAAATCTTAATGGAATAGGAAAAGAAATCATTGATTTGGAGGAGTGCTGTCATGTAACGACCAACTATATGGTCACGGGCCTTATATCTCCGGCCATATAGTTGGTTCCAGGAAGATATTTCCAAATATCTGGAGTCCAGGTCGATTTAGTTACCGACTTGGAACTGACAAAACCTCTTTTTTGAGATGAATAAAAACGCGAAAAAGGGTCAAACCATACAGAAAGTTTAACGACCAACTATATGGCGGGAGGTTTTTCCTTCGACTATATAGTTTGGCTGTATAGTTTCCAGAGGCCGAAAATTATTTTGAAGAAGGGTACAAAACCTTCAACGACCAACTATACGGCGGGCTATTTTTCTCCGGCCGTATAGTTACGCCCGTATAGTTACAGAAACCCCTCAAAAACTTCAGTAAAATAAGAGGAATTCAAAGGAAAAAAATTTAGTAGTAAAAACTGTGAAAGCAAATCACTTATTAGAGTAAGAAAACTAACCTTGCACTTACCGTTTATTTATTCGAGGATGAAAAGGTCCTCCAACAACAAGGATTTCTTCTCTTTTGGAGGGATTGACCTTAGTTCATCTAATAATTGTCGTAAATGAAAATCTCTAGGACTAAAGTCCCTCTCAATAAGATTGGTGTCTTAATGGGAAAATATGGACAGTGCATCCAACATCTTTATTTCTTGCCTGTGCATAATCTGAAACTCAAATCTTGAAGTAAAAGGATACAACGGATCAGTCTTGTCTTATGTTTTTTCTCTCAAGTACTTCCTTTAAGCCATCACAATACATATTAACTCTTATTTTTGTATCAACTATATAAGAACGAAATTTATCGCAAGAGAAAAATATAGAAAAAAGTTCTCTTTCTTCCTTAGCATAATTATTTTGAGCACTATTGAGAGTTCTACTAGCATGATGTATAATATTAAATCTGCGACCTATATGTTGTCCCATAGTTACTGATGACCCACAAGTATAGGGGATCGCAACAGTCTTCGAGGGTAGTATTACCCAATTTATTGATTCGACACAAGGAGAGCCAAAGAATACTTATAAGCCTTAACAACTGAGTTGTCAATTCAGCTGCACCTGGAAATAGTCTTTCTTACATCAGTTTATCAGTAGCAACAGTTTTGTAGTAGCAATAGCAAAGTAACAGTAGCAGTAAATCAAAGGCAGTAGTAACAATACTAGCGAACAGCAGGATATGAGTGCGATAGCCATATGGATGGATGGACAGGCATTGCATGGACGAGACTATTCACATAACTTAAAGATCTAAGGCTATTGCAGATAAATAAGATAAAGCATCCAAGTACTAAACAATCATAGGCATGTGTTCCAAATATAGTCATATGTGCTCACAATGAGAACTTGCACAACATCTTTTGTCCTGCTAGCCCGTTGCAGCGGGCCCTCAAGGGAATCCACTGAAAATTAAGGTACTCCTTTTAATAGAGCACCGGAGCAAAGCATTAACACTCCGTGAACACACATGATCCTCACCACAGCCATCCCCTCCGGCTATCCCAATTTCTGTCACTTCGGGGCCTTTGGATCCGGAAAATGATATGTGTACACAACTTTCAGATAAGATCACAAACAATACTATCATCATGAATCCATAATAAGTTCAGATCTGATATCATGGCACTCGGGCCCTAGTGACAAGCATTAAGCACAAAAAGTTGCAACAAAGTCAAATAGCACTAATAGAGATACTAGGTACCATGCCCTAACAATCTTATTCGATTACATGATAGAACTCATCCAATCCCTACCATCCCCATAGCCTATAGCGGGGAATTACTCACTCATGGATGGGGAAACATGGATGGTTGATGGAGAGGTGTCGGCGATGATGATGCAGATGATCCTCTCCAAATTCCCTGTCCCGGCAGGGTGCCAGAACGGAGTTTCTGGTTTTGAATCATGGTTTTTGGTGGTGCTGGCGCAGCGGAACTCTTTATAGAAAAACAACGAACCCTCCCTTGGTTTTTAGGTCAAGAGGCATCTTATAGGCAAAGATGGAGGCCGAGGGGGTGCCCGAGGCGGCCACACCCCTCCTAGGCGCGGCCAGGCCTAGCCCGCGCGGCCAGGGGGTGTGGGCCCCTCGGATCCCCACTCCGTCTCGTCTTTAGGATCCGTGAGTCTTCTAGTGAAATAGGATTTATTGCATATTTTCCGGGATTTTTCCTGATAGTTGATTTTCTACACAAAAACTAAACACCAAGGTAATTCTGCTGAAAATAGCGTCAGTCCATGTTAGTTCTATCAAAATCACACAAGTTTAGAGGAGAAACAATAGCAAAAGTGTTCGGCAAAGTAGATACGTTTTGGACATATCAACTCCCCCCAATCTTAGCTTATTGCTTGTCCTTATGCAATTCAGTGAAAACTGAGTGCGATAAAAGAACTTTCACGAACACATTTTATTCATATGATGTAAATATTCTCAGCACACAAGTATATACTTAGACAATTCATAATAAGGAGTATGCAACTAAGTCTACTTAGTCATTGCAAGCTATGAAGAGATTCCAACTCAATAATAATAAGTATCATGAAACATAAACATAAGCAACATTTCAATGCTCATAAGAAGGTATGATAGAGTGGTATCTCGCTTGCCTTTGATTGAAGAGAACAACATAAATGCCAAGGCACCTCTGAAGTTCAAGTGAATACAAGAAGTAAAGATATCAAAGATACAAGAATCAAAGTTATGCCATAATTAACCAAGTTTTGAGACAAGCACATTACACTAAGAATGAAAACTATGCTCTCAAGAAGGTGCTCATAGAATAAGTGGTGACTCAACAAGGAAGTGAAAAGGTTTTGAAAATGTTGAAATGCTTCCAAATGCTGAAAGTATGGTACTCATTAGCTTTGAGCTCTCATTGCCCCTATCATAAGCATCTTTAGATGGTTAAGGTGAAAGTGAGGTCCAATATGAGCTATATGCTTGACAGACCATAAACTAGAAATCTCATGTCCCTTGAGTACGAGGGCCGCTCCTCATGCTACTCAACTTTAGTTACTGGTAAGTTCTTGTCATAGTAAATACATGCGTATCATAGAGAACCGCCAATGGGGTACCCCTTGCACATGATACAGGAGCTATCCCATGATCAAAATGATAAGGCAAGCAGATAATGAGCATCTCAGCAGTCTTCTTATTTACCATGGGAAAATGGTGCTTTTTTCTCTCTTTCCTCTTTTCAATATGTCTCTCTTTTTTTATAAGAAGAAAGCTTCATAGATTGCTCATTATGGTGATGCTGCAAGTTTCCACCATGATTAGGCATGGCTTAGGCTAGCGGCCTAGGCGTTTCTCTAACACATATACATAACTCCATGGACTTACAAGCTCCCCTTTTATTCCACATCGACGACATCATAAACAAAAGAGCATGATATCAACTAGGTATAATATTTATCGGTGTTGAAAGCGTTCCCAGTGTCAGCACGGTTCTGCTAACTCCCAGCATATAATTTGCAAGCATATAAATTTTAGGGACAGTGACAATGGTTCTGGTTTATTAAGTGCAAGAAATAAAATGTGCCATCAAGTTCGTGAGAGCTTTACTAGCTAACTTTCTCATACCAAGCAAACATTTTATTTGGAAGAAAACATGGCATAATGAATATGCACGGAATAACAAATGATCCTAATAGGTAGGTATGGTGGAAACTTTTGACAATATTGGTTTTGGGGAGTTGGAAACACGGGTAGAGCTCATACTTAGTGCAAGTGAAGGCTAGCAATAGAGAGGGAGCAACAAACGAGAGAGCAATAACTGTCATAATCATGCTTGCAACAAAACATGACTAATTATGGCATGAAAGTGATACAAGAACTCTGAGGCAAAATAAATCATCAAGGCTTAACTAACTTTGGTTCTGTCATATGCATGCGTGAGCATGTGCTAAGTCGATTCAAATGAAACATTCAGAGGAGGATACCACAATATCATACCAAGTTATGAATAGAACAATGCAAGCAAACATTCATATGACATGCTACAAACTATTAGCAAGCTGGAGCTAATCATAATAAAGCAAGAACTACTAAGCATCCATAAATAACATACTCCTTACATGAACAGACTAAGCATGCCCACAATGATGAGTATATGTCCAAAATGAAAACAAATAGAGTTTATTACCAGCCTCTTACCACACCTCAAGTTCTCATTAATATTCATTATTGCCCTTCACTTGTGTGGCTTGAATAATAGCATGAAACCAAACTCCACTGAGAACTGCTGAACCCTGCAAAGAACTTCACAAAATCAAAGAAGAACAACAAATATTTTTGGTGTTTTCGATTTTTAATGCAAGCACACAAAGCAAAAACAAACAAAACAAAATCTTTTTGGATTTTTCTTAAGGCAAACGAAAGCTAAAAAGGCAAAGAAACAAACCAAGAGAAACAACGAAAACATTTTTGGTCTTTTTGTGTTTTGGGGAAGCAGAAACAAAAACCAAAAAGAAAGCGAAACATGGATATACAAAGAACCGACTGAACATGATATATAGATGAGTGTGATGTCGGTATACCTCCCCCCAAGCTTAGGCTTTTGGCCTAAGTGGGGCTCAATAGCGCGGGTATTAACCCCAAGCTGGTGGGTCATTGTGGGAATGATCATAATCAGGCCCTCGTGATGAAGAAGAAGACGCGCTCCAATCATAGGAGGGCTGCTGGTATGAAGACTCCCCCATGTTGGAGGGCTGAACCAAATCATCTTTGGCATCCTCTCTAACATTCTCCTCTTGCTAGGAGAGCTTCGCCACGTATGTGTCAAGTTATTCCTCTGTGAATGACCATCCTTGCCTGTTATCAAAATTAAACAAAGCAGGTGCAGACAAAGAGACTACTTTCTCAGACCTACCCCCTCTCCAACCACGCTTGACAAAGGATATATCATATGGTAAATCTCTCAAAGTATCCCAGGAAGAAACAAAATTATGCTGAACCATGGAATTGAGATCGAGTCTTTCTATGGGGAGCCGAAAATCTAAATGATGAGGCTCTAAACCATGGAAAACTAGCAACTGAGAGGCAATGAGACCTCCACAAATTCCACCTTTCTCGCGGTTGGTGGTAAGACGATGAGCTATCAAAGCACCCAAGTTATAAGATCTATCCCTATTCAACGTAGCTGAGATAAAAGCTAGATCAAATGAAGATAACTTTCTAGCGGACTTTCTAGCAAGAACACACTTGGTAATGAAATAGGCAAAATATCTAATGGATGGGAGCTGAATGTTCTGAATTTTACCACTTTCCTTTCAGAAGTCGCAACCTTGGAAAATTTCAGCATATAAATCCATGAGTAGCTTAGGCCTCTCTCTGATCTTCTCATAAACACCCTAATGTGGCACTCTAATAGATGCACAAAAATCAGCAAAAGGAAGGTCGAGAACTATATTGTAAATTTTATAGTGGACCATGGGATTAGACAAGGACCAACTAAACCGAAAGTCCTGCACCACAGCCATGGTTAGCTTAACATATTGATATGGTTCCTCTCCAATGAATTGTTCCAACCCTGCATTAGAAATCATAGTTTGGAAATCTTGAAAGATCCCCGCAGCTCTCATAAATTCAGGGCATGGATATATGGAAGGGAAGACTTCCTCCTCACGATGGACTTTTATTGGCTCAAGTACCATCAAATCATGTTGATTCAGGTTGTATGCATTCATCTTCTTTTCTGAAATTTTTAGTCAAACATCAAACAAAGTAATTTCCAAGTTGATAAATGATGAGGAACTACTATAGGAACTTGCTAGAGGGCTAAACATGCATCAAAATGAAATCTCTAAGCATATAACAAGCAGGCAAGCTCACACAACCTTTCACCTACAGTAGCAAAATACTCAAGACACAATCAATCAAAAATCTAATTGGACCAGTGGAGGAGGCACATACCAGAGAGCAATCCCTCCAAAATCAGCAGCAAAGATGGGCTGAGCAAGGAGATCAAAAATCGAGAGCAAGAACAGTATGAACTCGAGCTTGAGAAATTTTTCCGGTGTTTTTCGGGAGAGAGAAAGAAGTGGCTGGGAGGAGACAACTTGGAGGGCCATAGGTGGGCCCCACCCAGGCCAGGCGCGCCTTGGGGCTGGCCACGCCACCAGGGGTGTGCTGTCTTGGTGGGTCTCCCTGGGACATTCCAGGTGCCCCTCTGCCCCTTTTTTGAGGAAAAAATTAATATGAATTTTCTGGAATTTTTCGGGAAACTTTATTTTGGCCAATTTTCAGGTTATGAAAATTGATTTTCACGCAGAAAAAGTTTTTATTAGAAGAAGCAAAAAGCAAACCAAAACCAAAAATATAGAAGTTCTAAGACACTCTAAAAAACAAACAACTAGCAAAACTAAGACTAACAAGAAGAAGAGCAAAGATTGGAGATGAGGAAAATAAAAGTGAGCAAGTATAACCACTGTGAAAACATTGTTCCATTCACTGAAATCCCTTTGTTAACAAGGTTGATAAAGTCTTGTTACCAACAAAATCTTATAGGAAGCGAAACTTTGCATTCCACAAAGTGATTATGTTACCTCAAACTTGATAGCAATGGTCCCAATCATAATGGTTTCAAAACATTCTTGTGGAATGGGACAATATATTTCTCCAACTTTGATGCTCTCAATATTTTCAATGGAATTCAGGCAATAGATCCTATCAATCTTCTTGGGGAAATAGATAGTATGCTCTTTGTCATTAATATTAAAAGTTACTTTCCCTTGATTACAATTGATGACAGCACCTGCAGTATTAAGAAAAGGTCTACCAAGAATAATGGACATATTATCATCTTCAGGCATCTCAAGCACAACAAAATCAGTTAATACCAAGAAATTATGAGCCACTTGAACAGGAACATCCTCACATATATCAAAAGGAATAGTAGTTGACTTATTAGCCATTTGCAAAGATATATCAGTTGGTATCACCTTTCTAGCTGGAGTCTCTTGTAGAGAGAAAAATGCATAACACTAACTCCAGCTCCCAAATCACACAAAGCAGTTCTAACATTGTTATTCTTATTAGAGCAAGGAATAGTTGGAATACCTGGGTCACCAAGTTTCTTTGGAACCTTACCATTGAAGGAATAATTAGCAAGCAAAGTAGAAATTTCCTCATTAGAAATATTACTTTTATTAGAGACAATATCCTTCATATACTTTGAATAAGGAGGCAACTTAATAGCATCAGTGTAACACCCTCAGGTCGGCCCTATGCAAGTTTAAGCGATTCCCGCCAAACCCGCATAGAAACGATTCGAAGGCGCCCACCAGGCACTTTCGTGCGGGTGGAAAATGAAGTAATATCATTACACAATAGTCCATGACGGAACCCACAGAACAGATATATAAAACCATGACTCAATGAGTCAAGAATACACATATACAGTATAAAGATCCAAATCACCTTGAAACCGATACACATCCGAGTACGAACAAGATGAAAATTGGGCTAATATCCCTGAAGAATAACCAATGGCGTCCATAACCCTGCCCAGGCCAAGCTGGGAGGGTAACCCTAATAACGACGTCTATCTACAAACCTTCTTAAAAAAAGGGGTGCTATAAAAGGGCAAAGAAAAAAGAGAGCAGTCAGTACTGAGGCCAGTACACAACGAGTCTTAGAATTCGGCGGTCCTCGCCTACATAGGTATGGTAGACTAAAGCGGCAGCACATCATGCACAAAACAACCTATAGAGACTCGATACAACTGTCGGCTATCCGAGAGGTATAAGAAAGACCTATTCGGATCCAACCTGATACTAACACCAAACATACCCATCCTGGTGTTTCCCCCTCGAGACCAACCGAGGAAGTCGGACCGAGGAACTCACACAGTTGGAAGTTTTACTCATTCCATTATAGTTGAAACAATTACTAGTCAGATATAGTTAGCATGATTCATCCTAATAACATAAGCAGTGGACAGTTTTAGTTAACCATTATATTATAGTTGCAATACTTACTAGTCAGATACATAAACCATGAGAAATTCTAAAACCCAGCAGTTGTTGGTACTTTTATTTAGCCATTCCATTGTACTCAAGCTGATTACGAGTCATTTCATGGTCAAATTTATAGCATTGCTTTAGTTATAGTTGTCTATGACCGAGATACTGTTCTCCAAGTTGTCCATAACAGTGGACAGGGCTTTAAGAAAGTTTTACCCTACAGGGGCACGAATAGTAACACACACGATCAACCTCAGAAAAACCAAATGAAAACCCAACGAGGCATCATGACAAAGAAATCTCAAGATTCATATAATATTTCAGGGAGCCACCCCACCAAGCTACCCTCTACGAAGTTGGTCAGCTCCGAGATGGACCCAGAAGTTTGTAACGATGGCTGTAAACGACTTGAAACCCAAAAGTGTGATTGGGCTTGTCGATACCGTGAAAACGTGGCACGGGGTTCCAAAATAGTACATGCGCTCCACGCGCAATTGTAAATAAAACAGTAAAGCATGGCATATTCATGGCATAAGTACATGATAGTAATAAAGCCCCAAACTACTTTGTGGCCCCAAGAAATAAGATATGACTCAAGCTCATGCTAAGGGAATTCATGGTCCCACATGCGGATAGTGCGAATATTCAAGGAATAGGTATCAAGTACTCAGGGTCCTATGAGACACAAGTGGATGGTTAAAAACCAAATAACATCCACTGCCCACCTGTGCCTCTGCATTATTTACATACTTTCAATTTTAGTTATTAAATGATAATTAAAGCCATGATCATATTCAACATTAAGCATGAGGCATTTCTCCAACAACTGTGGAACATCGACGACGCGAAGCAACACCTGCGCAAGCAACTACGACTCGCAAACCCGACTATTTACCAAACAACAGATAATAGGAGGTTCCATGGCAATATAGGGGCTGCAGGGAAAAATAAAAGGGGTACGAAATCTATAGCATCGCAACACAAATAGCAATATATCAACAAGAGGAAATAAAGACTACAAAAGTAAGATAGGTAGAAAAGGGGAGAATGCTCGCCTGGAAAATATTTCCGAAGTTTCATCCGAAGATCGGGTCAACACTCGCATCCACTAATCGTCCTAATCCGTGAAGAAGCAAAGTACTAGAAGAAACACCGAATACACTATTTAATACTACGGCAGAAAATCGGGCATGATGCATGTATGATATATGACATGGCAAAGATGCTCTGTAATTAGGCAATATTAAACGGAACCAAGGTCCCGACATTTAATTAGAAGTTTCATGTTGTTTAGATACCCCGCAATTTAAATGGTGTCTTAACATGGCAAAATATATCACCGGTTCGCTACACAATTTTAAATGGGAATAATATTAGACTAGATTCGCCCGCATATGGTCTCCATATTTAATTATGAGGTGAATCAGATAAAAGCCCCCGAACTACATGATATGAATGCAATCATGCAAAATTTAAATACAATGAGATATATTTCATATATTATATCATAGAAGGTCTCGGAAAAAGGGGTCACACATTGGAGTTTCGGCGATCTTGAGGTTCCGAGGGTTTGGGGGATCGGACTTCGGAATGGGCTTCAGGATCAGTCTTCGTGTTTCAGGAGGAGATCATGGCGCTCCGTGTGGAAGACCTTGGCGTCGTGGCGGTCTCTGGAGAACTTATCAGATGTCGTGGTCTTCAGAAGATCTCGGCATGGGGATGATTCTCGTCGGGGTCATCCGGGTGGCATCGAGTGATCTCACACGGGCATAAACGAAACATACGGGCATGAATAAGACCAACATTGAGCGTTTACAGAAGGAACATGTAGCATCTACCACCACTCAGCATCGATGGTAAGTAGCAGAGAGCCTGTAGAGACACACCGCACATCCGGTTAAAAAAACAGAGTGGAGGCCGAGCTGGGCAAATAAATAGAGGGCTTACGGCCGTCGCGACAGCTCCTGCCCGTGAGAACGAGCACGCAGGGCAACGACGCTCAGGGTTCCAAGAGGAGGACGACACATGCGGCGGCTCCGGCTGCGGGGAGAGGAACGCAGGGAGAGGACAACGAGCAACACAGGGGCTCACAGGCGGTGACACACGCGCGTCCAAGAATGGAGTGAGGAGATAGAGGCGACGCAGGATGGGGAGAATGGCCGGCGGAGGGGAGGGAGTCACGGGGCGGCGCTGGAGGTGGCCGAGCCCCTGGCGGCGGCACACCAGACAGAGGAGGAGGGCTACGATGCACGGACTAGGCGAGGAGGTAGGCGACAGGCTCTATGAGGCGGGGCGACGGAGGGCTCCGACAGGGAGGAGGCGTACCAGGAGGGTGGAAGTTGGTCGCGGGGATGGCAGTGGCGGCCGAGAGGAAGAGAGGCGGGGCAGTGGCAGAAACGTGGAAGGCGACGGCATCGGGGTTGGGGGAGCTTGCGAGCGACGAGGGGGTCACGGTCGGTCTTAGGTACGGGAGTGTGGAATCGTGAGATAAAGGTGGGCCCAGGGTGGGGGGGTCGATCAGGTCAGGCGTGTGTTGGGTCTGGGTAGGGGCGCATCCGGTGTGTGTGTGGGTGTTGAACGTGTCAAGGCGGGGGGAGGAGGGCGCACAGCGTGCGTGTGTGGTGGGTGGCGGTGGGGTGGAGGAAAGCTACATGTGGATTAGGGTTTAGGTTTTCCTGGGGTTGTAGGCCGGCAGCTGGCTGGGCCTTTGGGCCTGGTTGGTGACGGCCTCCCCCATGTTTTTAAAAAAAGTTTTATTTTATTTATATAGTTGTTTAATAAATTTTATAAAATACTTTTATAAAGAGTTTTCAGACAAAACAAAATATTCGGACGAGCCCGGGTTTTTAATTTGAAATAAAATACGGGGATATTTAGAAAAAAAAATATAGGATTTTGGTGAAAAGATTTTGAGGATATAGATATGCATGATGATATGATGATGCACAAGATAAATACATGCGATTTTCTGGTAGTGGTTTTACCCGGGGTGCTACAATTCGATACCAGTAACAATGGATCTCGCCCTCTAGATTCGCCTCATGGTACGGGGAAAGGGCTGACGATCAAAATCTTCTCGCGTCGTGTAGATCCTTGCGACACCACTAACAAGGATTCTTTCTTTGTCTTGAAACGGCGACACCACCAACAAGGGTTGATACAAAGGACAAAGAAAAAAAGGTGTCAAAAGATAAATCCACCTCTAACTTCAATGAAAGGAGTAAAATTTCATTGATCCCCAATTCAATGTATAAAAGCAAATGATAAGAGTAGTGGTATGGTCGCGACTCCATCCCGCACTCAAAGAATTACTATGTACACGAATAAGTGAACTATGTAATCAACTCTCGGAATTCAGACTGAAAATTTCGACAAACAACATTTAGAAACAAAGGAGTGATACATGCTCATCATCGAATCAGATGCAGAAGATGTCGTCGTGTAGGAGAACACCAGAACATATAAAAAAATAGTGAATTTTGGTCCACTGAAGGGTACAATAGAGGAAAATTCCTCAGATAGCATGAAGACCGGATGTCGAAGCACCGTTACAAGAGGAAGAAGAGAAACCCTAGAGGTACAATGGAAACCCAACCACGAGAATCCCTAGACTCAAAGAAAAGGTAAGACAGCAGATTCAAAACACGTAGAGGTAAGAGGAGAATAGCAGTGGTCAAGGAGTAAAAACAGATCTAATCAGATCTATCCAACCGAATTTTCCAAAGTAGTTTTAACACTCTAAATCGGCCGTTAGCTAGGTAATCCTACAGTCTGGACCAGTGGGGTATCGTAACTGCTGAGCTATGATACCACTTTGTAACACCCTCGGATCGGCCCTATGCTAGTTTCAGCGATTCCTGCCAAACCCGCATAGAAACAATTCAAAGGCGCCCACCAGGAACTTTCGTGTGGGTGGAAAACGAAGTAATATCATTACACAATAGTCCATGTCGGAACCCGCAGAACAGATATATACAACCATGACTCAATGAGTCAAGAATACAAATATACAGTATAAAGATCAAAATCACCTTGAAAACGATACACATCCGAGTACGGACAAGATGTAAATTGGGCTAAGAGCCCTGAAGAATAACCAATGGCGTCCATAACCCTGCCCAGGCCAAGCCAGAAGGGTAACCCTGCTAACAACGTCGATCTCAAAACCCGCTTAACAAAAGGGGTGCCGGGAAAGGGAAAAGGAAAAAGATATCGGTTAGTACTGAGGCCAGTACACGGTGAGTCTTAGAATTCGGCGGCCCTCGCCTACATAGGTATGGTGGGAAGAAGTGGCAGTGCAGCATGCACTAAACAACCTTTAGAGACTCGATACAACTGTCGTCTATCAGATAGGGATAAGAAAGACCTATTCAGATCCAACCTGATACTAACACCAAACATACTGATCCCGACGTTTCCCCCTCGAGGCCAAACGAGGAAGTCGGACCGAGGAACTCACACAGTTGGCAGTTTTACTCATTCCATTATAGTTGTAGCAATTACTAGTCAGATATATTTAACTTGATTCATCCTGATAACATAAGCAGTGGGCAATTTTAGTTAACCATTTTGTTATAGTTGCAATACTTACTATTTAGATACATAAACCATGAGATATTCAAAAAACCAGAAGTTGTTGGTACTTTTATTTAGCCATTTCGTTGTACTCAAGCTTATTACTAGTCATTTCAAGGTAAAATTTATAGCACTGCTTTAGTTATAGTTGTCTATGATCGAGATACTGTGTTCCAAGTCGTCCATAACCGCCGACACGTCTTTTAGAAAGTTTTACCCTGCAGGGGGCACAAATATCAACACACGCACGATCTGTTGGAGATATGCCCAAGAGGCAATAATAAAGTGGTTATTATCATATCTTCATACTTATGATAAATGTTTACATACCATGCTATAATTGTATTAACCGGAAACATTAATACTTGTGTGATTTGTAAACATAAAAGAGTCCCTAGTAAAGCCTCTTGTTAAACTAGCTTGTTGGTTAATACGTGATCATGGTTTCCTGATCATGAACATAGAGATGTTATTAACAACAGGTTCATATCATTAGGAGAATGATGTGATGGACATACTCCTATAGTTAAGCGTAGCATAAAGATCAAGTCATTTAATATAGTTCATTTGCTATAAGCTTTCTGATACATAGTAACCTAACTCCTTCGACCATGAGATCATGTTAATCACCATCACCGGAAGGATGTTTTGATGACATCAAACACCACACGTAACAGGGTGGCTATAAAGGTGGCATTGAGTGTTCGGAAAGTATGGGTTGAGGCACATGGATCAAGAGTGGGATTTGTCCATCCATATGACGGATAGATATACTCTGGGCCCTCTCGGTGGAATGTCATCCAATTAGATTGCAAGCATGTTACTGGCTCACAAGGGATCACATATCACGGGAACGAGAAAAGAGTACTTATCGGTAACGAGGTTGAACTAGGTATGCAGAGATACCGACGATCAAAACCTCGGATAAGTAAACTATCGTGAGACAAAGGGAAATTGGTATCGTATGTAAGTGGTTCATTCGATCGCAAAGTAATCGTAGAAATATGTGGGAGCCATATGAATTTCCAGATTCCTCTATTGGTTATTGTTCGGAGAAGTGTCTCGATCATGTCCGCATAATTCACGAACCGTAGGGAGACACACTCAAGGATTCGACGTTGTTTGAGTAGTTATGAAATGATGAGTAAGAGACCGAATGTTGTTCGGAGTCTCGGATGGGATCCAGGATATCACGAGGAGATCCGGAATGGTCCGGAGAATAAGATTCATATAAGGAAAGTCCTGTTTCGGCGTTCGGGAATGGTTCCGGTGTTTTCATCGGGAATGTTCTAGAAGATTTCGGAATGTCCGGCACTCCGGAGGGGAAGGGTACATGAATGTGTCATAACAATTTGGAATGACTGCATAATGTACTAGGTGTCATCACTGAACAAAATAAAGGGTTTAATCAAATCCTAGTTTGAAAAATCAAACGCCAATTTGAAAAGTCAAACGGCTATTTTGTGAAGTGGAGGGAGAGAAGGAAACCTGGGAAGAGAAGGTTTCCCTTCTCTCCTCCAATCTGCCGGCCAGCAAGGGAGTTGGGGGAGGACTCGGCTAGCCCTAGCCGCCCTCCCACCTATAAAAGAAAGGGAGGGGGCGCCCCCTCTCCCTACACCTTGCCCCTTAGACGGTGCCCCTCTAAACCCTAGGCCAGCCGCCGCTCCCCCTCTAGATGCGGCTGCCCTAGAGCTCCTCTAAACCGCCGTCTAGCTAATCCCTAGCTGCTGGTTGCTCTAAATCCCTTGGTGCCTCTAAACCCTAGATCTCCAAGGCCTCTCTCATAGTCCACCATACTCGCTCCGGCTTAAGGCGAAGCCCTGCGAGATCTCCCCTCTACTTCCGGTACCACGCCGTCGTGCTGCCGGAATCGCGAGGAGAGTGCTACAACCTCCGCTGCCTGCTGGAACAAGGGAGAGGAAGGTCTTCGAAAATTTAACGCAGGACGATTGACGGAAGCGCTGAACGCAGCCTTGGGAAGGATTGTCTACGCAATCTTGAGATCGGAAGTGTACGACTACATCATCCACGAGAATCTGCTCTCGTTAAACACATTGGAATCTTCGAGGGTGAGTTATTCCATCGACTCGTTGCTACAATCTAGTAGATAGATCTTGGCTTGATCATAGATTAGATCTTTATTGTGTGTTCATGCGGTAGAATTTTTTTGTTTTCCATGCTACGAACCCCTACAGTGGTATCAGAGCCGTGTCTATATGTAGATCTGTTGCACGAGTAGAACACAATGGTCATTGTGGGCGTTGATGCTTTTGTTGTCGATTGCTTCTTGTGTACTTTGCATCTTGCGAGATGGTGGGATGAAGCGGCCCGGGCTAACCTTACATGACATCATTCATGAGACTTGCTCCACGCTTGACATGCAACTTGTATTGCATAAGTGGCTTTGTGGGTGCCTGTTTCTCCCAACATAGTTAAGATTCAATTTACAACGGGTGATTGACAATACTAGTATCAATGTTGTGGTTCTTGTTCGTAACTTAGAACGACACTTATTGAAAGCCCCAAACCACGTAAAATATGCAAAGAAAATTAGAGGCGTCTAACTTTGTTTTGCAGGGGTGTGCTGTGATGTGATATGGCCATGATTGTGATTATATATGATGTATGCAATGTTCCTTATTGTAAGTTGACAACCGGCAGGAGCCATATGGTTGTCTTTAAATTCTGTTTATACTCGCGTGTCTATTCAAAGTAGTTGTAATAGTTGAAGATGGTGGACGACAACCATGGAGCGACATCATTGACCTTGATGCAATGCCGGTGATGATGGAGATCATGTTCGTGCTTGAAGATGGAGATCGGAGGTACAAGAAGAAAGGCCATATCATATCACATATTATGAATTGCATGTGATGTTAATCCTTTTATGCATCTTGTATTGCTTAGTTCACGACGGTAGCATTATAAGATGATCCCTCAAGCACACAATTTCAAGTTTTAAAGTGTTCATCCTTAGTAAGCACCATTGCTAAAGCTCGTTGTTTCTGTCACATCCCAAGATTTTCCAAATCTTGAAATGTGAAAATAAATGAATAAAATAAAACTATGTTCAATTTTCAGAGCCAGAAGAAACTTTTTGAATTCAATTAGAACTTCAAACCCATTTGAATTAAATAAAACCTAAAGGTATTTAAGATGATAAACTTTTATTAAAGGAAAATAAAAATAATTAAAATATTAATTTGAAACTCTTAAATGAAAAGATTTGTTTTCAAAAGAAATAGAAGTTCTGCAAATAAGGATTATTTAATAAAGCCAAATTAAACTTTGACCAAGCCTTGGAAATTAAAACATTTAGTTTCTGAATAAAAATAAACAAAGGTTTATTTAAAATAAAATAATAAGGAATCAATATCAAAAATTTATTCAAATAAAAGGTTGTACCATTTTAATTAAAACAATCAAAACTTGTTAAATTTTTTTAAATAGGTTTTCCAAGTATTTTCTAATAAAACCTACTAAAGTGTTTTGACTTTAGTTTAGGTTCAAAATAAATATCTCAAATAAACTAAATCCTATTTGAATTAATAAAGAAAGTCCATATTATTTAAATCATTAATGGACCCTAAAATAAAAGGATATTTTGTTTTAAACAATTTTCCCAAATATCCTTTATTTCCAAATAAAACCTACTGATTTGTTCTGAAAATATTTGGATTTAAAAATGGTGATTTTATCAAATAAATCAAACCCTATTTAAATAAATAACTAAAGGTACATTTTATTTAATTAATGAATGAATCCTAAAATGAATTAAATATTATTTTATTTTAGAAATTTTGGTATTTGTTACTGAACAGAATCAAGTTCAAAAGTTGTGAAGTGTGATGTTGGTTTGAATTTAATTGGTTGTTTGAATCATGTGTTTGAATAATCAAATCAGAAAATAAAATAGAAAAAGAAAAAGCATTCAGTATAAAAAAAATGAAACAAAGCAGCCCAGTCGACAAGCCCAGCTCCAGCCCATCTAGCCCACCTCCTCTCCCGAACCGTTTTCTTTCCCACTCAGAACCGCACCCTCCCAGCAACCGACAAGTGGACCCCGCCTGAAACGTTTTTCCCATCACTGGAACCCTTTACCATCGTTTCTCCTTCTTCCCCATGAGCCCTTCTCCTCACCTCGCTGCCGTTCTTCCGTTAGCTCAATCAATCTGCGTTATTCCGTGCATTAAACCTCTCCGACCACGCCTTTTAATCGCCTCACTCTCTCCGCTTTCCCCAGACACCGCCTCCTTCGCCTCCGAGCCGCCAATTCCTCTCTATACCGCTGCTACTCCGACGACCCTCCGCGGGAAATTCTGGCCACACCTCGTCGCCCCTCAACTGCCTCTGCACGCGAGCTTGTTCTACATCGCCTGGCGAACCACCCAGCGTCAACCGCTTGGCCGCGGCCACACCAGACGCCGGCCACAATTTCGAGCACTTCCGTCGCGACCACTCCGTGAAATCTCTCGGGTAAACCGACAACCTCGAACCTCTCGTTCACGCACCCACCTTCGCCGTGTCTTGGCGCATCGACCGTGCATTTTGTTTGCCTTGAGTGATCCTAAGCCGACCTCGGCGACGATCGAGCAAAGCCGAGGCGCAGCTCCACCGGCGAGCAATCTAGCCCGCTCGCCTCGCCAAGACAAGAACACGTTGAGCTCCCGACCTGCGATCACTGTGAGCATTTCCCACCTTCCTTTGCTTCCTGCTTCGCTAGCGCCGCCGCCGTCTGCCGTCGCCGCCGCGCACAGCCACGCAGCACCGCCGGATAATGGCCATCTGTTTAGGTCCGTTAGATCTAGATCACACGAACAGGAATAGGTCATAACGCCAAGAGGTATGCGCTCGATTCGCACGATCGGACTTAACCCAACGCACTGGCGTGATCCGCAGCAAAGAAACCGGTACCGCAATAGAATCTGCCGCGTGTCCCTGTCTTTTAAAATGATTTGAAATCTGATTTAGTTGTGAATTTCAAATCCTTATAACTTTTGATCCACACGTCCAAATTTGACAAATTTTATATCAATGAAATCAGGAGAACAAGCCCTAAACAACCATGGCCTTAGTTTTGGAAATAGTATCTGATAGCTTGTTTGAAATTACAGAAACATTTGTGTACTAATTTAGAGTATAAATTTTTTTAAAAAATTGATTTTAGGATTAAATCCTTTGCAAAATGGATTTGTGTGACCCTACTGACCCTAGGAACCAACCATAGTGTTAAAAATGATTTTTGTGAAATTTAAGTTGAATTACTTAACTTAGTCATTTTTCTAGCCAAATAAAACCCATTAAAATTGTACTAAGAAAATGTTGCTGCAAGGAAAACCTTGGGAAAATGTTATGGACCAAAACTTTCTGACCCAAAACACCAAACCTTGCCAAGAGCAACTCACTTGGTGAAAAACATAAAGTTTTACTTTAAAAAGAATAATTTTTCACCACATAAAATGTTGAATGGATTTTAAAATAGACTTTGGGTAAAACCCACCAACTAGTGACTTTGCCATTTTGGTAAATGATTAATGTGAACCTTACAAAGTTTATAAACCTAGTAGAGACCAACTTTGCAATAGAATCCTCTTTTTTTTCAAGACTTAGGAACCATTGCTTTGTGTATGTGATTTATTGTTTGAATGTTGGAATGCTACTTAATACTATGCTTGCTTGATTGTAGTGAAATTAGCAAAGTGTGAGACTAGCAAGATCAAGGAGTGACTATCATTCCCTAAAACAAAAAGGCAAGTGACACTACCATCTAAAGTCCTACTATTTTCATTATACTTAGTGGATTTTGTAAACATGCATGAAATTGTTTTATACTTAGGCTATGCTAATCCTAATAGGATTTCCTATACACTCCTTAGTAAAAATATTGAAGTTGTACATGCTTAGCCATGCTATGTTTTGAAAAGAGATACATGTTGAGATTTTACAAAGGTTGTGAAAAAGACTTGTGTTTTGTATAATAAAACAAGGACTCAATGAACCACCTAGGTGGTGGACACTTTATGTTTTGGAGAAGGTGGCAACAAAAGGGAACCATGTCTATGGCAATCACTTTGTGTTGTGCTCCAAATGAAAACCGCCTAGGAAACTTAGAGATTGAACATGTTTCTCCAATTGTGGCTTTCGTGTAAAACCACATGCTATTATGGCTCTGGCTTAGTCAACTACATTAGGAAGACCCATACATTGTCTTTAGTTACCGGACATGGGGATCTGGAATGCTTCATGGGGGCTGAAGACAAGCTAGCAATGATGTGTGGGAGGACCTCTTGGAAAGACTTCGTCACATTCTCAGTCTACCAGTACTCCATCTTGGTGAGCACTAATCCAGTAGGCCACTGGTGGCAACAAGATGGGATTGTGTCATGTGGGTAAAGTGTACTCCTTCTGCAGAAGTTAATAAAATCTAAGTACTTAGCCGTGTCCCCGGTTATGGACAATACTGAGCAACTAAAGTTTGAACTATGGGAGATCTCGACATTCCAACTTCTAATATAAAAACTTGATGCACTTGGGGGTACCAAGGAATTCAAAGAGATTTGATAAAGCTTGTTGCACTTGGGGTTACCAAGGAGCACAAGAACATGATGCACTTGGGGTTACCAAGGAACTCATGAGGTTTTGGATAAAACTTGTTGCACTTGGGGTTACCAAGTAGCTCAAGGGATTTTGACAAGGACTTGAACACTTGAGTGTCTACCAAGGAGTTCAAGGAACTTGGAAAAAGAGATTTGACAAAGGACCAAAACCATTTTTGAAAAGATAGGATAAAATATTGCTTTATGCAAATAAGCCTTAAAACTCTACTTAGCCAAATATGCATATAATGATAGGATCCACTCTTAATATACCAAAAGTGAAGCTTGCCAATACAATTCAAAATGTATTGACCCTTGTGGCTGTGACTTGTAATGTTGCAAGTTGATTGTTTTATTAGATGAAGATTGTTTGATTGACTAGTATTACAAAGTCTACAACCAACATCTGCCTGTGGCACTATGAAGATGAAGGACCCATAATTATATTTATTCCGCTGCAATGTAATGTAATAGCCAAATGAGCTATGTATGATGTAATAAAACTATGTTATTCTTGGTTATAAAAATTTATATTATGACCTTTGTATCTTGATATTACATCTTTACTGTGGATGCTAGCTATTGATCCAGGGACTAGCATTGTAAAACACAGGAGGACTCTACCTTACCAGGTTGGGACCCCTACAGATGGTATCAGAGCATTGAGTTGCCTGTAGGATTTGTAAACCCTAGGATTGGACAAAAACCCTTAGAAAATAGGAGTGTATTTGTTCCAAAAACTTATTTACAAAAACACTTGTAAACTCTCTCCTTAACCATTTTGGTTTCAACTCTACTTCTCTTCTACTTCAACTTGATGGAAAAGCCCAACCATGGCCAAGACTACACCATGTGCAAAGGACTTCTTCAACATCTTCAACTCTAATGACATCAACATCTTCAGCATATTCCCCCAAGGACTTCCAACTTGAAAACTACAAAGGACCACAAGTGAAACAAGGAAGTTTTGCTCAAGAGTTAGAGACTGAGGGAATGCAAAAGTTAGAAAGAGCCATCAACAACTTTGAAGTGATGTAACCAAGAGTTTGTCTCAAGGAAGCCATGATCTCATGCAAGAAGGATCAACCAAGAAGGAAGGGAGGATCACAAGTGAACCATACAGATGGACCACCATAATGTAGTTAAGACAAAACACACCCAACTTATGTGGTGTAACAAAAATATTTTGTTGCCTAAGTATGTGCTTGAACCTTGTATGAGTGAAAAGTTTGTTTTGTGATTGCATGCACATTGCTTGTGTGAATTGTGATGTGTGTGATTAGAAATATTCCCTTAGAAATATCTTGCCTATTCTAATCTTCCTTCAACCCAAACAGATGACTACTCCAAAGGACTCCAAGGTTGATGACACCAACACCAACCAAGCTGACATGGGAGAGCTCATAGCAACCCAACATCAGTTGAACCAATTGAGCTCAGTTCCTAGCCAACAATAGTAATGAAGATCCAGCACTGCAAAAGTTTTTGGAGGAACAATCTCAACTAATGCTTAAGGTGACTAATCAAATGATTAGCATGGAAGAAAATTATCCTAGAAGAGAGTATGATAGCAAGGATGACAAGAATGTTGTTCTAGATGGAGCCCCAGCTTGCATTATTTGTGGAGACAAGGATCATACTTCCAAGGAGCATGAAGGACAATGCCCCAATTGTGATGAAGACCATCCTGTTGGAGAATGCCCTACCTCTCAAGCTACTTGCTACCTTTGTGAAGGAAGTGATCATACTCCTGGCCTATGTCCTATCTATGCCATGGTAGAACAAAGGAAACAAGAAGGATCCAAGTCTACCAAAGGAAAAGGACCACTTATACCTCCAAGCAAGACAACCCAATTCAAAGGATCAAGGAAAATCAAGAAGCCCAAGCAAGACATGAGCCTTGTACAATGTCGTAAATGTAAGGAAATGGGACACTACTCCAGTGGATGCCCAGAGAACATAAAGAATAAAGGAATTGACCAAGTGTGGTGTAACAACTGTAATGAACCAGGTCACTTTGTAGCAACTTGCCCTCAAGAGCCACGTAAAGAACTCAATGACATTCATTGCTTCAACTGCAAGAATCCGGGACACTATGCAAGCAACTGTCCAGAAAGGATGAAGAACAAGTTGAACAAGCCTATGGAGAAGCTCATTCTTGGCCCATGAGTCAAGTATGGAAACCAAGGAAACCATGCAAATGTTTGCAATAAGAAAATTTTATCCAGGACCCAAGAAGGACAATATGTAATTATTGTTTGAAAATTTTTAAGGGTGGTAGTACCCTAGTTGTTTTGAACTTGCTTGTAACCCTATCCTCCCCAAATCTCGAGACGAGATTTATTTTAAGGGTGGTAGCCTATCACATCCCAAGATTTTCCAAATCTTGAAATGTGAAAATAAATGAATAAAATAAAACTATGTTCAATTTTCAGAGCCAGAAGAAACTTTTTGAATTCAATTAGAACCTCAAACCCATTTGAATTAAATAAAACCTAAAGGTATTTAAGATGATAAACTTTTATTAAAGGAAAATAAAAATAATTAAAATATTAATTTGAAACTCTTAAATGAAAAGATTTGTTTTCAAAAGAAATAGAAGTTCTGCAAATAAGGATTATTTAATAAAGCCAAATTAAACTTTGACCAAGCCTTGGAAATTAAAACATTTAGTTTTTGAATAAAAATAAACAAAGGTTTATTTAAAATAAAATAATAAGGAATCAATATCAAAAATTTATTCAAATAAAAGGTTGTACCGTTTTAATTAAAACAATCAAAACTTGTTAAATTGTTTTAAATAGGTTTTCCAAGTATTTTTTAATAAAACCTACTAAAGTGTTTTGACTTTAATTTAGGTTCAAAATAAATATCTCAAATAAACTAAATCCTATTTGAATTAATAAAGAAAGTCCATATTATTTAAATCATTAATGGACCCTAAAATAAAAGGATATTTTGTTTTAAACAATTTTCCCAAATATCCTTTATTTCCAAATAAAACCTACTGATTTGTTCTGAAAATATTTGGATTTAAAAATGGTGATTTTATCAAATAAATCAAACCCTATTTAAATAAATAACTAAAGGTACATTTTATTTAATTAATGAATGAATCCTAAAATGAATTAAATATTATTTTATTTTAGAAATTTTGGTATTTGTTACTGAACAGAATCAAGTTCAAAAGTTGTGAAGTGTGATGTTGGTTTGAATTTAATTGGTTGTTTGAATCATGTGTTTGAATAATCAAATCAGAAAATAAAATAGAAAAAGAAAAAGCATTCAGTATAAAAAAAATGAAACAAAGCAGCCCAGTCGACAAGCCCAGCTCCAGCCCATCTAGCCCACCTCCTCTCCCGAACTGCTTTTCTTTCACTCGTAACGCACCCTCCAAAGAACCGACAAGTGGACCCACTTTGAAACGTTTTCCCACCGACCGGACCCCTTTACCATCTGTTCTCCTTCTTCCCAGACGAGCCCTTCTCCCCTCACCTGCTGCTTTCTTCCCGTTAGCTCAATCAATCTGCGTTATTCCGTGCATTAAACCTCGCCGCGACCACGCCCTTTTAATCGCCTCACTCTCTCCTCCGTTTTCCCCCAGACACCGCCTCCCTTCTGCCTCCAGGCCGCCCCAATTCCTCTCTATACCGCTGCTACTCCGACGACCCTCCGCGGGAAATTCTGGCCACACCTCGTCGCCCCTCAACTGCCTCTGCACGCGAGCTTGTTCTACATCGCCTGGCGAACCACCCAGCGTCAACCGCTTGGCCGCGGCCACACCAGACGCTCGGCTTCGTCAATTTCTGAGCACTTCCGGCGTCGCGACCACTCCGGCGAAATCTCTCGGGTAAACCAGACAACCTCGACCCCTCTCGTTCACGCACCCACCTTCGCCGTGTCTTGGCGCATCTGACCGTGAATTTTGTTTTCCTTCGAGTGATCCCTAGCGCCGACCTCGGCGACGACTGAGCAAAGCCGAGGCGCAGCTCCACTCCGGCGAGCAATCTAGCCCGCTCCAGTGCGCCCCTCGCCAAGACAGCAACACGTTGAGCTCCACCAGACTTCTACGATCACTGTGAGCATTTCCCCACCTTCCTTTGCTTCGCTAGCGCCGCCCGCTTGCCGCACAAGACACCACGCAGCACCGCCGGATAATGGCCATCTGTTTAGGTCCGTTAGATCTAGATCAGACGAACAGGATTAGGTCACTTAAACGCCGAAGAGGTATGCGCTCAGTACCGCACGATCGGCCTTAATCCAACGCACCAGAGCGTGATCCGCAGCAAACCGGTACCGCCCAATAGAATCCTGTCGCGTGTCCCCTGTGCTGTTTAAAACAGATTTGAAATCTCATTTAGTTGTGAATTTCAAATCCTTATAACTTTTGATCCACACGTCCAAATTTGACAAATTTTATATCAATGAAATCAGGAGAAAAAGCCCTAAACAACCATGTCCTTAGTTTTGGAAATAGTATCTGATAGCTTGTTTGAAATTACAGAAACATTTGTGTACTAATTTAGAGTATAAAAATTGTTTAAAAATTGATTTTAGGATTAAATCCTTTGCAAAATGGTTTTGTGTGACCCTACTGACCCTAGGAACCAACCATAGTGTTAAAAATGATTTTTGTGAAATTTAAGTTGAATTACTTAACTTAGTCATTTTTCTAGCCAAATAAAACCCATTAAAATTGTACTAAGAAAATGTTGCTGCAAGGAAAACCTTGGGAAAATGTTATGGACCAAAACTTTCTGACCCAAAACACCAAACCTTGCCAAGAGCAACTCACTTGGTGAAAAACATAAAGTTTTACTTTAAAAAGAATAATTTTTCACCACATAAAATGTTGAATGGATTTTAAAATAGACTTTGGGTAAAACCCACCAACTAGTGACTTTGCCATTTTGGTAAATGATTAATGTGAACCTTACAAAGTTTATAAACCTAGTAGAGACCAACTTTGCAATAGAATCCTCTTTTTTTTCAAGACTTAGGAACCATTGCTTTGTGTATGTGATTTATTGTTTGAATGTTGGAATGCTACTTAATACTATGCTTGCTTGATTGTAGTGAAATTAGCAAAGTGTGAGACTAGCAAGATCAAGGAGTGACTATCATTCCCTAAAACAAAAAGGCAAGTGACACTACCATCTAAAGTCCTACTATTTTCATTATACTTAGTGGATTTTGTAAACATGCATGAAATTGTTTTATACTTAGGCTATGCTAATCCTAATAGGATTTCCTATACACTCCTTAGTAAAAATATTGAAGTTGTACATGCTTAGCCATGCTATGTTTTGAAAAGAGATACATGTTGAGATTTTACAAAGGTTGTGAAAAAGACTTGTGTTTTGTATAATAAAACAAGGACTCAATGAACCACCTAGGTGGTGGACACTTTATGTTTTGGAGAAGGTGGCAACAAAAGGGAACCATGTCTATGGCAATCACTTTGTGTTGTGCTCCAAATGAAAACCACCTAGGAAACTTAGAGATTGAACATGTTTCTCCAATTGTGGCTTTCGTGTACAACCACATGCTATTATGGCTCTGGCTTAGTCAACTACATTAGGAAGACCCATACATTGTCTTTAGTTACCGGACATGGGGATCCGGAATGCTTCATGGGGGCTGAAGACAAGCTAGCAATGATGTGGGAGGACCTCTTGGAAAGACTTCGTCACATTCTCACCGCCAAGATACTCCATCTTGGTGAGCACTAATCCAGGAGGCCACTGGTGGCAACAAGATGGGATTGTGTCATGTGGGTAAAGTGTACTCCTTCTGCAGAAGTTAATAAAATCTAAGTACTTAGCCGTGTCCCCGGTTATGGACAATACTGAGCAACTAAAGTTTGAACTATGGGAGATCTCGACATTCCAACTTCTAATATAAAAACTTGATGCACTTGGGGGTACCAAGGAATTCAAAGAGATTTGATAAAGCTTGTTGCACTTGGGGTTACCAAGGAGCACAAGAACATGATGCACTTGGGGTTACCAAGGAACTCATGAGGTTTTGGATAAAACTTGTTGCACTTGGGGTTACCAAGTAGCTCAAGGGATTTTGACAAGGACTTGAACACTTGAGTGTCTACCAAGGAGTTCAAGGAACTTGGAAAAAGAGATTTGACAAAGGACCAAAACCATTTTTGAAAAGATAGGATAAAATATTGCTTTATGCAAATAAGCCTTAAAACTCTACTTAGCCAAATATGCATATAATGATGGGATCCACTCTTAATATACCAAAAGTGAAGCTTGCCAATACAATTCAAAATGTATTGACCCTTGTGGCTGTGACTTGTAATGTTGCAAGTTGATTGTTTTATTAGATGAAGATTGTTTGATTGACTAGGATTACAAAGTCTACAACCAACATCTGCCTGTGGCACTATGAAGATGAAGGACCCATAATTATATTTATTCCGCTGCAATGTAATGTAATAGCCAAATGAGCTATGTATGATGTAATAAAACTATGTTATTCTTGGTTATAAAAATTTATATTATGACCTTTGTATCTTGATATTACATCTTTACTGTGGATGCTAGCTATTGATCCAGGGACTAGCATTGTAAAACACAGGAGGACTCTACCTTACCAGGTTGGGACCCCTACAGTTTCGAAGCACCACGTGATGATCGGGTGTGTTAGATTCTGCGAGTGTATACAACGTGAGCAAGCCAGATTTTCTCATGCGGAAGCTAAGGTTTAATCTTGACGAGCCTAGCATGTACATACATGGTCTCGGAACACGGATCACTAAAAGGTAAAGCATGAGTCATATAGTAGATATGATGAACATGATGATTGTTCGCCATTGAAGCTACATCAACTCTCGTGATGATCGGTTTTGATGTGGTGGATTTGGTTCGTGTGATCACTAAAACAATGTGAGGGATATTGTTTTGAGTGGGAGTTCAACGGCAATATGAGTAAAAGTTGAACACTATTTACCATAAATTAAATCAAAGTGAATTTGCATAATTGTTGTAGTCATTGGCATCCGTTTACCAACTTGCGCTTAGTTTTAATTGAGATGATAGAACTATAGAATTCTGGTTAGTTACTTTATGAACTGGTATCATATTGTTTTGAAGTGTTAATCTAAAGTTTAAAAGTCCTATTGCAAGCTTTCAGTAAGTTCCGGTTACTCCATGAAGTTTAATAATTGGTATTAAAACAAGAGTGACAATTCCAAGAGTTAGTGTATGAGTATCATGTTTGTCTCCATGATTCTTGATATTCAAAGGATTGTCTTAATATCAAGGTTATCTAGGATCTGAAAGAGTTGTTTCAGAAACCATTATGTGTGGAAGATATTGTGATATCTGAAACGAAGTTTTGGTTACAACATGATAGAGTATAATATGGAAAAAGTCATGTTCTCATATTTGATGAGAATTTGAAAAAGGTTGGAGACACTAGTTGTCCTAATCCACCAAAAGGTTTTGGAGAGCAACATTATACTGGCGATTCATCTTTATAAGCTAAAAGTAGCTTGATCATGAATAATTCCATGATAAGGGTGAATATTTGATGTAGGTAAAATATTTACCACACCAAGAGATTACTAAAGAATGGAATTTGAAAGCACACCAAACATTTGATGATGGTGATCTACTTCAAAGTGCAAGTCCAAAGACATTGGTATTTCATTATACACGCTTTGGACTATGTGTTATGTGTATGACTCCACTATTGATGTTGATAGATTTTTTCAAACAGAAAAGGAAATACTGAAAGAGAACCTCATAAGTATATGGCAGAAAAGAAAATACTAGAATTGTTCAATTTAAGTATATAGATGATATACATGTTATGGCTATATTCTTTGCTTATTAAACAATGTGGTTCTTAAGATTTTGATACTGAATTTGTTGGTGTGAATCGTCATACGAAACAACACAATTCATGAACTACAATGGCCTAAGTAACTAGCAAAAGAATATGTGATGATGTTCATCGAGAACAAATAAAGGGTTATTGTGTTGCTCGTTAAACATCAAAGCTTGCCTTCAAGATTTGTTTTATCAGGTATTATGAGAACAAAAAGGGTTGCCCACTATGACCTCGAGTAAAACTCAAAGTCTAGCTACGACAGAAGATAGAGAGAAGATGAACAAAACACCCTATGCCTCAGCCATAGGCTCTATCATGTATGACATGTTGTGTACAAGACCGGATGTTGCATATCCTGTTAGTTTGAGTAGCAGATATCAAAGTGAGTAGATCACTCGATAGCGGTAAAAAATATCCTAAAGTACTTAAGAAGGACTAAGGATATGGTTCTTTCTTATGGATGTGACGAAGAGCTCGTTGTAAACGGTTACACCGATGCTAGTTGGAACACCAATCCGAATGACTCTAATTCATAATCTGGATACATATTTACTTTGAATGGTGCAGCAGTGAGATGGAGTAGTGCTAAGCAAAGTGTTGAGCAGATATCTTCAACTGAATCGGAATACATAGCTGCTACGGAGGTTTCACAAGAGGCGATATGGATGAAGGTGTTAATTACGGAACTTGGTGTTGTTCCTAGTGCATTGGATCTAATGGCTATCTATTGTGACAATATGGGTTCCTATAACACCCCGGCTTCTCCGGACCGACGGCTGTCACTTCTGGCAGCTTAATAGGATCTCTAGACTAACACCACAGACCAACACTAGTATTTTCTGTGCACTTTGTTGTAACATCCCAAAAATATTAATCTTGGATCATCAAACTCTAATCATCAAAATTAGGGTTAAAAAAAAAATTTCCAACTAAAAATATGAAAGCATTCATATGTGTGTGTATTCAAAATTTGGATTCTTTTGAATTACCATGGTTCTGTGTTTATTTGCTTGTAAAATGATTCTTAGGTGAAATAAACATCATATAAACAATCCCCAAACTTTTCCCAAAGACAAACAACTCAAAATAAACAAATGAAGTGAATGGTCATTTTTGCCAAATTAACTCTCATGCCTACTTTTGCTATCTCTAGTTTTCAAAACTTAACAGAAACATTTGTGGATCTTTTCACCCCTTGTTAGTACTCATAATAAGGTACCAAGGCCCACTTTGTGATCATCCAAAAACATTCAAATGCTCAGTTTAAATGACAGTTTAAAATTAAATCTATCTCGTATGGGAAGATCCCACTATTTCAAAAACCACTTAAACAAGCTCAATTTTCAAAACCCACAGAATCCTCAGCACATGCCTAGCACACCCACCAAAAATCTTTTCAAAATTCAAAAGTAAGTTTCTTGCGGCCATTTCATCAAACAGCTTGCAGATTCAAATCAAAGAAATCACAAACACTATAGTGTGCAGTAAATTTGGCCTAACATGTTCCCTCTCTGGTTGCAACTAGTCTTTAGTAGATCATCTAGCTCAATTGTAAACATCTAGCAGCACTGTGAGCTTGCCTTGCCATCAATGGTGAGAAGGCCGAGCCTCACCTTGCCACCCCATTGCGCCGGCCATATAGCAGCCACCATAGCCTTGCCAACCTTGTCTGGGAGGTATCCAGCACCTCAGCGCCGCTCACTAACCCCATCCCAAGCTACTGCAAGCCGTGGACCACCAGGAACGACGCGCGCCCAGTGCCCCTACGACATGTCGAGCCCGCCCTAGAGCGCCGCACCCGAAACGCGTGCACACGCCGCCCCACGACCGCAGCCCGTGCCCACCGCTTCATCATGATCCCAGGAACACGCCAGACACCCCGTTCTCCACCCCGTGCCTCACAGCCACCGCTCGCCGTCGAAGACGCCGCCTGTGACGTGGAGAGCACCGCACGTTCCCGACTGATTGCCACCGCCCCTAAGCGCGCATTTAAGCTCTAGAGAATCGCCAGGAGACCTCCCCTCGATCACAAACCTCATCCATGCCGCTAGCCGCCCGTAGCCATGTCGCCACCGTCGCCTGCCCATCCCTCTCGGTCTCGCCGTTGAGCCTATAAAAGGAGGCGACCCCCAGCCATTTGAAGCACACCATTCCACTCCCCTCATCTCACTGATCGTTCCACCCTCTAGTCGGAGCATGAGGAGCAGCAACTCGCCGGAATTGTGCCGGAGAAGGCCGCCTCTAGAGAAGAAGGGAGACATTGATTTCGACCACCCCCGGAGCTGCCTCGACCATCCCTGAGCTCACCGTTGACCACTCGTTCATTTGCCTGCCTCGCCATCATCGCTGGAGCCCTGGTATGCCCCCTATGCATCCCCCACTGATCCGCTAGGGTTCGAGATCGCCGGTGACATGTTCATCATCGACGACGATCCCAAGCTGTCAATCTTCCTTCTAATCCAACGAACCACACAACCCCGTACCGCTTCACGTGTTATGAGCCACTGACTGGTGGAACCCCCTGTTAGCTGAGCCCTGCGCTGCGGAGAGACATTGGACCGGCCCATTAACCTTTCCCGCGTAGCCCAACCGTTTTAATTTAGATTTTTCTATTTTAATTCAAACTCAGTTCTATACCTAGATTCAAAAATCAACCCAGCTCGATTTATTGAACCAAAATACATGAAACTAATTTTGTTAGAAAGGAACTGAAATGCTTAATCCAAGCCCGTTGGATTCAAATCATTTGGATCTGTAAATCAACCTTGGTAAAAATAACAAGTCAGAAGCTTTTCTACATTCAAACATTTTTCAAAATTCAACCATAATAGCTTTTGAGTTGATTCCAACTCTCAAAAATCATGTTTGATCATACCTTTCAGAATATATAAAAACATTTGGATTTACTTACAGAAATAATGTTCAAGCAACAAAAGAATGCCACATAGGCATTTCTAGTCACGTTATTTATTTAAAATAAAAAGTTTAAACCTTATTAAATTGTGACACCACTTTAAATCACATTCCCATGTACTGAAATATGTGGTGATGACATGTGTCAACATGATCCCATGTTTGAGTTGGAGAATATTAAATCTTAAGTAGTTTTTCAATGAGTAGAAATTACTTTTCTCGAATTAAAATAAATAAGACAAAAGCTTTAATCTTGTAATGTTAGTGATGATACTAGATCATCTATAGTACACCTTGGTGTGATGATTGAAAATAGTTAAGTATTATTTGGTGATTGTGTACCTCATATTTATTTATAGACGCTAGTAACGACCAAGGATACGAGGAGGAAGGAGGATACTACGAGGAAGAAGCCGAGGAGAACTTCAACCACGGCTCTGCACAAGGCAAGCTAACACTTGCAATTATCAAAGTTAGATAACCTATGGAATGCACTAAGCATGCTTGGTTGGACACATTTGATGATACCCAATCCTAGTTTTACTTGCAAGCTTTATACTTTATTTCTTTATCAAAGCTTTCTCTTAGAGTTTACTTAAGTTACTTGTAGATTTTAGGAGTATAATTAAAGGTTGCATAAAGAGCATTAAATTTGGCCTAAGCTAGATAATCTTGATGTCATCCTAAGGCTTGAGATTGAACTTAATTAATCTCCACTTATTTACCACCCCTCATTAGTACTTACCCCACTTGTAGATGCTAGTGCTAAGCATAAAACTTGATCAACTTTAGATGGGAATACTTGGTGAAAATGGTTATGAAAACCTTGGAATGATGAGTCATTCTACTGAAATGTTTTGACATGTGTTTCTGAACACCAGATGATTTTGATCATGAAAATGTTGAGGCATGAGCCGTAGCCCTTTATAAAACTGATGGTTGTATGGATGCGATACTATTCCAATTTTACCGTACAACCACAATACCCGAAGATTGGGTAGGGCTTGACTGGAAACTTATATACCTTAGTATGGGTTCCCTCACGGCCAAGGTCTGAGCTGAGGCTACCTTGTGAAGATTGTCCACCTGTGCGGTACCCAAGATGACAGTTGGTCATGGTTGGGGGGCCAAACTCACAGGAGAGGTGCCTATACTAGGGCATGTAATTGAAAGGTTAGGATTGATTATCCGCATACTGAGTATGGTGAATTGAGGATTTGTTCCTGACGGATGTATCGAATGTTGTGGTGAAAGTGTATAATCTCTGCAGAGTGTCAAACTATTCGAATAGCCGCGTCCACGGTTATGGACAGTTGGAGTGGCCATACTGTTCCCCTGTCAGATGTTTTCAAAATGATTTGTGAAATGAATTGAGACTTTGACTTGACCACAATAGAGTTGTGACATGAAATTCAAGTTCCCACTTAGGTGTTATAAAATTTCAACTAGCTTTCTTTCGTTCTGAACTTAGTAGAGGTAAATCTGGCTTTTTGCAAAACTACCCTAGAGCTTAGTGTCCTACTACAAAAACCCCTTAACTTGTTAGTATTAGTTTGCGAGTACTTAAAGAGTACTCATGGATTTGTCCCTGGCTATTCCCGTGGCCAGACTATGAAGAGGAGTACCAGGATGATGGACCACAGGAAGGTTACAACAACTAGGATCATCTCCCATCGTCAGCATTGCCTGTGACCCCGAAGATGGAGCTTCACCTACTCTACCTTTATTATTACGTTATTCCGCTGCTTGAGTTGTATTAAGAACTGGATCATGAGATCCTTATTTGTGTAAGACCTTATGTATGGTTTGTAATGGATGATGTACTGTGATATCCAAATCTGTTATGTCTCGCAAAAATGGTAATCGTGGGATTGCGATGTATGGCATAACAGGCATCTGGGATTAAAAATCCGGGTGTTGACATTTGTCCTCACTCGTGCGCACCCGATACCCACTTCCCGATCGGTCACCCATCCTCGAATTGCTCCAGGCCAAGCACGCTTAACCTGGAGGTTCTTTTTAGATGAGCTTTCGGAAAAGAAGTTGCAACTTGCTGGTATGGGTATACTATAAATCCTATTAAGCCATGCGCCAGGGTCTCAACATATACCTACCCTTAGAAGATGGACGCCCTCGTCGATCAACCACAAGCTAGGAACGTCCCCTCTTGGCACATGTCTATGCGTCTAGTGCCGGCACATGTGCATGCCGTGTCCACTCCGGGCCACACGCGCCTTGCTCCACATGTCCACAACTGACCCGCACACGCCCGTGTAACCGCAAGGATCGGCTCTGATACCACTTTGTAACACGCGGCCTTTCTAGAGGCTTTCACTTCTGGCAGCTTAATAGGATCTCTAGACTAACACCATAGACCAACACTAGTCTTTTCTGCGCACTTTGTCCTCACTCGTGCGCACCCGATACCCACTTCCCAGTAGGTCATCCATCCTAAAATTGCTCCAGGCCAAGCACGCTTAACCTGGAGGTTCTTTTTAGATGAGCTTCCGGAAAAGAAGTTGCAACTTGTTGGTATGGGTATACTATAAATCCTATTAAGCCATGCACCATGGTCTCACAGTGCCATAGGCAATGCACAGGATCCAAGGTCACACAATAAGATGAAGCATATCAAGCTACATTTTCATGCTATTCGCGAGCATGTCCAAGATGGTGACATAAATATTTGCAAATTACACACATATCTGAATATGGAAGTTCCGTGACTAAACCTCTCCCTAGGGAAAAACATGACTAACACCAGAACGCCATGGGTGTTAGGTATATTACCATGTAATCTAGATTATTGACTCTAGTGCAAGTGCGAGACAGTTGGACATATGCCCAAGAGGCAATAATAAAAGTTGTTATTATTATATCTTTGTGTTTATGATGAATGTTTGCATCCCATGCTATAATTGTATTAACTGGAAACATTACTACTTGTGTGTTTTGTAAACATAAAAGAGTCCCTAGTAAGCCTCTTGTTAGACTAGCTTGTTGATTAATAGATGAGCATGTTTTCCTGATAATGGACATTGGATGTAATTCATAACAAGATCATATCATTAGGAGAATGATGTGATGGACACACTCCTATAATTAGCATAGCATAATATCAAGTCATTTAAACTTTGTTTGCTATAAGATTTTAAATACATAGTAACCTAATCCTTCGACCATGAGATCATGTTAATCACCATCACTGGATGAATACTTTGATGACATCAAACACCACTTCATAACTGGGTGGTTATAAAGGTGGCATTGAGTATTCTGAAAGTATGTGTTGAAGCACATGGATCAAGAGTGGGATTTGTCCATCCATATGACAGATAGATATACGCTGGGCCATGTCGGTGGAATGTCATCCAATTGGCTTGCAAGCATGTGACTAGGTCACAAGGGATGTCATATCATGGAATGAGTAAAGAGTACTTACCAGTAACGAGGTTGAACTAGGTATAGAGATACCGACGATCAAACCTCGGATAGGTAAAGTATCGCGAGACAAAGGGAATTGGTATCATATGTAAAATGGTTCATTCGATCACAAAGTCATCGTAGAAATATGTGGGAGCCATAATGGATTTCCAGATCCCACTAAAGGTTATTGATCGGAGAGGTATCTCGATTATGTCTGCATAGTTCACGAATCATAGGGAGACACACTTAACGATTCGATGTTGTCTAGTAGATATGGAATATGAGTTAGAGACCGAATGTTGTTCGAAGTCTCAGATTGGATCCAGGACATCACGAGGAGATCCGGAATGGACCGGAGAATACTATTCATATAAGGAAAGTCAATTTCTGGGGTTCGGAAATATTTTCTGTGTTTTGACCAGAAGCTTCTAGAAGATTCTGGAAGGTCCACCAACCCAGAGGGGGGCACTCGGGACGCGCCATGCCCTAAGGGGCTGGCTGCACTATGCCCTAGGCCAACTCGACAAAGAAATAGGAAGATAGAAACAAACTCTAGTTTGAAAAGTCAAATCCAAGTTTGAAAAGTCAAATCCTAGTGAAGGAAGGAAAGCAAACCTTAAGGGACAAGGTTTCCCTTTCCCTCTCCTTGCCACCGGCCTAGAGGAGTTGGAGGAGGACTCGGTCAGGGCTGGTAGCCCTGGCCGCCGCCCCTCCACACATATAAGGAGGGGTGAGGGCGCCCCCTAGCCTCTCACCCCAAACCATAGCTGTCGGCGCCTCCCATCTCTCCCCCATACGCTACTCCGGCTTAGGCGAAGCCCTGCAGTAATCTCTTCTCCTCCACCACCACCACTACACCATCGTGTTGTTGGGATTCTGAGGAGATGTACAACCTCCGCTGCCCTGCTGGTACAAGGGAGAGGAAGGTCTACATCGATTACCGTACGTGTGATCGACTGCGGAAGTGCTACCCGAACATGGCACCGCAAGGATCGTCTTCACGATCTTGAGATCATCAAGTGATCGACTATATCAACCATGAGATCTGAATCTTGTTAAATGCTTTGGATCTACGAGGGTTAGTTCTCTACAAACTCATTGCACCGATCTCGTAGATTAGATCTTGGCTTTTTTGTGTTCATGCGATAGAATTTTTTTTCCATGCTACGAACCCCTACAATAATTGTATTAATAGGAAACATTAATACTTGTGTTTTTTGTAAACATAAAATATTCCCTAGTAAGCCTCTTGTTAAGCTAGCTTTTTGAATAATAGATGATCATGGTTTCTTGATCATGAACATTGGATGCTATTAATAACAAGGTCATATTATTAGGATAATGATGTGATGGACACACACCCATTGTAAGCAAAGCATTAGATCAATTCATTAAGTTCATTTTGCTAGAAGATTTCAGATACATAGTAACCTAATCCTTCGACCATGAGATCATGTTAATCACCGTAACCGAATGAGTACTTTGATGACATAGAACGCCTCTTCTGTAACTGTGTGGTTATAAAGGTGGCCTTGGGTACTATGAAAGTATGTGTTGAAGCGCATGGATCAAGAGTGGGATTTGTCCATCCATATGACGGATACATATGCTCTGGGACCTCTTGGTGGAATTTCATCCAATTGTCTTGCAGGCATGTGACTAGGTCACAAGGGATGTCATATCATGCAAAGAGTAAAGAGTAATTATCGATAAGGAGGTTGAACTAGGTATAGAGATACCGACGATCAAACCTCAGATAAGTAAAGTATCACATGACAAAGGGAGTAGGTATCGTATGTGAATGGTCCATTCGATCACGAAGTCATCGTTGAATATGTGGGATCCATTATAGATCTCCAGATCCCGCTATTGGTTATTGACCGGAGAGGTGTCTCGATCATGTCTGCATAGTTCACGAACCGTAGGGTGACACACTTAAGGTTCGATGTTGTTTAAGTAGATATGGAATATGATTTGGAGACCGAATGTTGTTTGGAGTCTCGTATTGGATCCATGGCATCACGAGGAGAACTAGAATGGTCCGGAGAATAAGATTCACATAAGGAAAGTCATTTTCCGGGGTTCAGAAATGTTTTCGGTATTTTGACTAGAAGCTTCTAGAATGTTCTAGAGGAGCCACCAGTGGTCCCACCACCCCGGGAGGGGGCCACTTGGGTTGAGGCATGCCGTGGGGTAGCACTAGGTCCTGCTACACCAAATCCCAAGGGGAAAATTCGGCCACCAAAGGATTTGGGGACAAACCCTAGTTTGTCAAACCCTAAATAAGGAATGGGGATGTTTCCCACCTCTTCCCCTGGATGAGTTGGGGAAGGAGTGGGTCAAGGGCTGGGAACCCTTGGCCACACTTGATGCGGCTCAGATCATTGTAGATCTTCATTGGGAAACCCTAAGAGGAAGGTATGATGAGCATAGTAGTAGGTCTTCCCTCTGTAAGAAACCAAGGTTATCAAACCAGTAGGAGGAAGGGCACGACTCAAAGGTGTTTCTAGCATCTTGGAAACCTGCACAACACAAACTCAAGACTTTGCCCCAACAAACAGTGAGGTTGTCAATCTCACCGGTTTCCTGAAAACAAAGGATTAAACATATGGTGTGGAAGGTAATGGTGGCTGGTAGAAAGTAAACAGTAATAGTGGAAGATGTATCAATGGTAAAGACTGGACCGGGGTCCACATTTCACTAGAGTTGTTCTCCTTAAGATAAACAACATAACATTCTGGGTAAACAAATTACAGCGGGGCAATTGACAGGACTGAGCAAGGCATAACAATGCAATATTAGACATTCATTATCCTATGAGATTCGATTGGGCAATATAACAATATACATAGACCGCCATCCAACTGATAAGTTGCAAGAAACGGATAAATGCTTTAAGCAAAGTGTGTAAAGTAAATAATACAATTGTTCCATGAACAAAAGATCGTTGTTTTCTCCCTAGTGGCAACAGAACATCTACAACCTTAGAGATTTCTGTCAGTTCCCCATATTCAATAGAGGCATGAACCCACTATCGAGCATAAATACCCCCTCTTGGAGTCACTAGCATCTACTTGCCCAAGATAGCTACTAGAAACAGAGAGCATGCAAGATCTCAAACAACACAGACATGATAGAATCAATAAGACAAAACCATTAATCAATCTAACATAGGTATCTCAATATCCATCGGATCCCCGCAAACACAACATGCATGATTACAAATATGATCTTGATCATGAATGGAGCTCACAAGATCTAAACATGGTAGCACAAAGGAGGAGAAACTACCATCTAGATACTGTATGGACCCATTGAACAAGGTGGAACTACTCACGCATTATACCGGAGGCTGTCATGGTGATGAAGAAGGCCTCCGGGATGATCTCTCCCCTCCGGTAGGGTGCCGGGAAGACCTTCAGATGCCCCCTGATCTAGGGATGATGGTGGCGGTGGTTACGAACTTTTTCATGGATATTTGGTCGGGTACTTAGGGTTTAGGTATCGTGGGCTTATTATGGGCGAAGGGGGAGACCGAGGGGGTGCCCGGGGCGACCGCATCCCCCTAGGCGCGGGCCAGGCCTAGTCGCGCGGCCAGGGGGTGTGGGCCCCTCGTGGCCCTACTCCGTCTCGTCTTCTGGCTCCGTGTTCCCCTCGGTGAAATATTGACTTTGGATTTTGTCCCGTCCAATTCCGAGAATATTCATTTTATGACTTTTCTAGAACCAAAAACAATAGAAAATAGGCAATTGGCACTATGGCATCTTGTTAATAGGTTAGTCCTAGAAAATGTATAAAAATACCTCAAAGTGTAGACAAATAAAAGCAAAGTGGATATTAAACAAGCATGCAACATCAAAAATTATAGATACATTTACGACGTATCAGCACTCCCCCTCAAGGTCTTCACCGATTCCATACGAGTGCGGAAGCGCTGCCGGAACACGGCATCGGGGAAGGATCGTCTATGCGATCTTGAGATCGACATGTGATCGACTACATAAACCATAAGATACGATCTCGTTAAATGCTTTGGATCTATGAGATCTCATAGATTAGATCTTGGCTTTGCCAAAGATTGGACCTTGGTTTATGTGTTCTTGCGATTTTTTTGTTTTCCATGCAATGAACCCTATAGATGTCAACTACATAAGAAAGTAGGGTAATAATGTTGGAATTATGCCCTAGAGGCAATAATAAAGATGTTATTATTATAATTCTTGTTCATGATAAAGTTTATATTCCATGCTAGAATTGTATTAAGCGGAAACTTTAATACTTGTGTGGTTTGTGAACAACACCGTGTCCCTAGTACGCCTCTATGGACTAGCTCATTGATTAATGATGGTTAAGGTTTCCTAACCATAGACATGAGTTGTCAATTGATAATGAGATCATATCATTGGGAGAATGATATGATGGACAGACCCAAACTAAGCGAAGCAATTAGATCGTGTCATCGTGTTCGTCTTTGCGAAGCTTTTCTTATGTCAAATATTGTATTCCTTAGACCATGAGATAATACAACTCCCTGGTATCGTAAGAAAGCTTTGAGGTCATCAAACGTCATCCTATGAGAGGGTGATCATAAAGGTGTCTCTCAGGTGATCGAAAAGTATCTATTGGGTTGTATGCATCGAGATGGGATTTGTCCCTCCCAAGTCGGAGAGATATACTTCGGGCCCACTCGGTAATCGATATCAACACCGCTTGCAAGCATGTGGTTAAGGAGTTAATCACAAAGTGATATCGGATTACAGAACGAGTAAAGTACTTGCTGTGAACGAGATTGAACTAGGTATGACGGTACCGACGATCGAATCTCGGGCAAGTAAAATATCGCGAGACAAAGGGAATATATATATGGGATTGATTGAATCCTGGCATCGTGGTTCATCCGATATGATCATCGATGAATGTGTGGGAGTCAATATGGGTTTCCAGACCCCGCTGTTGATTATTGATAGAAGATCATGTCTGCATATTCTCGAACCCACAGGGTCACACACTTAACGTGTCTCGACGCTAGGATAGATTGGATAATTGGTTTATGAGTTTTTGTTCAGAGTCTCGGATGGGATCCGGGACATCACGAGAGAATAAGATTCATATAAGGCAGTGCAGTTTTTGGAGTTCGGAATTGTTCCGGGTTAATCGGTATTGTACCGGATGCTTCTAGAACCTTCCGGAAGGGGACCAACGTGGCCCCACCTTCCGGGAGGGGGCATGGGCCTATGAGGGAGTTCCCTGGCCGCATTGGGCCAGGGGCACAAGGCCCCATAGGGCCCAGCAGGCCAAGAGAGGTTTAAACTCTAGATAGAGCTTCTAGAAGGGGGGGGTTTCCTTGCCCCCCACTCTTCCTCCTTGGGGCCGCCGGCCTTGGCTTGGGGGAGGGGCTAGGGCTGCACCCACCCCTCTATATATAGAGGGCTGGGGGCGCACCAACCCCCAACACCTTCCCCTCCAACCCTAGCTGCCCTGCTGCCCTCCTCTCTCCCTCCCGACTGCTTGTAGGCGAAGCCCTGCTACAGAAATTCTCCACCATATACACCACGCCGTCGTGTTGTAGATCCAATCCGTCTCTCCACCATACTTGCTGGTCCGAGGAAGGAGGAGACGTCGAGGTGCTGCACGTATGCATCTCACGGAGGCACCGCCACTTGTGGTGCTAGATCGGATCGGATCGCGAGGAGGAGAAGCGAGTACGACTACATCACCCACGTTCCGATTTAACGCTCATGCGCGAATCTTCAAGGGTATGAAGATCTAATCCAATCTCTCTCGTTGATTGCATCTCCTAGATTAGATCTTGGCTTCCCTCTGTTCGTATCCGTAGAAAATTTTGATTTACTATGCCGCGAAACCCTTCAGTGGTATCAGAGCTAGATCTATGCGTAGATGTGTTTCACGAGTAGAACGCAACATGGTTGTTGCGGGCGTTGATGTTTTCTGTTGCAAGCCTCTTGTTTGTGTTCTTCTTATGACGCAGGATAGTGAGATTGAAGCGGTCCAGGCCAACCTTACGCGACGTCGTTCGCGAGACCGGCTCCGCACTTGACGTGTGGCTTGTTCCACACATGCGGCTGGTGGATGCCAGTTTCTCTCACTATAGTTGTCATGGGATTAACACCGGAGTTTGGCAACCATAATATCACCGTTGTGGCTTTCCGTAGGTAAGAATCATTCTTAGCATCTACTCCCATAAGCCACGTAAAACATGCAACAACAAAGTAGAGGCGTCTAACTTGTTTTTGCAGGGAGTGTTTTCTGTGATATGGTATGGCCCAAGATGTGATGTGTATAATGTATGCGATGATCATGTTTTGTAATGTTTCACGACTTGCATGTCGATGAGTACACAATCGGCAGGAGCCATATGGTTGTCTTTATAATTGTGTATGACCTGTCTGTCAACTTCTTATGCGCCATGTAATAGTTTCACTTTATTGCTAAGTAGTTAGCAATAGTTGTAGTTGCTATTAGTGGTGGAGGCAATCATGGTGGAGTGATGGAGATCATGCCGGAGCGCACAAGATGGAGATCATTGCGCGAAGATTGGCTATACCATGTCACATTAAAGTTATATGCATGTGATGTTTATCCTTTTATGTATCTTATTATGCTTAGGTCGCGACGGTAGCATTATAAGATGATTCCTCACTTAAAGATCAAGATAAAACTGTGTTCTCCCCGAGTATGCACCGTTGCGAAAGTTTGTCGTGTCCAAGCATCACGTGATGATCGGGTGCTATAGACTCTACGCTCACATACAACGGGTGCAAGCCAGTTTTGCACATGCGGAAATACTTGGGTCTAACTTGACGAGCCTAGCATGTACAGACATGGCCTCGGAACACAAGAACCGAAAGGTTAAGCATGAGTCATCTGAATGATATGATCGACACTTCGTTGTCCACCATTGAAACCACATTTCTTCTCGTGATGATCGGATTAGGTGTGGTGAATTTGGATCGTGTTCACTAAACAACTTGAGGGATGTTGAATTTAGTAGGAGTTCATCTAGTAATTTGATTAAAAGTTGAACTAGTTATCATGAACATAGTCTAAATTGTACTTGCCAATACTGTAGATCACATGGCCAAGTCCAACTTCAACTTCAACGTTTTTGCTGAGAAGGAAAAGCTTAGAAACAATGGGTCTAACTTCGCCAATTGGTTCCGCAATCTAAGAATCATTCTCTCTGGCGGTCAAAAGGACTATGTCCTTGGGAAAGCGTTAGGTGATCCCCTGCTGCAACTGCGCTGGCTGATGAGAAAGATGTCTATCAGTCGCGCAAAGATGATTATGGTGTGATTAAGAGCACCATGTTGTTTGCTATGGAACTGGAACTTCAAAATCGTTTAGAAGACTATCCCGGGCCCTTTGAGATTCTCGAAGAGCTGAAAACCATGTTTCAGACTCATGCCCGTTCTGAGAGATATGAGATCTCTGAGAAGTTCTTTAACTGCAAGATGGAGGAAGGGAGTTCCGTTAGTGAGCATGCCATTAAGATGACGGGCTACACTCAACGCCTTAAGCAACTGGAATGCACGATTCCAGAGGAGCTCAAGATTGACAGGGTTCTGCAATCACTCCCTCCCAGCTACAAAAGTTTTGTAGTGACTCATAATCAGATTGGTTCCACTGATACGATCACCGAGCTCTTCGCAAAGCTGAAGGCCGCGGAAGTGGACATCAAAAAGGATAATCATGTGTTGATGGTCAACAAGCCCACCTTTAAGAAAGGTAAGGGAGCAAAGAAGCCCTTCAAGAAGGGCGGTGGCAAGCGCACTGCCCCTGCTGAGAAGAAGCTCAAGTCTGGTCCTAAGCCGGACACTGAGTGCTTCTATTGCAAGGACAAGGGTCATCGAAGCGCAATCGTCCAAGTACGTAGCGGACAGGAAGGCTGGAACCATCAAAGGTATATTTGATATACATGTTATTGATGTTTTCCTTACTAGCCCTCGTTGTAGTGCCTGGGTATTTGATACCGGTTCAGTTGCTAATATTTGTAACTCAAAAGCAGAGCTACGGAATAGACGGCGCTTGAGGGATGAGGTGACGATTGGCGTTGGCAATAGATCAAGAGTTGATGTGATGGCCGCACGCCTCCTTAGTTTTACCTTCGGGATTAGTTTTAAACCTTAATAAGTGTTATTATGTGCCTGCGTTGAGCATGAACATTATTTCTGGATCGTGTTTATTGCAAGACGGTTAGTCATTTAAATCGGAGAATAATGGTTGTTCTATTTATATGAGTAACATCTTTTATGGTCATGCACCTATTGTGAATGGTTTATTTCTTCTAAATCTCGAAAGGGATGAAACACACATCCATAACATTGAGGCTAAGAGATGCAAAGTAGATAGTGATAATACTACTTATTTGTGGCAATCGTGCCTAGCTCATATTGGTGTAAAGCGCATGAAGAAACTCCATTCTGATGGACTTTTGGAGTCTCTTGATTTTGAATCATTTGACACATGCGAACCATGCCTCATGGGCAAGATGATCAAAACACCGTTCTCCGGTATGATGGAGCGAGCAACGGACTTGTTGGAAATCATACATACCGAGGTATGCGGACCGATGAGTGTTTCGACGCGCGGTGGATATCGCTATTTTCTCACTTTTACCGATGACTTAAGTAGATATGGGTATATCTATTTAATGAAACATAAATTTGAAACATTTGAAAAGTTCAAAGTATTTCAGAATATAGTGGAGAACCATCGTAACAGAAATATTAAATTTCTGCGATCCGATCGTGGAGGTGAATATTTGAGTTATGATTTTCTCACGCATCTTAAAGCAAGCGTAATCGTTTCGCAACTCACGCCACCCGGAACACCACAACGCAATGGTGTGTCTGAACGCCGGAATCAAGCCTTATTAGATATGGTCCGATCGATGAAGTCTCTTACTGATTTTCCGTTATCATTTTGGGGTTATGCATTAGAAACCGCTGCATTCACTTTAAATAGGGCTCCATCTAAATCTGTTGAGACGACACCGTATGAACTGTGGTTTGGTGCTAAACCTAAGTTGTCGTTTCTTAAAGTTTGGGGATGCGAAGCTTACGTCAAGAAGTTGATGCCAGATAAGCTCGAACCCAAAGCGGAGAAATGCGTCTTCATAGGATACCCTAAGGAAACTATTGGGTATACCTTCTATCACAGAACCGAAGGCAAAGTGTTTGTCGCAAAGAATGGTTCCTTTCTTGAGAAGGATTTTCTCTCGAAAGAAGTGAGTGGGAGAAAAGTAGAGCTAGACGAGGTTATTGAACCTTCTATTGAATTGGAGAGTAGCGCAGCACCTGAAATTGTTCCAGTGCCGCCTGCACCAACAATAGAGGAAGCTAATGACAAGGATCATGAAGCTTCGGATGATGCTGCTACTGAACGTCGCAGGTCGACAAGGTCGCGTGCCCCTCCTGAGTGGTACGGCAACCCTGTCTTGACTGTCTTGTTAGTAGAAGACAGTGAACCTACGAACTATGAGGAAGCGATGATGAGCCCAGACTCTGAGAAATGGCTAGAATACATGAAATACGAATTGGGATCCATGAGGGAAAACCAAGTATGGACTTTGGTGGACCCTCCTAGCGACCGAAAGGCCGTTGAGTGCAAATGGATTTTCAAGAAGAAAACGGACGCGGATGGTAATGTTACCGTCTATAAAGCACGACTTGTCGCGAAAGGTTTTCGACAAGTTCAAGGTGTTGACTACGATGAGACTTTCTCTCCCGTAGCCATGTGTTATCACCATATTTTGGCCAAAGGCGGGGATGGGCCGTGATCAAGATGGGCTTGGAGGATACATATATTCAACGTGTTGTTGGATCGGCCTAGTGCGTAGATTTGGGCTGAATTGCCCGTGTATCTTGTATCATAGTAGGATTCGTGTTTGTTTAGGTTCCGTTTATGTTTAGGTAAAGATAGAGTTGTAGAGTTATTCCAAAAGTAGAGAGTCTCCGGACTATAAATATGTACCTAGGGTTATTGAAAGAGAACAACAACCACGTTCACGACAAACACAATCTCAAGATCGCCACCCCTTGTTCTTAGGGTTTCTTTCGGGTAGTGCCATGCTGCCTAGATCGCATCTTGCGATCTAGGCGATCTACTTATTTCGTTACGGTTTTACTCGTCTTGAAGCGTTGTTGATGGCGAGTAATACCATTATCATAGATTGTTTGAGGCTAGCATCGGCCTTGTTTCATTATTATCGTCGGGTTATGCTACCTCTAGCTATCTCGCTACCCTTGCACCGTGTCCCAAAGTGCAAGGGTAGCACCTTGCTTGATCCTTATTTAGTCGATTCGATCTGTTATAGTTGTGCCTTGTTCGTCAAGGTTTAGTTTAATATCTACGTAATCAGGCCTTACAAACGGGTTGAACGATCCGGTAATGCATAAGGATGTGGCTTATTCGTTCTAGAGAGGATGTTCCGGTAATTGGCTTTATGTTGGTTATTAGGCCTCCTCTAGGGTTGATATTCTTCATCTTTTGTACGTACTAGGCTCAATTACGCGTAGGACGTTCCAGTTACGTGGTGAAAACGTTAAACTATCGTAGATCGATTTAACTTGTAGTGATCAAGCAAAACCCCATGTTATCATAAATCTAACGCAGAACCATGGGGCAATCGGCTTTAGGAGCCGATTTACAGGGAAACCTGGGAGCCGATTACGGCTCGAATTTTACGTATACTTGTTTATCATGCAGGAAATCAATCGGAGCAATCCTTCACCTTCCTGACCAGGTATAGGTCAGGTGGCACGCCCTCGAACCAAGCCAGGACGTGTGCCGGAGCTTTTGCGGGCCGTCGCCCGAGGGACCAGGGCCCACCAGCAGTCCTGGGAGCCTCCCGGCTCTTCGTGTTGTCAGTCGCTGCTCGCCGGTGGGTTTTGGCAGGCAACACATTCTGGCACGCCCGGTGGGACCTTCAACAACGTCTACATCAACACCCGACGCGGCGATGGAGAACAGACCAGTCACTTACGACGATCTGCCTGGCGAGCACAAGGCCAAGTACGACGAGATCAAGGCCCTCTTCGAGGAAGACCTCATCAGCTCTTTTGAGAGGACCCGTACGCATGGCATCAGGTGGAAAGGGTTCTCCCCCGAGGGCGCTCTTAATGAGGTGGATGTCGTTTCCTTGGAGGAGCGCACTGTGGCTCTACGACGAAGTCAACTACATGGTGGCTCATTCTTTGCACCGCCATTCCGAGAGCCCGTGAACGCTTTCGAGCGGTCGCGTCCGCGTAGTCCAGAGATCATGAAGCATCGATTCTTCGGGACCTACTTTAGGGACTCACCAGGGGAAAGACCGCTGCCAGGCCGCAGATCCGTTCGCACTTGCCGCCCAACCGGGCAGCGGCTTACGTCGTCTACAAGGCTGGAGGCGACCCAGCGATTGCCAATTCCTGTTCGAGCCACCTAAGGAGATCCCACACGGATATATATGCGCCTACGTGCCGGACTGCAATACCCTGACACGCACCAAACAGATTGCAACCGCAGGAGTTTCTGCGGCAGGAACCCTTGGGCCAGACCTTCCGGCGGCGTGTCCGAAAGCGATGGCTGGGATGGACGCCGACAAACAAAGCGTGGCTAGCCAAGTATGCCACCGAGCAAGTCATGAGAATCTAGCCCTACAGCTCAAACAAAGGAGCAAATCGGTACCATCTGAGGGACCAGTTAAACCGTGGTCAAGAGAAGGACAATCGGCTATTCAAAGCCGCACCCAACGAAGTTTGATCTGATTCCGCTGCCACCCAAGTATAAGCTCCCTGAGTTCTCAAGATTCAGCGGGTCAGAAGGGTCAAGCTCGATCGAGCACATAAGCCGATACCTGGCACAACTAGGCATGATTTCGACATCGGATCAGATGCGCGTAAGATTCTTTGCGCAATCTCGACAGACCGCCTTTGGGTGGTACACCTCACGCCACTGATTCAATTCATACCGAAGCAACCGGAAGAGCGGTTCCACATCCAGTACCATTCGAGGCTACCGAGGCTGGCATTGCGCACTGGCGCAGCGCGCGTGAGGAGAAATCGAGCCGAGTACATCCAGCGCTTCAGGACTGTCAAGAACCGATGTTACTCGGCTCGTTTAACTGAGAAGGAAGCCGTCGAGCTGGCAGTGTTGGGTCTCTCAGCACCCATCAAGGACTTGGCATTCCAGGTAGAATACAACTCATTGGCGCACATGGCCCAGAAACTGACGATGTATGAGCAGCGCCACCCCGAGTTGTACCAAGACAAATTCAAACGTCCGATAAGCCTGGTCGATGCAGAAGAAGAAGATCCGACGCAGGACCGTGGAGGTGGCCGAGCTGAATGGGCTCGGGGAAGATCCTGGCCTGCAAATGGGTGAAACAAAGAAGGCCTGCGAAAGGGTTCGACTTCGATGTGAGCAAAGCTGAGCAGATATTCGATCTACTGCTGAAGGAGAAGCAGCTGAGATTACCCGAAGGCCACAAAATCCCTACGGCTCAGGAGATGAACGGGAGACCATACTGCAAGTGGCATCATTCGTTCACTCACACCACCAACGAGTGCAAGGAGCTTCGCCGCCAAATCCAAATGGCGATAGAACAAGGTCGTCTGATCCTTGGGCAGTTCGCCATGAAAGTGGACACAAACCCATTTCCCGGCGTCAACATGGTAGAACTCAGTCGCTCCGCGAGGCGTAAGCTGGATTTCGCTCGTTCGGCGTTAACATGGCAGGGTCTGGATACCACCATGACACGCATAAAGAGAACGGTGGTCGCTCGGGGCAAGGAAAGAAAGGAGGCTAGTCCATGCGATCGCCCACCACAATGACAAAGCGGTACTTAATGAGGAACAAGTGAGGAGAGTGCGATATCGAAGCCACATTCCACGCATCTCCTTAACAAGTATGAGCGCCAAGATGACCAACGCCAAAGACGACAGAGACGACGGAAGATATGAGCACCTTGCTAGGGGACCGTCGAAAGAGAAGGAAGGCGCAGCTAGGCATTGGGATTGTCCTTTCTTCAAGTATTGCTGGGGCACCGGAATGAGCCGATTGCCTACAGTCGACAACTGCCCGGAATGCAACCGGCAGAAAGAGGACACGAGGCCAGTGTCAGTATTCAAACGCCTAGGGCCTCTTCCGTCCCAGAGCCGACACAAGGAGTCCGCTCGAGCAGGAGACCTCGAGGAGCCGGAGGATGACAAGGTCAAAGACAGGTATCACCGTCCAAGGTGGTGCCCCGACGGACTCAGACATACCCAGAAGCGTAGAGTGCAGCGGCTGCGTAACCTAGAGGAAGCTGAAGCGCAGTATCTCCACGCTTTGAAGAAAGCACGGCCTGATCTGGCCGTCAAAGTGAGACAGGATGTGGAAACGGAAGACCGCCCGACCAGGAAAGAGTGGCGCCCCAAACCGGTAAGAGCCGATGCAAAGACATCGGCTAGCACAAACATGGTGTTCGTGCTCCCGTCAGAATTCTGCGCGCCAAGAACCGATGAGCTACTCGTGGCACAATTTGACTGCGGCCCACGGCCGGTTATCTTTGAGAAGCCACGTGAGAAGGGTTACAAACATCTGAAAGCCCTCTACCTGCGAGGTTACATCAATGGGCAACCTGTCAGCAAGATGTTGGTGGACACCGGAGCGGCAGTCAATATCATGCCATACTCCATGCTACGACGCCGGGACGCCCACCGCAGATCCGATCAAAACCAACGCCACGTTGAGCGACTTCAACGGTCTTCGGGAACACAAGGTGTATTGAACGTGGACTTGACAAGGCAGGAAAACCGCATCCACGCCATTCGTCGTGGACAGCAAGAGCACTTACACTGTCTTGCTAGGAAGGGATTGGATTCACGCTAATTGCTGCATCCCGTCCACAATGCATCAGTGCCTGATCCAGTGGGATGGAGACGAAGTCGAGGTCATCCACGCAGACGATTCTATCGAGATCTCCATAGCTGGCATGAACGTCTGGGAAGCGGAAGACCAAGAGCCGATCTCTGGAATCAATCTAGACGGCTGCGAACGTATTGAAGCTACAAAAAACGGGGTGAGGCTGGTCTTATCCACTGGCCTCACAGAGTAGAAAATCCCACGATCATCTGTGGTACGGCCGATCCACGCGATCGGCCACAAAAAATAAAAAGCAGCGATCATACGACAAGCAGTTCATGTAGTCGTAGCAGAGATGCTCTGCCACTGAAAAATAATAAGGTGTAAACCGCCCTGACAGATGCAAGCAAAAGGGGCGATTCAGCGATCGCCCAAATTATTTTTGTTGTCCTCACCCACCGCTTTGCCTGTGTTTAGCGCCGATTTGACAGTGACGGAAAGCTAGGGTACAGGTTTACATCCGCCGATGAGCTAGAAGAGATCGACATTGGTCCCGGGATAAGCCACGACCAACATTTATCGCCAGAAAGTTAGAGCCAAGTCTGCGGGCCCGATGATAGCCCTGTTGAAACAATATCCAGATTGCCGCTCGACTACACAGAGATGCTCGGATTGGACAGAGCATCATCGAGCATCGCCTCCGCTCAAAAAGGATTTCGCCAGCAATGAGCACGACAAATGAAGGCCAAATTCGGAAGAAGTCAAGAAAGAGGTCGAAAAAATGTTGACAGCCAATTTGATCAGACCGTGCAGGTATGCTGAGTGGATTTCTAGTATCGTACCTGTCGAGAAGAAGGGTGGCCAATGGCGGGTTGCTATAGATTTTCGAGATCTTAACAGAGCTACCCCAAAGGATGAGTATCCGATGCCGGTGGCAGAAACATTAATCAATGCAGCTGCTGGTCATAAAATTTTGAGCTTCATGGACGGCAATGCCGGGTACAACCAGATCTTTATGGCTCCAGAAGACATACACAAGATCGCATTCGAGTCCTGTGGTCCGTGGGGTTATTTGAATATGTAGTCATGACGTTTGGACTGAAAAATGCCGGCGCCACGTACCAAAGGGCCATGAATTATATCTTCCATGATCTGATCGGCAAACTGGTGGAAATTTACATCGATGATGTGGTGATCAAGTCGGCTTCGACGCACGGACACTTGGACGATCTTCAACGCGTCCTGGACCGAACAAGAAAATTCGGCCTACGGATGAATCCAAAGAAGTGCGCTTTCGGGGTGACGGCCGGTCAGTTCTTGGGCTTTCTGGTCCATGAACGCGGAATTGAGATCGGCCTGAAAAGTCAGGAGGCAGTGCGAACGATGAAGCCACCCACCACAAAGAAAGAACTGCAGTCCCTTATCGGCAAGATCAACTTCGTCAGACGATTCATCTCCAACTGCCGGAAGGATTGAGCCGTTCATGGGACTAGTTAAAATCAAATCTGACGAGGAATTCCGCTGGGGGGCAGAGCAACAACGCGCCTTTGACGAGATCAAAGAATATCTGACAAAGCCGCCAGTGTTAGTTCCACCTCAGCCTGACAGGCCATTCTACATTTACTTGTCAGTGGCTGACACATCCATCGCCTCCGTAGTGGTGCAAGTTTATGATGGGCTGGAGTGGGTCGTCTTTTACATAAGCAGGAGGATGCTGGACGCAGAGACAAGGTACCCTGATATCGATAAGTTGTGCCTCTGCCTGTTTTTCACCTGCACCAAGTTGCGACACATTTTGCTATCAACAGAGATCATCATCATATGCAAATCAGACGTCATAAAGCACATGTCGCGGCTCCTATGTTAAAAGGCTGGGCAAATGGATGTTTGCATTGTCGAGTTTGACATCCGGTATCAACCCGCGAAGCAGCGACAAAGACCGGCTGATCTTATCGCTGAAAGGATCAACACTAACATAGCCGCACCGTCCATAAGAGCGTGGGCTATGTTTTTCGACGGATCGTTTGTGACGATGGCTGCATCGGCATTTTACTCGTGTCGCCTGGGGCAACATTTTCCTTCTCCATCGATTGTCTACCTCGCACTAACAATGTAGCCGAGCACGAGGCGATACGCAAGGGGATGGAGTTACTCTCGGCCGGAGCGTAAGTGGAAATTTTTGGAGACTCCAAGTTGGTGATTTCCCAGCTCACGGAGGACTACAAGTGCGAGAGCGAGTCCCTCTTCCCATTATGGCTGCACTGCCGCGAGCTGATGACGCAATTCCGGTACATCAACTTCACTTGGATCCCACGAGCGCAGAATACCGAGGCGAACGATCTTGCGCAGATGGCTTCAGGATACAAGGATGTGGAAGAAGGAGCCGACGTTCAGGTACAGTTCCTGGAAGCGGACGACTGGAGAGCCGATATCTTCAATTACTTGAAAGATTCGGCTCGGGGGGCACCTAAACGGATAAGGTACAAAGCCATGAAGTACGTGCTTATTGGGGATGACATGTTTTACAGGACTCTGGAAGGGCTATTGCTCAAGTGCTTGGGGACAGCAGAGGCCAATCAGCTCCTACACGAGGTACACGAAGGCGCCTGTGGAACTCACCAATCGGCTCATAAGATGAAATGGTTGATCAGGCGATCAGGGTTTTATTGGCCCACCATGCTTGAGGACTGTTTCAACTACTATAAAGGGTGTCAAGCATGTCAGAAATTTGGAAAAATCCAGATGGTACCACACAAGAATGAACCCCATCATCAAGCCTTGGCCATTCCGAGGTTGGGGCATGGACATGATCGGCAAGATCAATCCTCCATCAAGCAAAGGCCACATGTGGATTCCGCTATCATGACTACTTCACTAAATGGGTAGAGGTTGTCCCGATGAAGTCGAACTCGAAGGATGTTATCAATTTTGTGAAGGAACATGTCATCCATCGATTCGGATTCCCCAAACTATCACGACCGATGGAGGTTCGGTCTTTATTTCGTGAATTTAGAAAATTTTGTGAGGACATGGGGATTAAGCTGATTAGATCATCTCCATACTATGCTCAAGCAAATGGGCAAGCTGGGCCCAATCGAGTCTCATCAAGTTGATCAAGAGAAAAGTCGATGAGCACCAAGGCGTTGTAACGAGGTTTTGTCGAGGCGTTATGGGCTTATCGTATGTCATGCCATGGAGCAATAAAAACCTCACCATATCATCTAGTATATGGACAAGAAGCCCTACCTCGGAAATTACGGCTGATCAAGACGTCACTTTTCGTGACGATCTAACGATCAAGAATATGCAGCCCGATGAGTGACAGCAGTGTAGGAGTTAACCGAGCTCAGGTTATGGTCACCGGAGAAAATCAAAGAAAACAAGGCCAAGGTAGCTCGTGCATACAACAAGAAAGTGAAGCCAAAGGAGTTCCACGTTGGTGATCTGGTATGGGAAGTTGTGTTGCCCTTGGGGACTAAGGATGCAACATATGGTAAATGGTCTCCAAATTGGCACGGTCCGTACAGGGTCGACCAAGTTTTAAGAGGAAACGCATACATGCTCGAGCAGTTGGATGGAGTAAAGTTCCCAGTGGCAGTCAATGGACAACATCTCAAGAAATATTTCCCAAGCATGTGGGATGTTGGACAGTAAAACTGGAGGAGCCGTTACATGAAATCGGCTAGGTAAAGACACGAGAAGCGATGGACAGGTAAAATATGGGGGCCGATGCTGAAAATCGGCCGAGTAAAAAAAATATACATATATGTAGCCGATGCACGGTCATCGATGCTAGAGGTTCACACATGTTACAAAAGGGCCACCGACGGTCTCACCTCGTCATCTTCATCTTTGCTTGTCACTAGTCGCGTAAGGGGCACGTTTTCGTGGGCAATTGGAGATTTGGGTCGTTTGTGTTTGAATCCACCGTGTTGAGGAAGGTCGCAGGTCGTCATTTGAAACCAAGAAATGGCGTTGTGATGTGTCTATGGATGCGATCAAGGTTGACCAACGCCGGAGAAGCCGATGGGTAGTCATCGGCTCAGGCGATTTGACTTGTTTGATCGTATCGTGCATCATGATGAAAGCCGATACGGTGTCATCGACTTCAAGCATCAACCTATTTCAGTTATCGGCAAAATTGAAGCAAAGAGAAACAATATTTGGGAATCAGATTTTCATTCATTCAAAAGATCATTGCTTACAGGATGATCGATTACAAAAGGGGCCTACTACTGCTATGGCCATTACTACTGATTCCTAATCTAAGCCGAGGTCGTCGTCGCCATTGCCGTCGCCGCCCTCTTCGCTGCCTTCGCTCGCCCAAAGATCGTCCTCGCTGCTGCTGCTGAAGAAACCAACGGGGACCTCTTCGTCCTCGTCGTCATCTTCAGTATCTTCGCTGGACCCGTAGCGGAAGCGCTTCATCGGCGGATACTCGTCGGAGGAGGTGTCCTCCGATTCCTCCTCCTCGGCGGAAGAGTCGACGCCGCGCCCCACGACCGCTTGTTGCTCTTCGCCTCCGGTCCTCGTCGACGAGGAATCGCGCTCTCTTCGCCGTCGAGGACGATCGTCCTCGACCAGACGGCGAATCTCAGTCCTTCGTCCCACCATCGTGGGGCGAAAGTACATCGCCGTAGGTGGATGCTCTGGCTGGCTCTCGTCGCTAATGGAGTTGGAGGCGTGGGAGGACACATCGGAGGAAGCGAGGAGGCCATGGCGAAAGAGGTTTTTCCGACGATGGGAGAGGGTTTTCGCAACCGGAGGAAGATGGGGACGGCGAACTGTTCAGCTGATTTAAATAAGGGAATAGTGGATGACGGTTCAATGCCATGGCGGTTTCCAGATTGCACCGCCAAAATCGTCAAATCACGCTACAAGCAGGAGTTGAGAAGACAGGGCATCATGATGAAGGGGTAGCGTGACGGTGCTGTTCTGCCACGCATTCTGTCGACGCGCAGCCCGATAAAAAAAGGAGGAGAAGAGGAAAAAAACGCACAGAGTGGTTTTGGAATTATCATTGCCAAAACCAGGGGGGCATGTGTTATCACCATATTTTGGCCAAAGGCGGGGATGGGCCGTGATCAAGATGGGCTTGGAGGATACATATATTCAACGTGTTGTTGGATCGGCCTAGTGCGTAGATTTGGGCTGAATTGCCCGTGTATCTTGTATCATAGTAGGATTCGTGTTTGTTTAGGTTCCGTTTATGTTTAGGTAAAGATAGAGTTGTAGAGTTATTCCAAAAGTAGAGAGTCTCCGGACTATAAATATGTACCTAGGGTTATTGAAAGAGAACAACAACCACGTTCACGACAAACACAATCTCGGCGCATCGCCACCCCTTGTTCTTAGGGTTTCTTTCGGGTAAGTGCCATGCTGCCTAGATGTAGTATCTACTTATTTCGTTACCCGGTTTTACTCATACTGAAGCGTTGTTGATGGCGAGTAATACCATTATCATAGATTGTTTGAGGCTAGCATCGGCACTGTTTCATTATTATCGTCGAAGTTATGCTACCTCTAGCTATCTCGCTACCCTTGCACCGTGTCCCAAAGTGCAAGGGTAGCACCTTGCTTGATCCTTATTTAGTCGATTCGATCTGTTATAGTTGTGCCTTGTTCGTCAAGGTTTAGTTTAATATCTACGTAATCAGGCCTTACAAACGGGTTGAACGATCCGGTAATGCATAAGGATGTGGCTTATTCGTTCTAGAGAGGATGTTCCGGTAATTGGCTTTATGTTGGTTATTAGGCCTCCTCTAGGGTTGATATTCTTCATCTTTTGTACGCATTTCAGGCTCAATTACGCGTGGGACGCTCCGATTCGTGGTGAAAACGTTAAACTATCATAGATCGATTTAACTTGTAGTGATCAAGCAAAACCCCATGTTATCATAAATCTAACGCAGAACCATGGGGCAATCGGCTTTAGGAGCCGATTTACAGGGAAACCTGGGAGCCGATTACGGCTCGAATTTTACGTATACTTGTTTATCATGCAGGAAATCAATCGGAGCAATCCTTCACCTTCCTGAACAGGTATAGGTCAGGTGGCACGCCCTCGAACCAAGCCAGGACGTGTGCCGGAGCTTTTGCGGGCCGTCGCCCGAGGGACCAGGGCCCACCAGCAGTCCTGGGAGCCTCCCGGCTCTTCGTGTTGTCAGTCGCTGCTCGCCGGTGGGTTTTGGCAGGCAACACCATGTTTAAGTCCATTCGGATTCTATTAGAAATTGCTGCGTTTCATGATTATGAAATATGGCAGATGGATGTCAAGACTGCTTTCCTCAATGGGAACATTGATGAAGAGTTGTATATGATGCAACCCGAAGGTTTTGTCGATCCTAAGGATGCTGATAAAGTATGCAAACTTCAGCGTTCCATTTATGGACTGAAGCAAGCATCTCGGAGTTGGAACCTTCATTTTGATGAAGTGATTAAGAGCTTTGGATTTGTTCCAAATTGCTACGAAGCTTGTATCTACAAGAAAGTGAGTGGGAGCTCGGTGACGTTTCTGGTACTATATGTGGATGACATATTGATTATTGGAAATGACATCAACATGCTTAACGATGTGAAGAGTTATTTGAACAAGTGTTTTTCAATGAAAGACCTAGGTGAAGCTGCTTATATATTGGGCATCAATATCTATAGAGATAGACAAAGACGCCTGATAGCTTTAAGCCAGAGTACATACCTAGACAAAGTTCGAAAAGGTTCGAATGGATAAGGCAAAGAAAGGTTCGGTGCCTATGTTGTCGGGGTAAGATATTGAGCAAGGCTCGGTGTCCATTTACCAGAAATGATAGGAAGCTATGAGCAAAGTGCCTTATGCCTCGGCCATAGGTTCCATCATGTATGCCATCTTGTGTACTAGACCGGATGTCCAATGCTCTTAGTTTGACGAGAAGGTATCAAAGTGATCCAGAGGAACATCGACAGCTGTAAAGAACATCCTAAAGTACCTAAATAGAACTAAAGAAATGTTCTTAGTCTATGGGGTGATTAACACTCGTCAGAAAAGGTTACGTCGATGCTAGTTTCGACACGACAAGGATGATTCTAAATCTCGGGAGTGATACGTGTATATTTTGAATGGAGGAGCTGTGAGCTGGAGAAGCTGCAAGCAAAGTGTGATCGCGGGATCTACAGTAGAAGCGGAATACATGGCTGCTGCAGAAGCGTCAAGTGAAGGAGTTTGGATCAGGAACTTCATCACTAAGCTTGGCGTAGTTCCAAGTGCGTTGGACCCACTGGAGATATTGTGTGACAACAATGGCGCCATAGCACTCGCTAAGGAACCAAGATATCATCCAAAGACCAAGCATATCAACCGCAAGTTTCATATAATCCGAGATTATATAGCAGATGGAGATCTGAAGATTAGCAAAGTACATACAGATCTGAATGTCGCAGATCCATTGACTAAACCTCTTCCACGTGTAAAACATGATCAAGACCTCGATTGCCATGGGTGTGAGATTGTTGCCAGATGTAAACTAGATTATTGACTCTAGTGCAAGTGGGAGACTGTTGGAATTATGCCCTAGAGGCAATAATAAAGATGTTATTATTATAATTCTTGTTCATGATAAAGTTTATATTCCATGCTAGAATTGTATTAAGCGGAAACTTTAATACTTGTGTGGTTTGTGAACAACACCGTGTCCCTAGTATGCCTCTATGGACTAGCTCATTGATCAATGATGGTTAAGGTTTCCTAACCATAGACATGACTTGTCAATTGATAATGAGATCATATCATTGGGAGAATGATATGATGGACAAACCCAAACTAAGCGAAGCAATTAGATCGTGTCATCGTGTTCGTCTTTGCGAAGCTTTTCTTATGTCAAATATTGTATTTCTTAGACCATGAGATAATACAACTCCCTGGTATCGGAAGAAAGCTTTGAGGTCATCAAACGTCATCCTATGAGAGGGTGATCATAAAGGTGTCTCTCAGGTGATCGGAAAGTATCTGTTGGGTTGTATGCATCGAGATGGGATTTGTCCCTCCCAAGTCGGAGAGATATAATTCGGGCCCACTCGGTAATCGGTATCAACACCGCTTGCAAGCATGTGGTTAAGGAGTTAATCAAAAAGTGATATCGGATTACGGAACGAGTAAAGTACTTGCTGTGAACGAGATTGAACTAGGTATGACGGTACCGACGATCAAATCTCGGGCAAGTAAAATATCGCGAGACGAAGGGAATATATATATGGGATTGATTGAATCCTGGCATCGTGGTTCATCCGATAGGATCATCGATGAATGTGTGGGAGTCAGTATGGGTTTCCAGACCCCGCTGTTGATTATTGATAGAAGATCATGCCTGCATATTCTCGAACCCGCAGGGTCACACACTTAATGTGTCTCGACGCTAGGATAGATTGGATAATTGGTTTATGAGTTTTTGTTCGGAGTCTCGGATGGGATCCGGGACATCACGAGAGAATAAGATTCATATAAGGCAGTGCAGTTTTTGGAGTTCGGAATTGTTCCGGGTTAATCGGTATTGTACCGGAAGCTTCTAGAACCTTCCGGAAGGTGACCAACGTGTCCCCACCTTCCGGGAGGGGCCATGGGCCTATGAGGGAGTGCCCTGCCCGCATTGGGCCAGGGGCACAAGGCCCCATAGGGCCCAGCCGGCCAAGAGATGTTTAAACTCTAGATAGAGCTTCTAGAAGGGGGGGTTTCCTTGCCCCCCACTCTTCCTCCTTGGGGCACTGCCTTGGCTTGGGGAAGGGCTAGGCGCACCAACCCCCACACCTTCCCCAACCCTAGCTGCCCTCGCCTCCCTCTCTCGCCTCCCGATCGCTTGGTGGAAGCCCTGCAGAAATTCTCCACCATATACACCACGCCGTCGTGTTGTAGATCCAATCCGTCTCTCCACCATACTTGCTGGTCCGAGGAAGGAGGAGACGTCGAGGTGCTGCACGTGTGCATCTCACAGAGGCACCGCCACTTGTGGTGCTAGATCGGATCGGATCACGAGGAGGAGAAGCGAGTACGACTACATCACGCACGTTCTGACGAACGTTCCGTTGTGCGAATCTTCAAGGGTATGAAGATCTAATCCAATCTCTCTCGTTGATTGCATCTCCTAGATTAGATCTTGGCTTTCCTCTGTTCGCATCCGTAGAAAATTTTGATTTACTATGTCGCGAAACCCTTCAAATAATGGATATGGAAACAATTACAACAAATCTTATGCTAGGCCACCATATGCTCAAAATAATTATGGTAGCCATCCATTTATTCCCTACATAATACGAGTGAAGGCCCAAATAAGTGGAAATCTACCACCACTCCCCTTATTAGTGATAATATAGAAAACGATTTTTTCTGAACAAGTAGAAAAACACACTATAATGATAGAGGAATTACATAAGTGAATTTCTTCTATAAGCTCAGATATTAAGGGATTACAACATCAAGTATCATGATTAGATAAAGCTCTCTCTAAACTAGCTAAGGAACCTTATTAATCATGTCTACTAGAAAACCACAAGGACCACCTGTTGTAGGCATGAATTCTATTACTACATCTAAGCCTCTTATTTTTTAGGAAACTTATAATGAATTGTTAAATTACACTAATCTTCTTCGATCACTTCTGTTGAAATTAGGATCCATCATAAAGGAAGAAATAAAAGATAAACAAGTAGAGGAAGATAAAATTCCTAGTGAAGTAAATAGACCTCAACTGTATATTGATAAGTTTATCTTGCATGAACTAATCAATATCATGCAAAGATTTTCTAATGATGCTTATATTAATGTTCATCAAGCAGGATTTGGATCATACATAGCAAAATGTGTCATTAAAGAAAATATTGCAACATACAATAGTGAAGCTATGATACCACCTAATATTGGGGATGCTTGTATCCCCAAGATATTAATCACTATTGGAAAACAAACACATCACCCTATATTAGATCTAGTATCTAGTGTTTTAATTTTGTCAAAAGACATATGATTTGGTTGAAGTTAAAAGTATGGAAAAATGCACAATAGATCTTTTACTTGCTGATGATTCTTCTAAACATCCTGTAGGTAGAATGAATGATATTATGGTTGAAATACATATGACATTTGTGCCTATTGACTTTATTGTCATGGACATGGGGAGTAAAATCTATAGTCCTATAATCCCAGGAATACCCTTTTTGAGAATGACAGGTATTGCCATTGATTCAAAGGAAGGAAATGTAAAATTCCAATTTCCTCAAAATAAGTGCATGAAATTTACAAGGAAGGAGATAACACCAAGGTAGAAGTTTCCACATGATCTGCACATATCTTAAAAGTAACTAACTAATCCTAGATACATGGTTATAAAAAAGCACTTTACGGGAAGCAACATGATTGTATTTCTTTTGGATTTTATTTTTCTATTTATTTGTGGTCCTTTCGCTTGTTGTACGAATGACCTTATCAATAGTAGAAAGGGGTGGATGTGGATCTTTAGAGACATATCTTTGTTCAAAAAGATGTCGGTTTCATATTCTCCTTGCCATGTTTAAGTACATACGAGTTGTCGTCACCAGTTCTTTCAATTTTCTTTCTGAAGTAAGGAGTTCAAATCTTTTTTATGTCCATCAAAATATAACATAGTACAATAATATACAACAATTATTTTTCAATATTGTAGGATTCAAGTTTACCCACATGATGTTGAATTGAAAAACATATTATTATGGGTGTCTTGAATGACGTGTTTAAGTAACACATATTTCATAGTTAGTAGGGGTGTATACGTTGTCCTTAAGGCTTTCGTATACTATACGAGAGTTGACACATCGATGTTTTTGATTAGGTTGGGTTGTCTCAATGGAGCATAGCTTAATCCTACATTAGGGTAGCATCGAGGGTGTTTAGCATGCACCTCAGGCCATTGATGACTTCTCCGGGGCAAAGTCAAACCCTAACTCCTTAGATCCAAAACTAGAGCGTCTAGTTGGACGTATATCCCTCTCCCCTTCTTGTACTGAACAAGGAGTGAATGAATGAATGCTCCATCCTCCTTGGAGTGATTATATAGGGAAGCATTTTTAACAAGACCAAGCCTACCCTTCATTTTTTTGAGGAAATCAAGCTTACCCTTCATAGTTGTAGGTAATGGTTATAATGGTAAAAGTTAGTCCACTAGCTCATGAGAGATTTGGATGAGAGATATGGGCCTTTACTCATGATTGACTAGTCAAACTAGCACGAATTAGTGGGTTTCTTACTTCATAAACTTCATCTTTGACTTTATATTTTATCTCTTACCTTGATCTTTGACTGTTGACTATGTCGTGACCGTAGTCCTTGTTGACTAGTTCTTATCTTGACTTTTATCCATGTATGTCCTAGTAGGCATGGAATTCCCCTAGGAGGACGATACTCATTCTTACATTTTATGGGGAATAACGAGCAGGTGACGAGCCACCCTGAATAGAAACCCCATACCTACTAGTTCTGATGCTCAAATCCATGCGAATAAAATATAAAGTTGAACTATTATTTAATATATATATATATATGCGTATTTTCAAAACCCTAACTTAGAATAAAAAAAAGTAAGTTCTTAGAATTTATTCACATATTACTTTTTAGACGATTAACTTATTATTATTGATCTTGTATGTTTATGTTAGAATCACAAAGTTTTCACAATTGGGACAAACTTTATGTATTGCTTATAAAAAAATTAGGATAAAATGTGATTTCATAAAATCGGGGCATTTGCTCAGTAGAGAAACGTTATCAATAGATATAAGGATATAATAAAACTTTGGTCTAAGTGGCTCGCCAAACCAAACATATGGTGTAGCAACCCCTCCCAGCTTGCAAACTCATGTGCAACTATATTTGCTTCTCTCAGGCAATCCAAGACTATTATAGGATAACAATAGTAAAAGAAGACTATTAGTATAATACCAACACAAAAAATATATGTCGGTCATACAAATTAAAAGATTGAAAATGAATCGAATTATTGATTGTGTTGTAAAGGCCCTTATGCCCACGCCCTAATCGACCCCCGAAGGAGTATGCTCTTCTAAAAGATCTTTGATAGAATTTATTTTTTATCAAGGGAAATGATCTAGGGTTAGTGAAAATTAATAAATTAGGCAAACTTTATTAGTATGCTTGAGATCTTTGGCAATTTAAATAAAAATAACCGAAAAGTCAAAAAAATTCAAAAAATAAACCTATTTGCAAACTATTTCATAGGGAGTAACCATTTTCTACCACTCCCGCCCGCGCGGCCCCGCACTAACGGGTGCTACTCTAGCCTAGACGGCGCCGCAACCCTGCCACGCTGGCTAGATGGGTCCCAGTGCCGCAGCCCTGCCATGCTGGCGCGCATGTGCACCAACAGCTAGAACGGCGCTTCATACACCGCTGTAGTGCCAGTCGGGACGGCGGCGCATGCCCTGTCAACACCCGGATTTTTAATCCCAGATGCCTGTTATGCCATACATCGCAATCCTAGGATTACATTTTTTGCGAGACCTAAGAGATTTGGATATCACAGTACATCATCCATTACAAACAATACATAAGGTGTTACACAAATAAGGATCTCATGATCCAGTTCTTAATACAACTCAAGCAGCGGAATAACGTAATAATAAAGTGTTAAACCCCTCCTTTATAAAGGAAAGGATCCCTGTGATTGCAATGCTAGTCCCTGGATCAATGCTAGCATCCACAGTTTAAGATGAAGTACACAGATACAAAGGTCGTTTATACATTCATTCCAGAGATAAAACATAGTCTTTTACAACTCAGGGCCATAGGCCTAATACAAGAGTTTAAGGAATAAGCAAATAAACACAAGTCTTCATCTTCATGTGCCACAGGAAAGCATGTTGAGTGTAGACTCATGACTCCTATTCATCATCGGAGTAACCTGCAACATCACAAGTTACAGCCACAGAGGGTCAATACTTTGGAATAGTATTGGCAAGTGATACCTTAGTATTTTTAAGTGGGCTATATTACTATATGCATTTTGGCTAAGTGTAGCTTGGCTTGCTTTGCTTGAAAATAAGTTTTTCCTACTAGTTGAAATCACTAAGTTTTCTTTGTCAAAAACATTCCCAAAGAACCACCAATAGACATTGGGGTCCTTCACCCTTGTTCACCCATAAATTTTACTTAGAAGTTGGAGTGATGAGATTCTTGTAGCTTCCATGTCTCGATGCTCAAAAGTGTCCATTGCCTTGGACTAGGCTAAGTACTTAGGTTTTCCATCTGCAGTGGTTGTGCACTTTCCCCACCAGACTTGGTTTCCCAAGACAGGACCTTTCAGAAGCCTTTCCTTAGTCAAATGGACGCGCTCCAACCTATCATCCCATCTACCACCAACTGTCCAATTGACTAAGTTCTAGCAACCTATATGATCAAGGCAGAGCCCATATTGCCAAGTGGCTGCACTGTAAGCTTTCTCAACACTTGGCCTCCAAATCCCTTTGTGCCTGGGTGGCTTACCACAAGTGAGATACACAACCCAAGTCCATGGCCTTGTGTAACCACTCAACATAACCCATTCTTCCATTCCACCCAGTAGGTTCATTTAACTTAGTGATTTTATGTAGCATCCCAGTTGTCTAACACCTGTAATGCTACTTGTTCTAGTAATAAAGGGCCACTTCCAACATATAATTGTTGCATCATCATCATATCATGCTCATGTCATCATGCCACCTTGCATTTGAGCATCATATAAAACTCCTTGTTTTGTTCTTATCTCGTGTGCATTATTAATTGTAGTTGCCTCTTGATATTGTATTTGGATCTTGATATATTGTTAAATGCCCAAGTTGTTTTGGGGGCATATCTATTATATACTCCACCACCTTTTTCTTCACCACCTTATAATTCCACCATCCAACTTAATAGGAGCTAGCATTTTATTGAGTTTACCTCTAGCTCATGTGGGTTGGGTGGACTCCACCATAATCTTATGCTTGGCCTTTGCCCACCTTTTGGGGATGCAAGGAATAATGCCACATAAATTAATGTTGTTTTCACAATATAACTACATGGCAATTATTGTTTGCATGGGCCATGCAAGTGCCACCTTTTTCTTGACTTTGGAATGTTTTTTGGGCTTTGCTTGCATGGATCACCTCTCCTTTGTTTAATCTTGTTTGGGCTTGTAGAATTCTTCCCCACACCATCTACCTCTCTATCCCCCTATAGCTAAAACCCTAATCACCATGCTCCATGCATACACATGTGATCATGTGTGAGCATAAGCCTAAACCCCCATCCTTCTCCCTACCTCTTTTCTTTTGATCTTGCTTGGTCTTTAATTGGAGCATGCATGATTCAAAGAAAACCTTTTTCATCATCTCTCTCTCTCTCTAAAACCCTAATCTACCATACCCCCTCTAAGCAAAACCCTAAACCACCACACCCCCCTCTCTCTAAACCCTAAGTAACCTTCCTCATCTCTCCTCTCCCTAACCGAGCCATGCCCCCCTCTTTCTCCTACCCTAGATCCAACCCTACCCTAGCCCGAGCCTCCTCTCACTCTGCATGGTGTGCCCCACCCGAACCTGGCCTGCCCTGCCCCACCTGGAAGCCTCCCCTACCTGCCCCTGCCCTGCCCTGGCCGAACCGAGCACGTGAGGAGGTGGAGAAAAGGTGGCCGAGGCCACCTTTATCCCCAGCTGCTCCCACACGGCAACCACGGCACCCTCTCCCCCTCTGGCCTTATCTACCCCCCTCTCTCAACCTCCCCTGCACCCCAGATCCATCCCAGAGGCCTCGCCACCGTCACCCTCGAGCCGCCACCGCCGGTTTCGTCGTCATCGATCCAGGAGGCGCAGGCGGGAGAGAGCGTGTCGGCGTGGTCGCGTAGGACCTCTGCGTCGCCCCCGTACCCAGCCGCGAGGAGGAGACGCCCCCCAGTAGCCCTGCACGTCGACGTCGACGCGGAACCCTAGCACCGGCCACCGTCTGCCTCGTCGCCGATCAAGCGCGCCCCTGCCCGAACCATCTGCACCGGCACACCCGCGGTGAGCACCCCTGCCTCCCAGACAACCTCCCCCCAACCCTCGTTTCCTGTGTGCTCCACGCCACCGGACGAGCACCCTCGGTGCACGGCGTGTCCATCGTCGTTGTCTCGTTACCGCGGCGCGCATCAGCTTAGCTAACCACGCCCCTTGCAAGAACTCAGCCGCAGCAGCGTAGCCGCTCAGCGCGCAGAGGCGCGGGTTCAAGCTGCTCGCCACGCCGCGCGCCGCGTCGTTTTTTTCGTTAGTAGGTTCAGAGAGAAGAAACACAGTGCGCGCGTGGTCGTTTTGCACTTACCCCCTCGCGTTTTGTCGCGTCAACCCGCGGTCCCTCGGAGCCCCACCTGTCTGTGCCCCATGGCGTTTTGCAAAAAGGCTCTCCGAGAATTTAGGTCTCAACTCATGGTCCCTATCCATCCGCTGGCAGCCGCCGTGTCCCATCGGCACGTGGACCGTGGACCCCTGCCCACCGTCCTTAGTGGCGGGCGTGCCATGATGACCACGGTTCTCACAAGACGTGGGCCGTGCCAGCTCAGGCCCCACCTGTAAGCGTCTGGGGTTAAGTAGGCTGGGTGTAAAAAAATAATTCAGTTTTGTCTGTTTATTTCAAATCTAATTCAATTAATTCAAATTCAAATTCAAATCAGATTTCAAATAACTTTTCAATTATAAATCCAAATAATACAAATGATATATGTTTTGAGATCAGAAAAATGTGAGTATTTCAAATATGCTATTTAAATTACCTTTTGAACTTTTTAAATTCCAAGTTGAGCTAAATTACAACAAATGCCACTGGAACTTAAATAATTAATAACTTTTGATTTATAATTCCAAATTTAGCAAATGATATGTCTAAAATGATCAGCTCGACGAGACCTTTCTGTTTATGCTATCCATGAATTCAATTGCAGCATTCATCATATAAAAATATAGGGTACAGCAACTATTATGGCAACAAATGTGGTCCAAAACCCTATTAAAAATGTTATTTCCTGTCTTCCACACCTCACCCATGCCATGCTACTTATTGCCATGTAACTTGTGCACCATTCATCATGGCATGATTGTTTGCTTGTCGCATTATTCCTATGCTTGTGCGCTCTATTTATGTTGGCCTTGCTTGTTTGGTTCTTCTTTCGAATAGACGCTGAGCAGGGGATATATCAAGAGGACCAGGAGCACTACCCAGATCCGTCTCTCGCTTCAACTGAGTTGCCAGGCAAGCACTACCACATGCTTGCATACATACAGTACCTATTGCCTCTATCTTATTCTTGCATCATTGAGTCGCGATTGCATTAAATTGAATCCCAAGTATGCATAGCCTTTACTTTTAAACCCCACCGAGCTTGTTCCTCCATCCCATGAGCCATTACTACAGGAGTTGATTGAGCCATGCGAGTCGTAGAACAGCATGTGTAGGGTTTGTGAGTGTCTGATGGATAACGAGGTACCTAAACAACTTAACCTGAGTAGTAATGGGATAACTAATGAAAGTGGCATCGGTGAGCAACATCTGCTATTTGGTTTTTCCTGCTCACTTGTGTCCCGTAAGACCCCGAGTACTTGAAACCTGTTCCTTCCTTTATCGCGCTATCCACATCCGGGAGGTATATGGGACCCCCCTAAGCCAGAGCTTGATTCAGTCTTATTTCTTGGGGCCACAAACTAGTTTGAGGTTTTATTTACTATCCTGTACTTATGCCATGCTACTTATGTATTTACGATTGTGCGAGGAGCACACTGTACTGTTTAGGATCGTGGCACGATTCCGCGGTGTCGACAAGCCCAGCCACACTTTCGGGTTCCCAGTCGTTCACAGCCGTCCCCACAACCTTAAGTCCGTCTCGAGCCGGCTTCGCTATGGTCTACTTTAAGGGGTGGCCCCCTGAAATATTTCTGAATCCTGTGATTGTTCAGTCGTGAAAGCCTCGTTGGGTTTTGATTTGGTTTTTCCAAGGTTGATCGAGCGTGTGTTGCTATTGGTGCACCCCGGCCGGGTAAAACTTTCTGAAAGCCGTGTCCGCGGTTATGGACGACTTGGAGCACCGTTTCACGATCATAGACAAGCATAACTAAAGTACCGCTTTGACCTGACTAAGTAATTTGACTAGTAAATAGTGCAACACTCATGGAATGGTTAATAAAATTGCCAACGGATGGGGGGTTGTTCGTCCGCTTCCTCGTTGGTAAGCGAGGAGGAGGATGGATCTGATGAAATTACTATTATAATTGTTGTCCTTAATTCACGGACATCCGCCTATCATTGGTTAGGCGGATGGTTAGCGTTTATCTGTAGAACTGCTAGGGTTTATCTTTCGCTGCAGTTGCGTCACCCCAGGTTGTGTCCCCTTTAGAGGCATTAAGACTTGCTGAGTACCCTTAGGGTCTCACACGATAAATTATTGGTTCAGATGAACAGGTACCCTCGCAGGACGGATACTGGGTGGAAGAGGCTGATGATGCGGGCAACGATCGTTCGGTGTAGAGATTCCGGGAATGGGGATCCGTGAGATTTGTGGTTGGGATGTGCTTATTTCTATGGCATCTTATGCCGATTTGCTTCTTATCCGTACTCGGACTTTGTTTGCCGCTTCCGCATGATACTCTGATGTGTGCTGTATGAGGAAGTATCCTAAAATATTAGATCTATCTAGGTCATTTGAATCTTGCCGTATGGCGTTGCTATTTTTCCTTTCTTTCTAGATGGTGTGGCTCTGATGTACTCTTGTATGGTGGCTTGCATACATACTCATTTATGTATGTATTTGATCCCTTCGCCTGCCGATTACACCGCCCGTACAGGTCCCGATGAATTGGAAGTGGTTGGGACGGCCGAAAGGTCTACCCGTGAGTGGCTTTTGGGGCCCCACCGTACTATTTCGACCACTACCGTTCATCCAGGCTTGTAGCTAGGAGCGTAATTCGCCGAGGTAGTTACAATTTGTATCAGAGCCATCCCGACCTTCAGGGTTTCAGCCAAACGGTCGTTGTCGGTCTAGCAAATATTTTGGTAGTTATGTATACTAGGGGAAAACAAAACGCGAGAGTAGGACTGCTTCCACTTTTCTTCTTACCCACCCACCCACCCTTTTCTGGTAAGGAAGTGCAACGTTTTCAATCCTCTTCTTTAAATTCAAACTAGGATTCACGTGTTCTGGGTTTTCCGTAGTACCATAGGTTGTGTGTGTGTGTGTGTGTGTGTGTGTAATCCCTTGTCTATCTGTTGCATCCAAGTTGTTATCTAATCAGCCTTTGGTTATCAACTGTTGGTACATTCCATACCAACAGGCTTTTGCAAACCGACGCCATCTGTCTTCCTCTTTGAATCCGACGCTATCTTGTTTGGGGTGTTCGTTTTCGTAGTTACCTATCTTTAGGTTCAACGTGAGAAGAAGGGGTTGGGATATGTGTTCCACTTGTTCATGTGCGGAGTAATGATTTGAGTGCGGGATGGAGTCGCGACCATACCACTACTTTTATCATTCGCTTTTGTATATTGAATCGGTAGAGTCACTAATCTTGATTCGTTAAGTAATTTTAGCATATATTGGTATTTTAATGCGAAATTTGTGGAAAATTTTTCTTTGATATATTTGTGTACCACACTCCTTTTCATGTGTGCGATATGCTTAATATCTTTTAGGTGCTTTGAACTTTGTTGATATTTTAATATCATCTCAAGAAATTGTATCCTTAAATCTTGGTTAATTCCATCTTGGTACTATTTTGGATTATTATCATCTTCCATTATAGTATCGACTTGAGTTTTATGTCAATGACAGATGGCTCCACCACGCTGCTCGATGAGGACATACCTCCGGAATCTGGCTCCACCGCCAAACATCGCTAATGCTTTGGCAGCAATGCAGCAGAACCAGCAGCGCTTTGAGGAGAGTGTCAGGAGAAACGAGTTTGCTCCACTTCCTCCACCTCCCAAGCGAGGAGACATCAAGATCTTCCTCAAATTCAACCCTCGTCAGTTTGATGTTTCTGATCGACCTCTGGACGCGGATGATTGGCTGCGTGAGATGTCAAGGTTGCTCGAGACTGCTGATGTTCCGGAGCAGGAGTGGGTCAAGTGTGCTACTCACCTTCTGAAGGGAGATGCAGCTCTCTGGTGGGAGAATTACTTGAAGGCAAGCTGCACTGGGTTCCAGCCTACTTGGGAGAGGTTCACTGCAGCTTTCAAGGAGCAGTTTCTGTCAGAGATTGTAATGGAAAGGATGAAGGAGGCTTTTCTCAACCTGAAGCAGGGAAATGATAACGTCAACACCTATATCAGGAACTTCATGAATCTCTCTCGTTATGGTGGTGATGAGGTATCTGATGACAAAAAGAAGCAGAAGAGGTTCAAGCAAGGGCTCAATGCGTCGATCAAGTATGCGATCACACATGCAAGGCCGGCATCTTTCCTGGAACTACAGCACACAACCCTGCAAGAGGAGGCAAGCAGGCAAGTGTTTGAGGAGTCCAAGAAACACAACAGGGATGCATCAAGCTCTGCAGTTATGGCAGCTCCTTCTAAGCGGCGTGTCTGGGTTCCTAACACCCCACCGTCGCTCCCGGCTCCACCAAGACCTGCAAGTTACGCGCCAAGGCCACCAAACTTCACCACTGCGGCTCCCAGGGGCTACAACCACCACTACCCTGGAGCGCCTGGCGGAGTCCCTGGCTACTCTGCTCCACGTCCACATGGTGCTTGTTTCACATGTGGAGATCATGGACATCCCAACTGGAACTGTCCGTTGAAGAACAAAGCTCTCCCTCCACCCCCGCCAAGATCTGCAGCAAGCTCTCCTTCGGTTCGTGCACCACCACCTCGGGCTCTCAACATCAACACCAAGCCCGGGTCTGCGGTTGTTCGTGCCAACTGTGTCAACGCCACTCAAGCTGAGAATGCACCTGGAGTTGTGATGGGTATGCTTTCCGTTAACTCAGTCCCTGCACGAGTTTTGTTTGATTCTGGTGCATCGCATTCTTTTGTGTCTCACAAGTTTGCAAATGAGAATGTGTTAACTCTGGATCCTCTCCTTAAGAAGCTAATGGTCCTATCTCCTGGTTCCAACCTGAGGGCTGCTTATATCAGCCATGGCAATCAAATTGAGATTGGTGGCTCCTTGTTCTCGGCATCTTTAATTGTTCTGGGCAATTCTGACATTGATGTCATTTTGGGCATGGATTGGTTGACAGCAAATGCAGCTGTGATTGATTGTGAACGCCGGTCTCTGAAGATTCCTGAAGGCCATATAGTCTTTTCTCCAAGTCTGTCTCCTGCTGTCCAGCTCTTCTCTTTGGCAGCTCTGAATGATGATGCTATGCAAGCTATTCAGAGTGTACCGGTGGTCTGTGAGTTCCCAGATGTTTTTCCTGAAGAGTTGCCGGGTATGCCTCCGGATCGTGAGGTTGAGTTTGTGATTGAGCTTGAACCTGGAACGGCTCCTATCTCCAAGCGGCCTTATAAAATGGGTCCTTCTGAGTTGGCTGAACTCAAACGACAACTTGATGAACAAGAGAAGTTGGGTTTCATTCAACACATCACTTCTTCTTGGGGTAGCCCAACAATCTTTGTGAAGAAGCGTGACAGAACCGATAGACTATGTGTTGACTATCGGGCTCTCAATGCTAAAACCATCAAGAACAAATATCCCCTCCCGCGGATTAATGATCTATTCGATCAGTTAGCTGGAGCTGTGGTGTTCTCTAAGCTGGACTTGAGAAGTGGTTATCACCAAATCAAGATTCGTAAGGAAGATGTGCCCAAAACAGCTTTCACCACCCGCTATGGCCTGTATGAGTACATGGTCATGTCTTTCGGTCTCACCAACGCACCTGCTACCTTCTCGAGGCTGATGAACTCCGTTTTCATGGAGTACCTTGATAAGTTCGTCGTGGTCTATCTGGATGACAATCTGGTCTATTCCAAGTCTATGGAAGAGGCGTGAGAACCGCTTGTATGCAAAGTTCTCAAAGTGTGAGTTTTGGCTGCCTGAAGTAACCTATCTTGGTCATGTTATCTCTGCCAAGGGCATTGCAGTCAACCCGGAAACCGTGAAGACAATTGTCGATTGGCTTCCTCCTGTTAATGTCAAAGAAGTGCGGAGTTTTCTTGGTTTGGCTAGTTATTGCCGTCGCTTCGTTCAGAACTTCTCGAAGATAGCAAAGCCTCTTACCGATCTCCTCAAGAAAGGCAAGAAGTACCTGTGGACTCCTGCATGTCAAGCAAGTTTTGAGACACTCAAAGAGAATCTCACTTCCACACCAGTCTTGGTTCCTCCGGATACATCTAAGTCTTTCCAGATATTCTGCGACGCCTCTTTGCAAGGATTGGGTGCGGTCCTTATGCAAGAGAAACAGGTGGTTGCTTATGCCTCTCGTCAGTTGAAGACGCATGAGATCAACTATCCCACACATGACCTCGAGCTAGCAGCAGTTGTCTTTGCTTTGAAGTTATGGAGGCACTACTTGCTTGGTAACCGCTAGAGATCTTTTCTGACTACAAGAGTTTGAAGTATATCTTCACTCAGCCTGATCTCAACCTTCGGCAGAGGAGATGGATTGAAGCAATCAATGACTTCGATGTGACCATCAACTACACTCCGGGCAAAGCCAATGTTATGGCAGATGCGCTTAACCGTAAAGCTTATGTCAACAACCTCATGATGGAAGAACAACAGCCTCTCTTGTGCGAGGAATTCCGTCAGCTCAACCTGGAAGTTGTGGAACAAGGGCATCTCCTGAACCTTCTGGCTACTCCTCTCTTGGAAGAAAAGATTCGCTCTCGTCAGCTTGGTGATCCGCACACCAAAAAGCTCATCTCTAAACTTGAGCTTCCGAAGTATGAGTCCTTCCATGTTGATGATCCAGGCACGCTTTTCTTTGAACACCGGATGTTTGTTCCAAACTACCCGGGTCTGAGAGACCAAGTTCTCAAGGAGGCGCATGATTCGGTTCTTTCTATCCATCCTGGCAGCACAAAGATGTACATGGACTTGAAAACACAATATTGGTGGCCTGGGTTGAAACGGTATTGTGCCAAGTATGTCTCGGAATGTGATGTCTGTCGTAGAGTCAAGGCTGTTCATCAGAAAACATTCGGTCTTCTACAGCCATTGAAACCTCCGGAATGGAAATGGGAGAAAGTAGAGATGGACTTCATCACTGGCTTTCCAAGGTCGCAGAAGGGCAACAATGCAATTTTTGTTGTCATCGACAGGCTTTCTAAAGTGGCTCATTTCTTCCCAAATAAGGAAACAATTTTTACGGAATTCATTGGTGAGCTCTATATCAACAATTGTCTCTCTGTATGGGGTTCCACTTGAAATCAGTTCAGACCGTGGAAGCATCTTCACTTCAAAGTTCTGGGAAAGTTTCCAAAATGCTTTGGGAACAAAGTTGAACTTCAGCACTGCTTATCACCCTCAGTCGCAAGGACAAGTGGAAAGAATCAATCAGATTCTGGAGGATATGCTTCGGGCTTGCGTCATCTCGTTTGGCATGAAGTGCGAGGAATGTCTTCCTTATGCTGAATTCTCCTACAACAACAGCTTCCAGAAGAGTCTAAAGATGGCACCATTTGAGGCTCTCTATGGTCGCAAGTGCAGAACTCCGATTGGTTGGTCAGGTGCAGGAGAAAGAATCTGGTTTGGCCCTGACATTGTAACTCAGGCAGAGGAGAAGGTGCATATCATTCTGGAGAACCTGAAGATTGCTCAAAGTCGTCAGAAGAGCAACTATGACAGGAAGCACACGGACATGGTATATGTTCCTGGTGATCTCGTGTACCTTCGTGTCACTCCCATGAGAGGAACACACCGCTTTGGTATCAAAGGAAAGTTGGCTCCTAGATACATCGGTCCTTTCAAGATCCGTGGTAGAAGAGGAGAAGTTGCTTATGCCCTGGAGCTCCCGGAAAAACTCAAAGTCCATGATGTTTTCCACATCTCTCAGCTCAAGAAGTGCTTCAAAGATCCCGGCAGGACCGTGGATCATGAGCTAATCGATCTCCAAGAAGACCTGTCTTATCAAGAACACCCCACCAAAATCCTTGAGACCGCAGAAAGAAGGACTCGCAACAAGTCCATCAAGTTCTGCAAGGTGCAGTGGTCACACCATTCTGTTGATGAAGCCACATGGGAGCGTGAAGATGAACTCCGTGCCAACCATCCTTCTCTCTTTGTGTCTTCTTCCTCTTCCTAGAATCTCGGGGTGAGATTCCTGTTTAGTGGGGGAGAGTTGTAGCATCCCAGTTGTCTAACACCTGTAATGCTACTTGTTCTAGTAATAAAGGGCCACTTCCAACATATAATTGTTGCATCATCATCATATCATGCTCATGTCATCATGCCACCTTGCATTTGAGCATCATATAAAACTCCTTGTTTGGTTCTTATCTCGTGTGCATTATTAATTGTAGTTGCCTCTTGATATTGTATTTGGATCTTGATATATTGTTAAATGCCCAAGTTGTTTTGGGGGCATATCTATTATATACTCCACCACCTTTTTCTTCACCACCTTATAATTCCACCATCCAACTTAATAGGAGCTAGCATTTTATTGAGTTTACCTCTAGCTCATGTGGGTTGGGTGGACTCCACCATAATCTTATGCTTGGCCTTTGCCCACCTTTTGGGGATGCAAGGAATAATACCACATAAATTAATGTTGTTTTCACAATATAACTACATGGCAATTATTGTTTGCATGGGCCATGCAAGTGCCACCTTTTTCTTGACTTTGGAATGTTTTTTGGGCTTTGCTTGCATGGATCACCTCTCCTTTGTTTAATCTTGTTTGGGCTTGTAGAATTCTTCCCCACACCATCTACCTCTCTATCCCCCTATAGCTAAAACCCTAATCACCATGCTCCATGCATACACATGTGATCATGTGTGAGCATAAGCCTAAACCCCCATCCTTCTCCCTACCTCTTTTCTTTTGATCTTGCTTGGTCTTTAATTGGAGCATGCATGATTCAAAGAAAACCTTTTTCATCATCTCTCTCTCTCTCTAAAACCCTAATCTACCATACCCCCTCTAAGAAAAACCCTAAACCACCACACCCCCCCTCTCTCTAAACCCTAAGTAACCTTCCTCATCTCTCCTCTCCCTAACCGAGCCATGCCCCCCTCTTTCTCCTACCCTAGCTCCAACCCTACCCTAGCCCGAGCCTCCTCTCTCTCTACATGGTGTTCCCCACCCGAACCTGGCCTGCCCTGGCCCACCTGGAAGCCTCCCCTACCTGCCCCTGCCCTGCCCTGGCCGAACCGAGCACGTGAGGAGGTGGAGAAAAGGTGGCCGAGGCCACCTTTATCCCCAGCTGCTCCCACACGGCAACCACGGCACCCTCTCCCCCCTGGCCTTATCTATCCCCCTCACTCAACCTCCCCTGCACCCCAGATCCATCCCAGAGGCCTCGCCTCCCCTCTTCCCTCACCCTCGCCATCGTCTACCCCTGAGCGCCGGCCACCGTCGGTTTCCGTTCGTCGTCATCGATCCAGGAGGCGCAGGCGGGAGAGAGCGTGTCGGCGTGTTCGCGTAGGACCTCTGCGTCACCCCCGTACCCAGCCGCGAGGAGGAGACGCCCCAAGAGTTCTCGCACATCGACGCCGCCAGGAACCCTAGCACCGGCCACCGTCTGCCTCGTCGCCGATCAAGCGCGCCCCTGCCCGAACCATCTGCACCGGCACACCCGCGGTGAGCACCCCTGCCTCCTGCATAACCTCCCCAACCTCGTTTCAGGTGCGCCACGCCATCGAAGCACCCTCGGTGCACGGCGTGTCCATCGTCGTTGTCTCGTTACCGCGGCGCGCATCAGCTTAGCTAACCACGCCCCCCCTTTTCCACCAGCAACCCGCAGCCGCCGCGTAGCGCCTCGCTTAGCGCCAGAGGGCGCTGGTTCAAGCGGCCTCACCACGCCAAGCCGCGCTTTTTTTCACAAGAGGTTCGAGAGAAGAAACACGCGGCGCGTGGTCGCTTTGCACTTACCCTCGCTTTTGTCGCGTCAACCCATGATCCCCTGAGCCCCACCTGTCATGCCCCATGGCGTTTTGCAAAAAGGCTCTCCGAGAATTTAGGTCTCAACCCGCGGTCCCTATCCACCCGCCTGGCAGCCGCTGCCGTGTCCCACTGGCACGTGGACCCGTGGACCTCGCCCCACCGCTGCCTCGAAGTGGCGGCAAGCAGTGACCACTGTTCTCTACAGGCTGCGTGGCTCAGGCCCCACCTGTAAGCGTCTGGGGTTAATTAGGCTGGGTGTAAAAAAATAATTCAGTTTTGTCTGTTTATTTCAAATATAATTCAATTAATTCAAATTCAAATTCAAATCAGATTTCAAATAACTTTTCAATTATAAATCCAAATAATACAAATGATATATGTTTTGAGATCAGAAAAATCTGAGGATTTCAAATATGCTATTTAAATTACCTTTTGAACTTTTTAAATTCCAATTTGAGCTAAATTACAACAAATGCCACTTGAACTTAAATAATTAATAACTTTTGATTTATAATTCCAAATTTAGCAAATGATATGTCTAAAATGATCAGCTCGACGAGACCTTTCTGTTTATGCTATCCATGACTTCAATTGCAGCATGCATCATATAAAAATATAGGGTACAGCAACTATTATGGCAACAAATGTGGTCCAAAACCCCATTAAAAATGTTATTTCCTGTCTTCCACACCTCACCCATGCCATGCTACTTATTGCCATGTAACTTGTGCACCATTCATCATGGCATGATTGTTTGCTTGTCGCATTATTCCTATGCTTGTGAGCTCTATTTATGTTGGCCCTTGCTTGTTTGGTTCTTCTTTTGAATAGACGCTGAGCAGGGGATATATCAAGAGGACCAGGAGCACTACCCAGATCCGTCTCTCGCTTCAACTGAGTTGCCAGGCAAGCACTACCACATGCTTGCATACATACAGTACCTATTGCCTCTATCTTATTCTTGCATCATTGAGTCGCGATTGCATTAAATTGAATCCCAAGTATGCATAGCCTTTACTTTTAAACCCCACCGAGCTTGTTCCTCCATCCCATGAGCCATTACTACAGGAGTTGATTGAGCCATGCGAGTCGTAGAACAGCATGTGTAGGGTTTGTGAGTGTCTGATGGATAACGAGGTACCTAAACAACTTAACCTGAGTAGTAATGGGATAACTAATGAAAGTGGCATCGGTGAGCAACATCTGCTATTTGGTTTTTCCTGCTCACTTGTGTCCCGTAAGACCCCGAGTACTTGAAACCTGTTCCTTGCTTTATCGCGCTATCCACATCCGGGAGGTATATGGGACCCCCCTGAGCCAGAGCTTGATTCAGTCTTATTTCTTGGGGCCACAAACTAGTTTGAGGTTTTATTTACTATCCTGTACTTATGCCATGCTACTTATGTATTTACGATTGTGCGAGGAGCACACTGTACTGTTTAGGGTCGTGGCACGATTCCGCGGTGTCGACAAGCCCAGCCACACTTTCGGGTTCCCGATCGTTCACTGCGTCCCACAACCTTAAGTCCGTCTCGAGCCGGCCGCTATGGTTCACTTTAAGGTGGCCCCTGAAATATTTCTGAATCTGTGATTGTTCAGTGAAAGCCTCGTTGGGTTTTGATTTGGTTTTTCCGAGGTTGATCGAGCGTGTGTTGCTATTGGTGCACCCCGGCCGGGTAAAACTTTCTGAAAGCCGTGTCCGCGGTTATGGACGACTTGGAGCACAGTTTCTCGATCATAGACAAGCATAACTAAAGTACCGCTTTAACCTGACTAAGTAATTTGACTAGTAAATAGTGCAACACTCATGGAATGGTTAATAAAATTGCCAACGGATGGGGGGTTGTTCGTCCGCTTCCTCGTTGGTAAGCGAGGAGGAGGATGGATCTGATGAAATTACTATTATAACTTTGTCCTTAATTCACGGACATCCGCCTATCATTGGTTAGGCGGATGGTTAGCGTTTATCTGTAGAACTGCTAGGGTTTATCTTTCGCTGCAATTGCGTCACCCCAGGTTGTGTCCCATTTAGAGGCATTAAGACTTGCTGAGTACCCTTAGGGTCTCACACGATAAATTATTGGTTCAGATGAACAGGTACCCTCGCAGGACGGATACTGGGTGGAAGAGGCTGATGATGCGGGCAACGATCGTTCGGTGTAGAGATTCCGGGAACGGGGATCCGTGAGATCTGTGGTTGGGATGTGCTTATTTCTATGGCATCTTATGCCGATTTGCTTCTTATCCGTACTCGGACTTTGTTTGCCGCTTCCGCATGATACTCTGATGTGTGCTGTATGAGGAAGTATCCTAAAATATTAGATCTATCTAGGTCATTTGAATCTTGCCGTATGGCGTTGCTATTTTTCCTTTCTTTCTAGATGGTGTGGCTCTGATGTACTCTTGTATGGTGGCTTGCATACATACTCATTTGTGTATGTATTTGATCCTTACTGCCGATTACGCCTGTCAGTCCCGATGAATTGGAAGTGGTTGGGACGGCCGAAAGGTCTACCCGTGAGTGGCTTTTGGGGCCCCACCGTACTATTTCAACCACTACCGTTCATCCAGTCTTGTAGCTAGGAGCGTAATTCACCGAGGTATTTACATTTTATTAGAAAGATATAAGTCTCATGACTTAGAAATATTTCCATCATGGTAAGTGTAGATTTTCACCAACCCTTGTTTGCTATATAGCTAGGCTAAGCTAGGCATGGCAACTTATCATAGGGAGAATTCCCTAGCAATTCTACTATTCTAATCTACATAGGATTTCCCAATTTAGCATTAGACAAAATTAGCATGCAAGCAAAATATCTAATGCTAGTACAAAAACATAGGATAGAAACCTTCATGAAAATATCACTTGCCTTGGTAGTGGGGAGAGTAGCACTCTTCACAATCACAATCACTAGCAAAATCTACAAAAATTATATCATTCAATTACACACAATATATTCATTCAAAAATAATATGAATGCATGCATGCAAGAATTTTACTAAGTGGTGATTTTGAAAATTATACCAAGCATGTGCATGTTACTGAAACATAACAGGACACAAAATTTGTCATAACAATCTTATTTAACATTAAAACTAAATTACCAAACAAATCTATACTCAAAAAAAGCTTTAAATATGATTCCACAAATAAAGTCATTTTAATGGTTACTATTTGTTAAACAAATTATATTCAGACATGTCTTGTTTCACTGAGTCCAACGGTATAAAATTTGTCAAAATCTAACGTGGCATTCAAAAGTTATAGCAGTTTAAAGTTTGGATCAAAATCTGGTTTTAAATTCTGTTTTTGAATTAAACCCTGCCACGCGTCGCAACCTTACTGGTGCGTATCACAAGGCGGATCGGCGAACAAGGGTCAGGATCTAACTTAGATCTAACGACCCAGACGCGCGCGTACCTCTTCGGCCTAGTTCTATCCTAGCCCTACGATGCAGATCCAACGGACCAAACCATCAAGCCATAACGAGCACCGGGCGCGTTGACTAGCGGCGGCGTCTGCCACGGTGCGGCGTTCTAGATCGTCCAAGGGAAAGAAGGAGCTTACCAGGTTCCGAGGCTGCCAAGCTCGTCGTGGTAATTGGCTTGCGGGCGCTCGGAGATGGGCCCTAGATCTCGTCGGAGTTGCGTCTGGCGTCGGGTGGATGTTGTGGGAGTCGTTGCCGAGGTTCTGCGTCGCCCTAACACGAACCAATGGGTTTAGGAGATGCGCAGGACAATTGCAAACACGCTCGGGTGAATAAGAAAGCAAGGGGCACTCGGGACTTACTGAGATTGCTCGCCGGAGTTGGGGTGGTTGTCGGGTGTTTATGGCGTCAAGCGAACACGGCGACCTGGGGCAGTACAGGATGCTCTGTTGTGGTTAGAAGGTGCGCAAGAGGATTACTAAGTGTCTCGAACAATCCAGAGGGGAAGGGGCGCACGGAGCTCACCTGAATCGATCGCCGGAGTTGGCTCTGTCTGCGGCGGTCTCGAGCGAGTCGTGGGCAGCCTGGTGGCGTGAGTGTGAGATTGACTGGGGGAAAATGATCGTGGGGAGGTGGGGATCTTATAGCCGGTGCCTCGACAGGAAACGCCTGTGTTTAAATGCCCAATTAAGCCGCTCCATCACCGGGCAACATCGCAGTGCGACGTGGTCGCGGGCGGGGTTTGGGGAAGACGATGACAGCGTGGACAGGGCCCGCTCGTCAGCGATGTGTGCGAAATGGGGGTGGGGTCTGTTTGTCAGCGACTGGCTGTGTGCGTTCGCGCGTGAGAAAAGAAAAAGAAATCCCCGGGTGGGCTAGTTGGGCTCGATCCTCTGCTGGGCCAGAAACCTGGCGCTCGGCCCTTTTCCTTTGTTTAGTCTTTTTCTTTTTCTCATTTGATTTTCTGATTAGGTTTTCAAATAGTTTCAAAATAAATTTGAATTCAAATATTTCTGAGGTTTTGCAGGGGTGATTTGGTCTCAGAAATGAGTCAAAACTCATGTGGTTGCCTTGCAAAGGCTTGTTCAGACTTGGATTTCAAACAACCAGAGACTATGCACCATTTTGCAAATGTTTGAAATGGAGGTTTTGGAATTATTTCTAATTTGAACATTTTGGTTAAACTTTTACACCTAATCTTTCCAATAGTGGGGAAAGCAAACTAGTTCCATAACATTTAAGTTTCCAAAGGTGATGGCCTAATGAGTGAAATTTACTCACATGAAATCATAGCACAAGCTTCTGTTTTTGAGAAGAACCCTAAATGATGATGAATGCTTAGATGATATGAATGAGTTTTGGAATATAGATTTAGGGATGTTACATAAAGGTAGCGTAGGTGAAGCTCCATCTTTGGGATCACATGCAATGCTGACGATGGGAGATGATCCTAGTTGTCGTAACCTTCCTGTGGTCCATCATCCTGGTACTCCTCTTCATAGTCTAGCCACGGGAATAGCCAGTGACAAAGCCATGAGTACTCATTAAGTACTCGCAAACTAATACTAACAAGTTAAGGGTTTTTTGTAGTAGGAAACTAAGCTCTAGGGTCGTTTTACAAAAAGCCAGATTTACCTCTACTAAGTTCAGAAGCAAAGAAATCTAGTTGAAATTTTATAACACCTAAGTGGGAACTTGAATTTCATGTCACAACTCTATTGTGGTCAAGTAAAAGTCTCAATTCATTTCACAAGTCATTTTGAAAACATCTGACGGGGCAACAGTATGGCCACTCCAACTGTCCATAACCGCGGACGCGGCTATTCAAAAAGTTTGACACTCTGCAGAGATTGTACACTTTCACCACAACATTCGATACATCCGTCAGGAACAAATCCTCAATTCACCATACTCAGTATGCGGATAATCAATCCTAACCTTTTAATTACATGCCCTAGTATAGGCACCTCTCCTGTGAGTTTGGCCCCCCAACCATGACCAACTGTCATCTTGGGTAGTACACAGGTGGACAATCTTCACAAGGTAGCCTCAGCTCAGACCTTGGCCGTGAGGGAACCCATACTAAGGTATATAAGTTTCCAGTCAAGCCCTACCCAATCTTCGGGTATTTTGGTTGTACGGTAAAATTGGAATGGTATCGCATCGAGACAACCATCAGTTTTATAAAGGGCTAAGGCTCATGCCTCAACATTTTCATCATCAAAATCATCTGGTGTTCGGAAACACATGTCAAAACATTTCAGTAGAATGACTCATCATTCCAAGGTTTTCATAACCATTTTCACCAAGTATTTCCATCTAAAGTTGATCAAGTTTTATGCTTAGCACTAGCATCTACAAGTGGGGTAAGTACTAATGAGGGGTGGTAAACAAGTGGAGATTAATTAAGTTCAATCTCATGCCTTAGGATGACATCAATATTATCTAGCTTAGGCCAAATTTAATGCTCTTTATGCAACCTTCAATTATCTTCCTAAAATCTACAAGTCACTTAATTAAACTCTAAGAGAAAGCTTTGATAAAGAAATAAAGTATAAAGCTTACAACTAAGACTACGATTGGGTATCATCAAATGTGTCCAACCAAGCATGCTTAGTGCACTGTATAGGTTATCTAACTTTCATAATTGCAAGTGTTAGCTTGCCTTGTGAAGAGCGGTGGTTGAAGTTCTCCTCAACTTCTTCCACGTAGTAGCTCCTTCCTCCTCGTATCCTTGGTCGATACTAGTGTCTATAAATAAATACGACGTACAAAATCACTAAACAATACTTAACTATTTTCAATCATCACACCAAGGTGTACTATAGATGATATAGTATCATTACTAACATTACAAGATTAAAGCTTTTGTCTTATTTATTTTAATTTGAGAAAAGTAATTTCTACTCATTGAAAAACTACTTAATATTTAATATTCTCCAACTCAAACATGGGATCATGTTGACACATGTCATCACCACATATTTCAGTACATGGGAATGTGATTTAAAGTGGTGTCACAATTTAATAAGGTTTAACCTTTTTATTTTAAATAAATAACATGACTAGAAATGCCTATGTGGCATTCTTTTGTTGCTTGAAAATTATTTCTGTAAGTAAATCCAAATGTTTTTATATATTCTGAAAGGTATGATCAAATGTGATTTTTGAGAGTTGGAATCAACTCAAAAGCTATTATGGTTGAATTTTGAAAAATGTTTGAATGCAAAAAAGCTTCTGACTTATTATTTTTACCAAGGTTGATCTACAGATCCAAATAAATTGAATCCAACGGGTTTGTATTAAGCATTTCAGTACATTTGTAACAAAATTAGTTTCATGTATTTTGGTTCACTAAATCGAGCTGGGCTGATTTTTGAATCTAGGTATAGAATTGAGTTTGAATTAAAATAGAAAAATCTAAATTCAAACGGTTGGGCTGCGCGGGAAAGGTTAATGGGCCGGCCCAGTGTCACTCCACAAATGAGGGCTCACCGACCGGGGTTCCACCAAGAGTGGCTCATAACACACGGCAGATGCACGGGTTGTGTGGTCCGTTGGATTAGAAGGAAGATCGACGGTTGGGGATCGCGTCGACGATGAACATGTCACCGACGAGCTCGAACCCTAGCGGCTCAGTGGGGGTGCATAGGGGGAATACCAGGGCTCTAGCGATGATGGCAAGGCGGGCAAACGAACGAGTGGTCAACGGTGAGCTCAGGGATGGTCGACTTGGGTACTACACAGGTGGACAATCTTCACAAGGTAGCCTCAGCTCAGACCTTGGCCGTGAGGGAACCCATACTAAGGTATATAAGTTTCCAGTCAAGCCCTACCCAATCTTCGGGTAATTTTAACGTTTTGGTTAAACTTTTACACCTAATCTTTCCAATAGTGGGGCAAGCAAACTAGTTCCATAACATTTAAGTTTCAAAAGGTGATGGCCTAATGAGTGAAATTTACTCACATGAAATCATAGCACAAGCTTCTGTTTTTGAGAAGAACCCTAAATGATGATGATATAAATGAGTTTTGGAATATAGATTTAGGGATGTTACAAATCTAACCCCCTTAAGATGAATCTCGCCCTCGAGATTCGGATTGGTTAGCAAAATAGGTGAGGGTGGTCTTTCCGAAGATCATCTTCTCTTTCCCATGTTGCTTCCTCTTCGGAATGATGGTTCCATTGTAGTTTGCAAAACTTGATAGTTTTTGTCCTTGTGACTCTTTCTGCGGTCTCAAGAATCTTGACAGGTTTTTCCTCATAGGTGAGATCACTTTCTAGTTGGACTTCTTCCAAAGGTATAGTATCCCTCAGAGAAGATTCTTCCATCTCTAGGTGACATTTTTTAAGCTGACTCACATGAAACACATTATGGAGAGCTGACAGAGATTCAGGCAATTCAACTTCATATGCAACTTCTCCCTTGCGACTTAGAATCTTGAATGGCCCAACATATCTTGGTGCCAACTTTCCTTTGACTCCAAATCTTTTCACTCCACGAAGTGGTGATACCCTGAGATAAGCTCTATCCCCAACTTCGTAGGTGACTTCTCTACGCTTAGAATCTGCGTAGCTTTTCTGTCGGGACTGTGCTACCTTCAACCTGTCTTTAACCAATTTGACCTTCTCTTCGGCGTCTTTGATAAGATCAGGTCCAAATAAGCTTCTTTCTCCCATACCATTCCACAACAATGGGGTGGTACACTTCCTTCCGTAGAGTAACTCAAATGGCGCCATTCCAATACTAGATTGATGACTATTGTTGTAAGAGAACTCTGCGTAAGGCAAGCTTTCATCCCAACTTGCTCCATAGTCTAAAGCACATGCTCTCAACATGTCTTCAAGAATTTGGTTAGTCCTTTCTGTTTGTCCATCCGTTTGAGGATGAAAGGCAGTACTGAATTCCAACCTTGTTCCCAAAGATTCATGAAGCTATCTCCAAAAGTGAGAAGTGAACTGAATTCCTCTATCTGACACAATACTCTTAGGCACACCATGAAGGCATACAATTCTGTTCATGTAGATTTTTGCTAACTTGGCACTTGTATAAGTTGTCTTCACGGGTATAAAATGAGCCACTTTAGTTAGGCGATCCACTACCACCCATATGGAATCATACCCGGACCTGGTCCTTGGTAATCCGGTAATGAAATCCATACCAATATTTTCCCACTTCCATTCAGGAATGGGCAGTGGTTGAAGCAAACCTGTTGGTTTCTGATGCTCCGCTTTTACTCTGCTACACACATCACACAAGGCAATATGTTCGGCGATGTCCCTCTTGAGATTATTCCACCAAAATCTTTCTTTCATGTCCATGTACATCTTGGTGTTTCCCGGGTGAATAGAATACGGAGAGTTGTGGCCTTCCTGTAAAATCAGTTTCCGCAACTCCGGGTCTTGTGGAATGCATATACGTTTTCCGTGCCATAAGGTACCTTGTTCGTCTATATGGAAACTCTTAGCCTTCCCCAGGCTTATATTTTCCTTAATCTTTTCAATTTCCTTATAAGTTTTCTGAGCTTCTTGGATGTTGTTCAATAAGGTGGGTTGAACATCCAAAGACATGAGATGTCCTTCTGGCACAATCTCCAATCTGAGTTCTTTGAATTGCTTACACAGGTCATCTGGCAATTCCCCTTTTGTAAGGCCATTTACAAACGTCTTACGACTTAGAGCATCGGCTACTACGTTCGCTTTACCGGGGTGGTATTGCAAGCTTAAGTCGTAATCCTTAATAAGTTCTAGCCATCTCCTTTGTCTCATGTTGATTTCTTTCTGGGTGAAGATATACTTCAGGCTCTTATGATCGGTGAACACTGCACATCGCTTTCCCAAAAGGTAATGTCTCCATGTTTTGAGTCCATGGACGACAGAGGCTAACTCCAAATCATGAGTAGGATAGTTTACTTCATGAGTTTTGAGTTGTCTCGAAGCATAGGCTACGACTTTACCATCTTGCATAAGTACGGCACCCAAACCTTGATGAGACGCATCACAATATACTTGGAAATCCTTTTCAAAATCTGGTAGACATAGTACTGGTGCTGTTACAAGTCTCTTCTTCAATTCATGGAAGCTGACTTCACAACCTTCAGTCCAAGCAAATGTCTTGTCCTTCTTTAACAATTTTGTCATTGGCTTAGCAACCTTCGAGAAATTTTCAATGAATCTTCTGTAGTAACCTGCTAAGCCGAGGAAACTACGAACTTCTTTCACATTCTTGGGAGATTCCCATTCTGTCACAGCTGAAACTTTGGCAGGATCCACTGCCACACCATCCTTTGTCATAACATGACCAAGAAAACCAACTTCCTCTAACCAAAACTCACACTTGCTGAATTTGGCATAAAGTTTATGCTCTCTTAACTTTTCAAGTATCAAGATTAAGTGTCTTTCATGTTCTTCCTTACTCTTGGAGTAGACTAAGATGTCATCGATAAAAACGACCACAAACTTGTCAAGGAATTCCATGAATACCTCGTTCATCATATTCATGAAGTATGCTGGGGCGTTGGTTAAACCGAAAGGCATCACAGTGTACTCATACAATCCATACCTTGTGGTGAATGTTGTCTTAGGTATGTCTTGCTCTCTTATCTTGAGTTGAAAATAGCCTGACCGAAGATCAATCTTCGAGAACACACATGCTCCTTCTAACTGATCAAACAAGTCGTTGATTCTTGGCAAGGGATATTTGTTCTTGATGGTCACCTCGTTGAGAGAACGGTAGTCAATACATAACCTTTGTGTTCTATCCTTCTTCTCCACAAACAATACTGGGGATCCCCAAATGAAGAACTTGGTTGAATAAACCCTTTCTGCAACTGTTCTCCTAGCTGCTTCTTGAGTTCTTTCAGTTCATCCACTGACATTTTGTACGGTCTCTTAGCTATTGGTCCAGAACCTGGTACCAAATCTATCAGGAACTCCACATCTCTATCCGGTGGCATTCCTGGTAATTCTTCCGGAAATACATCCGGATACTCACACACAATTGGCACACTGTCCATGCTAACCCCCTTAAGAGAATTCAACTTACTTCCTTTGGGTTCAAAATTTGACTTGAATTTTATTCTTTTTCCTTCTGGGGTTGTGAGTGCAACTGTACGATTGGCGCAATCTAGTACTCCTTCATACTTAGCCATCCAATCCATTCCCAAAATTACGTCTAGTCCTTGGGAATCTAGGATTATCAGGCTTACCGGAAACTTATGTTTTCCAAACTCTATGACAAGGTCCCGGCATCCAAGACTTACTATCATGTCTCCACGCGGAGAACTAACTTTTATTGGACACCCAATGTTTTCAGATGAAAACCCATTTCTATCAACAAATACTTTTGATATGAATGAATGAGATGCACCAGTGTCAAAGAGTACAAATGCTGAAATTGAATTGAGTCTGAACTTACCAGCAACGGCATCAGGCTCCTCATAGACCTCCTCCACATTGATGTGGTTAACCTGTCCTTTCTGGAAAGGATTTGGCTTGTTAGGTCCTTCCACTTTCTTCTCAGGGCATTCATTAGCATAATGCCCCAGCTTCTTGCATTTGAAGCACTCAACTTGACTGATGTCCTTTTTAACATGCTGACTTCCACTTCCACTACCATTCCCACTGTGGTGGCTCTTATGTCCACTCTTGTGGTTCTTATACTTGTCATTGTCATGACTGTGATGATGCTTGTTGTCATGACGGTTGTGGTTGTGGTTCTTGTTGAATTTCCCATGCTTATGGGATCCTGAGCTGCCACTGTCGTCATAGTGAGATCGTTTGTGAGACGATCCCGAGCTGTGCTTGTCGGAGTGTTTCCTCTTTCTACTCTCGACTTGTTTCAATTTACTCTCCAAAATAGCAGCCTTGTCACAAAAAGATTGATAAGTTGGAACATATGCCACAGACAACTGTAGGTTCAGCTCATCATTCAAACCCTCCAGAAATTTTTCCTTTCTTTTTGCATCTGTGTCAACCTCATCCCGTGCATAGCGCGCCAGATTGTTGAACTCTTCTATGTATTCAGCCACGCTGCGGTGGCGCTGTTTCAGGTTGTGAAACTCCTTTTTCAGACTCATCATTCCTGATGAGATGTGAGCTGTGCGAAAGACATCTTCAAAGATAGCCCAAGTCACCTCATCAGTAGGAGTGGTAATTTGGAAGTTGTCCCACCATGTGGCGGCTGGTCCTTCCAACAGATGTGCTGCGAACCTGACTTTTTCAGCATCCGTGCAACCCACGGTCACTAAGTCCTTGTTCACAGAACGTAGCCAGTCATTGGCTACCATGGGATCAGTGGTTCCTGAAAACTTTGCTGGCCTTAGACGCAGAAATCTGGTGAGCATATCAAAACCCGGAGGGTTGTTGTTGTTGTTATTGTTGTTGTTGTTGGGGTTGTTTTTGTTATTCTGGTTCTGGATGAATGTTGTCATCATTTGCATAAGCTGTGTTTGCGCATTCATCATTTGTTGCATTTCCGGGGTGATGTTGTTGGGGTTGGGGTTTGCGCGACGGGGAGGCATCTGTGGTTTGTTCAAATAGATAAGAATGAGATACCCATAGATGTTTTATGCACAATACATCATAAGAAAACACATAACAAGCAAACACATAGCAAGCAACATAAGAATAAAATTTCAACAACCACATCAGAAGCTCATGAAGTAATACACACAAGTGGCAAGCCATCCACATGTCGGATGGTCCAATAATAAGTTCACAATAACAAGTAGGAATATGAAAGATAAACGAGTAGACAAGTCTACTCATCAGCATCGATCTCCTCCTCGACGAAGGTAAGACCTGCGTTCTCCATCGCAGTCTTGTTCTCCTCAATCGTAGTGGTCAAGGAATCGACCTTGGCCTTGAGAGCCCACTTCTGGGAGCAAAGCCTCTCAATAACCATCTGCTGCTGCTCAAGCTAGAAATCCTTGGACTTCAGTTCCTCGGTCATGTCCCGTATTTTCTTGTTCCTATCCTGGACGCGTTTCTCTTGACTCTTGAACTTGCGGTCCTGCGCTTCGAACTTTGTCTCCATTTCCTTGATCATCTCGTCCTATTGCGCGAAAAGCTTGTACTTCTCGCGTAGCTGCACCTGAAGCTCGTCATTGCCAAGCATGACGTTCGTCCTATCCGTGTCCACGTGCCTAAGGAGAGTCTCTAAGTCCTGGAGATAGAGACGTATCGGCTCTGCCGTGTCCCTCGTGTCATCCTCAAAGTCGATGGACTCTCCATCAACATCACACCTTCCGAAGACGTGGAAGTGAGTGCCCCTAACCTGTCGGGAGTGACGGCCTAACAAGCGTCCTATCAGGTCCTGCATGACTACCTCCATGCCTCTCTCACTGTCGTCGTGCATCAGCTTCAAGATGATGGCCTCTGTAGTAGGCTCAGTCTGGCGTCCTGGTTGGTTCACCTTGAAGCCCCAGAGGTCCTTCCTCTCGAACTTGGTGAGTGGGTACACCGTGATGGTGGGAAGAGGGAGATCGAGCAAAGTGGTAAGCTCAATGATACGGGGTCCGAAACGAGTAACCTGGAACTCCTCAACAGTGCTGATGGCAATAGGCATCTATTTATAAAATTGAAAAGTTAGAACAACACTATTTAAGATGAATACAAAACAACCATCTCATACATAACCATGGAACACAATTATCACACAAGTCATGCATACATAAATCCATTACAACAAACAAGGTCCAACTTATTTAAGGTGTCATTTTGAAAAATAAGGTGATAGATGGTGGTCCACTAACAAAGTGTGTTTATAGGCCTATCTCACTGGATCTGGTGGCTATCACAATGTTCCTAGAGGCAATCCACCTATCTTGCTCACATGATTCCATCACTAAGTCTATTATATCTCCCCTTAACTCTTGGTTGGTGGCTTCCAACTCTTGGGTAAGTTCCTTCTCTTTCTCTAAGTCTTTTTGGAGGTTGAGCATTCTGCACTTGACTCTAGCACTTAGTTCTTTGATAGTCCTCCAAGCTGCATCTCTGGCTGACTCAAAGAATGTGGTGTGCATTTTAGTGTTGGTGTACATGCAGAATCCCCTTTCCTTGTGGTTGTCTTCCTTGTTTTTGTACAAGTGAAGTTGCACCCACCAATACTCCACTCCTTCATCCATCACTGGAAAGCCCTTGTACACAGCTGCACCATGTGCTTCCATTGCCACCATGAGGTCCTTGAGTATATTGGGAAACTCAGTTTCACACTCCAAGGTCATGGTCATGAGTGGTCCTTTCTTCACGGCTTCGTTGATGGAGTTCATCTACAAATGGAGTTGAGAATGAAAAGATTAGAAAAGTTTTACGAGAAGAATAGACAAGTGTAGAAGTAGTTGAAAATTTTCCTTAGTAGTTTTCAATTCCTAGGGTCATAATCCTACAGGCAACACAGTGCTCTGATACCATCTGTTAAACCCCTCCTTTATAAAGGAAAGGATCCCTGTGATTGCAATGCTAGTCCCTGGATCAATGCTAGCATCCACAGTTTAAGATGAAGTACACAGATACAAAGGTCGTTTATTACATTCATTCCAGAGATAAAACATAGTCTTTTACAACTCAGGGCCATAGGCCTAATACAAGAGTTTAAGGAATAAGAAAATAAACACAAGTCTTCATCTTCATGTGCCACAGGCAAGCATGTTGAGTGTAGACTCATGACTCCTATTCATCATCGGAGTAACCTGCAACATCACAAGTTACAGCCACAGAGGGTCAATACTTTGGAATAGTATTGGCAAGTGATACCTTAGTATTTTTAAGTGGGCTATATTACTATATGCATTTTGGCTAAGTGTAGCTTGGCTTTCTTTGCTTGAAAATAAGTTTTTCCTACTAGTTGAAATCACTAAGTTTTCTTTGTCAAAAACATTCCCAAAGAACCACCAATAGACATTGGGGTCCTTCACCCTTGTTCACCCATAAATTTTACTTAGAAGTTGGAGTGATGAGATTCTTGTAGCTTCCATGTCTCGATGCTCAAAATTGTCCATTGTCTTGGACTAGGCTAAGTACTTAGGTTTTCCATCTGCAGAGGTTGTGCACTTTGCCCACCAGACTTGGTTTCCCAAGACAAGACCTTTCAGAAGTCTTTCCTTAGTCAAATGGACGCGCTCCAACCTATCATCCCATCTACCACCAACTATCCAATTGACTAAGTTCTAGCAACCTATATGATCAAGGCAGAGCCCATATTGCCAAGTGGATGCACTGTAAGCTTTCTCAACACTTGGCCTCCAAATCCCTTTGTGCCTGGGTGGCTTACCACAAGTGAGATACACAACCCAAGTCCATGGCCTTGTGTAACCACTCAACATAACACATTCTTCCATTCCACCCAGGAGGTTCATTTAACTTAGTGATTTTATTAGAAAGATATAAGTCTCATGACTTGGAAATATTTCCATCATGGTAATTGTAGATTTTCACCAACCCTTGTTTGCTATATAGCTAGGCTAAGCTAGGCATGGCAACTTATCATAGGTAGAATTCCCTAGAAATTCTACTATTCTAATCTACATAGGATTTCCCCATTTAGCATTAGACAAAATTAGCATGCAAGCAAAATATCTAATGCTAGTACAAAAACATAGGATAGAAACCTTCATGAAAATATCACTTGCCTTGGTAGTGGGGAGAGTAGCACTCTTCACAATCACAATCACTAGCAAAATCTACAAAAATTATATCATTCAATTACACACAATATATTCATTCAAAAATAATATGAATGCATGCATGCAAGAATTTTACTAAGTGGTGATTTTGAAAATTCTACCAAGCATGTGCATGTTACTGAAACATAACAGGACACAAAATTTGTCATAACAATCTTATTTAACATTAAAAGTCATTTTAATGGTTACTATTTGTTAAACAAATTATATATTCATAAAGGTCTTGTTTCACTGAATCCAACGGTATAAAATTTGTCAAAATCTAACGTGGCATTCAAAAGTTATAACAGTTTAAAGTTTGGATCAAAATCTGGTTTTAAATTCTGTTTTTGAATTAAACCCTGCCACGCGTCGCAACCTTACTGGTGCGTACCGCTTCGCGCGGATCGGCAGTCGCGGGCCGTAGGATCTAACTTAGATCTAACGACCCAGACGCGCGCGTACCTCTTCGGCCTAGTTCTATCCTAGCCCTACGATGCAGATCCAACGGACCAAACCATCAAGCCACGAACGAGCCGCGCTGGCGGCGTTGACTAGCGGCGGCGCGTCAGTCTACGGCGGTGCCGGCGTTCTAGATCGTCCGCAAGGGAAAGAAGGAGCTTACCAGGTTCGCCGGAGGCTGCTGAAGCTCGTCGTGGTACTGGCTTGCGGAGGGGCGCTCGGAGATGGGCCCTAGATCTCGTCGGAGTTGCGTCTGGCGTCGGGTGGATGTTGTCGGAGTCGTTGCCGAGGTTCTGTGTTGCCCTAACACGAACAAATGGGTTTAGGAGATGCGCAGGACAATTGCGAACACGCTCGGGTGAATAAGAAAGCAAGGGGCGCTCGGGACTTACTGAGATTGCTCGCCGGAGTTGGGGTGGTCGTCGGGTGTTTACGGCGTCAAGCGAACACGGCGACCTAGGGCAGTACAGGATGCTCTGTTGTGGTTAGAAGGTGCACACGAGGATTACTAAGTGTCTCGAACAATCCAGAGGGGAAGGGGCGCACGGAGCTCACCTGAATCGATCGCCGGAGTTGGATCTGTCTGCGGCGGTCTCGAGCGAGTCGTGGGCAGCCTGGTGGCGTTAGTGTGAGATTGACTGGGGGAAAATGATCGTGGGGAGGTGGGGATCTTATAGCCGGTGCCTCGACAGGAAACGCCTATGTTTAAATGACCAATTAAGCCGCGCCATCATCGGCAGTCACTGCAGCTGCGACGTGGTCGCGGGCGGGGTTTGGGGAAGACGATGACAGCGTGGACAGGGCCCGCTCGTCAGTGATGTGTGCGAAATGGGGGTGGGGTCTGTTTTTCAGCGATCAGGTATGTCAGGCGTGAGAAAAGAAAAAGAAATCCCGGTGGGCTAGGGCTCGATCCTCTTGGCCGTAAACCCGCGCCGGCCCTTTTCCTTTGTTTAGTCTTTTTCTTTTTCTCATTCGATTTTCTGATTAGGTTTTCAAATAGTTTCAAAATATATTTGAATTCAAATCTTTCTGAGGTTTTGCAGGGGTGATTTGGTCTCAGAAATGAGTCAAAGCTCATGTGGTTGCCTTGCAAAGGCTTGTTCAGACTTGGATTTCAAACAACCAGAGACTATGCACCATTTTGCAAATGTTTGAAATGGAGGTTTTGGAATTATTTCTAATTTGAACATTTTGGTTAAACTTTTACACCTAATCTTTCCAATAGTGGGGCAAGCAAACTAGTTCCATAACATTTAAGTTTCAAAAGGTAATGGCCTAATGAGTGAAATTTACTCACATGAAATCATAGCACAAGCTTCTGTTTTTGAGAAGAACCCTAAATGATGATGAATGCTTAGATGATATGAATGAGTTTTGAAATATAGATTTAGGGATGTTACATAAAGGTAGCGTAGGTGAAGCTCCATCTTCGGGATCACATGCAATGCTGACGATGGGAGATGATCCTAGTTGTCGTAACCTTCCTGTGGTCCATCATCCTGGTACTCCTCTTCATAGTCTAGCCACGGGAATAGCCAGTGACAAAGCCATGAGTACTCTTTAAGTACTCGCAAACTAATACTAACAAGTTAAGGGTTTTTTGTAGTAGGACACTAAGCTCTAGGGTCGTTTTACAAAAAGCCAGATTTACCTCTACTAAGTTCAGAAGCAAAGAAATCTAGTTGAAATTTTATAACACCTAAGTGGGAACTTGAATTTCATGTCACAACTCTGTTGTGGTCAAGTAAAAGTCTCAATTCATTTCACAAGTCATTTTGAAAACATCTGACGGGGCAACAGTATGGCCATCTAATCGTCCATAATCATGACGCGGCTATTCAAAAAGTTTGACACTCTGCAGAGATTGTACACTTTCACCACAACATTCGATACATCCGTCAGGAACAAATCCTCAATTCACCATACTTAGTATGCGGATAATCAATCCTAACCTTTCAATTAGATGCCCTAGTATAGGCACCTCTCCTGTGAGTTTGGCCCCCCAACCATGACCAACTGTCATCTTGGGTACTACACAGGTGGACAATCTTCACAAGGTAGCCTCAGCTCAGACCTTGGCCGTGAGGGAACCCATACTAAGGTATATAAGTTTCCAGTCAAGCCCTACCCAATCTTCGGGTATTTTGATTGTACGGTAAAATTGGAATGGTATCGCATCGAGACAACCGTCAGTTTTATAAAGGGCTAAGGCTCATGCCTCAACATTTTCATCATCAAAATCATCTGGTGTTCGGAAACACATGTCAAAACATTTCAGTAGAATGACTCATCATTCCAAGGTTTTCATAACCATTTTCACCAAGTATTTCCATATAAAGTTGATCAAGTTCTATGCTTAGCACTAGCATCTACAAGTGGGGTAAGTACTAATGAGGGGTGGTAAACAAGTGGAGATTAATTAAGTTCAATCTCATGCCTTAGGATGACATCAATATTATCTAGCTTAGGCCAAATTTAATGCTCTTTATGCAACCTTCAATTATCTTCCTAAAATCTACAAGTCACTTAATTAAACTCTAAGAGAAAGCTTTTATAAAGAAATAAAGTATAAAGCTTACAACTAAGACTACGATTGGGTATCATCAAATGTGTCCAACCAAGCATGCTTAGTGCACTGTATAGGTTATCTAACTTTCATAATTGCAAGTGTTAGCTTGCCTTGTGAAGAGCGGTGGTTGAAGTTCTCCTCAACTTATTCCACGTAGTATACTCCTTCCTCCTCGTATCCTTGGTCGATACTAGTGTCTATAAATAAATACGACGTACACAATCACTAAACAATACTTAACTATTTTCAATCATCACACCAAGGTGTACTATAGATGATATAGTATCATTACTAACATTACAAGATTAAAGCTTTTGTCTTATTTATTTTAATTTGAGAAAAGTAATTTCTACTCATTGAAAAACTACTTAAGAGTTAATTTTCTCCAACTCAAACATGGGATCATGTTGACTCAAACATGGGATCATGTTGACACATGTCATCACCACATATTTCAGTACATGGGAATGTGATTTAAAGTGGTGTCACAATTTAATAAGGTTTAACCTTTTTATTTTAAATAAATAACATGACTAGAAATGCCTATGTGGCATTCTTTTGTTGCTTGAAAATTATTTCTGTAAGTAAATCCAAATGTTTTTATATATTCTGAAAGGTATGATCAAATGTGATTTTTGAGAGTTGGAATAAACTCAAAAGCTATTATGGTTGAATTTTGAAAAATGTTTGAATGCAAAAAAGCTTCTGACTTGTTATTTTTACCAAGGTTGATCTACAGATCCAAATAAATTGAATCCAACGGGTTTGTATTAAGCATTTCAGTGCATTTCTAAAAAAATTAGTTTCATGTATTTTGGTTCACTAAATCGAGCTGGGCTGATTTTTGAATCTAGGTATAGAATTGAGTTTGAATTAAAATAGAAAAATCTAAATTCAAACGGTTGGGCTGCGCGGGAAAGGTTAATGGGCCGGCCCAGTGTCACTCCACAGCCAGGCTCACCGACCGGGGTTCCACCGAAGTGGCTCATAACACACTGCAGATGCAGGGTTGTGTGGTCCGTTGGATTAGAAGGAAGATCGACAGCTGGGGATCGCGTCGACGATGAACATGTCACCGACGAGCTCGAACCCTAGCGGCTCAGTGGGGGTGCATAGGGGTAATACCAGGGCTCTAGCGATGATGGCAAGGAGGGCAAACGAACGAGTGGTCAACGGTGAGCTCAGGGATGGTCGATGCAGCTCCAGGGGTGGTCAAAATCAACGGCTTCCTTCTTCTCCAGAGGCGGCCTGCTCTGGTGATGGGGATATGCCTACCGGGGTATACCCAGAAGGACGTTTCCGACTGGCCCAGGAACTGGCGAGTGGGCCTGCAGGACGGCGACCGGATCAAGATTTGACGTGGACCCAAGCGACTGGAAGCTGAAGGCTCAGGAGAGTAGATAGGCCCAGTCGGATTAGGTTAAACGAATACCGAAACCTTGACTGATTCGGTTGAGATATGTAAACCCTAGGGGGGGTGAGTCTATATAAACCTCCCTACAGGGCGTGTAAAGGATACGTTCCATCATCCACCCAAGCGACTAGCCGCATAGCTGTCGAGCTCGCCCCTTTGTACTTTCATCATAATACAATCTAGCAGGAGTAGGTCTTTACCCTCCGGGGGCCGAACCTGGGTAAAACCCTGTGTCTCCGCCCTCATCTCGCACCGCAGATGGCTGGCCGCCCATGCCTTTCGTTCTACTACTCGCTGCCGATTGCAGCGTCTGCCGTGGTCATTCCCACGACAGTGGCGCCCACCATGGGGCCTGGCCGGTCTGGCCGGTGTTCTGCGGCGAGATCCAATCTGCCCATCAACGAGTCGGTCGCCACCGGCCGCATGATAGCGATCGGAGAGATGCTCCAGATCTTGCCGAGTAGCTACGTCCAGGCGGCGCGACCCGTCACGCACAACATGATCTTGCCAGTCGGCACGATCAGTCTCTTCGTCGGCCTCACCGACGTCATCGTCTCGGAGGACTCGGCTCGCATCTGCGAGTCGCCGCCACGCGACCGGCTCTTCGAGAGCCAGGTCCGCACGATCCATCGCCTCGCCTCCGAGTACAACTCGGCCCACAGCGACGTGGCCAAAAACACCGCGGCCGTGGAAGACGCGGCTCTCAACGACGACGCCGACTTGGCAACTCCGGCGTCACTCGCCAGATCCATCACCGCGGCTTCACCCGCGGGTTCCATCACCCAGGTCTCCAACATGGGAGACTTCGAGGATCCCTCCATCCTTGGGATCTTCGACTTCGACTCCGGGTCGGAAAACTCCGCCGATCTCCGCGACGGGACCGGTCGCCACGCCGCGACCTACATGGCGACTGGCACAGATCCGCCGGAGGATCCCTTCTCCACCCCGATCCCTCCTAACGCCACGGCAACGGAGGTCGAGAAACTCCGCCTGAAGCTGGCGGAGGCAGTACGCAAGGAGCACGCCGAGCGCGAAAAATTTCGCCTCGAGCAGGTGACAGCGCAGGAGCTATCACGCTACCACTAGCAGCGAATCAGGTCGTGCCTGAACCCCACCGTCCAGGGGAGCGCCCTGAACTTCGACGACGAGAACGACCAGGCCCGCGTGGCCGAGCGCGCGATCTGCGAGCGCCACCGGAGGAAGCTCCGCCGCCAGGTCAACGCGAACAGCGCCCACCTCCACCCAACCGCACCCCGTGGACTAGCGGATCGTGGTCTCCTCACGGGAGCGAGACGCGAACGACCTACCACTGTTCTCCACCCCGATGGACATCCTCGTGGCGGGCCGAGCAGCGGCCAACAACATCACGGCCACCGGTGATGGCGCCCTACAGATCCAATACGTCAAGGCCCTGCTCGCAAAGGCGGTCGAGCAACAAAACGCAGGCGCCGACTCACAGGGTCGGATGTACTCGCGTTCTTCGGGCAGCAGAGCGGCCTCAAGCGGCCGCCCATTGGCGGCAAACACCGTAAACTGCCCGCCACCCGAACCACTGCAGCTCCAACACCGACCCGCGAACGAGCACTCTCCACCAACGACCCCAGGCCAGCGACCAACTTCGTCGCCGCCAACGGTCAGCCCGTCGACGCCCGCACCCACATCATCAACAACCAAAGCTGGCGCGCACGCTAGCCCGATGACCTACGACACACCCTAACCAATCGCCGCGACGACGAGCCGATGGGGTCTCTAAGCCTACTCGGGCCCAAGTGCTTCAGACCGATGATCCGAGGCGAAAAATACCCGACGAACTTCAAAGCGCCGAAGGAAATAGAGAAGTACGACCCTTCGTACGACCCCTCTGTGTGGCTGGACACGTACCTCATAGCGATGGGGATCACTGGCCACACCGACCTTCTGTTGGAGATATGCCCAAGAGGCAATAATAAAGTGGTTATTATCATATCTTCACACTTATGATAAATGTTTACATACCATGCTATAATTGTATTAACCGGAAACATTAATACTTGTGTGATTTGTAAACTAAAATAAGAGTCCCTAGTAAAGCCTCTTGTTAAACTAGCTTGTTGGTTAATATATGATCATGGTTTCCTGATCATGAACATAGAGATGTTATTAACAACAGGATCATATCATTAGGAGAATGATGTGATGGACATACTCCTATAGATAAGCGTAGCATAAAGATCAAGTCATTTCAATAGTTCAATTGCTATATTCTTTCTGATACATAGTAACCTAATTCCTTCGACCATGAGATCATGCATATCACCTTTACCGGATGGATGCTTTGATGACATCAAACACCACACCGTAACAGGGTGGCTATAAAGGTGGCATTGAGTGTTCAGAAAGTATTGGTTGAAACACATGGATCAAGAGTGGGATTTGTCCATCCATATGACGGATAGATATACTCTGGGCCCTCTCGGTGACATGTCATCCAATTAGCTTGCAAGCATGTGACTGGCTCACAAGGTATCACATATCATGGGAACGAGAAAAGAGTACTTATCGGTAACGAGGTTGAACTAGGTATGCAGAGATACCGACGATCATAACCTCGGATAAGTAAACAATCGTGAGACAAAGGGAAATTGGTATCGTATGTAAGTGGTTCATTCGATCGCAAAGTAATCGTAGAAATATGTGGGAGCCATATGAATTTCCAGATTCCTCTATTGGTTATTGTTCGGAGAAGTGTCTCGATCATGTCCGCATAATTCACGAACCGTAGGGAGACACACTTAAGGATTCGACGTTGTTTGAGTAGTTATGGTATTATGAGAAAGAGACCGAATGTTGTTCGGAGTCTCGGATGGGATACGGGATATCACGAGGTGATCCGGAATGGTCCGGAGAATAAGATTCATATAAGGAAAGTCCCGTTTCGGAGTTCGGGAATGATTCCGGTGTTTTCATCGGGAATGTTCTAGAAGGTTCCGGAATGTCCGACACTCCGGGGGGGAAGGGGTACATGAATGTGTCATTACATATTGGAATGATTGCATCATGTACTAAGTGTTCTTTCTGTTCCAAATAAAGGATTAAATTGAATCCTAAAACTGAAAAGTCAAATGGCCAGTTTGAAAGTCAAACGGCTAAAATAGGAAACTGTGGGAAACAAGCAAGAGGAGGTTGAAACCAACTTGGAGGAGGAGTCCCTCCTCTCCAAGCCGGCGCACCACCCAAGGCCGACTTGGGGAGGGACTCCCTCCCCTTGGCCGCCCCTCCCACCTATAAAAGGAGGGGCAGGGCCTCCTCCTCTAGACACACAAGTTCCTATCCTCTAATCTCCGGTTTAGAGCCGTTTTGGTTTAGAGCTTCTAATTGCCCTAGCCTGCGGTTTAGAGCCTTCTAATTGGTGTGTCTAAACCCTAGACCACTAATAGCTCTCTCTCATACTCCACCATACTCGCTTCGGCTTAAGGCGAAGCTCATGATCTCCTCTACTTTCGGTACACCACAGTCTGCCGGAATCACGAGGAGAGTGCTACAACCTCCGCAGCCGCTGGAACAAGGGAGAGGAAGGTCTTCGCGAGTACCAACGTGTGACCGATCATGAAGCGCTGCCGGAACGCAGCGCCGGAAGGATCGTCTACGCGATCTTGAGATCGGAAAGAGTACGACTACATCACCCACGAGAATCTGCTCTCGTTAACCGCTTTGGAATCTTCGAGGGTAAGTTATTCCATCGACTCGTTGCTACAATCTAATAGATAGATCTTGGCTTGTTTGGTTGTATGCGATAGAAAAATTTTGTTTTCCGTGCTACGAACCCCTACAGTGGTATCAGAGCCGTGTCTATATGTATATCTGTTGCACGAGTAGAACACAATGGTCATTGTGGGCGTTGATGCTTTTATTGTCGATTGCTTCTTGTTTACTTTGCATCTTGCGGTATGTTGGGATGAAGCGGCCCGGGCGAACCTTACATGAAATCGTTCACGAGACTTGCTCCACGCTTGACATGCAACTTGTATTGCATAAGTGGCTTTGCGGGTGCCTATTTCTCCTAGCATAGTTAAGATCCAATTTACAACGGGTGATTGACAATACTAGTATCAATGTTGTGGTTCTTGTTCGTAAGTTAGAACGACACTTATTGAAAGACCTAAACCACGTAAAACATGCAAAGAAAATTAGAAGCGTCTAACTTTGTTTTGCAGGGGTGTGCTGTGATGTGATATGGCCATGATTGTGATTATATATGATGTATGCAATGTTCCTTATTGTAAGTTGGCAACCGGCAGGAGCCATATGGTTGTCTTTAAATTCTGTTAAGACCCGCGTGTCTATTCAAAGTAGTTGTAATAGTTGTAGCTGGTGGACGACAACCATGGAGCAGCGTCATTGACCTTGATGCAATGCTAGTGATGATAGAGATCATGTTCGTGCTTGAAGATGGAGATCGGAAGCACAAAGAAGAAAAGCCATATCATATCACTTATTATGAATTGCATGTGATGTTAATCCTTTATGCATCTTGTATTGCTTAGTAGACGACGGTAGCATTATAAGATGATCCCTCATGCACATGAATTTCAAGTCATAAAGTGTTCACCCTTAGTTAGCAATTGCTAAAAGCTTGTTGTTTCAAGCACCACATGATGATCGGGTGTGTTAGATTATACAAGTGTATACAACGTGAGCAAGCCAGATTTGCTCATGCGAAACTAAGGTTTGATCTTGACGAGCCTAGCATGTACGTACATGGCCTCGTGAACACGGATTACCGAAAGGTAGAGCATGAGTCATATAGTAGATATGATGAACATGTTGATTGTTCGCCATTGAAGCTATATCAACTCTCGTGATGATCGGTTTTGATGTGGTGGATTTGGTTCGTGTGATCACTAAAACAATGTGAGGGATATTGTTTTGAGTGGGAGTTCACCAAGATTAATTTAATTATTAATTAGAACTCAATTTATCATAAACTAAATCAAAGTGAATTTGCATAGTTGTTGTAGTCATTGGCATCCGTTTACCACCTTGCGCTTAGTTATAATTGAGATAATAGAACTATAGAATTCTGGTTAGTTACTTTACGAACTGGTATCGTATTGTTTTGAAGTGTTAATCTAAAGTTTAAAAGTCCTATTGCAAACTTTCAGTAAGTTCCGGTTACTCCATGAAGTTTAATAATTAGTATTAAATCAAGAGTAACAATTCCAAGTGTTTGTGTATAAGTATCATGTTTGTCTCCATGATTCTTGATATTCAATGGATTCTCCTAATATCAAGGTTATCTAAGGATCTGAAAGAGTTGTTTCAGAAACCATGATTTGTGGAAGATATTGTGATATCTGAAACGAAGTTTTGGTTGCAACATGATAGAGTATAATATGGCTAAAGTCATGTTCTCATATTTGATGAGAATTTGCAAAAGGTTGGAGACACTAGTTGTCCTAATCCTCCAAAAGGTTTTGGAGAGCAACATTATACTTGCGATTCACTGTTACAAGCTAAAAGTAGCTTGATCATGGATAATTCCATGATAAGGGTGAATATTTGATGTAGGTAAAATGTTTACTACACCAAGAGATTACTAAAGAAAGGAATTTGAAAGAACACCAAACATTTGATGATGGTAAGCTACTTCAAAGTGCAAGTCCAAAGACATTGGTATTTAACTATACACTCTTTGGACTATGTGTCATATGTATGACTCCACTATTGATGTTGATAGATTCTTTCAAACAGAAAAGGAAATACTGAAAGAGAATCTCATAAATATATGGCAGAAAGGAAAAGACTAGAATTATTCAGTTTAAGTATATAGATGATATACATGTTATGGCTATATTCTTTGCTTATTAAACAATGTGGTTCTTAAGTATTTAATACTGAATTTGTTGGTATGAATCGTCATACGAAACAAAAGAATTCATGAACTACAGTGGCCTAAGTAATTAGCAAAAGAATATGTGATGATGTTCATCGAGAACAAATAAAGGGTTATTATGTTGCTCGTTAAACATCAAAGCTTGCCTTCAGGATTTGTTTTATCAGGTATTATGAGAACAAAAGGGTTGTTCAAATAATTTCCGTAATCCATAAAAGATGGATGATTCACAAATCTCGCTGGAGAAATCACATCCATAAAACTAGTGCTAAAAATGTCGAAAGACAAATTGATTGAAAGATCACTTAGGAAGTGACATCGCCGTTTAAATTATATTGGAAAAAAACATGAAGAAACTCCATGTGGATGGAATTTTGGAGTCTTTTGATTTTTGATCAAATGACGCTTATGGAACTTTCCTAGAGATAATTAAAACTTCGTTCATAGGCCAAAAAGGAACGAATGACTAGCTTATTGGAACTTGTACATATTGTTGTACGAAATCCATTATGTGTAGTCAAGAGCGATGGATTTCAACTTCATATGCTTTCTCCGAAAATTTGAGTGAATATATAAATATTTACTTAATAAGGATGAAGTATGAAACATTTGAAAAGTTCAAAGACTTTCAAGATGAAGTGCAAAATCATTGTAACAAGAATATAAACAGTTTATGATAAAGATCATAAAGGAAGATATTTGAGTTACAAAGTTTAGCATAATACCTAAGATTTATGGAATCGTTCCGTGGATTTGCATTTCCCGAAACACCATAAGAGTATGGAGCGTTCGTGATATGTAATTAAACCTTGTTTGACATGGTAAGATCAAAGGTATAATTCATAAAACTGCCATTACATTTTAAAGATTAAAAGCTTTAGAGATTACCGTTTTTCCACTGAAAAGAGCTCCATCATAATCCGTTGAAATGACACCATATGTTATGGTTTGGGATAAAACCCAAGTTGTCCTTTCTTAAACATTGGTATGCTATGCATAAGAAAGATGTTTGCAACCAAAGTCGGATGAACCTATCTTTGTTAAGTATTCCTCCATAAAACACCGGAGACAAAAGTGTTTGTCGCTTAGAACGTCAAGTTTCTTTGAGAAGGAATTTTTCGTGAAAAGATAAGTGGGAGGACAATAGAACGTTGATAAGGATAAAGGAACCTTAGTTGTATGTGCAGAGTTGCGCAGCGCCGAAAAGTGTTTCGGAGGCAGCAACAAAGCTCATGGCTCACGTACCTCAAAGGTTGTGGTCACGGAGATCCAAGTTCCTATTGAAACAAGTAGGTCGGATGAATAATCAAATACCAAGATTTGAGAGTTAAATCATTATTTGACAATAATGATCCGACTATGTGCAAAGAAGTGATGATGAGCCCTGACTCCGTCAAATGGCTTGAAGCCATGAAATCCGTGATAGTTCCATACACGAGAAATCAAGTTTTGAACTTGAAGGACCCTCGAGAAAGGTGTAAGACCTTACAGTTGTGTCTGGATCTATAAAGAAATAGACATGGATGTTTTACATCTATGAAATAGTCGACATGTTGGGAAAGAGTTCACAAAATGTTCAAAGTTTGACTATGACAAGATTTGATCTTTCATAGTGATATTTAGTCTAGACGGATTAATGTAGCAACCACTACATATAATTTGTTATATGGTAGTTGAATAAACAAAACAAGTTCTTCTAATATAATCGTTACCTAGGACATATGCATAACACGGTCCATAGGGTTTTGTTAATTCAAAAGGATGCTAAAAGCATATGCAAACTTCAATGGTTAAAGTGAGCATCGCGGAGTTGGAATCTTCACTGTGATGAAACTGTTAAAGGAGTTTAAAAGTTCATCAGAGACGATGGAGATGCTTGCATTTGCAAGAAATTAAGTGGGAGCGCTAAGACATGTTTCTAATACATTATGTGAAAGACATATTGTTGATTGGAAATAATGTATCTTTTATTAACACATATTAAGAATTTCATCCCAATGAAAGACTTAGGCAAAACCCAAATATTTGGCATCAATAGACGCTAATATGGTTGTGCCAGAAGTACATAGACGAGATACTGAATGAGTTCAATATAGAAACTACAAGAAAAGGTTCTTGTCGCACAGAAAGGATTGAAAGAGATCAATATTGATGATATATTCAAGTGTATTGACATTTGGTAAGTGAAACAAAGATTCAAGTATAGATTTATACTTGATGTATGAAATCACAAAGAGTGTTTATATCAATCATACTGTGATATGTACAAATCCAGATATGTCCTATGCTCTAAATGTTGTGAGCATATACCAGAATGATTCGTAAGATGATCATTGGACAATAGTAAGGATATTCTTATGATCTTTTGGAAGAACTAAGAGTATATTATTTGTAGAAGTGACAAATAGATGGTTAGTTCATTGTAAAAGTACTACATTGATACTAGTTTTGTCACAAAATAGAAATTAAGTTTATCTCAATCTAAACTAAGGGTGGCACAATATAATGGAAAGTAAGTTCCATAATGTATTTGGATGAGTTCCAAAGTGAAGACATTGTGACAGATACTACAACAAAAGGCTAAGTATATGACTGCTATAATAGCAGCTAAAGAGGGCATTTGTGTCAAGAAGTTTGTTATCAAACTAGGTGTAGTTCACAACGGGATAATACTATGAAGATATATTGTACGACAATATTATCAACATGTTTTAACCCCAAAGATCTAAAGGTCTCACCAAAGGACCAAAATTATACAAAGCCATCTCATTAGAGAATGAGTGATGCGTAGAGACGCAAAGACATGCAATTACACACGGACTTGGAAGTGTCAGATCCGGAGATCAGTTGACCACTAGCAATCGTGTACATACAACACCGGAAAGCCATAGGTGTTGAATAAACAAAGGTTTGAAACTAGATTATTGACTCTAGTGCAAGTGGGAGACTGTTGGAGATATGCCCAAGAGGCAATAATAAAGTGGTTATTATCATATCTTCACACTTATGATAAATGTTTACATACCATGCTATAATTGTATTAACCGGAAACATTAATACTTGTGTGATTTGTAAACTAAAATAAGAGTCCCTAGTAAAGCCTCTTGTTAAACTAGCTTGTTGGTTAATATATGATCATGGTTTCGATCATGAACATAGAGATGTTATTAACAACAGGATCATATCATTAGGAGAATGATGTGATGGACATACTCCTATAGATAAGCGTAGCATAAAGATCAAGTCATTTCAATAGTTCAATTGCTATATGCTTTCTCGATACATAGTAACCTAATTCCTTCGACCATGAGATCATGCATATCACCTTACCGGATGAATGCTTTGATGACATCAAACACCACACCGTAATGGGTGGCTATAAAGGTGGCATTGAGTGTTCGAAAGTATTGGTTGAAACACATGGATCAAGAGTGGGATTTGTCCATCCATATGACGGATAGATATACTGGGCCTCTCGGTGAAATGTCATCCAATTAGCTTGCAAGCATATGACCGGCTCACAAGGGATCACATATCACGGAACGAGAAAAGAGTACTTATCGGTAACGAGGTTGAACTAGGTATGCGAGATACCGACGATCATAACCTCGGATAAGTAAACTATTGTGAGACAAAGGGAAATTGGTATCGTATGTAAGTGGTTCATTCGATCGCAAAGTAATCGAGAAATATGTGGAGCCATATGAATTTCCAGATTCCTCTATTGGTTATTGTTCGGAGAAGTGTCTCGATCATGTCCGCATAATTCACGAACCGTAGGGAGACACACTTAAGGATTCGACGTTGTTTGAGTAGTTATGGTATTATGAGAAAGAGACCGAATGTTGTTCGGAGTCTCGGATGGGATCCGGGATATCACGAGGTGATCCGGAATGGTCCGGAGAATAAGATTCATATAAGGAAAGTCCCGCTTTGAGTTCGGGAATGATTCCGTGTTTTCATCGGGAATGTTCTAGAAGGTTCGGAATGTCCCAAGACCTGGGGAAGGGGTACATGAATGTGTCATTACATATTGGAATGATTGCATCATGTACTAAGTGTTCTTGCTGTTCCAAATAAAGGATTAAATTGAATCCTAAAACTGAAAAGTCAAATGGCCAGTTTGAAAGTCAAACGGCTAAAACAGGAAACTGTGGGAAACAAGCAAGAGGAGGTTGAAACTTGGAGGAGGAGTCCCTCTCCAAGCCCCACCACCCAAGGCCGACTTGGGAGGGACTCTCCCTTGGCCGCCCCTCCCACCTATAAAAGGAGGGCAGCCTCCTCCTCTAGACACACAAGTTCCTATCCTCTAATCTCAGGTTTAGAGCCGCTTTTGGTTTAGAGCTTCTAATTGCCCTAGCCTGCGGTTTAGAGCCTTCTAATTGGTGTGTCTAAACCCTAGACCACTAATAGCTCTCTCTCATACTCCACCATACTCGCCCGGCTTAAGGCGGCCTCATGAGATCTCACCTCTACTCCGGTACCACGCTGTTGTCTGCCGAATCACGAGGAGAGTGCTACAACCTCCGTCTGCTGGAACAAGGGAGAGGAAGGTCTTCGCCGAAAGTACCGAACGGTGACCGATCATGAAGCGCCGGAACGCAGCGCCGGAAGGATCATCTACGCGATCTTGAGATCTGAAAGAGTACGACTACATCACCCACGAGAATCTGCTCTCGTTAACCGCTTTGGAATCTTCGAGGGTAAGTTATTCCATCGACTCGTTGCTACAATCTAATAGATAGATCTTGGCTTGTTTGGTTGTATGCGATAGAAAAATTTTGTTTTCCATGCTACGAACCCCTACACCTTCTAGCCGCCCGCTACCTCCCCCTGTTGATGGAGGGAACATGCAGGCAGTGGATCAACACCCTTCCCCAGGATAGCATCGACTCCTGGGAAGAGATGTGAGATGCCTTCGTCAGGCACTTCGAGTGCTCCTACACCCGCGCCACCACCATCGAGGACCTGGAACGATGCATCCAGGGACCCCGCGAGTCGACCCGCAGCTGGGTCCATCGGTGGCAAGAACTATGGTACAACGCGGTCGGCATCCATCCGGACACCACGATCCACTGCTTCAAGACCTCGTGCCGCTACGATCCCTTGGTCGCCAAGATCAAACGACATTCCCGCACACTTGACAACATACCGGACCTCCTTGAGATCGCCAAAAGATACGCGGAGAAAGACCCAAACCAGGAAACCGACGACGAGTCGGGAGGCCAACGCCGCACGAGCGGCAATGACAACGGGCGACGACCCGACCTACGCTACAGCAACACCCGCCTCACTGGCAAGCGCCGCAGCGACGGGCTAGTCGACTTCGTCGCCAATGCTGGGGATGCGCAGCACAAGCCCAAGAGATTTCGTCGGGACGGGGGGCAACGCCGCGACGGCAGCAACTACAAGGCAAAACCAAGGTTCGACCCCGCGGCCCTCCTTAACCAACCTTGTGCGTTTCACAACAAGGAAGGTAATCCCGCCACGCACACGACCGTCAACTGCCACTCTCTCAAGGAGATCGAGAAGGCACGGCGAGCGCGGGAGGACCCCGACAACAACCCGCTAAACGGCGGAAAATTCGGAAGTGTGGCCGGCTTGCTCCACACCTTCACAAGCTTCAACACGAAGTGCGAGAAGAAGGTCATTGCCCGCGCCGTCGCCGTCAACGCGGTGGCCCAGGTGGACGTTCCCCAGTTCCTCAACTGGTCGGAGCAACCCATCACTTGGAGCCGCCAGGACCACTCGCCACACATCGAGTACCTAGGCCGAGTTGCCCTGGTAGTCAAACCCAAGGTGGGAGACTACTGGCTCCCCAAGACATTGATGGACGGCGGCAGCTCCATCAACATCCTGTACTTGGACACCTTCAGGCGACTGCAGATCCCGCAGTCGATGGTCGAGACGACCTACACCATGTTCCACGGCATCGTCCCTGGTCGTAAGGTGTACCCGATCGGCAAGGTCACGCTGCCAGTAACCTTCGGCACACCAGCAAACTTCCGCACCGAGGGGATCGTCTTCGAGCTGGTACCCTTCGATAGCCCCTACCACTGCGTCCTGGGGCGCCAGGCGTTTGCCAAGTTCATGGCAGCTCCCCACTACGCGTACAACGCGATGAAGCTCCCCGGGCCGCGCGGCATCATCACCATCAACGGTGACCCCGACATGGCCGCCGAGTGCTAGGCCAAAGGAGCCGAACTCGCCGACGCCGTCATCGCGGCAGAGACCAACCACGCTGACGAGCTCGACAAATACGCGAGCGGGGTCAATAATAACAACCCCACCATACTCAAGAAGCCCAATTCGGAGGGCGTCACCACCTCAGCTTTAGAGGCGACGACGCACACCCGCACCGTCGAGCTGTTCCCAGGCGATTCCAGCCAGACGGTGACGATGGGAACGGGCATGAGCCTAGCATAGGAAGGCGCACTCATCGAGTTCCTCCGTGAGAACAGGGTCATCTTCGCATGGAAGCCCTCTGACATGCCTGGTGTCCCTAGGGAACTCGCTGAGCACAAACTCAACACCGACCCCAAAGTGCGACCCGTCAAGCAGTCGCTGCGGCCCTTCAATGAAGAGCGCCGCCGAGCCATAGCCGAGGAGGTGCAGCATCTACTCGCTGCAGGCTTCATCCGGCCAATCAAATACTCCAAGTGGTTGGCAAACCCAGTCCTGGTCGAAAAGAAAAATAGGACCTGGAGGATGTGTATCGTCTACACAAACTTAAATAGTGCCTGCCCGAAGGAGCAATTCGTCCTCCCACGGATCGACCAAATAATCGACTCCACCGCGGGCTCGGAGTCGCTGTGTTTCCTCGACGCCTACTCTGGGTACAACCAGATCAAAATGGTTGTCGAGGACGAGGAAAAGACGGCGTTCATCACGCCATTCGGAGCCTTCTGCTACACCGCCATGACCTTCGGCCTCAAGAACGCCGGGGCGACCTACCAGCGGTGCATGCAGGAATGCCTTGCGAGCCAAATTGGCCGCAATATCCACGTCTACATCGACGACATGGTAGTGAAGTCCGCTCGCCAGGGCGATCTACTCGCCGACCTGGCAGAAACATTCACCAACCTGCGGAAATACAAGATAAAGCTAAACCCAGGCAAGAGCACCTTCGGCGTACCAGCAGGCCAACTACTGGGGTACATCGTCTCCAAGCGCGGGATCGAGGCGAACCCTACCAAGATCGACACGATCGCTCGACTCGGCAAACCCGAGTTCCTGCGCGACGTCCAGAAGCTGGACGGGCGAGTCGCGGCTCTCAGCCGCTTCATCCCCCGATTAGGCGAAAAGGAGATGCCCCTATACCGCCTGATGCGGAAGAAGCCCATCTTCCAGTGGGACAAGGAAGCAGACGACGCACTGCGCGACCTCAAGAAGGTGCTACTCGCAGCACCGCTATTCGCCGCCCCCGTCGACAAAGAACCCATGCTGGTCTACGTCGCGGCTTCCGAGCGCGTCGTCAGCGCCGTCATGGTCTTCGAGCGGCCAGAGGAAGGAAAGGAGCGCCCGGTACAACGACCGGTGTACTATATCAGTGAGGTCCTCACTGAGTCGCGCCAGCGGTACCCTCAATACCAGAAACTGGTGTACGCAGTCTTCAGAGCACAACGGCGACTGCCGCACTACTTCCAGGAGCACCCGATCACGGTCGTCTCCTCAGCACCGTTGCAGGATATCATCCGCAACCGTGAGGCGACCGGGCGAGTCGCCAAGTGGGCCATCGAAATCGGCGTCCACAACATCAAGTACGAGCCACGAAAAGCGATCAAGTCACAGGGTCTCGCGGGACTTCATCGCCGACTGGGAAGAGGCCTAACAGCCGGAAAAGCTGCCTTACCTGCACTACTGGAGCCTGCACTTCGACGGCTCCAAAAACGCAGACGGCGCGGGAGCAGGGATCGTGTTGACTTCCCCGAAGGGCGACAAGCTCCGCTACGTCCTCTGCCTCGACTTCAACCCCTGCACCAACAACATGGCCGAGTACGAGGCACTGCTCCATGACATGTGAGCCGCCAAGGAAATGAATGTCAACCGCCTACGCTGCTACGGAGACTCTGACCTCGTCGCTGGGCAAGTCGCTGGCACCTTCGACGTTGTCTCTCCCACCATGGCGGCATACCGCCAAGCAGTGGACAAGCTGGGCGGACACTTCGCAGGCTACTCTGTCGAGTGGATCGATAGGCGGAAGAACGAGGAGGCCGACGCACTCTCTCGCATCGGGTCGGCTCGACTCGCACCACCCGCCGACGTCTTCCTCGACACGATCACCAAGCCATCCGTCTCTTCCCCAAGGGAGATCGACATTGGAGTCCCCCTGCAACCAGAGGCAGCCTTGGTTGCACTCATCGCCGAGCCAAAAGACTGGACTAGGCCGTACATCGCCTACCTGGAGGGAGGCACCTTGCCGACAGACAAAACAGACGCCCGGATGATAACGCGACGCTGCAAATCCTTCGTCATCATCGACGGCGAGCTCCACAAGCGCAGCGTGACCGTCGTGTTCCAACGCTGCGTCCAACCCGCCGAAGGACGTAAGATCCTCCACGACATCCACTCCGGCGACTGCGGCCACCACGCCGGAGCCCGCTCTCTGGTCGCAAAGGCTATGCGACACGGCTTCTACTGGCCCACCGCACACGCCGACGCCATCGACATTGTCCAGCGGTGCGCTGGGTGCCACAAGTATGCCAACCAGACACACGTGCCGAGCTCAGCACTCAAGACAATACCCATCACCTGGCCATTCACCGTGTGGGGCATGGACATGGTAGGCCCTTTCAAAAAAGGCCCCCTCCGGCTTCACCCACCTCCTGGTCGCGGTCGACAAATTCACAAAGTGGGTGGAGGCCAAGCCAGTCCGGAAATGCGACGGGAAGACCGCCACCAAATTCCTACGCGAGCTCATATATCGCTACGGTTTCCCAAACAGCATCATCACGTATAACGACACCAACTTCGCCAAAGGAGCCATGGCCGAGTTCTGCGAGGAACATCACATCCGACTCGACCTCACATCAGTCGCCCACCCGGAGTCCAACGGCCAGGCGGAACGGGCCAACCAGAGCATCCTCCATGGCCTGAAGCCGCGGCTCCAAGTACCACTCGAGCACACCGCCGGGGGCTGGGTCGAGGAGCTACCCTCCGTCATCTGGGGTATCCGCACCTCGGTCAACAGGTCGACAGGGTTCACCCCCTTCTTCATGGTGTATGGAGCCGAGGCAGTCATGCCCACCGACCTCGAGCATGACTCGCCAAGGGTCGTCCACTACACGGAGGCTGCGAACGAACTCGCATGTCAGGATGGAGTCGATCAACTCGAAGAGGCACGCGACCTAGCTCGCTCCCGCACTGCCATCTACCAGCAAGGACTCCACCGCTACCATAGCCGGCGGGTGAAAACTCGCACCTTCCAGGAAGGCGACCTGGTGCTACGCCTCATCCAGGACAAGAAGGGCATGCACAAGCTCTCCCCCCATGGGAGGGACCATTCGCCATCGGGCGAGTACTCGACAACGACGCCTACTACCTCACCGACGTCCGCGGAGACGGAAAACTCGACGTCAAACGACCATGGAATGTAAACCTCCTACGGAAGTTCTACTCCTAGAGCTCCACATATGTATCCTCCAGTCGCTATGAAATAAAACATATCGGTTACCGCAAATTGTGTCTACTCTCCGTGTCTTGTGCCACTCGCACTCGTAGTAACATCACCAAGCTAACTGCAGGAGTCAACCTCTGGTACAGCGATCGGCACGGCCAAGTAGTGCGCTATGAGGGCACTGGGTTACCCCAGGACTCGTAACGTCCACGAAAAACGCCTACCCGGAGCCCCATTGGAGTCGCCTAGCTCGACTGGCTTAAAGAGCCAAGAAAACTGCCTTCGCTCCTCACAGCGACCATAATCCTCCGCGGCCTCGACACAGCAACTCGAACGGCCAAGTACCACGCTCGGGGACTGACGACCAGTTCAGCGCGAGCGACTAGGGAAAAACGCCAAGTATGAGAGCGTGCCCAGGACTCGCCAGGCAGGAGTGCTGCGCTCACTCTGACGCGCCCAGTCCTCACCCACCCTAGAGCTCGACTAGAACCACCAAGTACCTGTTGGAATTATGCCCTAGAGGCAATAATAAAGATGTTATTATTATAATTCTTGTTCATGATAAAGTTTATATTCCATGCTAGAATTGTATTAAGCGGAAACTTTAATACTTGTGTGGTTTGTGAACAAACACCGTGTCCCTAGTACGCCTCTATGGACTAGCTCATTGATCAATGATGGTTAAGGTTTCCTAACCATAGACATGAGTTGTCAATTGATAATGAGATCATATCATTGGAGAATGATATGATGGATGTACCAAACTAAGCGAAGCAATTAGATCGTATCATCGTGTTCATCTTTGCGAAGCTTTTCCTATGTCAAATATTGTATTCCTTAGACCATGAGATAATACAACTCCCTGGTATCGGAAGAAAGCTTTGAGGTCATCAAACGTCATCCTATGAGAGGGTGATTATAAAGGTGTCTCTCAGGTGATCGGAAAGTATCTGTTGGGTTGTATGTATCGAGATGGAATTTGTCCCTCCCAAGTCGGAGAGATATACTTCGGGCCCACTCGGTAATCGATATGAACACCGCTTGCAAGCATGTGGTTAAGGAGTTAATCACAAAGTGATATCGGATTACGGAATGAGTAAAGTACTTGCTGTGAACGAGATTGAACTAGGTATGATGGTACCGACGATCGAATCTCGGGCAAGTAAAATATCGTGAGACGAAGGGAATATATATATGGGATTGATTGAATCCTGGCATCGTGGTTCATCCGATATGATCATCGATGAATGTGTGGGAGTCAATATGGGTGCCCAGACCCCGCTGTTGATTATTGATAGAAGATCATGTTTGCATATTCTCGAACCCGTAGGGTCACACACTTAACGTGTCTCGACGCTAGGATAGATTGGATAATTGCTTTATGAGTTTTTGTTAGGAGTCTCGGATGGGATCCGGGACATCACGAGAGGTTGCGGAGTGGTCCGGAGAATAAGATTCATATAAGGCAGTGCAGTTTTTGGAGTTCGAAATTGTTCCGGGTTAATCGGTATTGTACCGGAAGCTTCTAGAACCTTCCGGAAGGGGACCAACGTGGCCCCAACTTCCGGGAGGGGGCATGGGCCTATGAGGGAGTGTCCTGGCCGCATTGGGCCAGGGGCACAAAGCCCCATAGGGCCCAGCCGATCCTAGAGAGTTTAAAGTCGTTTAAACTAGAGATAGGATTTCTAGAAGGAGGGAGAGTCCTTGCCCCCCACTCCTCCCTCCCTTGGCCGCCGGCCCAAGGCTTGGAGGAGGGGCAAGGTCTGGCCGCCCCCCCTCTATATATAGAGGGCTGGTGCGCCCCCTCCCCCCACACCTTGCCTCCAACCCTAGTTGCCTTGCTACCCTCCTCTCTCCCTCCCGACTGTTTGTAGGCGAAGCCCTGCTGCAGAAACTCTCCACCATATACACCACGCCGTTGTGTTGTAGATCCAATCTATCTCTCCACCATACTTGCTGGTCCGAGGAAGGAGGAGACGTCGAGGTGCTGCACGTGTGCATCTCACGGAGGCACCGCCACTTGTGGTGCTAGATCGGATCGGATCGCGAGGAGGAGAAGCAAGTACGACTACATCACCCACGTTCCGACGAACGTTCCGCTGTGCGAATCTTCAAGGGTATGAAGATCTAATCCAATCTCTCTCGTTGATTGCATCTCCTAGATTAGATCTTGGCTTTCCCTCTGTTCGCATCCGTAGAAAATTTTGATTTACTTTGCCTCGAAACCCATCAGTGGTATCAGAGCTAGATCTATGCGTAGATGTGTTTCACGAGTAGAACGCAACATGGTTGTTGCGGGCGTTGATGTTTTCTGTTGCAAGCCTCTTGTTTATGTTCTTCTTATGACGCGGGATAGTGATATTGAAGCGGTCCAGGCCAACCTTACGTGACGTCTTTCGCGAGACCGGCTCCGCACTTGACATGTGGCTTGGTCCACACATGCGGCTGGTGGATGTCAGTTTCTCTCACTATAGTTGTCATGGGATTAACACCGGAGTTTGGCAACCATAATATCACCGTTGTGGCTTTCCGTAGGTAAGAATCGTTCTTAGCAGGGAGTAGAGGCGTCTAACTTGTTTTTGCAGGGAGTGTTTTCTGTGATATGGTATGGCCCAAGATGTGATGTGTATATTGTATGCGATGATCATGTTTTGTAATGTTTCACGACTTGCATGTCGATGAGTACACAACCGGCAGGAGCCATATGGTTGTCTTTATAATTGTGTATGACCTGCGAGTCAACTTCTTATATGCCATGTAATAGCTTCACTTTATCGCTAAGTAGTTAGCAATAGTTGTAGTTGCTATTCGTGGTGGAGGCAATCATGGTGGAGTGATGGAGATCATGCCGGAACGCACAAGATGGAGATCATTGCCAAGATTGGCTATACCATGTCACATAAAGTTATATGCATGTGATGTTTATCCTTTACGTATCTTATTATGCTTAGATCGCGACGGTAGCATTATAAGATGATTCCTCACTTAAAGATCAAGATAAAACTGTTCTCCCAAGTATGCACCGCTAGAAATTTCGTCGTGTCCAAGCATCACGTGATGATCGGGTGCTATAGACTCTACGCACATACAACGGGTGCAAGCCAGTTTTGCACACGGAAATACTTGGGTCTAGCTTGACGAGCCTAGCATGTACAGACATGGCCTCGGAACACAAGAACCGAAAGGTTAAGCATGAGTCATATGAATGATATGATCGACACTTTGTTGTCCACCATTGAAACCACATCTCTTCTCGTGATGATCAGATTAGGTGTGGTGAATTTGGATCGTGTTCACTAAACAACTTAAGGGATGTTGAATTTAGTGGGAGTTCATCTAGTAATTTGATTAAGTTGAACTATTTATCATGAACATAGTCTAAATTGTACTTGCAAACACTGTAGATCACATGGCCAAGTCCAACTTCAACTTCAACGTTTTTGCTGAGAAGGAAAAGCTTAGAAACAATGGGTCTAACTTCACCAATTGGTTCCGCAATCTAAGAATCATTCTGTTCATGGACAAAAGGACTATGTCCTTGGGAAAGCGTTAGGTGACCCTCCTGCAATCTGCTACCGATGAGAAAGCTGTCTATAAGTCACGGCGAAAGATGATTATGGTGTGATTAAGAGCACCATGTTGTTTGCTATGGAACCGAACTTCAAAATCGTTTTGAAGAGTATCCCGGCCCTTTGAGATTCTCGAGGAGCCGAAACCATGTTTCGACTCAGCCCGCTCGAGAGATATGAGATCTCCGAGAAGTTCTTTAACTGCAAGATGGAGGAAGGGAGTTCCGTTAGTGAGCACGCCATTAAGATGACGGGCTACACTCAACGCCTTGAGCAACTGGAATGCACGATTCCAGAGGAGCTCAAGATTGATAGGGTTCTGCAATCACTCCCTCCCAGCTACAAAAGTTTTGTAGTGACTCATAATCAGATTGGTTCCACTGATACGATCACCGATATCTTCGCAAAGCTGAAGGCTGTGGAGGTGGACATCAAGAAGGATAATCATGTGTTGATGGTCAACAAGCCCTCCTTTAAGAAAGGTAAGGGAGCAAAGAAGCCCTTCAAGAAGGGCGGCGGCAAGCGCAATGCTCCTGCTGAGAAGAAGCTCAAGTCTGGTCCTAAGCCGGACACTGAGTGCTTCTATTGCAAGGACAAGGGTCATCGAAGTTTAATCGTCCGAAGTACTTAGCGGACAAAAAGGCTGGAACCATCAAAGGTATATTTGATATACATGTTATTGATGTTTTCATTACTAGCCCTCGTTGTAGTGCCTGGGTATTTGATACCGGTTCACTTGCTAATATTTGTAACTCGAAAAGGGAGCTACGGAATAGACGGCGGCTTGCGAGGGATGAGGTGACGATGCGCGTTGGCAACGGATCAAGAGTTGATGTGATGGCCGTCGGCACGCTCTCCTTAGTTTTACCTTCGGGATTAGTTTTAAACCTTAATAAATGTTATTATGTGCCTGTGTTGAGCATGAACATTATTTCCGGATCGTGTTTATTGCAAGACGGTTATTCATTTAAATCGCAGAATAATGGTTGTTCTATTTATATGAGTAACATCTTTTATGGTCATGCACCTCTTGTGAATGGTTTATTTCTTCTAAATCTCGAAAGGGATGAAACACACATCCATAACATTGAGGCTAAGAGATGCAAAGTAGATAGTGATAATACTACTTATTTGTGGCACTATCGTCTAGGTCATATTGGTGTAAAGCGCAAAAAGAAACTCCATTCTGATGTACTTTTGGAGTCTCTTGATTTTGAATCATTTGACACATGCGAACCATGCCTCATGGGCAAGATGATCAAAACCCCGTTCTCCGGTATGATGGAGCGAGCAACGGACTTGTTGGAAATCATACATACCGATGTATGCGGACCGATGAGTGTTTCGACGCGCGGTGGATATCGCTATTTCCTCACTTTTACCGATGACTTAAGTAGATATGGGTATATCTATTTAATGAAACATAAATCTGAAACATTTGAAAGTTCAAGGAGTTTCAGAATGAAGTGGAGAACCATCGTAACAGAAAGATTAAGTTTCTACGATCCGATCGTGGAGGTGAATATTTGAGTTATGATTTTCTCACGCATCTTAAAGCAAATGGAATCGTTTCACAACTCACGCCACCCGGAACACCACAGCGCAATGGTGTGTCTGAACGCCGGAATCGAACCCTATTAGATATGGTCCGATCAATGATGTCTCTTACTGATTTGCCGTTATTGTTTTGGGGTTATGCATTAGAAACTGCTGCATTCACTTGAAATAGGGCTCCATCTAAATCCGTTGAGACGACACCATATGAACTGTGGTTTGGTGCTAAACCTAAGTTGTCGTTTCTTAAAGTTTGGGGATGCGAAGCTTACGTCAAGAAGTTGATGCCGGACAAGCTCGAATCCAAAGCGGAGAAATGCGTCTTCATAGGATACCCTAAGGAAACTATTGGGTATACCTTCTATCACGGAACCGAAGGCAAAGTGTTTATCGCAAAGAACGGTTCCTTTCTTGAGAAGGAGTTTCTCTCGAAAGAAGTGAGTGGGAGGAAAGTAGAGATAGACGAGGTTATTGAACCTTCTCTTGAATTGGAGAGTAGCGCAACACCTGAAATTGTTCCAGTGCCGCCTGCACCAACAATAGAGGAAGCTAATGACAAGGATCATGAAGCTTTGGATGATGCTGCTACTGAATGTCGCAGGTCGACAAGGTCGCGTGCCCCTCCTGAGTGGTACGGCAACCCTGTCTTGACTGTCTTGTTAGTAGAAGACAGTGAACCTACGAATTATGAGGAAGCGATGATGAGCCCAGACTCTGAGAAATGGCTGGAAGCCATGAAATCCGAATTGGGATCCATGAGCGAAAACCAAGTATGGACTTTGGTGGACCCTCCTAGCGACCGAAAGGCCGTTGAGTGCAAATGGATCTTCAAGAAGAAAACGGACGCGGATGGTAATGTTACCGTCTATAAAGCACGGCTTGTCGCAAAAGGTTTTCGACAAGTTCAAGGTGTTGACTACGATGAGACTTTCTCTCCCGTAGCGATGTTTAAGTCCATTCGGATTTTATTAGCAATTGCTGCTTTTCATGATTATGAAATATGGCGATGGATGTCAAGATCGTTCCTCAATGGCAACATTGATGAAGAGTTGTATATGATGCAACCCGAAGGTTTTGTCGATCCTAAGGATGATAATAAAGTATGCAAACTTCAGTGTTCCATTTATGGACTGAAGCAAGCATCTCGGAGTTGGAACCTTCGTTTTGATCAAGTGATCAAGAGCTTTGGATTTGTTCCAAATTGCTACGAAGCTTGCATCTACAAGAAAGTGAGTGGGAGCTCGGTGACGTTTCTGGTACTATATGTGGATGACATATTGATTATTGGAAATGACATCAACATGCTTAACGATGTGAAGAGTTATTTGAACAAGTGTTTTTCAATGAAAGACCTAGGTGAAGCTGCTTATATATTGGGCATCAAAATCTATAGAGATAGACAAAGACGCCTGATAGCTTTAAGCCAGATTACATACCTAGACAAAGTTCTGAAAAGGTTCAGAATGGATAAGGCAAAGAAAGGTTCAGTGCCTATGTTGTCAGGTAAGATATTGAGCAAGGCTCAGTGTCCAGCTATGGTAAATGATAGGGAAGGTATGAGCAAAGTGCCTTATGCCTCGGCCATAGGTTCCATCATGTATGCCATGCTGTGTACTAGACCGGATGTGTCAAATGCTCTTAGTTTGACGAGCAGATATCAAAGTGATCCAGGAGTGGAACACTGGACAGCCGTGAAGAACATCCTAAAGTACCTAAATAGGACTAAACAAATGTTCTTAGTCTATGGGGGTGATGAATAGCTTGTCGTAAAAGGTTACGTCGACGCTAGTTTTGACACCGACAAGGATGATTCCAAATCTCAGACAGGATACGTTTATACTTTGAATGGAGGAGCTGTGAGCTGGAGAAGCTGCAAGCAAAGCGTGATCGCGGGATCTACAGAGGAAGCGGAATACATGGCTGCTGCAGAAGCGTCAAGTGAAGGAGTTTGGATCAGAAACTTCATCACTGAGCTTGGCGTGGTTCCAAGTGCATTGGACCCACTGGAGATATTGTGTGACAACACTGGCGCCATAGCACTTGCTAAGGAACCAAGATATCATCCAAAGACCAAGCATATCAACTGCAAGTTTCATATAATCCGAGATTATATTGCAGATGGAGATCTGAAGATTAGCAAAGTACATACAGATCTGAATGTCGCAGATCCATTGACTAAACCTCTTCCACGTGTAAAACATGATCAACACCTCAGTGCCATGGGTGTGAGATTGTTACCAAATGTAAACTAGATTATTGACTCTAGTGCAAGTGGGAGACAGTTGGAATTATGCCCTAGAGGCAATAATAAAGATGTTATTATTATAAATCTTGTTCATGATAAAATTTATATTCCATGCTAGAATTGTATTAAGCGGAAACTTTAATACTTGTGTGGTTTGTGAACAAACACCGTGTCCCTAGTACGCCTCTATGGACTAGCTCATTGATCAATGATGGTTAAGGTTTCCTAACCATAGACATGAGTTGTCAATTGATAATGAGATCATATCATTGGAGAATGATATGATGGACATACCCAAACTAAGCGAAGCAATTAGATCGTATCATCGTGTTCATCTTTGCGAAGCTTTTCCTATGTCAAATATTGTATTCCTTAGACCATGAGATAATACAACTCCCTGGTATCGGAAGAAAGCTTTGAGGTCATCAAACGTCATCCTATGAGAGGGTGATCATAAAGGTGTCTCTCAGGTGATCGGAAAGTATCTATTGGGTTGTATGTATCGAGATGGAATTTGTCCCTCCCAAGTCGGAGAGATATACTTCGGGCCCACTCGGTAATCGATATCAACACCGCTTGCAAGCATGTGGTTAAGGAGTTAATCACAAAGTGATATCGGATTACGGAACGAGTAAAGTAGTTGCTGTGAACGATATTGAACTAGGTATGACGGTACCGACGATCGAATCTCGGGCAAGTAAAATATCGCGAGACGAAGGGAATATATATATATGGGATTGATTGAATCCTGGCATCGTGGTTCATCCGATATGATCATCGATGAATGTGTGGGAGTCAATATGGGTGCCCAGACCCCGCTGTTGATTATTGATAGAAGATCATGTCTGCATATTCTCGAACCCGCAGGGTCACACACTTAACGTGTCTCGACGCTAGGATAGATTGGATAATTGGTTTATGAGTTTTTGTTCAGAGTCTCGGATGGGATCCGGGACATCACGAGAGGTTCCGGAGTGGTCCGGAGAATAAGATTCATATAAGGCAATGCAGTTTTTGGAGTTCGGAATTGTTCCGGGTTAATCGGTATTGTACCGAAAGCTTCTAGAACCTTCTGGAAGGGGACCAACGTGGCCCCACCTTCCGGGAGGGGTCATGGGCCTATCAGGGAGTGTCCTGACCGCATTGTTCCAGGGGCACAAGGCCCCATAGGGCCCAGCCGATCCTAGAGAGTTTAAAGTCGTTTAAACTAAAGATAGGATTTCTAGAAGGAGGGAGAGTCCTTGCCCCCCACTCCTCCCTCCCTTGGCCGCCGGCCCAAGGCTTGGAGGAGGGGCAAGGGCTTCCCCCCCCTCTATATATAGTGGGATGGTGCGCCCCCTCCCCCCACACCGTGCCTCCAACCCTAGTTGCCTTGCTACCCTCCTCTCTCCCTCCCGACTGTTTGTAGGCGAAGCCCTGCTGCAGAAACTCTCCACCATATACACCACGCCATCGTGTTGTAGATCCAATCTATCTCTCCAACATACTTGCTGGTCCGAGGAAGGAGGAGACGTCGAGGTGCTGCACGTGTGCATCTCACGGAGGCACCGCCACTTGTGGTGCTAGATCGGATCGGATCACGAGGAGGAGAAGCGAGTACGACTACATCACCCACGTTCCGACAAACGTTCCGCTGTGCAAATCTTCAAGGGTATGAAGATATAATCAAATCTCTCTCGTTGATTGCATCTCCTAGATTAGATCTTGGCTTTCCCTCTGTTCGCATTCGTAGAAAATTTTGATTTACTATGCCTCGAAACCCATCAGTACCACGCTCGGGGACTTGGCTACCCGACCTCGTTCGCGCAAGGGAAAGCGGTAAAGTAAAGAGCACTCATGGGAGTCACCCAGCTACTGGCTTTCCAAGCTTGGGCGAGTCGACCTCAATAACAAAACGCTCAAAACCACAAACACATAAACAAACAAGGTAAATGTGGCATCCCGCAAAACCACTACTAGAAAATCGCGTTGAATTTGTGCATAGCATCGTCATCATCGTGCATTGTTTGACTACATTATTTGAAAAGCCTAGTTTTGAATTGTATAAGAGCCCCTCTTATTTTCAAACACAAAACCCCGATCGCATCGGAGATCTTATTTGTCTAAAAACTGTTTGCAAAATGGCCTGGTTTTAAATTAGACAGGACTAAACAAACACAAAAACTAAAACAGCCCTACCCTAAATCTATTCCCACCCAAATACTATCTACCCTCCAACCACAGGCCGCCACCTCACCCTCTCACCAAAAACCTACCCACCCTGCCACCTCACCAATCCTCCACTTTTTCCCCCCTCTCTCTCTTTCTCACCTAGTCCCCTCATACCCTCTCTCACCTACAGCCTGGACCCACAACCCCGTGGGACCCGCCCCCACCGCGCCAGCCCCTCCCCAGGACCCGGTCCACCCTCCACCTGGACCCACCACCCCTGCCCCGGCCCACGCGGTCACCCCACAACCCCCTGGGCCCCACCGGTCCCACCGCCAACCCCCGCACGCGCCCCGCGTACCCACCGCGTCTCCCCCGCGTGGCCCTCTTCCCCCACCTCCTCCTCTCTGCTTCTCTTCCCCCGCAGCCGGAGACCACCTCCCCGTCTCCAGCTTCCCTCCACGGGAGGCCGTCCCCTCGCGGACCGCCTTCCTCAGAACCCTCCGCACAAGGCTCTACCTTGCCTTCCCCACCGGCTCGCCCCGCTCCACCCAGCCAGCCCCATGGCCGCCGCCCCTCATAGCGTCCCGGCGAGCTTCGCCGCCACGCTGCCCGGCGCGGCCGCTCTTCCCGCCCAACCCGCCTCGCGTCGCCGCCTCCTCGACTCCCGCCCGAACCCACCCCGGGCGCCGCCGCCAGGCCCTCGCCGGAGTTTCCATGGTCGTGACCGCCGCCTCGCCCGCCTCGCCTCCGGCCAGGGTCGCCGCTGCCCGCCCTGAAGCTCGCCATCTCGCCGCCAGAGCCGCCTTGGCCTCAGCGCCTCCACGGGCCGTCCACCGCCCGGAGCCTCGTCCCGGCGCGCCGCCACCGCTCGTGCGACCCGCCCCGACAACCACTCGCTGCCGTGGCCTCGCCGCCCTCGCTGCCATACCGCCGCTGCCTACCTCCGCTGGCACCGCGTTCGCCGTTCCAGAGGAGCCCCTCGGTTTGGTCTCCTCGCCTCGCGGTGGTGCCAATGGCGTTGTTCGCCTGTCCTCAGACGCCGCTCGTCCCAGCCGAGCATGCAGGTTGTTTAACCAAGGAACGTCGCCTGTCCTCGTGGCACATGCCATATGCGGGCCACGTGTCCAACCCTACAGATTACCGGAGTCCGAAACCCTCCGAGCGGCACGGCCGACATGATCTTCCTCGGTGGCAACGACAAACCAGACAGGGATCACCAAGAATAACTGCCGACAAGATCTACCACAAGGATAAGAAGACCGGACCCTGCGGACCGACATGATCTTCTTCTCGGGCGCCAAGATTCGTCGAGAGCCCGACACGACAAGTACTCCCTCGAGGACGCCGAGTGCTTCACCCCGGACACCGAGACCCCGACGCGACAAGTACTTCATCCCGAACGACAAGTCCGACCCGAACCACAGACCCGACAAGGTCCTCGTGACGACAAGAACGACCTCGACCCGGAAGAATCCGATGCGCCCCGACGCCGAACCAAGTCCGGCTTCCCGGAACGCCAAGAACTACCCCCGATATCCGAGAACGACCCCGGTGTCCGAGACGTTCCGTTGAACCCTGGACCCTGAGACCGACCCCGAACCCCGGAACCCCAAGTTCGTCGAGCCCCCTCTGATGTGTGACCCCTTTTCCTCGAACCCTATTTTATAACATAACAACTTGTTGCATATTTAATTGTCATCTCGCATGCATATCTGTGGTTTGGGGGCCTTATGCCGATTCACCTAATAATTAAATATGGGGCCCATATGCGGGAAAATCTAGTCTCATATCGGCCTCATTTAAACTTGTGTAGCGAACCGGTGCTATCTTTTACCATGTTAAAACAACATTTAAAATGCGGGGTTTCTAAATAACATGAACCACCTAACTATTTGTCGGGACCCCGGTTCCGCTTAATATGGCCTAATTGCATCGCATCCTTGCCATGTCATTCATCATACATGCATCATGCCGATCTTCTGCCGTGGTATTAAATAGTGCATCCGGTGTTCTTCTAGTGTTTTGCTTCTTCGCGGATAAGGCCGTTGAGTTGATGTGAGCTTCGCCCCGTTCTTCGGATGAACCTTCGTCAATGTTTTCAGGCGAGCATCTCCCCCTTTCTACCCATCTTACTTTTATACTATTTATTCCCTCCTGTTGATCTATTGCTATCTGTGTTGCGATGCTTTAGTTTCCGTACCTGTGATATACCGTGCAGCCCTATATTGCCTTGGACACACCCTATTACCTGTTGTTTGGTAGATAGTTGGACTTGCGCGTCGTAGTTGCTTGCTCAAGTGCTGATGTGTGTCGTCATATGCCACAGTTGCCGATGTATTGCCGCATGTTGATGTTGGAGATGATTCTAGTGTTACTTATCGTCACTTTAATTTCTGTTTAACAACTAAAATTGAAATAAGCAGAGGCATCGGTGGGTGATAGAAAATATTTGGTTTCCGAACGCCCACTTGTGTCCCGTAAGACCCCGAGTACTTGATACCTGTTCCTTGATTTATCGCGCTATCCACATCCGGGAGGTATATGGGACCCCCCTGAGCCAGAGCTTGATTCAGTCTTATTTCTTGGGGCCACAAACTAGTTTGAGGTTTTATTTACGATCCTGTACTTATGCCATGCTACTTTCTGTATTTAAATTGTGCGACAGATAGCACATTGTACTGTTTAGGGAAGCGGAGTGATTATGCGGTATCGACACCCCGAGTTTTCGGGTTCCCACCACCCATTATTGACGAAACCTTGAGTCCGTCTCGAGCTTGCTTACTCCGTTGCGGGATCTACTCAAAGGTGGCCTGAAATATTTCGAATCCTGTGATTGTTCATCGTGAAAGCCTCGTTGGGTTTTGATTTGGTTTTTCCGAGGTTGATCGGCGTGTGTTGCTATTGGTGCACCCGGCGGGTAAAACTTCGAAAGCCGTGTCCGCGGATATGGACGACTTGGAGCACAGTATCTCGATCATAGACAAGCATAACTAAAGTCTACTGCTATAAATTTGACTTATAATGACTAGTAATCAGCTTCACTATAATGGAACGGCTAATTAATACTGCCCACAATTGCTTGTTTGGTTGTCGCTTGCGACAATTGTATCTGACTAGTAAGTATTGCAACTACAACAGAATGGCTGAATAAAAGTACCAACAACTGCTGGGTTTTTGGGTTATCTCGTGCTAATTGTATCTGACAAGTAAGTGTTGCCACTATAACGGAATGATTAACTAAAAGTGCCCACTGCTTATTTTATCAGGATGATTATCTATACCTGACTAGTAATTGCTGCAACGATAACCGAATAAATAAAAATTGCCAACGATGTGAGTTCCTCGGTTGACTTCCTCGTTTGGTCTCGAGGGGGAAACACCAGGATGGGTTTGTTTGGTGTTAGCTTCAGGTTGGATCCGGATAGGTCTATCTTACCCCTCTCTGACTGTCGCCAGTTGTATCGAGTCTCTATAGGTTGTTCAGTGCATGCTGCCGCTGCCGCTTCAGTCCACCATACCTATGTAGGCGAGGACCGCCGAATTCTAGCCTCGCCGTGTACTGGCCTCGATCGACTCCTCTTTTTCCTTTGCCCTTTGTCGGCACCCCTTTTGTTTAAGCAGGTTTTGAGATGCGACGCCGTTAGCAGGGTTACCCTTCCGGCTTGGCCTGGGCAGGGTTATGGACGCCATTGGTTATTCTTCAGGGCTCTTAGCCCCATTTGCATCTTGTCCGTAGTCGGACGCTCTACCGTTTTCAAGGTGATTTGGATATTTGTATATGATATCTGTATTCTTGACTCATGGAGTCGCTGTTATATATATCTGTTTTGTGGGTCCCATCGAGGACTGTTGTGTAATGTTATTACTTCGTTTTCCACCCGCACGAAAGTGCCTGGTGGGCACCTTTGAATCGTTTCTATGCGGGTTTGGTGAATTTTGCCCAAACTTGCATAGGTCCGATTCTGAGGGTGTTACAGTGGTATCGAGCTCGTGAGCTGCGATACCCCACAAGTCTAGCCTGTAGGATAACCTAGCTAACGGCCGAAGTAGAGTGTCAAATCTATTTTTGCAAAATCGGTTGGATAGTTCTGGTTAGGTCTGATTTTTATTCCTTACCCCTCTGCTATTCTCCTCTTACCTCTACGTGTTTTGAATCCGCTCTCTTCTCTTTCTTCGAGTCCAGGAATTCTCGTGGTTGGGTTTCCGTCGTACCTTCAGGGTTTCGCTTCCTCCTTTGATAACGGTGATGCTACGTCCGGTGTTCAAGATGCCTGATGAATCCGTCTACGGTGTTACCATTCTTTGTTCCTTGTTTGTGCCTTCAGGTGTTTTCCAACGCGACGACATCCTCTATGCCAGATCCGATGCAGAGTCTGCATCCCCCCCTTTGTTTCCGAACCTCGATTGTCGAGATCTTCAGTCTAATTCCGAGAGTTGGTTGCATGCTCCGCCTATTCGTGTGAAGAGTAATGGTTTGGGTGCGCGATGGACTGATCACCATCCGACTACTCTTATCATTCGCTCTTGTACCTCGAATCAGTGGATCCAGCGATTTTACTCCGTCCCCGGAAGTTAAGGGTGGCTTTATTGTTGATACCTCTACCTTCGTCCTTTGTTTCTCCGGAGTGTTCTCTCGACGATCACGGACAACGACCTCTTGTTAGTGGTGTCGCGAGGATCTACACGAAGCGAGAAGACGCAGATCACCGACCTTCTTTCCGGAACCATGAGGCGGATCTCGAGGGCGAGATCCTTTGTTAGTGGTGTCGTATTGTGGCATCCCGCAAAACCACTACTAGAAAATCGCGTTGAATTTGTGCATAGCATCGTCATCATCGTGCATTGTTTGACTGCATTATTTGAAAAGCCTAGTTTTGAATTGTATAAGAGCCCCTCTTATTTTCAAACACAAAACCCCGATCGCATCGGAGATCTTATTTGTCTAAAAACTGTTTGCAAAATGGCCTGGTTTTATATTAGACAGGACTAAACAAACACAAAAACTAAAACAGCCCTACCCTTAATCTATTCCCACCCAAATCCTATCTACCCTCCAACCACAGGCCGCCACCTCACCCTCTCACCAAAAACCTACCCACCCTGCCACCTCACCAATCCTCCACTTTTTCCCCCCTCTCTCTCTTTCTCACCTAGTCCCCTCATACCCTCTCTCACCTACAGCCTGGACCCACAACCCCGTGGGACCCGCCCCCACCGCGCCAGCCCCTCCCCAGGACCCGGTCCACCCTCCACCTGGACCCACCACCCCTGCCCCGGCCCAAGCGGTCACCCCACAACCCCCTGGGCCCCACCGGTCCCACCGCCAACCTCAAGACGCTGCCAGCACTCCACCGTCTCCCAGTGGCCCTCTTCCCCACCTCCTCCTCTCTGCTTCTCTTCCATGATAGGAGACCACCTCCCGTCTCCAGCTTCCTCCTCGCCATGAGGCCCGTCCCCTCATGGACCGCCCTTCCTGCAACCCCTCCGCCAGGCTTACTCGCTTCCCCACCGCTCGCCGCTCCACCCAGCGCCCCATGGTCAGCTGGCCGCCGGCCTCCCATAGCGTCAAGGCCGCTGCCGCCCAAGGCCGCTCTTCCCCGCCTCGAACCCGGCCTCGCGTCGCCGCCTCCTCGACTCCCGTCGCGAACCCGCCCGGGCGCCGCCGCCAGGCCTCGCTGAGCTCGCCGTGGCCGTCGCCGCCTCTCCGCCCGCCTCGCCCGGCCAGTCGCCGCTGCCCCGCCTCGAGCTCGCCATCCTCGCCAGAGCCGCCTTGGCCTCAGCGCCTCCACCGGGCCGTCCACCGCCCGGAGCCTCCTCGTCCCGGCCCGCGCCACCGCTCCGTGCGACTCCGCCCCGACAACCACCCTGCGCCGTCGTGGCCTCGTGCTGCCTCGCCCTCTGCCTACCTCCGCTGCACAGCCGACCCCTCCGCTGGCACCAGCGTCTTCGTCCCCAGGAGGAGCTCGCCGTCGAGCCCCTCGGTTTGGTCTCCTCGCTGCCTCGCGGTGGTGCCAATGGCGTTGTTCGCCCTGTCCTCCTCAGGACGCTCGTCCCTGAGCCGAGCATGCAGGTTGTTTAACCAAGGAACCGTCTGGCCTGTCCTCGTGGCACATGCCATATGCGGGCCACGTGTCCAACCCTACCAGTACCAGATGAGTCCGAAACCCTCCGAGCGGCACGGCCGACATGATCTTCCTTGGTGGCAACGACAAACCAGACAGGGATCACCAAGAATAACTGCCGACAAGATCTACCACAAGGATAAGAAGACCGGACCCTGCGGACCGACATGATCTTCTTCTCGGACGCCAAGATTCGTCGAGAGCCCGACACGACAAGTACTCCCTCGAGGACGCCGAGTGCTTCACCCCGGACACCGAGACCCCGACGCGACAAGTACTTCATCCCGAACGACAAGTCCGACCCGAACCACAGACCCTACAAGGTCCTCGTGACGACAAGAACGACCTCGACCCGGAAGAATCCGATGCGCCCCGACGCCGAACCAAGTCCGGCTTCCCGGAACGCCAAGAACTACCCCCGATATCCGAGAACGACCCCGGTGTCCGAGACGTTCCGTTGAACCCTTGACCCTGAGACCGACCCCGAACCCCGGAACCCCAAGTTCGTCGAGCCCCCTCTGATGTGTGACCCCTTTTCCTCGAACCTTATTTTATAACATAACAACTTGTTGCATATTTAATTGTCATCTCGCATGCATATCTGTGGTTTGGGGGCCTTATGCCGATTCACCTAATAATTAAATACGGGGCCCATATGCGGGCAAATCTAGTCTCATATCGGCCTCATTTAAACTTGTGTAGCGAACCGGTGCTATCTTTTACCATGTTAAAACAACATTTAAAATGCGGGGTTTCTAAATAACATGAACCACCTAACTATTTGTCGGGACCCCGGTTCCGCTTAATATGGCCTAATTGCATCGCATCCTTGCCATGTCATTCATCACACATGCATCATGCCGATCTTCTGCCGTGGTATTAAATAGTGCATCCGGTGTTCTTCTAGTGTTTTGCTTCTTCGCGGATAAGGCCGTTGAGTTGATGTGAGCTTCGCCCGTTCTTGGATGAACCTTCACAATGTTTTCAGGCGAGCATCTCCCCCTTTCTACCCATCTTACTTTTATACTATTTATTCCCTCCTGTTGATCTATTGCTATCTGTGTTGCGATGCTTTAGTTTCCGTACCTGTGATATACCGTGTAGCCCTATATTGCCTTGGACACACCCTATTACCTGTTGTTTGGTAGATAGTTGGACTTGCGCGTCGTAGTTGCTTGCTCAAGTGCTGATGTGTGTCGTCATATGCCACAGTTGCCGATGTATTGCCGCATGTTGATGTTGGAGATGATTCTAGTGTTACTTATCGTCACTTTAATTTCTGTTTAACAACTAAAATTGAAATAAGCAGAGGCATCGGTGGGTGATAGAAAATATTTGGTTTCCGAACGCCCACTTGTGTCCTGTAAGACCCCGAGTACTTGATACCTGTTCCTTGATTTATCGCGCTATCCACATCCGGGAGGTATATGGGACCCCCCTGAGCCAGAGCTTGATTCAGTCTTATTTCTTGGGGCCACAAACTAGTTTGAGGTTTTATTTACGATCCTGTACTTATGCCATGCTACTTTCTGTATTTAAATTGTGCGACAGATAGCACACTGTACTGTTTAGGTAAGCGGAGTGATTACGCGGTATCGACACCCCGAGTTTTCGGGTTCCCAGTCGCTTACAGCCATTGACGCAAACCTTGAGTCCGTCTCGGAGCTTGCTTACTCCGTTGCGGGATCTACTCAATGGGGTGGCCCCCTGAAATATTTCTGAATCCTGTGATTGTTCAGTCGTGAAAGCCTCGTTGGGTTTTGATTTGGTTTTTCCGAGGTTGATCGAGCGTGTGTTGCTATTGGTGCACCCCGGCCGGGTAAAACTTTCTGAAAGCCGTGTCCGCGGATATGGACGACTTGGAGCACAGTATCTCGATCATAGACAAGCATAACTAAAGTTTACTGCTATAAATTTGACTTATAATGACTAGTAATCAGCTTCACTATAATGGAATGGCTAATTAATACTGCCCACAATTGCTTGTTTGGTTGTCGCTTGCGACAATTGTATCTGACTAGTAAGTATTGCAACTACAACGGAATGGCTGAATAAAAGTACCAACAACTGCTGGGTTTTGGGTTATCTCATGCTAATTGTATCTGACTAGTAAGTGTTGCCACTATAACGGAATGATTAACTAAAAGTGCCCACTGCTTATTTTATCAGGATGATTATCTATACCTGACTAGTAATTGCAACGATAACCGAATAAATAAAATTGCCAACGGTGTGAGTTCCTCGGTTGACTTCCTCGTTTGGTCTCGAGGGGAAACACCAGATGGGTTTGTTTGGTGTTAGCTTGTGTTGGATCCGGATAGGTCTATCTTACCTCTCTCGACCGCCGCATTGTATCGAGTCTCTATAGGTTGTTCGTGCATGCCGCTGCCGCTCACCACCATACCTATGTAGGCGAGGACCGAATTCTAGCCTCGCTGCATCGCCTCGATCTTGACGCCTCCTTTTTCCTTTGCCCTTTGTCGGCACCCCTTTTGTTTAAGCAGGTTTTGAGATGCGACGCCGTTAGCAGGGTTACCCTTCCGGCTTGGCCTGGGCAGGGTTATGGACGCCATTGGTTAATCTTCAGGGCTCTTAGCCCCATTTGCATCTTGTCCGTAGTCGGACGCTCTACCGTTTTCAAGGTGATTTGGATCTTTGTATATGATATCTGTATTCTTGACTCATGGAGTCGCTGTTATATATATATCTGTTTTGTGGGTCCCATCGAGGACTGTTGTGTAATGTTATTACTTCGTTTTCCACCCGCACGAAAGTGCCTGGTGGGCACCTTTGAATCGTTTCTATGCGGGTTTGGTGAATTTTGCCCAAACTTGCATAGGTCCGATTCTGAGGGTGTTACAGTAAACCCCATAAAAAGGGCGGACGCACTCGTGGACTCGTTCAACCCTCAATCTCAAACGCAAGTCAAATCACAAAATAACACGATATCCCATTATAGCAGATCAAAGTTGTTTCAAAATACACGTTGCGCCTAATGGCCGAACTGCTACTAACGCCCCAGGGCACAACGTTTTACTCTGTAGGCTTCGACGACGACTCGCCGCCACCCTTGCGGTTGCGAATGAAGGGAGTGTATGGGCTCAACGGGTACGTCGTCAACTCACCCGCCATCGCCGCACGGAAGGGCTGCTCGATCTTGAAATCGCGGTGCGGCGGCTCGGGGTTGTTGGGCGCGACGATCGTCTCCTGATAAGGGAGGAGATCGCTCATCGCCCAGACACGATCGGAGTATACCGCGGCACGGTTCGTCAGCTTCAGCACCTCGGCAATCTCCACCAAGCCCGTCGACGATGGGTAGCCACTCATCACGTCGTCCAGATCGAAATCCTCCGGAAAGTGGGCGAGCCCAAGGCTGAGCGTCGTCGCCGCCCCGTGCCGGAACGCCGATCGCGTCATGAACTCGACAACCGACGGCGCCTTCTCCAAGTATCGCCACACTTCGACGAGGTCGCTGGGAATCACTTTCGTGGGCAACATCTCCTGAAGATATGCCCGAATGCAAGCCACAGGCAAATTGGCCAAGTCGACCAGAGTGGCCACACACTGCCGCACGTCATACAACTGCGCCTCCTCCGAGCTGTCGATGATCCGACCTGTGGACAGAAGGTGGCTGTGAGTACAACAAAGATCACGCAATGCAAATATTACAGGCAGAGGCAGGCACACTTACCAATCAAAGGACGAGCGAGATCCGTGATGAATCTTTGAAGAGAGGAGTAGTCGTCTTGTAGCCTAGCAACAAGGGCGTCAAAGACCTTACGCTCCTCAGCGGCAGCCGTAACAGCAGCCATAGCCCGCCCATCCGCTAAACTTGCCTCTTCCTTCTCTTCCTTAAGCTCGCGCTCAAGGTCGGCGATCCGCTTCTCAGCCGAGCTCAATGCAGATTGAGCCGCCGTCAATTCACTCGCCGGGACAAGGCCCTGTTGAACCTCCTCTGCCTTCGCAGCAATCGCCTGGAGTCCCTTGTTCGCCTCTTGGACGGCGACAAGTTCCTTCTCCGCGCGACACTTCGCAGCAGGCCCGTCGGCTGATTCACGCTGCAAACCCTGTGCAAAAGTCAAACAGTCAACAAAAACGAAATCCTAAGTGCCCACCCGCTGAAATTTAGCGACTGGACACTCGGGGACTGGAGATCAAAAATCTTAAGTGCCCACCCGCTGAAATTCAGCGACTTGACACTCGGGGACTGGAGATCAAAAATCCTAAGTGCCCACCCGCTGAAATTCAGCGACTCGATACTCGGGGACTAGGCGCGAGAAATAAAAACAAAAACAAGAAGAATCTGACCACTGCAATTCAGTGGCCCGATCCTCGGGGACTGGACATACCTAGATGGTTGCTCCAAGCATGCCATGAAGCTGTAGCGCGTCCACGGATGCGAGAAGAGCCGGAGTGTGCCCGCGAAGCTGTTCGACCTCCGTTTCGGTGACCCCATGTACGCGGCTAGATGGCGTGGTACCACTCGCCGTAGCAGCTTTGGCCATGAAGCGAGGGAAGGTCGCGATAGATGCGCCAGCACCAAAAGAGGCCGTCTCGGCTATCCCAAGCGAGGAACCACCCTCCTTGATCGTCAAGGTTGCTCCCGCCATAGGATCACTCGGAGCAATCGTCGTGTCGTCAGACACCGTGACGACATCGTCGCTCTTGGCCTTCTTGGCACTGTTTGTCGGGGCAGCGACCTCATCAGCCTTCCTCTTCCGAGAAGGGTCCTCCTCGGTGACGACTGGCGGCACCTTGGCCACGTACGGGTGGCCTATCTTTTTAACCCCAGTCCTGCAAATTGATTACTTGAGCAAAGTGGTTCAAGTACAACGAAAAATAAAGCAGGTGAATAAAACTCACTTGGCGACTGGTATGAACCGCAGCCCCGTGCGGATGCTAGCCGGCTTCTCCAGTTCGGGGCCCAGTTTCCGACTGAGGCCCATCTCCAGGACATCATGCGCCCAAGACACAGACGGCCTCTTTGTTGATGAGGCCGCGACAGGAGCCTCCACAACGTTTTCGGCAGGAGCTCTCCTGGGAGGCGAAGCTGCCGCGGCTGGAGCGACCCCCGACCCAGAGACTGGGGCGAATGGCGGAGGAATCGAGGCCAGAGGCACCTCACTCAGGACGGCGGTGACATCCGGTGTTGCCGTCGTCTGTGGCACTTCATCCCTGGCCAGGATGGTGGCGTCGGAACTACTCGCCGAATGAGGCGGAGATGCCCGTCTCGCTGGCTTCGTCTTCCTCTTCGGAGGGGCATTCACCTCCTTCTTCTTATTTTTCGACGGAGTGGCCTCGCGACGCGAGGTGAGCTCGGGAAGCTCGTCATCGTCATCATCATGACGTTCAAGACTTCTACTCGCCTCGAGTTCGCGCTGACGTTGCCCGCGAGTTTTGCGAACCAATGGGGCGGCCTCTTCCTCTGACTCGTTGTCGTCGTCGCTCCTGTCGCTCTCAGCGCCGCCCTTGGTGGGAGGCAACTCGCCCCCGTCCTGGACAGATGGACTCGAGTTCTTGTCATCCGCGGGCGGAAGCCACCCTTCCACCACTTGAAATAATTGCAGCAAGCATAAAGTAATGTCAATATAACCGCGACAGCATCAACTACGACTGTGAATGGTAAAAAGTGACTTACCGTCGGGGCTGGATGCTTTGCGGTGTAGGCGGCGACCCCATCCTTCGCGTCCAGGTACACCGCCTGGGTGATCTTCTTCAACGCCGGGACGTAGTCCTCGAATTTCCACTCGGCAAGGCAGGACTTCGTCGAGTCTTCCTAGCCCGTGTACTCGTACATGTAATGGTCACGGTGGGCCAGGGGAACGAGTCACCGCCCAAGCCAACAGTTGTACAAATTGATGGTCTGAAGACCCTTATTCTTCAGGACGCGGATGGTTTGAAGCATCTCATCCATGACCATCCGCTGGTCTGTTGGGAGCTTGCCGACTTGGAGTCGGCTTGATTCGGGCCGGTCGGCGGAATACCTTGGGATCGCCACCTCACCGTCTGGAGTCGCCTCGGTGACGTAAAACCAGGACTTCTTCCACTCGCTTGCCGCCTTGGCAGGTAGCATCAGGTAGAAGAAGGAGGCTTTCGACTTGAGCTGGAACGTCAGGCCACCCGCCGCCAGCATTGGGCCGCCTGATTCTTCACGACTAATCCTCCCGTGGAACAGATCTTGCCACAGGGGGAAGTAGGGCCTGCAGCCCAGGTAGCACTCGCAGAACGCCACGAAGATGGCGAGCTGCTCGATGCTGTGCGGGCCCAGGTCCGATGGCTGAATCCCGTAGTAGGCACAGAAGCGCCGGAAGAAGAGAGATGTGGGAAACCCCAGCCCCCGCTCCAGGTGGCTGGTGAAGCAGACGAATTCTCCCTCGCGCGGGTCCGGAGTCACCTCTCCGGCTGCGGGGATGCGCCACCTGCCGGCGCGCAGGATCCCGGCTTCCTCGAAAGACGCCAGTAGCGCTCTCGTGCATTTGGACCGGCCCCATGGTTCGGCGGAGGGGGCCATTGGCGGAAAGGTTCGTGGAGGTCGGAGGATTTTGGATCGGTTGGATCGCGATGCGGAGGAAAAAGGAGATGCGCGAAATCGGAGGAAATGACGAGAGGGTGGTTCTCCGATCGCCTACCATTTCCTTTATATAGCAGTTGTTACCCGCCAAATCAGGGAGCCGTTACTACGCGGTGATTACGCCAAAAGTTACCATTGGATTACTCCAACGGCTAGTTTGACCGCGTCTGACGGTCCAACTTCGTCCATTCGACTCGCCGACCTTATCACTACAACAGTGATTAAATATTTCGCCGACCCGTTCGCCGAGCTGCGACCAGAATGACTAGTTTTTTCCTTTATTCAGGAGCCCGCCGCCGATTCGACTGGGTGTCCGCATTGGACCCGAATGCTCCGACTGCCAGCAACCACCTGCGCCCAATCGACGACGGCCTCGGGGACTACTGATGGGGATATGCCTACCGGGGTATACCCAGCAGGACGTTTCCGACTGGCCCAGGAACTGGCGAGTGGGCCTGCAGGACGGCGACTGGATCAAGACCTGACGTGGACCCAAGCGACTGGAAGCTGAAGGCCCAGGAGAGTAGATAGGCCCAGTCGGATTAGGTTAAACGAATACCGAAACCTTAACTGATTCGGTTGAGATATGTAAACCCTAGGGGGGTGAGTCTATATAAACCTCCCTATAGGGCGTGTAGAGGATACGTTCCATCATCCACCCAAGCGACTCGCCGCCTAGCCGTCGAGCTCGCCCCTTTGTACTTCCATCATAATACAATCTAGCACGAGTAGGTCTTTACCCTCCGGGGGTCCGAACCTGGGTAAAACCCTGTGTCTCCGCCCTCATCTCGCACCGCAGATGGCTGGCCGTCCTTGCCCTTCGTTCTACTACTCGCTGCCGATTGCAGCCTCTGCCGTGGTCATTCCCACGACATCCGGCGCAATTCCGGCGAGCTGTTGCTCCTCATGCTCCGACTAGAGGGTGGAACGATCAGTGAGGTGAGGGGAGTGGAATGGTGTGCTTCAAACGGCTGGGGGTCGCCTCCTTTTATAGGTTCGACGGCGAGACCAAGAGGGATGGGTAGGCGACGGTGGCGACATGGCTGAGGTTGGCGATCGATGGGCGGTCTCCTGGCGATGCTCTAGAGCTTAAATGCGCGCTTAGGAGCTTAAATGCGCGCTTAGGGGTGCTCTGCGCAGTACAGGCGGCATCTTCGATGGCGAGCGGTGGCTGTGAGGCATGGGGTGGCGAACGGGGGTGTCTGGCGTGTTCCTGGGATCATGGCGAAGCGGTGGGCACGGGCTGTGGTTGAGGGGTGGCGTGTGCACGCGTGCCGGGTGCGGCGCTCTGGGGCGGGCTCGGCATGTCGTAGTGGCACTGGGCGCGCGGCGTTCCTGGTGGTCCACGGCTTGCACTAGCTTGGGGAGGGGACAGTGAGCGGTGGTGAGGGGTTGGCTACCTCCCAAACAAGGTTGGCAAGGCTAGGGTGGCTGCTATCTGACGGCGACAATGAGGTGGCATGGTGAGGCTCGGCCTTCTCACCATTGATGGAAAGGCAAGCTCATAGTGGTGCTAGATGTTTACAATTGAGCTAGATGATCTACTAAAGACTAGTTGCAACCAGAGAGGGAACAAGTTAGGACAAATTTACTGCACACTATAGTGTTTGTGATTTGAATCTGCAAGCTGTTTGATGAAATGGCCGCAAGAAACTTACTTTTGAATTTTGAAAAGATTTTTGGTGGGTGTGCTAGGAATGTGCTGAGGATTCTGTGGGTGCATGGGTTTTGAAAATTGAGCTTGTTTGAGTGGTTTTTGAAATAGTGGGATCTTCCCATATGAGATAGATTTAATTTTAAACTGTCATTTAAACTGAGCATTTGAATGTTTTTGGATGATCACAAAGTGGGCCTTGGTACCTTATTATGAGTACTAGGAAGGGGTGCAAAGATCCACAAATGTTTCTGTTAAGTTTTGAAAACTAGGGATAGCTAATGTAGGCATGAGAGTTAATTTGGAAAAAATGACCATTCAATTCATTTTTTTATTTTGAGTTGTTTGTCTGTGGGAAAAGTTTGGGGATTGTTTAGATGATGTTTATTTCACCTAAGAATCATTTTACAAGCAAAGAAACACAGAACCATGGCAATTCAAAAGGATCCAAATTTTGAATACACACACATATGAATGCTTTCATATTTTTAGTTGGAAAAGTTTTTGTTAACCCTAATTTTGATGATTAGAGTTTGATGATCCAAGTTTAATATTTTTGGGATGTTACACGCCCTGTCACGATGGAGTTGTGGGCCCCGATAGAGTTAGTGTGGCGCCACTCAGGCTAGGGCCGCACCCACTCCTGCCGCGCCGGTGCGCACGGCGCCGCTCATGTTTCATGCATAACCCGCGCGTGGGTTAGCCTGGCGCACTCCTCTTCTCCCTTTTCCTCTCCACACGTTTCATCTCCCCAACCTATAATCCTTTCCCCAATTGCTCATATTCGAAGAAATTCTTCGTGAATCTTGTTGTTGAGCCATCCCCCAGGTAATCTGATGGCTATGAAATATAGACATCCACATCCACATTTAAACTGGATATTGTTCACACTTTTGATGAAATATCTCTCTAAACCCTACCACTAATGGATAATGATCAAAGGGGTATGCAATAATTTCTTTCTATTTTCCCTGTGCAGATAATGACGTTTGATGATGGGAATCACAACATTAAAGTCAAAGATACGAGATTCACAATAACTGTCAATACCCAGATTTTTAATCCCAGATGGTTGTTATGCCATGCATCGCAATCCCAGGATTACCATTTTTGCAAGACATAACAGATTGGTACCATAGTTCATCATCCATTACAAACCATAATAAAGGTCTTATAAATAAAGGATCTCATGATCCAGTCTGAATACAATCAACGCAACGGAATAATATAATAACGGTAGCATGGTCTAAGCTCCATCTTCATGGTCACAGGCAATGCTGACGATGGAAGATGATCCTAGATGTCATAGACGTCCTGCTGTCCATCATCCTGGTAGTCCTCCTCATAGTCTGGCCATAGGAATAGCCAGGGTTAAAGCCATGAGTACTCTTTAAGTACTCGCAAACTATCACTAACAATTAAAGTGGTTCAAGTAGGAATCCTAAGCTCTAGGTTTATTTGCAAAAAGCCAAGTTTATCTCTAACTGAGTTTATAAGTAAAGAAAACTAACTTAAAGTTTTACAACACCTAAGTGGGAACTTAGTTTTCTTGTTCACAACCCTATTATGGTCAAGTCAAAGTCATAATTCATTTCCTAAGTCATTTTGAAAACATCTGACGATGGAACAGTTTGGCCACTCCAACTGTCCATAACGGCGGACGTGGCTATTCGAATAGTTTGACACTCTGTAGAGGTGGTACACTTTCACCACAACATTCGATACATCAGTCAGGAACAATCCCGAATCACCATACTCAGTATGCGGATAATCAATCCTAACCTTTCAATTACACACCCTTGTATAGGCACCTCCCCTATGAGTTTGGCATCCCAACCATGACCATATGTCATCTTGGGAACTGCACAGGTGGACAATCATCACGAGGTATCCTCAGCTCAAACCTCTTCCGCAAGGGAACCCATACTAAGATATATAAACTTCCAGTCAAGCCCTACCCAAATTTGGGTATTGTGGTTGTACGGTAAAATTGGAATGGTATCGCATCTGAACCCAACCATAAGTTTTATAAAGGGGCTAAGGCTCATGCCTCAACATTTTCATCATCAAAACATATGGTGTTCATAACACATGTCAAACCATTTCATTAGAATGACTCATTATTCTAAGGTTTTCATAATCATTTTCACCAAGTATTCCCATCTAAAGTGATCAAGTTTTATGCTTAGCACTATACACTAAAGTTGGGGGTAGCCACTAATGAGGGATGCTAATCAAGTGTGACTAACCAGATCTAGATCTCATGCCTCAGTATGACATCAAGTTCTAACTAACTTTGGACAAGTTTTATGCTCTTTATTCTACCTATAATATCTTTCCAAACCTCACTAAATACTAACTACAAGTAATAAAGAAATAAAATAATAAAGCTTGAAGTAAAACTAGGATTTGGTATAATAAAGTGGTATAACCAAATATGCCTAAGGCATTGCATAGGTTAATTGGTATTGTGGGGCTTGCAAGTATTAGCTTGCATGGTTTAGCTTAGCTTGCCTTGAGTAGTGCAGTGATTGAAGTTCTCTTCTTCTTCTTCTTCTTCTTCGTAGTAGTCTTCTTCCTCCTCGTATGCTTGGTCGGTACTAGCTTCTATAAATAAATATGAGGTACACCATCACCAAACAATACTTAACTACTTCTATTTAGCACACAAAGGTTCACACTAGATGATCTAGCATCATCACAATCATCACAAGGATTAAAGCCTTAGTCTTATTTATTTTCTTTTGGAAAAGTAATTTCTACTCATTGAAAAGCTACTTAAGATTTAATATTCTCTAATTTAAAATATCGTATCATGTTTACACATGTCATCACCACATATTTTAATACTTGGGAATGTGATTTAAAGTGGTTTCACAATTTAATAAGGTTTAACATTATTATTTTAATTAATTAAAGTGACTAGAAATGCCTATGGGGCATTCTTTTAATAATTGTCCAAGATTACTGCATGTAAACCTAAATATTTTTATATATTCAGATAGATCTGGTCAAATGTCATTTTTGATAGTTGGAATCAACTCAAAAGAATTTATGGTTGATTTTTGAAAAATGTTTGAATGCAGAAAAGTCTCTGTGTTGTAATTTTACTATTGGTGATCTATAACTCCAAATGGTTTGAATCCAACAGGCTTGGATTAACAATGTCAATACCTTTCTAACAAAATTGGTTTCATGCAATTTGGTTCAGTGAATCTCTTTGAATTGATTTTTTGGAACCAACTGACAAAACTAGGTTTGAACTAAATTGGAAAAATCTATATTTGAATCTACTAGGTTGCGCGGGAACTAAATGGGCCGGCCCACTGCGCACAACACAACACCCGGGCTGCCTTAAAGGGGATGTCCCACCTGTCAGCGAGACAGGAGCTCCCGAAGGGGTATCCTTCAATCTAGGCCCTGCGATTAGAATCTAATCTAACGGCTGGGGTTCATCATCGACGACGAACAGCTCCGGCGAGGTCTAAACCCTAACGTAGCGGTGGGAGTCGTGTGAGCCTCACCAGGACTCCAGCTAGGGTCGATGTTGGGGGCGAACGATGTTGTCGACGACTGCGGTTCGAACGGTGGTCACGGCGGCTCCTAGGGCGGCTCCAATCAACGGTTCCGCTCCGCCTCCTCCATGACAGACTCTGGTGAAATTCCGGCATTGCGGAGCTCACCTTGCTCTGGGGAGAGGTTAGTGTTGTTCTGTGAGAGGTGGGGAGTGATATGGTGTGGCGAATTGAGGCTGGGGTGGCATCCTTTTATAGCCGAGCGAGAGGGGCAGTGCGGCATGGACAGATCTCGTCGGGGTCGACGGTATAGCGAGCTAATGGCATGGCGGAGGGTGTAGTCACTAATGAGGGGTGCTAATCAAGTGTGACTATCCAGATCTAGATCTCTTTCCTTAGTATGACATCTAGTTCTAACTAACTTAGGCCAAGTTTTATGCTCTTTATGCTACCGATAATATCTTTCCAAAACTCACTAAATACTAACTAGAAGTAATAAAGAACTTTGATAGAGAAATAAAAGAATAAGGCTTGCAAGTAAAACTGGGATTTGGTATAATAAGGTGGTATAACCAAATATGCCTAAGGCATTGCATAGGTTAATTGGTATATGGGGCTTGAAAGTATTAGCTTGCATGGTTTATCTTAGCTTGCCTTGAGTAGTGCACTGATTGAAGTTCTCTTCTTCTTCGTAGTACTAGTCTCCTTCCTCCTCGTATGCTTGGTCGGTAATAGCGTCTATAAATAACTACGAGGTACACCATCACTAAATAATACTTAACTACTTCTATTTAGCAAACAAAGGTTCACACTAGATGATCTAGCATCATCACAATCATCACAAGGATTAAAACCTTAGTCTTATTTATTTTATTTTGGAAAAGTAATTTCTACTCATTGAAAAACTACTTAAGATTTAATATTCTCTAATTTCAAATACCGTATCATGTTGACACATGTCATCACCACATATTTTAATACTTGGGAATGTGATTTAAAGTGGTTTCACAATTTAATAAGGTTTAACATTATTATTTTAATTAATTAAAGTGACTAGAAATGCCTATGGGGCATTCTTTTAATAATTGTCCAAGATTACTGCATGTAAACCTAAATATTTTTATATATTCAGATAGATCTGGTCAAATGTCATTTTTGATAGTTGGAATCAACTCAAAAGTATTTATGGTTGATTTTTGAAAAATGTTTGAATGCAGAAAATTCTCTGCGTTGTAATTTTACTATAGGTGATCTATAACTCCAAATGGTTTGAATCCAACGGGCTTGGATTAACAATGTCAATACCTTTCTAACAAAATTGGTTTCATGCAATTTGGTTCAGTGAATCTCTTTGAATTGATTTTTGGAACCAACTGACAAAACTTGGTTTGAACTAAATTGGAAAAATCTATATTTGAATCTACTAGGTTGTGAGAACTAAATGGGCGGCCATTGCACATGTGACACTGGGCCGACTTAAAGGGATGTCCCACACATTGAGATAGGGGCTCCCGAAGGGGTATCCTTCAATCTAGGTCCTACGATTAGAATCTAATCTAATGGCTGGGGTTCATCATCGACGACGAACAGCTCCGGGGAGGTCTAAACCCTAACGCAGTGGTGGGAGTCGTGTGAGCCTCACCAGGACTCCAGCTAGGGTCGATGTTGGGGGCGAACAATGTTGTCGACGACTGCGGTTCGAACGGTGGTCACGGCGGCTCCTAGGGCGGCTCCAATCAACGGTTCCGCTCCGCCTCCTCCATGACAGACTCCGGTGAAATTCCGGCATTGCGGAGCTCACCTTGCTCTGGGGAGAGGTTAGTGTTGTTCTGTGAGAGGTGGGGAGTGATATGGTGTGGCGAATTGAGGCTGGGGTGGCATCCTTTTATAGCCGAGCGAGAGGCGGTCAAGGCATGGACAGATCTCGTCGGGGTCGACGGTATAGCGAGCTAATGGCATGGCGGAGGGTGTAGTCACTAATGAGGGGTGCTAATCAAGTGTGACTATCCAGATCTAGATCTCATTCCTTAGTATGACATCTAGTTCTAACTAACTTAGGCCAAGTTTTATGCTCTTCATGCTACCTATAATATCTTTCCAAAACTCACTAAATACTAACTAGAAGTAATAAAGAACTTTGATAGAGAAATAAAAGAATAAAGCTTGCAAGTAAAACTTGGATTTGGTATAATAAGGTGGTATAACCAAATATGCCTAAGGCATTGCATAGGTTAATTGGTATATGGGGCTTGAAAGTATTAGCTTGCATGGTTTATCTTAGCTTGCCTTGAGTAGTGCACTGATTGAAGTTCTCTTCTTCTTCGTAGTACTAGTCTCCTTCCTCCTCGTATGCTTGGTCGGTAATAGCGTCTATAAATAACTACGAGGTACACCATCACTAAATAATACTTAACTACTTCTATTTAGCAAAAAAAGGTTCACACTAGATGATCTAGCATCATCACAATCATCACAAGGATTAAAACCTTAGTCTTATTTATTTTATTTTGGAAAAGTAATTTCTACTAATTAAAAAACTACTTTAGATTTAATATTATCCAATTTAAAATATGGTATCATGTTGACACATGTAATCACCACATATTTTAATACTTGGGAATGTGATTTAAAGTGGTGTCACAATTTAATAAGGTTTAACATTATTATTTTAATTAATTAAAGTGACTAGAAATGCCTATGGGGCATTCTTTTACTAATTGTCCAAGATCATTGCATGTAAACCTAAATATTTTTATACATTCAGATAGATCTGGTCAAATGTGGTTTTAGAGTGTTGGCATCAACTCAAAAGCATCTACGGTTGATTTTTGAAAAATGTTTGAATGCAAAAAAGTCTCTGCCTTGTTATTTTTAATATAGGTGATCTATAACTCCAAATGGTTTGAATACAATGGGCTTGGATTAACAATTTCAATATCTTTCTAACAAAATTGGTTTCATGCAATTTGGTTTAGTGAATATCTCTGAATTGATTTTTGGAATCAACTGATAGAACTAGGTTTGAACTAAATTGGAAAAATCTATATTTGAATCTATTGGGTTGCGCGGGAACTAAATGGGCCGGCCCATTGCGCACAGCGCAGTGCTCGGGCTGACTTAAAGGGGATGTCCCACCTGTCAGCAAGACAGGGGCTCCCGAAGGGTTATCCTTCAATCTAGTCCCTGCGATTAGAATCTAAGCTAACGGCTGGTGTTCATGGTCGACGGCGAACAGCTCCGGCGAGGTATCAACCCTAACGCGGCGGTGGGGGTTGTGTGAGGCTCACCAGGGCTCCATCTAGGGTCGGCGTTGGGGGCGAATGACGTTGTCGACGACGGCGGCTCGAACGATGGTCACGGTGGCTCCTGGGATGGCTCCAATCAACGGTTCCGCTCCTCCTCCTCCGCTGCACACTCCGCTGAAATTCCGGCGTTGCGGAGCTCGCCTTGCTCCGTGGAGAGGTTAGTAGTGTTCTGTGAGAGGTGAGGAGTGAGATGGTGTGGCGAATTGAGGCTGGGGTGGCATCCTTTTATAGCCGAGTGAGAGGGGCATTGCGACATGGGCAGAGCTCATGGGGGTCGATGGTACAACGAGCTAATGGCATGGCGGAGGGTGTAGGTCAGTGTGCGGTCTCCTGGCGATGCTCAAGGGCTTAATGGCGCGGCAAGGGGCTATCGAGGTTGGTCAGAACGGGTCAATTCTCTAAGCAGCACCGATGACATTTTCGACGATGCATAGTGTCTACGGGTCGCGCGGAGGGGTACGAGGATATCTAGGAGCTAGATGGTGTTAAGGCGAGTGTGTGCACACGCGGTGAGGGAGAGGCGCGGCATTCACGAGCTAGTCGGGTGCGGCGGTCTGGCATGCTCTTGGCACGACGCAAAGACTGTGGGCGCGGCGTTTTCTCTGTGGTCCAGGGCCTGGCTGCGTTCGAGGGTTGGACAGGGGGTGGCGATGGACGGTGAGCTGCCTCCTCAACATCGTGGTTGGGCGTGGTGTTGCATCCTGCTAGCTAGCCATGGTCGGCCGGCAATGGGGGGGGGGCTCGGGTGGCTCAGGACTAGTGCAATGGTAGCTTGCTAGCTTGTTCAATGCAGGTGTGCTCACTTGGGGACAAAGGGTAAGAATTGGGGACAAGGGTTTGAATGATCACTTCTCAAAACAATGTAGTTAGGTAGAGTTTAAAATGTTTCTCCAGGTGTTTGATGAAATGGCCAAAAGAATTCAAGTTTGAAAATTTTGAATGAAATTTGGTGGGTTCTCTGGTCACATTCTTGGTAGTATCTGGTTGTTTGGGTTTGGCAAGGTGAATTGGTTTGATTGGTTTTTGTGAAATTGTGATCTTAGTACCTACACTTGATTTAGTTTTGAATTGTTATTTGAATAGATTTGAAATCCGTTTCTGCTGGTTTTCAAAGTGGGCTTGGGTTCATTTTTACTTGGTCTAGCAAGGGGTGAAAATAATTGGATTTGTTTCTGTTAGAAAACTTGGACTAGAAACACTCAAAGTGCTCTAGTGGTTAACTTTGGTCAAAATGACCATTTTCTTATAATGTTTATATTTGAATTTCTCTTGATTTGATTATGCTTGGAAATGATCTAGATGATGTTTTTTTCATCTTTAAATCAATCCTTGCCATTCATAGCAATCAAACAAGTCACTGCAAGCATTCATGCATTCATCACATACACACATGCATTCATATTGGTTTTAAATAGTAAATGTTTTTGTTAACCCTAAACTTACGTAATTAGAACTTGATAATCTTGATTAATATTTTTGGGATGTTAAAAACCTTACCCCCTTAAAAAAAATCTCGTCCCGAGATTTAAGAGAAAGAAAACTAGGATTTAAAGAGATCTAAAAACTCAGTCCTAATATAATCTTGTTGCTCCCAGGTAGCTTCTTCTTCTGTGTGGTTACTCCACTAGATCTTGAGAAACTTGATACTCCGGGTTCTAGTTGCCCTGAAAGCTTCTTCCAAAATACGGATGGGTACTTTAGGATATGTTAGGTCCTCGTTGATCTCTATGGTTCTATGATCAATATTCTTGAAAACGTCGGTCTTCTCCGGGACTTCTAGGCATTTGCCAAGTAACGAGATATGAAACACATTATGCACGTCTGACATTTCCTCCGGCAGTTCCAGTTGATATGAAACTTCTCCTCGGTGATTAAAAATCTTGAAGGGTCCGATATATCTGGGGGCTAACTTTCCTTTGAGTTGGAAACGTTGCATTCCTTTCAAGGGTGATACTTTCAGATACACAAAATCTCCGATATTGAAGGCTAGGTCTCGACGTCTCTTGTCGGCATAACTCTTCTATCTGGATTGGGCGGTCTTGAGGTGCTCATGGATCTTGTGAACTTTATCTTCGGCTTCTCGTAGGATGTAGGGTCCGAAAATATGACTCTCTCCTACTTCTGACCAATTCAACAGGGTACGACATTTTCTTCCATACATAAATTCAAATGGGGCCATTTTCAAACTAGCTTGGTAACTGTTGTTGCATGAAAATTTTGCGAAAGGTAGACAGTCTTCCCATTTTGATCCATATTCTAGCACTCAAGCTCTCAACATATCTTCGAGTATCTGGTTTACTCGCTCCGTTTGTCCATCAGTCTGTGGGTGATAAGCTGTGCTGAAATCCAGTCTGTTTCCTAATCCTTCTTAGACTTTCTTCCAAAATCTCGAGGTAAACTGGGTTCCTCGATTCGACACAATGTTCTTGGGGACTCCATGCAAACTGACTATTCTAGCAATTTACAACTTTTCTAGCTTCGAACTCTGATAGGTGGTCTTGACTGGTAAGAAATGAGCGACTTTGGACAGTCTATCCACTATGACCCAGATAAAGTCATTTCCCCTACTAGTTGTAGGCAAACTAGTGATAAAATCCATTCCTACTGAATCCCATTTCCATTCCGGAATCTGCAATTGTTGCAAAAGTCCTGCGGGTCTCTGATGTCCCTTCTTGACTCTCTGACAGATATCACATTTGGCTATATAGCTTCCGATTTGTATCTTCATCTTATGCCACCAAAATTGCTCCTTCAAATCCTGATACATCTTCGTTCCTCTAGGTGGATAGAATAAAGAGTATCATGGGCTTCTTTCAAAATATCTTGCTTCAATTCTGAATCTGCTGGTACACATATACGTCCTTTGTACCACAAAACTCCTTCTTCATCTTCGGTGAATTCGGGTACCTTTCCTATACCAATACGACGTTTATTCCTTCGATACTAGCATTTACTAGCATTTCCTTTATGCTAGCCAAAAATCCTTCACTAACTAGTTCCATTCTGAAATCTTCCAACTCCTTGTGCAAACTTGGTTGCTCCTTTAGAATCATGGTGTTCAATCGACACGGCCATCTGCTAAGAGCATCTCCTACCACATTGGCTTTGCCGGGGTGATAGTGAAATTCAAGGTCATAGTCCTTGATTAGCTCTATCCATCTCCGTTGCCTCATATTCATCTCCTTTTGGGTGAAAATATACTTCATGCTCTTGTGATCCGAATAAATCTCACAACGGTTACCCGTGGGGTAATGCCGCCATGTCTTCAAGGCTAAAACTACGGCTGCTAGTTCAAGGTCATGGGTAGGGTAATTCTGCTCATGTTTCTTTAGTTGTCGGGATAGATAGGATATGACTTTGCCTTCTTGCATCAACACACATCCGAGACCAACCTTGGATGCGTCACAAAACACATCAAAAGGCTTCGTGATATCCGGCAGAATCAAGATTGGGATGAAATCAATCTCTTCTTAAGCTCTTGAAAAATTGCTTCACATTTGTCCATCCATTCAAACTTCTTATCTTTCTTAAAAAATTGGGTCATGGGTCTTGCGATGCTCGAGAATCCTACTATGAACTTGCGGTAATATCCCGATAATCCGAGAAATGCACAAACTTGGGTTTGAGTGGTTGGGGCTTGCCATTCTTCAACATCCTTAACCTTGGCAGGGTCGAAAGCAATTCCTCCTGCCAACACGATATGTTCGAGGAATCCTACTTCCTTTAACCATAACTCACATTTGCTAAACTTGGCATACTACTGATGCTCCCTAAGGGTTTCAAGGATGGTACTTAGGTGTAGCTCATGTTCTTCATTTGATTTGGAATAGATCAGAATGTCATCGATGAAAACAAGGACAAACTTATCCATGAAGTTCATAAAAATCTTATTCATGAGGTTCATGAAATAAACTGGAGCATTGGTTAATCCAAAAGACATGACAGTGTACTCATACAGTCCATATCTGGTGGTAAAGGAAGTCTTTGGAATATCCTCTGCGTGAATCTTGAGTTGATGATAACTAGTTCCAAGATCAATCTTAGAAAACACTTTGGCACCAGTCAACTAGTCAAACAGGTCTTCTATCTTCGGCAGTGGGTACTTGTTCTTAATGGTGATATCATTTAGCTTCCGACAATCCGTGCACAAACGGTTACCTTCATCTTTCTTATCCACAAACAAAACAGGTGATCTCCATTGCGACACACTTAGTTGAATTAGACCTATCTCCAGCATAGCATCTAGTTGCTTCTCCAGCTCCACTAATTCAGACGGGTTCATGCTATAAGGTCTGTGAGCTATGGGTCTAGTTCTAGGGATTAGTTCAATGATAAACTCGACATCCCGATCTGGGGGCATACCGGGCAATACATCTGGGAATACGTCGGGGTATTCACAGACTACTCTGACTTGGTCAATGGTTGGTTGAGCTAGACTCTTGTTGCACTTGAATTGACGGGGCAAGGTCTCAGATACATGCTCTACTGATACTCCAGTGGTACTAGTCATGGTTATGGCTTTCTTGGCACAGTCGATTAATCCTTTATGTTTCGACATCCAATCCATTCCTAGTACTAATTCCAAACCTTTGGTTCCAAGTAATATTAGATTAGCATAAAAATCTATTCCATGGATTCTGATAGGTATGACCTTGCAAATTTGTCTAGCTTTGGTGGGTGAACCAGGTATTTGAACTATCATAACATGCTTCAAATTTGTTGGTTGAATCTTACTAGTGCATGAAAATTCTTCTGTAACAAACGAGTGCAATGCTACAAAGTCAAACAACATGCTTGCAAGTACTGAGTTAACAGAAAACATACCCAGCACAACATCTTGCTCTTCCTGAGCTTCTTCAGCATTCATGTGAAACAGACGGCCATTGCGGTTGATTGAGTTCCCTGGGAAAATCTCCTTCCAGGCTGAACACGACGCTGCTGGTGAGCTGGGGCATTCCCATTGGTAGCTGCTGCAAGCTTCTTGGGGAACTCATTGGAGTAGTGACCCTTCACTCCGCATTCATAACAAGTAACCCGAGACTTGTCTTTTCCTGCAACAGGAACGGCATTGCTTCCAGTCCTTGGGGCAGTATTGGTGTTGTTCTTGTTGTTGTGAACTTAGGCGGTGCACGGTTGAAATTGTTGGCGTTGTCGGGGTTGTTGTTGTGGTTTCCTTCGGGCCTTGGGTTTCCTCCTCCACGGTTGGGATAGTTCAGACGGCTTATCGGGGGTCTATTGTTTCTCAGGGCATATACTGTAGACGGGTTGGGGCGATACTTTGGGGTATGGTGGGTTCCTGATTGATGCATGATTTGACGCTTGTGATTCTCATTGGCTTGGTTGATCTTGCCTTCCATCTGGATTGCAGAATCCATTAAGGCTTCAATGTCAGCGAAATGAATGTTGACTAATACCGTCTGCATCTCATCATGGAGACCATTTGTAACATCCCAAAAATCATGATTTCAAAGTTTGCATATCATCCATGCATTCATAATCATTTTAGGATCATTTTCAATGTCATTTCAAAACAGAACATTTGAATGTCTATTATTTTATGTAAGCAAGGAACTGGCCCAATGCTACTCTCTAGTTTGAGATTTATTGTTTTAAACCAAAGATATTTGATCCTAAGTTTGTTTGATAATTTCCAAAGATTGGACAAAGTTTTCGAAACAAAGAATGAATTTAAAAACATTTTTATACCTTTATTAAACAATGGTAAAGGCCCTTTTTTCTTTTAAAATTTCAAAGGACCAAAGTAAGTTTGAGTGAAAAACAGTGCTAAATGCTCAATTAAGAGCTGGATCAATCCTACAAAAATTCAGATCAAATTTGAATTAATTTTAGTTTGAAAATCATTTAAAAATGTTTTCATAAAATGAAATTAGAAATAGAAAAGGATAAAAGAAAGTGGATAAGGCCAGTGCTTCCATTCTGGCCCAGTACAGGAACCAGCCCACTAAGCCCACCCGGGCCAGTTCCCTCTGATCCTTCTCTCACCCGCGTCTAACCAACCCCGCAGCCACTGACGCTGGGCCCTCTCCACGCCAGCGTCGTCTTCCCCGAATCCTCGCGTGCAGTCACCGCTCCGCCGTTACCACTGCGCAGTGACACCGCGTTTCAACCTCGCTTAAATCCCATTGAATCAGCACATAATTCTCGCCCCCGCTCTGTCTACGAAACCCCGTCTCCTCTCCGCATCTTTCCCCTCACTTCCATTGCTCATTCCGCCACCACGCTGCTCGCATTCGAGCTCAAACCACCGCGGTACCAATGACCTCCGACGGGCGATTACAGTGAGCTCTGACCACCCCTCTGCCTCTGGTTCAAACACGCATGACCGGCATGATCTTGCGCGTCTCCTGATGCCATTTGTTTGCCCTCTCATGACCTAGGTTGTTGTCCCCATTCACGCCCGCAAACGTCAGAACCATCGCTCGACTCCGACGAACGACTGAGGTAAAACCCGACCATCCCTTGTCTTCTCTTTGACCTAGTAGTGTTTGTCATGACCTTACGCACCTCCTGATACACCTAGTTTGTGCTAGGGTGATCCAGAGCGTCTCCTACGTATTTGTCACCGTGCACCCGACGCTGTCCTCAACTCCGACGAGCTCCTACAACCACAGCAGCTCGCCCCTGTCCACGCCAGCAACACGTTGAGCTTCCTCGTGTTCTTGCGAGTCTGGTAAGACACACCACAACCCCCAGCCCCTCCTGTATTTGCCGGAACGCCGTCGCCAGTAGCGCCGCCGCCGCCAGCATCCATTTGCTCCGCCCATCTTTGTTCGCATGCTTGGCAACCGTTGGATCTAGATCTAGCGCATAGGATTAGATCACTTATCGAAGGGGTATGAATAGATCTGGCCTGTGCGATTTCATTTAGATCGTGCGGCCCACGTTGATCAATCCGGCCGAACCGGTACGAGCCAATCATAACACGCCGCGTGTCTGTGTTTTAAATTTAAAATCTGGAAATAGATCTATTAGTTGTTCAAACTTGTAAAATTCATAACTTTTGATCCACACGTTCAAATTTTGCAAATTTATATCATTGGAATCAGGAGAAAGAATTCTATCCAACCATGCAATTTGTTTAATGATTTGCTTCTGTAAAATTGGTTATTTTTGCAGAGACATTTATAGGTTTATTTTGAGTATAGAAATTATTTGAAAATGATTTAAAGACTAAATAAAGTTTATTTAGCGTATATTTGTCTTGTTTGTGTTTCAGTAATGTATACTTGTCTTGTTTGATCTAGAAAAAAAATCATCACATGCCATTTGCATGCATTCATATATTTTTTCTTGTATATTTTGATATGTGATTTTGGTGCTATCATTTTATGTGTAGATTTTGGTGCTAGTAGTGATTGTGGTTGTGAAGATTGTTGCTACTCCCCCAACTACCAAGGCAAGTAGTTCTTCATATTTATGTCCCAATATTTTTGTCTATGCATTATAAATATTTTGTATAGGTCGTGCATGAATATTTTTCTAAGTATCTATATGCTATGCTTGGGAAATCCTAGTAGTTGAAGAAATGTTAGAATTTCCTCTAAGTCAAGATACTTGTTATTGCCATGATTAGCCTAGCTAATAGAAACCAAGGGTGGAATATAATCATGTTATGGAAAATATTGTTAAGTCTTTGACTTATGTTTTTGCTTAATAAAACAACTAAGTGAACAAAACACCTGGGTGGAATGGAAAGAATGGTTTGTGTTGAGTGGTTACACAAGGCCCATTTCTATGGTTTACCTTGTGTATCTCACTTGTGGAAAGCCACCCAGGAACAAAGGGATTTGAGATGCCAAATGTTAAGAAGCTTCTAGTGCAGCCACATGGCATTATGGGCTCTACCTGGATCATATAGGTTGCAATAACTTAGCCAAATGGACAGTTGGTGGTAGGGGATTGATAGGTTTGGAGCGCGTCCATTTTGGTCTAAGGGAAGGCTTCTGAAAGGTCCTGTCTTGGTGAAAATCAAGTCTTGTGGGGAAAGTGCACAACCTCTGAAGATGGAAGAACCTAAGTACTTAGCCATGTCCCTGGTATTGGACAATTTGAGCATCAAGACATGGAAGCTATCAAGAATCTCCTCATCCCAATTTTATAATTTAAAACTTGTTGTTGAACAAGGGTGAAGGTTCACCAATTTCTATTGGTGGTTCCTTGGGAAATTTTTGTCAAAGAAAAACTTAGTGTTTTCAACTGATAGGTAAAACCTATTTTGAGCAAAGCAAGCCTTAGCTACACTTAGCCAAATTCATGTAGTAACTAGATGTTAATATTCTACTAAGGTATCACTTTCCAATACTATTCCAATGTATTGACCCACTGTGGCTATAACTTGTGATGTTGCGGGTTACTCTGATGATGATTAGGGGTTATGAGTCTACACCCAACATGCTTGCCTGTGGCACATGAAGATGAAGACTTCTATTTTATATTGTTAAGTTGAACCCTTGTACTAGCCAATGGCTATGGAGTTGTAAAAGACTATGTTATCTCTGGAATGACGTTGTAATAATGACCTTTGTTTCTGTGTACTTCATCTTAAACTGTGGATGCTAGAAATTGATCCAGGGACTAGCATTGCAATCATAGGCTTCCTTACCTTTATAAGGGTGGGATCTTACAGATGGTATCAGAGCACTATGTTGCCTGTAGGATTATGACCCTAGGATTGGATTAGAAACCACTAAGGAAAAATTTCAACAATTTCCACACTTGTCTTTTCTTCTCGTAAACTTTTCTAATCTTCTTTCTCAACTCTATTTGTAGATGAAATCCATCAACAAAGCCGTGAGGAAGGGACCACTCATGACCATGACCTTGGAGTGTGAGACAGAATTCCCCAATGCCCTCAAGGACCTCATGGTTGCCATGGGAATACATGGTGCAGCTGTGTACAAAGGATTTCCCGTGATGGATGAAGGAGTAGAGTACTGGTGGGTGCAACTTCACTTGTACAAAAACAAGGAAGACAACCACAAGGAATCAGGATTCTGCATGGTCATCAACTCAGTAATGCACACCACATTATTTGACTCTGGAAGAGATGCAGCTTGGAAGGCCATCAAGGAGCTTGGTGATAGACTCAAGTGCAGAATGCTTAACTCCCAAAATGACCTTAGGGAAGAAAAGAAGCATACCCAAGAGATAGAGGATACCAACCAACGTTTAAGAGAGGACATCATAGACTTAGCAATGGAGTCATGTGATCAGGATCGACAGATTGCCTCTAGGGATGCCCTGTTAGCCAACTTGGCAAGTGAGATGGGATTGTAATGTACTTAGTTAGTTGGACCACCACACCTATCGTTTTATTTCAAAAAATTTATCTAAGTTATGTTGAACCATTGATTCTTGTAATGGATTTGTGTATTCCCTGACTTGTGTGATTGTTTCCGAAGATATGCTTGTGATACTTGTCTTGTGATTTTTATCTATTGATGTTGATTCTAACTTTTCTCTATCTTATAAAAATAGATGCCTGCTGTTATTCTCAACACGGCCGAAGAGTTCAAGGGAACTCGTTTTGGCACTCGTCTTATTGAGCTCACTAGCGTGCTCAACCTTCCGCTCCCTAGCATCATGACTCTTCCCCTCACCAAGTTTGAGAGGAAGGACCTTTGGGGCTTCAGAGTCACTCAGCCCGGACGCCAGACAGAGCCGACCACGGAAACCATCACCTTCAAGTTAATGCATGACGACAAGGAGAAGGGCTTGGATATAGTTATGCGGGAGTTACTTGGGCGTTTGTTAGGGAGACACTCCAGGGAGATTAGAGGTCTTTACTTTCACCCCTTCGGGAGACGCGACGAGGAGGGTGAGGCTATTGAGTTCGAGGATGCTTCTAGAGAGACGGTGGAGCCGATTCGTCTGTACCTTCAGGACCTAGAGGTTCTTATTAGGCACCTAGATACTGATAGGACCAACATCATGCTTAGCAATGACGAGCTCCAGGTGCAGCTTCGTGAGAAGGACAAGATCTTCGCGGAGCAAGACGAGATAATCAAGGAAATGGAGGCCAAGTTTGAGAGCCAAGACAGAAAATTCAAGAGCCAAGAGAAGAGAGTCCAAGACCGGAACAAGAAGATCCGGGAGATGAAAGAAGAACTGGAGGCCAAGGACTTCGAGCTCGAGCACCAGCAGGGTGTGATTGAGAGACTCCGCTCACAGAAGAGGGATCTTAGGGCTAAGATAGAGGCCTTGACTACCAATGTCGAGGAATACAAGACCGCTATGGATAATGGAGGTCTTACACTTGTTGATGAGGAGGTTGATGCAGAGGAGTAGTGATGAATACTCATTTATCATTCATTTAACATGCTTATGATTATTGAGTCGCAATGACCATCCAACATGTGGGTGGCTTGCTATGGTGTGTTTACCTTTTCAAACTTGTTGTTTATGTCGTTGAACCTTATGTTATTTTGATGTTGATTTGGTGATTGTCTATGTGATGTTTTGTGCATAATAAGCATATATGGGTATCTCATTCTTATCCTTATGAAAACCACAGATGCCTCCTCGACGTGCCAACCCCAACCCAAAAAACAACAATGTCACCCCTGAGATGCAGCAGCTGATGACAGCTCAAGCACAGCTGATGCAGATGATGACCACTTTTATGCAGAATCAAAATAACAACAACAACAACAATAATAATAATAATAATAACAACAACAACAACAATCAGAACAATCCCCCAGGATTTGACATGCTCACCAGATTCCTAAGACTAAGGCCTGCAAAGTTCTCAGGAACTACTGATCCCATGGTGGCAAATGATTGGCTACGTTCGGTGAACAAGGATTTGGTAACTGTCGGCTGCACCGACGAGGAGAAGGTCAGGTTTGCAGCACATCTGTTGGAAGGACCAGCAACTACTTGGTGGGATAACTTCCAGATCACCACTCCCATTGAGGATGTGACATGGGCTATATTTGAAGATGGTTTCGGTAAATCTCATCCGGGGTGATGAGTTTGAAGAAGGAGTTCCATAACCTGAAGTAGTGCCACCGCAGCGTGGCTGAATATATTGAGGAGTTCAACAATCTGGCGTGATATGCACCGGATGAAGTTGATACAGATGCCAAGAGGAAAGAGAAATTCCTCGAAGGACTAAATGATGAACTGAATCTGTAGTTATCTGTGGCCTATGTCCCCACCTACCAATCACTTTGTGACAAGGCTACCATCTTGGAGAACAAGATGAAACAAGTTGAAAGAAGAAAGAGGAAGCACAACTCTGACAAGCATAGCTCGGGATCGTCTCACAATCGTTCCCATCATGATGATAGTGGGAGTTCTGGATCCCACAAACATGGAAAGTACAACAACCACCACAACCACAACCACCATCATGACAACAAGCATCACCGTAGTCATGATAATGACAATTACAAAAACCACAAGAGTGGATACAAGAGCCACTACAATGGAAGTGGAAGTGGTAGTGGAAGCCATCCTATCAAGAAGGATCTCAGTCAGGTTGAATGCTTCAAGTGTAAGAAGATGGGGCATTATGCAAATGAGTGCCCAGAAAAGAAAGTTGAAGGTGCCAACAAGACCAACCCTTTCCAGAAGGGACAGGTGAACCACATCAATGTGGAAGAGATCTATGAGGAACCTGATGCTGTGGCTGGTAAGTTCAAACTCAATTCTATTCCAGCACTTGTTCTTTTTGATACTGGTGCATCACATTCATTCATATCAAAAGCATTTGTTGATAGAAATGGGTTTCCAACTGAAAATATTGGGTGTCCAATAAAATTAAGTTCTCTCGGTGGAGATATGATAGTAAGTCTTGGATGTCGTGATCTAGTGATAGAATTTGGGAAGCATAAGTTTCCAGTGAGTCTGATAATCCTAGATTCCCAAGGACTGGATGTAATTTTGGGAATGGAGTGGATGACCAAGTATGAAGGAGTACTAGATTGTGCCAATCATACTGTCGCACTCACAACCCCAGAAAAGAAACGAATAAAATTTAAGTCTAACTTTGAATCAAAAGGGAGTAAGCTAAATTCTCTTAAGGGGGTTAGAAGTGTGCCAATTGTGAGTGAATATCCGGATGTGTTTCCGGAAGAATTGTCGGGAATGCCACCTGATAGAGATGTGGAATTTCTGATTGACTTGCTGCCAGGATCAGGACCAATAGCAAAGAGACCTTACAAGATGTTAGTTGATGAGTTGAAAGAACTCAAGAAACAACTTGGAGAACAGTTGCAGAAAGGATTTATTCAACCAAGTTCTTCATCTTGGGGAGCACCAGTCTTGTTTGTGGAAAAGAAAGATAGAAGTCAAAGGTTATGCATAGATTATCGTTCACTCAATGAGGTGACTATCAAGAACAAATATCCTTTGCCCAGAATCAATGACTTGTTTGATCAACTAGAAGGAGCCCGTGTGTTCTCAAAGATTGATCTCCGGTCAGGTTATTTTCAGCTTAGGATAAGGGAAGAAGACATACCTAAGACAACTTTCACCACTAGGTATGGATTGTATGAGTACACCGTGATGCCATTTGGTTTGACCAATGCACCAACTTACTTCATGAATATGATGAACAAGGTGTTCATGGAGTTCCTTGACAAGTTTGTTGTCGTTTTCATCGATGACATTTTGATCTACTCCAAGAGCAAAGAAGAGCATGAATGACATTTGCGTTTGATACTTGAGAAGCTTAGAGAGCATAAGCTGTATGCCAAATTCAGCAAGTGTGAATTCTGGTTGAATGAAGTTGGATTTCTTGGACACGTTGTGTCATGAGATGGTTGTAACACCCTCAGAATCGGACCTATGCAAGTTTGGGCAAAATTCACCAAACCCGCATAGAAACGATTCAAAGGTGCCCACCAGGCACTTTCGTGCGGGTGGAAAACGAAGTAATAACATTACACAACAGTCCTCGATGGGACCCACAGAACAGATATATATATAACGGCGACTCCATGAGTCAAGAATACAAATATAATATTCGAAGATCCAAATCACCTTGAAATCGATAGAGCGTCCAGCTACGGATAAGATGCAAATGGGGCTAAGAGCCCTGAAGAATAACCAATGGCGTCCATAACCCTGCCCAGGCCAAGCCGGAAGGGTAACCCTGCTAACGACGTCGATCCCAAAACCTGCTTAAACAAAAGGGGTGCCGACAAAGGGCAAAGCAGAAAACAAAGAAGGAGCGTCAAGATCGAGGCCAAGACACGGCGAGGCTAGAATTGGCGGTCCTCGCCTACATAGGTATGGTGGATCAAGCGGCAAAGATGCACTAAACAACCTATAGAGACTCGATACAACCGGCGGTTATCGAGAGGTGAGAATGACCTATTCGGATCCAACTGAAGCTAACACCAAACAAACCCATCCGGTGTCTCCCCGAGACCGCACGAGGAAGTCAACCGAGGAACTCACACAGTGGCGCTTTATTTATTCGTTATAGTTATGCACTTTACTAGTCAGGTTTAGATAATCGTCCTGATAAAGTAAACAATGGGCACTTTTAGTTAACCATTCCGTTATAGTTGCAACAATTACTAATCAGATACAGATAGCATGAGATAAAACCCGAAACCCAGCAGTTGTTGGTACTTTTATTCAGCCATTCCGTTGTAGTTGCAATACTTACTAGTCAGGTACAATGGTCGCAAGCGACACTCCAAACAAGCAATGGTGGGCAGTATTAATTAACCATTCCATTATAGTGAAGCTGATTACTAGTCATTATAAGTCAAATTTATAACAATAAACTTTAATTATGCTTGTCTATGATCAAGAAACTGTGCTCCAAGTCGTCCATATCCGCGGACACGGCTTTCAGAAAGTTTTACCCGGCCGGGGTGCACCAATAGCAACACACGCTCGATCAGCCTCGGAAAAACCAAATCAAAACCCAACGAGGCTTTCACGATCGAACAATCACAAGATTCAGAAATATTTGGGGCCACCTTAAGTAGATCCCGCAACGGCCACCGACTCGAGACGGGCTCAAGGTTTGGGTAGACGGTGAACGATCGGGAACCCGAAAGTGTGGCTGGGCTTGTCGACACCGGAATCGTGTCCCGATCCTAAAGACAAGCAGGTGCTCCTCGCACAATTTAAATACAGAAAGTAGCATGGCATAAGTACAGGATAGTAAAACACCTCAAACTAGTTTGTGGCCCCAAGAAATAAGACGGAATCAAGCTCGCCTGGGGCCCCATATACCTCCCGGATGTGGATAGCGCGATAAAACAAGGAACAGGAATCAAGTACTCGGGGTCTTACGGGACACAAGTGGGCGTTCGGAAACCAAATATTATCTATCACCCACCGATGCCTCTGCTTATTTCAATTTTAGTTGTTAAACAGAAATTAAAGTGACGATAAGTAAAACTAGAATCATAACCAACATCAACATGCGGCAATACATCAGCAACTGTGGCATTTGACAACACGCGACAACACTTGAGCAAGCGACTACGACACGCAAGTCCAACTATCTACCAAACAACAGGTAATAGGATGTGTCCAAGGCAATATACGGCTGCAGGGGATATCCAAGGGTACGAAAACTAGAGCATCGCAACACCGATAGCAATAGATCAACAGGAGGGAATAAAGACTATAAAAGTAAGATAGGTAGAAAGAGGGAGATGCTCGCCTGAAAACATTGTCGAAGGGTTCATCCGAAGATCGGGGCGAAGCTCACATCAACTCAACGGCCTTATCCACGAAGAAGCAAAACACTAGAAGGAACACCGGATGCACTATTTAATACTAAGGCAAAAGATCGGCATGATGCATGTATGATGTATGTCATGGCAAGGTGCGATGCAATTAGGTCACATTAAGCGGGACCGGGGTCCCGACAATTAATTAGATGGTTCAAGTTATGTAATTACCCCGCAAATTAAATGTCGTTCAACATGGTAGAAGATAAGATACCGGTTCGATACTCAAGTTTTAAATGAGGCCAATATAAGGCTAGATTTGCCCGCATATGGTCCCCATATTGAATTATTAGGTGAATCGGCATAAGGCCCCCAAACCAATGATATGCAGGCGAGATGACAAGTAAATATGCAACAAGTTGTTATTATGTTATAAAATAAGGTTTCGGGAAGGGTTCACACATTAGGGTTCGGCAGTTCTTGGGGTTCCGGGGTTCGGGGTCGGTCTCGGGGTCCAGGGTTCGACGGCCTTGGCGAGAACGTTCTCGGTCTCCGGGGTTAGGGTCTGGGCGCATCCGGGGTCTCCGGGGCGGTGTCGTTCTTGTCGTCGGGAAGACCTTGTCGGGTCCCACGGGGTCGGTCTTGCTATCGCGAGGATCTTGTCGGGCCCGCGCCATCGAGTCGGTCTTGGCGTCCGGGAAGCGGTACTTGTCACACCTGTGATCTTCGGGTGTCATGGCGACAATCTTGTCGTTGCGATGTCGGGGTCTCGGAAACGGAGCGAAGCACTTGGCGTTCCTTAGCGATCTTGGCGTCCTCTAGGGAAGACCATGTCGAGCCATCGGGTTTGGTTTGGTCTTCGGGGTCTCGGTGTCCAGGCTCCTCGCGATACCCTGGTGGCAGCACGATGGCCTTGCGGAAGTTGCGGAACACCTCGATGCGTAGTCAACGTCTCGGTCTCGCACCATCCTCAAGGATCCTGTCAACCATGCAAAAGGAAACCAGCAGGGCTCGAAGGCGTTGCGGAAGCTACATGGCTCCTCAACAGGGACACGGCACACGCGCTGGAGCTTGATGGCGAGGTGGGCCCGCGTGGCGGCGGCAGGACCCGGCAGGCGCAGCGGAGCCGGTCGACGGCGAGCAGGGTGAGGCGAGGGTGACGCTGGGCGGAAGCTGGCGCCGGGCGGATGCGACGGCGGCGGGCCGAGGAGGCGTTGAGGCGGCCGCTGGCGGAGGAGGGTCGGGCGCGAGCGGCGGGCCGGAGGCGACGAGCTGGGGGCGTGGGGATGCGCTGCCGGGCGGGGCGAGCCGAGGCGGAGAGGAGGCAGCGCCCGGCGAAGCACGGGCAGCGCCGGCGCAGGACTGGGGCGAGGCTTGGTCGGGCGGCGAAGCTCCGGGCGGGCGGAGGTGCGGAGGGTCGGGGAGGCAAGCGCGTGGCGAGCGCGACCGCCATGGTGGCTCAGAGGCGGACGCGCGCGATCGACGGTGGAGCGGAGGGAGAGGCTGCAGGCGGGCGTTTCAGGGCGGCCGCGGGCGTGATCGGGGAGGAAGGCGGCGGGCGACGCCCATGGGATCGGGCAGCCGCAGGGGATCAAGGCGGCGCTGTGGCCAAGTGCGGAGGGTGACACGGCGGCGGGGCGGACGCTGGTGGGGGAAACCGACGGGGGAAGGAGGAGGTGGGCTGGAGGTAGGAGACGGGGGCGCGGGTGGGAGACGGGTCCCGCGTGGGGCCGGGGGTGTCGGTTGGTGAGGAGGGGCTGACGCGTGGGGCCCGCGGCTGGCGCGTGGCCAGCGCGTGGAGGGAGCGTGGGGGACGTGTGGCGGCGCGTGGAGAGCGTGTGGCGGCGCGTGGAGGCGCGTGGGGCTGGCAAGTGGGTCCAGGGCGGGTCAGGAGGGGTTGGGTGAGAAAGGGAAAGGAGGGGGGCTGGACGCGGCAGGTGGGGGGGCCCAGCGGCCAGTGGGTTGGGGCTGGGGTGCTGGCGTGTGCGCGTGAGGGAGGGTTTGTGTGGTGTGTGTCTAGGTGGCAGGGTGGTTGATTGAGGAGAGAGAGAGGGCCATGTGGCGGTGTGTGAGTGGTTGAGGGAGGGGGAGGAAGTGAGGTGGCAACATGTGAGTGGCCAGGGTGAGGTGGAGGGTTGGGTTGGGTAGACTAGTGGGTAACTTTAGGATTTAGGAGCGGTGCAGTTGGACCGATTCAAAAACCTGGGGGTGGTCGTTCGGGTCGATCTGGCCCGTTCGACTGCCCCCACTAAAAATAATATAAATTTTATTTGTTTTAAACGGGCCGTTGGCAAACCGATAGCGGCCAAAACAAAATATTCCGGGGACCCGGTTTTGATGTTTGAAAATAAAGAGGGGAGTTTAGAAAACAACACGGGCTTTGCAAACATAGTTTTAGCAAACAATGCATGATGATGACGATGCAATGCACAAATTCATCGCGATTTTCTAGTAGTGGTTTTGCGGGATGCCACAATGGTGTAGCAGTTGATCCCACAAAATTTTCAGTTGTAACTGAATGGGAATCTCCTAAGTCAGTAAAGGAAGTTCGTAGTTTCCTTGGCTTGGCAGGATACTACAGAAGATTCATTGAGAATTTCTCCAAGGTAGCTAAGCCAATGACAGAGTTACTAAAGAAAGACAAGAAATTTGCTTGGAATGGAGGATGTGAACTTAGTTTCCAAGAATTGAAGAAGAGACTAGTGACAGCACCAGTCCTATGCCTGCCTGATTTGGAGAAGGATTTCCAAGTGTATTGTGATGCATCTCATCATGGATTAGGTGCAGTTCTAATGCAGGAAGGGAAAGTTGTGGCTTATGCCTCGAGACAACTCAAAACTCATGAGGTAAATTACCCTACTCATGATTTGGAGTTAGCCTCTGTTGTCCATGCACTCAAAACATGGAGACATTATCTTTTGGGAAATCGATGTGAAGTGTTCACAGATCACAAAAGTTTGAAGTATATCTTCACTCAGAAAGAAATCAACATGAGACAAAGAAGATGGCTAGAACTCATCAAGGACTATGACTTGAGTTTGCAATACCACCCCGGTAAAGCAAATGTTGTAGCGGATGCACTAAGCTATAAGGTATTTGTGAATGGCCTTACTAAGGGAGAGTTGCCAGATGATCTGTGTGCCCAATTTAGAGACCTCAGATTGGAGATTGTGCCTGAAGGACATCTCATGTCATTGGATGTTCAACCCACCTTGTTGGACAAGATCAAGGAAGCCCAAAAGACGGACAAGGAAATCGAAGAGATTAAGGAAAAGATTGGCAAGGGATAATCCAAAGGATTCCATGAAGACGAACATGGTACTTTATGGTATGGTAAACGTATCTGCGTTCCGCAAGATCCGGAGCTTCGGAAACTGATTTTACAAGAAGCACACAACTCACCATATTCCATTCATCCGGGTAACACAAAAATGTACATGGATATGAAGGAAAGATTTTGGTGGAATAATCTCAAGAAAGACATCGCCGAACATATTGCTTTGTGTGATGTATGTAGTAGAGTGAAAGCAGAACATCAAAAACCGGTAGGATTACTACAACCACTACCTATTCCTGATTGGAAGTGGGACAAAATTGGCATGGATTTCATTACCGGATTGCCAAGGACCAGGTCAGGATAAGATTCTATTTGGGTAGTAGTGGATCGCCTAACTAAAGTGGCTCATGGAGACCAAGATCTATATGAGTAGGATCGTGTGTCTGCATGGAGTACCCAAGAGTATTGTGTCAGATAGGGGAACTCAATTCACTTCTCATTTTTGGAGGCAACTGCATGAGTCATTGGGAACGAGATTGGAATTCAGTACTTCTTTTCACCCCCAGACTGATGGACAGACAGAAAGTACCAACCATATTTTAGAAGATATGTTGAAGGCATGTGCCCTAGACTACGGAGCTAGTTGGGATGAAAGTCTTCCTTACGCAGAATTCTCTTACAATAACAGCTATCAAGCCAGTATTGAGATGGCACCGTTTGAGTTTCTCTATGGGAGAAAGTGTACTACCCCATTGCTATCGAATGGTGTGGCAGGAAGAAATTTGTTCAGACCAGAACTAATCAAGGAGGCTGAAGAGAAAGTCAAGCTAGTAAAGGACAGATTGAAGATAGCACAGTCCCAACAGAGGAGCTACGCAGATCCTAAGCGTAGAGAAGTCACCTATGAAGTGGGTGATAGAGCTTATCTTAGAGTGTCACCACTTCGTGGAGTAAAGAGATTCGGAGTCAAAGGAAAATTGGCCCCAAGATATGTTGGACCATTTAAGATTCTAAGTCATAAAGGAGAAGTAGCTTATGAGACTGCCGTTCACAATGTGTTTTATGTGAGTCAGCTAAAGAAATGCCATCCAGAGATGGAAGATACTTCTTTAAAGGACACTATACCTTTGGAGGAGGTCCAATTGGAAAGTGATCTCACCTACGAGGACAAGCCTATCGAAATTCTTGGGACTGCAGAAAGAGTTACTCGGACAAAGACTATCAAATTCTGCAAAGTACAGTGGAACCATCATTCCGAAGAAGAAGCAACATGGGAAAGAGAAGATGACCTTCGGAAAGACCACCCTCACCTATTTGGTAGCCAATCCGAATCTCGAGGGCGAGATTCACCTTAAGGGGGTTAGATTTGTAACATCCCAAAAATCATGATTTCAAAGTTTGCATATCATCCATGCATTCATAATCATTTTAGGATCATTTTCAATGTCATTTCAAAACAGAACATTTGAATTTCTATTATTTTATGTAAGCAAGGCACTGGCCCAATGCTACTCTCTAGTTTGAGATTTATTGTTTTAAACCAAAGATATTTGATCCTAAGTTTGTTTGATAAGTTCCAAAGATTGGACAAAGTTTTCAAAACAAAGAATGAATTTAAAACCATTTTATACCTTTATTAAACAATGGTAAAGGCACTGTTTTCTTTTAAAATTTCAAAGGATCAAAGTAAGTTTGAGTGAACAACAGTGCTAAATGCTCAATTAAGAGTTGGATCCATCCTACAAAATTCAGAACAAATTTGAATTCATTTTGGTTTGAAAATGTTTTCAAAAAATAAAATTAGAAATAGAAAAAGATAAAAGAAAGTGGATAAGGCCAGCGCTGCCATTCTGTCCCAGTACAGGAACCAGCCCACTAATCCCACCTAGGCCAGTTCCCTCTGCTCCTTCTCTCACCCGCGTCGAACCAACCCCGCAGCCACTGAGGCTGGGCCCTCTCCATGTCAGCGTCGTCTTCCCCGAATCCTCGCGCGCAGTCACCGCTCCGCCGTTACCACCGTGTAGTGACGCCGCATTTAAACCTCGCTTAAATCCCATTGAATCAGTGCATAATTCTCGCCCCCGCTCCGGCTACAAAACCCTCTCTCCTCTCCGCATCTTTCCCCTCACTTCCCTCGCTCATTCCGCCACCAGGCTGCTCGCATTCGAGCTCAAACCATCGCGGTACCGATGACCTCCGACGGGCGATTACGGTGAGTTCCGACCGCCCCTCTGCCTCTAGTTCAAACAAGCATGACCGGCATGATGTTGCGCGTCTCCTGATGCCATTTGTTTGCCCTCTCGTGACCCAGGACATCGTCCCCGTTCACGCCCGCAAACGTCAGAACCATCGCTTGACTCCGACGAACGATTGAGGTAAAACCCGACCACCCCTTGTCTTATCCTTGACCCGGTAGTGTTCGCCATGACCTTGCGCACCTCCTGATACACCTGGTTTGTTCTAGGGTGATCCAGACCGTCGCCTACGTCTTCGTCACCGTGCACCTGACGCTGTCCTCAACTCCGACGAGCTCCTACGACCATAGCAGCTCGCCCCTGTCCACGCCAGCAACACATTGAGCTTCCTTGTGTTCTTGCGAGTCTGGTAAGCCACGCCACAACCCCCATCCCCTCCTGTATTCGCCGGAACGTCGTTTCCAGTAGCGCCGCCGCCGCCAGCATCCATTTGTGCCGCCCATCTTTGGTCGCATGCTTGGCAACCGTTGGATCTAGATCTAGCACATAGGATTAGATCACTTATCGAAGGGGTACGAATAGATCTGGCCCGTGCGATTTCATTTAGATCGTGCAACCCATGTTGGTCGATCCGGCCGAACCGGTATGAGCCAATCAGAACACGCCGTGTGTCTGTGTTTTAAATTTAAAATCTGGAAATAGATCTATTAGTTTTTCAAACTTGTAAAATTCATAACTTTTGATCCACACGTTCAAATTTTGCAAATTTTATATCATTGGAATCAGGAGAAAGAATTCTATCTAACCATGCAATTTGTTTAATGAATTGCTTATGTAAAATTGGTTATTTTTGCAGAGACATTTATAGGCTTATTTTGAGTATAGAAATTATTTGAAAAATGATTTAAAGACTAAATAAAGCTTATTTAGTGTATATTTTTCTTGTTTGTGTTTCAGTACTGTATACTTGTCTTGTTTGATCTAGAAAAAAATCATCACATGGCATTTGCATGCATTCATATATTTTTGCTTGTATATTTTGATATGTGATTTTGGTGCTATCATTTTATGTGTAGATTTTGGTGCTAGTAGTTATTGTGGTTGTGAAGATTGTTGCTACTCCCCCAACTACCAAGGCAAGTGGTGCTTCATATTTATGTCCCAGTATTTTTGCCTATGCATTAGAAATATTTTGTATAGGTCTTGCATGAATATTTTGCTAAGTATCTATATGCTATGCTTGGGAAATCCTAGTAGTTGTAGAAATGTTAGAATTTCCTCTAAGTTAAGATACTTGTTATTTCCATGCTTAGCCTAGCTAATAGCAACCAAGGGTGGAATATAATCATGCTATGGAAAATATTGTTAAGTCTTTGACTTATGTTTTTGCTTAATAAAACAACTAAGTGAACGAAACACCTGGGTGGAATGGAAAGAATGGTTTGTGTTGAGTGGTTACACAAGGACCATTTGTATGGTTTACCTTGTGTATCTTACATGTGGAAAGCCACCCAGGAACAAAGGGATTTGAGATGCCAAATTAAGAAGCTTCTAGTGCAGCCACATGGCATTATGGGCTCTGCCTGGATCATATAGGTTGCAATAACTTATCCAAATGGATAGTTGCACTAGTGCAGAACGGCCCATGCGTCCCGGTTGGTAAGAGCCATTAGTCCCGGTTGCCCAACCGGGACGGGGCAATCGGGACTAAAGCTCTAACCATTAGTCCCGGTTGCCCCACCAACCGGGACAAATGGGTGCACGCGTGGCAGCAAGAAAGCGCGAGGTGGAGCATAGTCCGGTCGTAACACGAACCGGACTAATAACCTACGCTGCGTAGATTTGGCTCATTTCTGCCATGCGGAGAATTCATTTTTGCACATTTTGTTGCCGCGGCAGCATTTTCGCCACTTTTTGTGCCGCGGCAGAGAATTCATTTAGGTTGTTTTATTGATTATTTAGTGTTTTGCACTTATCAATGAAGGAACCTTGTATTACACAAGATCATCATGACAATATTACATTCAATACACGGATCGAGTTCATGCACTACATACAAAAGTATTCCCCTTGTCTATACACGGATCGAGTTGATATTTTTACAATCCCTATTGTCTATACACAGCAGAATAGTATTCCCCTTTCGGGTTTAGGACTTATGCATCCAAGAATCCCGCCAATTCCTCCTGAATTGCTCGTACGCGATCCTTTGGCAGAAGACCGTCCCGTAGACGTTCGATCTGATTTAAAAAAGGAGTCAGTCTATATGAATGAAACTAAACACAATTTGTTTGAAAATAAAACTATAGAAATTGTTTACATACGTGGAGTTGCTCTAAATTTCTGCCCTTCTCATCGCACGTCACTGTAGGATGAACTCGCATACATAGTATCCACATAGATTGTTACCGTCCTGCGTCGGGCACTTTACGAGAACATAGTTCAATCAAAATAATAATCAAGCATGATAATAATCATCAAAACTAGAATCAAAGAGATGCGGATATAGCTAGTGGTGCTTACATCTAGTGGTTGAAATGTAAGCTCCTCTTTCCAAACACCCTAGCCTTGTTGGTGAACCGCTTTCCAATATTGCCTTGCCAAGAAAACGAATAAAAGAAGTTATTAAGTACTTGATATCATAAAATTCACGAACGCTGCCGATATAGTGTCGTAATGATTAGAATTACACCGGAGAAGTATCTCATGTCCTTCCACGTCTCAAGGGGTTTATGTTTGAGTCCATGACTAGTACACGCCCTTTGTCAAGTTGAATGATTAACGTAATATAGTGAAAGTTGCGAATGCATAACTAATCAATTATATACTTAACATCGAGTAAGCGAAATAGAAAGTGTATACAAGACAATAACACTCACTCGAAGTTGTAAGGAAAAAGTATTTCCCTTTTGGTTTCTTGAAACCTTAACGCGTGTACTATATTATCCTCCGTATCCTGGGGGCTTATTTTGAGATTAGCTTCATGAACCCAATATGGGTCAATGAAGCCAATATCATAGATTTGTCCTCCTGTGCATTCGAGAATCTTCATTCTGCATATTACAGTATGATTATATACATGCAATAAACAAAGTGAGATAGCTGGAGACTAAGTTAATTACAGAATTAGTACTTACAGACAATAGGCACTGATGAGCGATTTGTCCAAGGCGTCTTGATTGAATAATTGAAATAGCTCAACAAATTCAATGGATATCATGTCATCACTTTCTTTCCCATGATGCTTTTTGTAACCCTCGGCACTATCCAAGTAGCCCCGCCCTTGTGGCGTGCATGTACCAGATTATGCAATCTTCGCATTTTGTTGAAAGATTATTTACCTCCTCGGGTTTGACGAGAGGTTTGCCGTCTTGGTATTTGTATGCTACTTCACTCACGGGAAGAACTCTAAGCGGGATAAGTAATCTTGGGCAATACTCATACCTTGAGCAGTAGCTTCTCCGTATCCAGACAGCACCTACCTCTGGATCATACGCACTTGCCCCATATTTGCTCGACCACATTGGTTTGGGAAATCACCTTGAGAGGGGCGCAAGTCTGTTTCTTGTTCTCCGAGCTGGGCAATAGATTTATCGCTTGCCAAGATCTTGCTTCGAGGCTTTTTGTGCCGCATGTGACTTGAGAATAGAACGCTCATAGTCTGATGACAGCTTTGGCTCGGGTTGATGAAGAGTCTTTAGCATTTCGAACACTTTGGCTTTTTCTTCTTTGGTGCTGGGGAGCTCTGGCTCTTTCGGCCGCCTCAGCTTAGCGAAAAACGCTGCCGTTTCCGCATCAACCCGAGCCAGCCTCCTCTTCAAGATCATAAGCTCTCTTGGGAGGAACCGTTGGTACTTTTGGAAGAGGCTCTTGTTTACGTTCGGCGATCGCCACGACGACAAGAGCGGACGCTTACGCTTTTATCCCGAGGCGCGGCGATGGCTCCCATGGCGATGGCTGCACCGAGATTGGTGAGGCGACGAGCGGGTGAGGCGACGAAGACGGCTGCCGCGGCAACGACCTCGCCGGAGACGGTGAGGCGGCGAAGATGGCCTTGGCGTGTGATTTGAAGCACGATACAATCCTTCGGCCATAGAATGGTGACGTTTTGCGTCACCCAGACGCACATCCCCTTCACCGGCAGGTAGTGAAGATCCAAAACCTCAAAGGTGGGCATGATTTCATCCACGCCGACAACAGTGAACCTCTGGAACCGGACGACCGTGGTAAGTTGGTGTGGGTCCAATTGGTAAGGCATAGCCGACCGCCACCTTCATTGATATGTTCACAACTTTGACATGTAGCTCGCAGATGTGTCATCTCCGTGATATCATCCATGGGTAGCCAACAGGAGCCATCGTCGGTGCATCATCGGCATCGCCATTGTCATCACCGGGACCTCGGTGGAAGCCACACTTCTTTTCGATTATTCGATAGGCGGTAACATCGAAAGCGGTGTCTTTGTTGAGATGGGCGCCGTAGTACTTTGCTCTTTAAGTGAGTTAATTTCATCTTGTTGTTGCTTTAATCGTTCTTCAATTAAACGCATTCGCTCTGCCTTCAACTGCCGCCCTGTCCTTACTCCTCTGACGGCTTCTATCAGGATATTTCTTCCTCTCTTCGGGAAACCCAGTCCTCCATGATTGGGAGCCTATTGTGCCTCGTGTTCGTCCATCATGTTCCTTATTTCCAAGGGCGAGTGTGAGCTCATCATTCTCTCTATCGGGAATGAAGTCCCCATCTTTAACAGCCTTTACTGCTTTTCTCATCCTCTCGATTGGCAAGGGGTCTTCTTTATGTCGTATGGTATATATACACCTCCCTTCCGAGTCCAACGTGCCCCCATGCCCGTAAAACCAATTCCTTGCACGTTCTACCCAATCGTCTGTCTCTGGGGTGATATTTTTATCACGCAGTTCCTGCTCAAGTTTCTCCCACTTAGGAATGCCAGCCCTGTAGCCACCTTGCCCCATAGTATGGTGATACTTCTTGTTAGCAGCATTCAGCTTATTCGTTTCAGACATTTTCTTAGCTTTTTCTGATTTCTTGTATTCCACAAACTCATCCAGAATGGTTTTATCTTCTCAAACCGAATATTCTTGAAATCGGGAGTCTTCTTTTTCACGACATAGTCAAGGTGCAATCTTTTCTTCCAGTTGGTGAAACACTGGGCCATCTTCTTCAAAGCCCACTCCCTGACCTTAGCCTCCATGGCTCTCCCATGTTGTAAGGCGTCCTCAACTAGATCCTCCGCATTTGGATCCAGCTCTATCTTCGGTAGTTTGAAATTAACCATGAGCCTCTTCCACAGTAAATCTTTGGCGTGGTTAGGGACAAATAAACATGTTCCCTCTTCATCCGCATTAGCAGGCCTATTCCAATTTCTAATGGTGATCGGGATTAAGTCCCTAACGATTACTCCGCATTGTGCCACAAATTTGGTTGCGACAACTTCGGGAGCCGTCGGTCTGCCGTCTACAACGACATCTTCGATCCTGAACCTCTCATGGCCTTGCAACTTTTTGGTTGGGCCTCGCTCTTTTCAAGAGATTCCTTCGATCCGAGGGCTAAAATAAGAAAGATCGCCGTTACTATTTCTATATAGATAGCAGATGATTAATTAATGAATTGATTTATATTACATGCACCTTGCCGAGCGGTCGTCTTCTCGATTACACAAGGCATCGCCTTCTCCCTCATGAAGGCAACACCTTCAACCTCAAACAAGTTGTCTACTCCGGTAAAAGAGGATCACCCTCACCGGAGTTGTTCGTAAACGTTGATACGTCTAAATTATCTTCCCCACGGATCACACCTTGGATTAACTCTTCCTTTTCTTCGTCTCGGCGTGTGGATCCATATTTTACGCATAGGTGGAAAACGAATAAGTCAAAGGGGCTAAAGGAGAAAGTTAAGGAGAAACCCTGATATATACATACACAATAATAAAAATGAAGAGAAACCCTAAACCTAGCTACAAAAAGGAAACCGTGTAGTAGATAGGTAACTCTAGCTAAAATCAACGGTTATCAATATTCCGGAGTTGCGAGGGGTGTAACCTAGTTCGGAGAAACCTCCGATGCATATGAGAGGGGAACCCACATGCACCTAAGGGGTATTAATGATTCCTTATCTAACCACAGTGACTGGCAATGTGAATCGGGTCTGGGGCTACCCACATTGACTAACTAGTGGGGCCGAAGACCAATAATACCAAACTAATTAATAAACCTAATAATACCTAACTAATAATAAACCTAATAATCGAAACACCGAAAAGAAATGGAAACAATCAACACATGGCATCGATGCAATGCTCAAGCAAGTATGATGATATGACAAGTTAATTTGCATTGGAATGTAACCCTAAGACATGCTCGACGATTTAATCGGGTTCGACGGGTGAAAACCCTAACTCGGGAAACTCCTAACATATGAGAGGGTGCATTTGTTCTTCTAATTATACTTGTCATTTAAATTGTTGAACAATGCATTATTATAGGTTAAATAGATAGGTTTCATTTTCCGAACAATTTGATATATTATTTGTATTTTCTGACTTATAAATAAAAGTTATTGAAAACCCTAACTCGAGAAACTCCGGAACACATGAGAGGGTGGATTTATTCTAAGTGGGAGAAACTTGAGGTTAAATAGTTAGATCTCATTTTTCTGAACATTTTGATATATTATTTGTATTTTCTGAGTTATAAATAATTAATTATTGAATTTACAATATTATATCAATTTATGGATTTAATTAAACCATTTCTGAATTTAAACAAAACAGAAAATAAAAACATTTTTGCCACGTAGGCGCCACGTCGACGCGGCGCTTCAGACGCTCAAGGCCAGCATCGGCACGCCGACGCCAAGCCAAAGACGTCGACGGCGGCGCCAAAGACGCCCGGTGGTCGCCGACAATCTGAACCACCCAGACGCCCGCTGGCCGCGCCGCCACAGCAAGACCTTGCCCGCCGCCGCACCTTGCCCCGCCGCCGCACCCGCGCCGCACCACACCGCCGCACCCGAGCCGCACCGGCGGCGGCAGGGAAAGAGGGAGGAGGGGGACGCACCTTCTGGCGGCGACGACGCGCGGCGGCGGTGGCGCTGCTGGCCGGGGACGACGACGCACGGCGGCGGTTGGAGGTGGTGGCGGACGCGCTACTGGCCGGGGACGACGACGACGGCGAGCGCTCAAGGACGGAGGCGACGGCGAGCAGCCTTACGGCGGGGCGGCGACGTCTTCCTATGCGCGCGCCGGAGGTGGTTGCGAGAATGGAGAAGGGAAGGAGAGGCGCGCCTCCGATTATAACGAATGGGCCTTTAGTCCCGGTTGGTGGCTCCAACCGCGACTAAAGGGGCATACGTCCCGGTTGGAGCCACCAACCGGGACCTATACTCCACTTTTTTTTTCCAATTTTCAAGAATCGAGAGGCGCAAGGATTTAGTCGGTTGGTGGCTCCAACCGACATATTCTGTTTTCAAAAAAATTTCAGGTATTTCTCTCATTCGCCTTATTTTTTATTTTGGGGTTTAAATTTGTATTATTTTTAAATGATAATTAATTTGGAATTTAGAAAAACTTTAAACATAAAAGTGTTTGGATTTGAATAAATAATTCAAAACCATTTTCTGCTTTAAAAATAATTAATGTAACCATTTAAAATATGAACCATTTACAATTAAAATGAATTAACTTATATTTTTTAATATCAATTTGGAATTTAGAAAACTTTAAACATAAGAAGTGTATGGATTTGAATAAATAATTCAAAAACATATTCTATTTTTAAAAATAATTAATGTAACCTTATAAAATGAATTAACTTATATTTTTGAATATTAATTTAATTTGGAATTTATAAAAATTTAAACATAAAAAGTGTTTGGATTTAAATAAATAATTCAAAAACATTTTCTGTTTAAAAATAATTAATGTAACCATTTAAAATATGAACCATTTACAATTAAAATGAATTAACTTATATTTTTTTAATATCAATTTGGAATTTAGAAAAATTATAAACATAAGAAGTGTATGGATTTGAATAAATAATTCAAAAACATATTCTATTTTAAAAATAATTAATGTAACCTTATAAAATGAATTAACTTATATTTTGAATATTAATTTGGAATTTAGAAAAATTTAAACATAAAAAGTGTTTGATTTAAATAAATAATTCAAAAACATTTTCTGTTTTAAAAATAATTAATGTAACCATTTAAAATATGAACCATTTACAATTAAAAATGAATTAACTTATATTTTTTAATATCAATTTGGAATTTAGAAAACTATAAACATAAGAAGTGATAGGGACGGCCATTGTTGGATTTTTCCTTTCAAACATGATCAATATACCAAGTCCGTATTTTTCCTTTCAACTATGTAACATAATATGTCACCACACGAAGGATTTTCATTGTTCGGATTTTTTTTGAATTTATTATGCCCGTTTTGAATTATTTGAATTTCTAACTATGTTCGAACCGGTGTGCATGAAGATAGGTGACGCGCATTGTTAGAACTTGCATTGGATCTCAAGAAACCACATATTGCGAGTCTAAAAATGATTTTTTCAAAAATCACGGGCGGTAGATCATGTACTGTAGTACAAACCGGACCACTTCCGCCGATTCTACAGACATTTGTCCTTTTACCGGGATGGACGAAAAGGTTTGAGATGTACCGGTTGGGATATAGTCCATGTAAGGTGGTCTAGTATTTTAGGAAAATAGGACGATAGCATTCAAACGGCATTTTGGTGGTTACTTCACAAAGCGACCCTTTTTGCGCTCGGAAAATGGAAAAGGGCTTTTCCGTGCGACAAAAGGAAAACTTCCTCCTACAACATTGTTCTCCATACCAATGTCCACACATGCATAATATGGGCACAACATCACAAACTATACCGTGATTCAGCACATAACATCGGTCATTTGGACCGAAAGCCTTGAAACCTCGAACATGATAGGTCATTTTGTGAAGGTTTTTCCAAACATGATCAATATACCAAGTCTGGTATTTTTCCTTTCAACTATGTAACATAATATGACACCACGAAGGATTTTCATTGTTCGTATTTTTTGAATTTATTATGCCCGTTTTGAATTATTGGAATTGCTAACTATGGTCGAACCGGTGTGCATGAAGATAGGGGACGGGCATTGTTAGAAATTGCATTGGATCTCTGAAGAAACCACATATTGCGAGTCTAAAAATGATTTTTTTCAAAAAATCACGGGCGGTAGATCATGTACCTGTAGTACAAACCGGACCCACTTCCTACCGATTCGAGACATTTGTCCTTTTACCGTGGATGGACGAAAAGGTTTGAGATGTACCGTTGGGATATAGTCCATGTAAGGTGGTCTAGTATTTTAGGAAAATAGGACGGTAGCATTCAAACGGCATTTTGGTGGTTACTTCAAAAACGACCGTTTTTGCGCTCGGAAAATGGAAAAGGGCTTTTCCGTATGCATAAAAAGGAAAACTTCCTCCTACAACATTGTTCTCCATACCAATGTCCACACACATGCATAATATGGGCACAACATCACAAACTATGCCGTGATTCAAGACATAACATCGGTCATTTGGACCGAAAGCCATGAAACCTCGAACATGATAGGTAATTTTATGAAGGTTTTTCAAACATGATCATTGTTCTAACACATTTAGTCCGGATGTAGTCACAAACCGGGAATAAAAATATTTTCCGCCATTTCCCACCTCTTCCGCCAAGTTTTCCGCCTTTCCTTTCTACTAGAGCTTTTAGTCCGGATGTAGTCACTAATCGGGACTAAAGATATTTCCGCCATTTCCCAAAGCTTCACGCCAAGTTTTCCGCCTTTCCTCTATATTTAGGGTGATCGTGTCATGGCTATCCACACATCCACACCTTCCTCTCTTAGAACAATGGACAACGCCTCTTGGGCCATTCTCACCCTCGAGACCGAGGCGCCAGGCGCCCAACTACCCTTGTCCACTGGGTACCGCCCGGGCTGGATGCCGAGCGGAGGGGTTCTGTCCCTCCTGTCCCTCAAGGTTCCGCACGCCAGCGGCCATCACAAACCACTTCTACCACGAGCTCACGCGAGCAGCGGATGGATCCCAGTGGGATCCCGAACTATGACACTGGAATGCCTTCTTCGCTAATAGGCGGGAAAGGGAGCTCGCCAGTACGAGGGTGATGGCTCACACGGTGAACCACAACGGTCGGCCGTCTTGTGGTGGGAGAACCGCACTATCATCAAGTGATGCGCTACATCGCCGGGAGACCATCCTCGCCACGGTGCCCACGAGTCCACCCGCCAGGCCCCACATCGTCCGGCGGTAGCGGCATCTTCTAGGAGACCTCTCCCACCCGCCGTGAATCCAAGGCTGGAATGGCCCCTGGTATATGCCATGGATGGGCCGAGGATCCCGGAGTGGCGATTGACGATGGCGATGATGATGACGATGATGAAGACCACAAGCTGCGTACTATAGGACTAGGCATGATTATGACTAAAGGGGCGGCTTTAGGCCTGAGTGTTAGCTAGTCCCGATTTGTCGGTTTTAATATTAATAAATGTCTTAAGTGTTACCTAATAAATAGAGGGAAATGCCTATATAAAGAGAGGGTTCATATTTAGTCCCGATTTGTACGGTTGGGATATAGTCCATGTAAGGTGGTCTAGTATTTTAGGAAAATAGGACGGTAGCATTCTGAAACGGCATTTTGGTGGTTACTTCACAAACGACCGCTTTTTGCGCTCGGAAAATGGAAAAGGATTTTCCGTGCGAAAAAGGAAAACTTCCTCTGCAACATTGTTCTACATACCAATGTCCACACACACATGATCATTGTTCAAGACATTTAGTCCCGGATGTAGTCACAAACCGACTAAAGGGATTATGCAGAGTGGGCCGAACAACACTAATAATAGGGGTGAGTGTCGACATTATGTCGCATGGCTTGTACCTTGTCCCGGATGGTGTCACCAACCGGGACTAAAGATGAAACTTTAGTCCCGGTTGGAGACACCAACCGGGACTAAAGATGAGTCAGCACTAATAATAGGGGTGAGTGTCGACATTATGTCGTGAGTGTCGACATTATGCCGAGCTGCTTGTACTATAAATATGCATCCTTGTGAGTCCAGTCCTCCAGCCAGTTTGAGGCATCTCCAAGATGGTTTTAGAGAGCAGGGACACCACTACGGCCAGTTTCAGGGAGATGCCGACGGAGCCCAGTCCTCCGGCATCTCCGAGAAACTGGTCATAGAGGCACTCCCTAATATGTGAAATTAGTTAGCTCCGAGGCGTATTGATCTAGTTAGTGAAGTTACAAGCTGCAAGATGGTTTTCGAGAGCAGGGACACCACTGTGGCCAGTTTCAGGGAGATGCCGACGGAGCCCAGTCCTCCGGCATCTCCGAGAAACTGGTCATAGAGGCACTCCCTAATATGTGAAATTAGTTAGCTCCGAGGCGTATTGATCTAGTTAGTGAAGTTACAAGCTGCAAGATGGTTTTCGAGCAGGGACACCATCGCGGCCAGTTGAGGAGATGCCGACGAGCCTGGCCTCCGGCATCTCCGAGAACTGGTCATAGAGGCACTCCTAATATGTGAAATTAGTTAGCTCGAGGCGATTGATCTAGTTAGTGAAGTTACAAGCTGCAAGATGGTTTTCGAGAGCAGGGACACCATCATGCCAGTTTCGAGGAGATGCCGACGGAGCCAGTCCTCCCAAGATCTCCGAGAAACTGGTCATAGAGGCACTCCGGTCCAGCCACAAAATGGGACTAACACTCAAGACATTTATTAATATTAAAAACTGAGACTACAAAACCGGGACTAAAGGCCACAAACCGCGAAGATATCCTTCTCAAGCCACAAACCGCGAGAGACATGAACTAGAGTTACATAATATGAGCATGAACTTCTTGGCATATGTCATTCCTTATGACCGCTTCAGACGTAACCATGGAGCATCTTCTTTACTTAACGGAATGCTTGGGTCAGTTTTCACTGTGAAGGGCGGAATTTCATCAAACTTATTATAATCTTCTGACATGTCTGTCTTGCCCTCGATTCCCACGATGTTTCTTTTCCCTGAAAGAACTATGTGACGCTTTGGATCATCATATGATGTATTCGTTTGCATATTTTTTCTTTTTTTCGGTCTGGAGGACATGTCCTTCACATAGAAAACCTGAGACACATCATTGGCTAGGACGAATGGTTCATCTCTATAACCAAGATTGTTGAGATCCACTGTTGTCATTCCGTACAACTGGTCTATCTTTACCCTTCCCCATTCAGTTGACCCATTTGCATTGAAACAAAGGGACCTTATAAGAGACTCCATAGTCTAGTTCCCATATCTCCTCTATGTAACCATAATATGTGTCCTTTTGTCCATTCTCGTCTATTGCATCAAAGCGGACACCACTATTTTGGTTGGTGCTCTTTTATCTTGGGCGATCGTGTAGAATGTATTCCCATTTATTTCGCACCCTAGGAAATTCAATACAGAGAAGATGGTGACGCGCCAACAAGTATAGCTGATCTCCAACAGTGGTGTCATTCAAGAGATGTGTCCGCATCCAACCACCGAGACTTCATGTGTTCATCTGTAATCCATGATTCAAAGCTTCCCGGTTTTTGGAGCGTACAATATTCTTGTGTTCCTCCATACGGAGCTGCCAAGGTGGAATTATGTAGAACTGTAGTGTGCTTTAGTGAAAGAATCGTCCCTACATATCGCTGCTTTCTTTCCCAGCTGCCTTTTCCACTTAGTCTTCCCTCATGCCGCGAGTCGAAACACCAATCGGCTTAAGGTCGAATAAAGTCAACAAAACTCAATGACCTCCTCTGCTCCATATCCCTTGGAGATGCTTCCTTCGTCTAGCAGTTATGAACAAATTTCTTTAAGACTCCCATGAACCTCTCAAAGGGGAACATATTGTGCAGAAATACCGGACCGAGAATGGCAATCTCTTCCACTAGATGAACCAGAGATGCGTCATAATATTGAAGAAGGATGGTGGGAACACCAATTCAAAACTAACAAGACATTGTACCACATCCTTCAGTAACCTTGGCAGAATATCTGGATTGATTACCTTCGAGATATTGCATTGAGGAATGCACACAACTTCACAATGGGTACTGAACATTTTCGGTAGAAGCCCCTCAATGCAATCGGAAGCAATCACGTCATAATCACGTGATACCATGAGACTTCAGGTTTTGGAACTTTTCCGCCATATTTATTATCCCCTTTATATTAGATGAGAAGCCCTACGGCACCTTGATACCGTAAAGGACTTCAAAAAGATTTCCTTCGCTTTGGTAAGAGCATAGTGGCACGACTTAAGTGACGCCTTTATCCGCCTTGTTATCTGTATGCATGTTCTTTGGGTCTTTCATAATTTGTTGGTCCTCCCGTGCTTGTGTATCTTTTGTCTTCCCATACACCTAGGAATCCTAGCAGGTTCACGCAGATTCTTCGTCACGCATCACGTCGATTGAAGAGCGGACACGCAGGACTTTCCAATATGGCAGCTCCCAAAATATAGATTTCTTCTTCCACATGGGTGCGTGTCCTGAGCGACGCTGCTCGAACTGATTGACCGCGGGACCCTTTCCAAAGATTACTTCTATGTCCTTGACCATACCAAATACATCATCACCACCGGGAGTTCAGCTTCTTCCTGATCTGCCTCACCTTTGAAATGCTTGCCTTTCTTTCTTACGGGATGATTGGTGGAAGAAATCGTCGATTCGCTAGGTACATAACCTTCTTGCATTTATGCAAATATGTACCTTCGGTCTTATCTAAACAGTGGGTGCATGCCTTATATCCTTTGTTTGTCTGTCACGAAGGTTACTAAGAGCAGGCCAATCATTGATGGTTACGAATAACAACCCTCGAGATTAAATGGCTCTTGTTTGTTCTCATCCCACGCACGCACACCTGGTTTGCCCCACAACCGTAAGAGTTCTTCAACTAATGGCCTAAGGTACACATCAATGTCATGTTGCCGGTTGCTTCGGCCTTGGATGAGCACTCGCATCATAATGAACTTACGCTTCATGCACAACCAAGGAGGCAGGTTGTAGATACATAGAGTCACGGGCCAGTCTTGTGGATGCAGCTCTGCTCCCCAAAAGGATTCATGCCATCCGTACTTAGACCAAACCATAAGTTCCTTGCGCCACCGCAAAGTCCGGGAAGTCTCTCTCGATTTTTCTCCACTGTGACCCATCGCCAGGTGTCTCAACTCCCGCCTTTCTTATGGTCTTCTTTGTGCCATCGCAACAACCGGCATGCTCTTTGTTTCGAACATGCGTTTCAACCTTGGTATTATAGGAGCATACCACATAACCTTAGCATGAACCCTCTTCCGAGGGGCTCTCCTCAACATCACCAGGTCATCTCGTCGATCTTATACCGCAACGCTGCATACCGGCATTTATCTAAATTATCATACTCCTTACATGGTAGAGGATGCGATCATTAATGCATGCATGTATCTTTTGCACATCTAATCCCAGAGGATGAGAGTCTTCTTTGCTTCAGAGGTACTCTCGGAAGTTCGTTATGTTTTGGAAACTTCGCTTCATTATTTTCAGCATCTTTTCAAATGAGGAGTCGGTTAGACCACACTGCCTTCCATCGCAACAATTCCAAAGTGGTACCGAGCTTTGTGCTGCCATCTTCACAATTTGGGTACAACAATTTCTTGTGATCTTCTAACATGCCCTCTAACTTCAACTTCTCATTTTCTGTTTACGTCTCGCTTTGCATCGAAATGACCCTACCAAGTTCATCACCGCTCATCTGATGCCCGTTCTTCACCTTTTTCCTCTCCATTGTCTTCCATAGCAGTATCACCGTATTCAAGAAACATATGATGATAGTTGTTATCATCATCTTCTTCTTCACCATCTTCCATCATAACCCCTCTTTCCCCGTGCTTGGTCCAGCAATTATAGTTGGGCATGAAACCTTTCATAATCAGGTGGCCGCGAATGATTTTCGAGGAAGAGTACTCCTTGTTGTTCCGACATTGAACACATGGACAACGTATAAATCCATTCTCTTTGTTTGCCGTAGCCACATCGATAAATTTATCCACGCCTTTGATATACCCGGCTACCCGCCGGTCACCGTACATCCATTCCCGACCGTTCATCTGCATCATATAAGTAAGTTCATCAAAAAACAAGACATCATAAATAGTGAAATAACCAATTCAAACCGACACATGAATTGTATCAATGACCTAGAAAAGATAGGATTGCTAACCTCGATCGAGGGAAATAAAGAGGAGAAAGCTCAAGTGCGTCTCGGACACCTTCTATATTTTTGTTCTATGAGAAATTCAACTGGATTTTTCACTCAAACATTTCAACAAACACCTTCAATGCATGCATGAGAAAAAACTAGCACACACCCTCACACCTTACACCATTCGAAAAAACAGAGTGGAGGCAGAGGGGCGTTGCATTTATAGAGGGCAAGGGTCTTTAGTCCGGTTGCCAAGAACCGACTAAAGGTGCCACACCACGTGGTGTGGCCAAACCTTTAGTCCGTTGGTGGCTCCAACCGACGCATGCCTACCAACCGGGACCCATGCCCTGGCCCGTGCCGCTCCCAACCGGATTGCAGCATTAGTCCCGGTTGGTGGCGCAACCGGGACTAATGCTCCCAGGGGTGGCGAACGGATGGCCCTTTTTCCTCTAGTGTTGGTGGTAGGGGATTGATAGGTTTGGAGCGCGTCCATTTTGGTCTAAGGGAAGGCTTCTAAAAGGTCCTGTCTTGGTGAAAATCAAGTCTTGTGGGGAAAGTGCACAACCTCTACAGATGGAAGAACCTAAGTACTTAGCCATGTCCCTGGTATTGGAAAATTTGAGCATCAAGACATGGAAGCTATCAAGAATCTCATCATCCCAATTTTCTAAGTTAAAACTTGTGGTTGAACAAGGGTGAAGGTTCACCAATTTCTATTGGTGGTTCCTTGGGAATGTTTTGTCAAAGAAAAACTTAGTGTTTTCAACTGATAGGTAAAACCTATTTTGAGCAAAGCAAGCCTAAGCTACACTTAGCCAAATTCATGTAGTAACTAGATGTTAATATTCTACTAAGGTATCACTTGCCAATACTATTCCAATGTATTGACCCACTGTGGCTGTAACTTGTGATGTTGCAGGTTACTCTGATGATGATTAGGGGTTCTGAGTCTACACTCAACATTCTTGCATGTGGCACATGAAGATGAAGACTTCTATTTTATATTGTTAAGTTGAACTCTTGTACTAGCCTATGGCTATGGAGTTGTAAAAGACTATGTTATCTCTGCAATGACGTTGTAATAATGACCTTTGTTTCTGTGTACTTCATCTTAAACTGTGGATGCTAGCAATTGATCCAGGGATTAGCATTGCAATCACAGGGATCCTTACCTTTATAAGGGTGGGATCTTACACCATTCAAGAATCTCTCCTTCTTCTTGGCTTCCGTGTCAATCTCATTTGGTGCATACCTAGATAATGACAGAAATTTGTCATGGTACTCAACTATTGTCATCCTCCCTTCCTTCAATTCTCTGAACTCATCTCTCATCTTCTTGATTAAACCCGGTGGCACATGGGTTCGGCTAAACTTGAGTTTGAATTCATCCCAAGTCATCATCTGTCCTCCATTCATGGTACGGATGCTATTCCACCAAGGTCTTGCATCACCTGCCAGATAATGGGTGGCAAACAGTACTTTATCATTGGCCTCCACTCCTGCGACTTCTAAGTTGTTCTCCATGGTTTGCAACCAGTCATCTGCATCTAATGGCTCTTCAGACTTACTAAAAATGGGTGGATTGGTGTTCTGAAAGTTCTTGAGCTTGGATCCATGGTTGTCCTGGTTTCCATGGACTTGATTGTTATTGGCCATCTGAGCTATGTGTTGAAGGGTGGCTAAGTTGGCTTGACGTTCGGCTCTTTCAGCTTCACGATCCGAAACCAACATTTGTAAGATTTGCAGCATTGGGTCCGGGGATGAACTGCTTCCTCCGCGAGGCATCTGAAGATTGAGATAGATCATGAGACAAGAGGGAAATTTCTAAGGTTCATGGCTTTGTTTTTGAAAAGTTTTTAAACTTTAAGTTTGACTCAGGTTTTGCCAACTAGCAACCTGCTTTTCATTCATTCATATCACCCAATACAAAAACACACCACACTAAGGTAACAAATGGTTTTAAGAACCATTCTATGAAACTACAATACAATTGGACTGGATACAACTCACACCTACGATAGTGCTCAAGTTATATTACTCATCAGAATCGGTGGCTTCATCATCATCATCAATGAAGGCGGAATCATCATCATCAGTGTGGAAGTCCATGGCTTGGTCCTCTAGGTAGTCATCATCATCATCGTCACTGAGGTAGGAGTAAGGGTCTCCACGGATATCTTCCCCTACGTTCTCCCTGTCCTCAAGCTACATGTCCCGCTCATGGATGGTCTCCTCCAAGTCTGTCACTTTGTGACGAAGGCGAGCAATGATGCGATCCTTTTTGTCACGCAGACGGCGAAATGTCTTGCGCTCCTTCGCAAGGATGGTGAGGGTCTGGTCCTTCTTGACTACAATGGCATAGTTGTGGTTGGCGTATGCACGGGTGTTGTGCAACTCCTTATGCCTGTCATACATCATGAAGCTACGATGATCCACGTGATGCTTCAGCTCTGGGTGTTGTGGCACCTCCAATGGCTGTCCCATAGCATCACACCTTGTGTAGTACTCAAAGCGAGTACCTTGATCTGATTGATGCTTTGCCCACACAGACGGGCAAGAGCTTCCTGCATAGCCCTGGCGAGTCCGTCTAGCCAGTTGTTCTCTCTTAAGGTGAATTGGATTCCCTCTGAGGTGGGTGCCTCCATCTTGCCTCTAAGATTGGCAAAAATCAGCCATTGTAGTTCTCCTCCTTGCCGATCATTGAGCTGCGCTCCGAAGAACTCAGGGTGCGGGTTCTCAAGAGTTTCAAGAGTTGGTCCAAATCGCGCACAAAGATGAGTTGTCCTCCATTGCCCAACTTGTAGAACTTGATATACTTCACCTCCATCTATAAGAATGTAGGATGAGTAAGTTAGTAGAGTGATCAAGTGTGTCAAATTTTATGTAAGTTTGCAAGAATTTTTGAGGGACATGAATTTTCATGAAAGAATCAAAGTGATAAGAATGAGAATAGGTTTTCATAAATACTCACTTCTTTTGTTTTGAAACTACATTTTTGATTCAATTGTCCATTCTAACTAGGGTATCCTATGGTCAGGATGGCTCTAATACCAACTTGTCAACACCCGGATTTTCAATCCTAGATGCCTGTTATGCCATACATCGCAATCCCAGGATTACCATTTTTGCGAGACATAACATATTGGTACCATAGTTCATCATCCATTACAAACCATAAAAAATGTCTTACAAATAAAGGATCTCATGATCCAGTCTTAATAAATCAACGCAGCGGAATAATATAATAATGGTAGCATGGTCGAAGCTCCATCTTCATGGTCACAGGCAATGCTGACGATGGAAGATGATCCTAGTTGTCATAGACTTCCTGCTGTCCATCATCCTGGTAGTCCTCCTCATAGTCTGGCCATAGGAATAGCCAGGGATAAAGCCATGGGTACTCTTTAAGTACTCGCAAACTATCACTAACAAGTAAAGTGGTTCAAGTAGGAATCCTAAGCTCTAGGTTTATTTGCAAAAAAGCCAAGTTTATCTCTAACTGAGTTTAGAAGTAAAGAAAACTAACTTAAAGTTTTACAACACCTAAGTGGGAACTTAGTTTTCTTGTTCACAACCCTATTATGGTCAAGTCAAAGTCATAATTCATTTCCTAAGTCATTTTGAAAACATCTGACGACGAAACAGTTTGGCCACTCCAACTGTCCATAACAGTGGACGTGGCTATTCAAATAGTTTGACACTCTGTAGATGTGGTACACTTTCACCACCACATTCGATACATCCGTCAGGAACAATCCTGAATCATCATACTCAGTATGCGGATAATCAGTCCTAACCTTTCAATTACACACCCTAGTATAGGCACCTCCCTTATGAGTTTGGCATCCCAACCTTGACCATCTGTCATCTTGGAAACTGCACAGCTGGACAATCATCACGAGGTAGCCTCATCTCAAACCTATTCCGCAAGGGAACCCATACTAAGATATATAAACTTCTAGTCAAGCCCTACCCAAATTTGGGTATTGTGGTTGTATGGTAAAATTGGAATGGTGTCGCATCCGAATCCAACCATCAGTTTTATAAAGGGGCTAAGGCTCATGCCTCCACATTTTCATCATCAAAACATATGGTGTTCATAACACATGTCAAACCATTTCATTAGAATGACTCATTATTCTAAGGTTTTCATAATCATTTTCACCAAGTATTCCCATCTAAAGTGATCAAGTTTTATGCTTAGCACTAGCCACTAAAGTTAGGGTAGTCACTAATGAGGGATGTTAATCAAGTGTGACTATCCAGATCTAGATCTCATGCCTCAGTATGACATCTAGTTCTAACTAACTTAGGCCAAGTTTTATGCTCTTTATGCTATCTATAATATCTTTCCAAACCTCACTAAATACTAATTAGAAGTAATAAAGAACTTTGATAGAGAAATAAAAGAATAAAGCTTGCAAGTAAAACTAGGATTTGGTATAATAAGGTGGTATAACCAAATATGCCTAAGGCATTGCATAGGTTAATTGGTATTGTGGGGCTTGCAAGTATTAGCTTGCATGGTTTAGCTTAGCTTGCCTTGAGTAGTGCAGTGATTGAAGTTCTCTTCTTCTTCATAGTAGTAGTATTAGTAGTCTCCTTCCTCCTCGTATGCTCGGTCGGTACTAGCGTCTATAAATAACTACGAGGTACACCATCACTAAACAATACTTAACTACTTCTATTTAGCACACAAAGGTTCACACTAGATGATCTAGCATCATCACAATCATCACAAGGATTAAAACCTTATTCTTATTTATTTTATTTTCGAAAAGTAATTTCTACTCATTGAAAAACTACTTAAGATTTAATATTATCCAATTTAAAATATGGTATCATGTTGACACATGTCATCACCACATATTTTAATACTTGGGAATGTGATTTAAAGTGGTGTCACAATTTAATAAGGTTTAACATTATTATTTTAATTAATTAAAGTGACTAGAAATGCCTATGGGGCATTCTTTTAATAATTGTCCAAGATCACTTCATGTAAACCTAAATATTTTTATATATTCAGATAGATCTAGTCAAATGTGATTTTTGAGAGTTGGCATCAACTCAAAACCGTCTATGGTAGATTTTTGAAAAATGTTTGAATGCAGAAAAGTCTCTGCCTTGTTATTTTTACTATAGGTGATATATAACTCCAAATGGTTTGAATCCAACGGGCATGGATTAAGAATTTCAATATCTTTCTAACAAAATTGGTTTCATGCAATTTGGTTCAGTGAATCTCTCTGAATTGATTTTTGGAATCAACTGACAGAACTAGGTTTGAACTAAATTGGAAAAATCTATATTTGAATCTACTGGGTTGCACGGGAACTAAATGGGCCGACCCATTGCACACAGCGCAGCACCGGGGCTGACTTAAAGGGGAGGTCCCACCTGTCAGCAAGAAAGGGGCTCCATAAGGGGTATCCATCAATCTAGGCCCTACGATTAGAATCTAATCTAACGGCTGGGTTCATCGTCGACGACGAACAGTTCCAGCAAGGTCTAAACCCTAACGCGGCGGTGGGGGTCATGTGAGGCTCACCAGGGCTCCAGCTAGGGTCGGCGTTGGGGGCGAATGAAGTTGTCGACGATGACGGCTTGAATGGTGGTCACGTCGGCTCCTAGGGTGGCTCCAATCAACGGTTCTGCTCCTCCTCCTCTGCGGCACACTCCGCTGAAATTTTGGCGTTGCGGAGCTCTCCTTGCTCCGGGGAGAGGTTAGTGGTGTTCTGTGAGAGGTGAGGAGTGAGATGGTGTGGAGAATTGAGGCTGGGGTGGCATCCTTTTATAGCCGAGCGAGAGGGGCATCGCGGCATGGGAAGAGCTCGTGGGGGTCGACGGTACAGCAAGCTAATGGAATGGCGGAGGGTGTAGGCCGGTGCGCGGTCTCCTGGCGATGCTCAAGGGCTTAAAGGCACGACAAGGGGAGGTCAAGGTTGGTCAGAATGGGTCGACGCTCTAAGCGGCACTAACGACATTTTCGACGATGCACAGTGGCTACTAAGGACTTGTCTCAATCTAAGGACTTGTCAGGTACCCAAGACCCCAAGGATTGATCAAGGTATAAGGAGTGTGAGTAATGACTAATCTGCAGGATGGGAACCCTAGTGACAGAAAGGGTAGTACGGCTGTATGTGAGGGATTTACTTGGGATTAACGGTGATGTCATGCCACATCACAAAAATTTCCATATTTTGAAATGTGATAAACAAACAAAAGAAGCAAATGTTGAAATTTAGAGGGAAAATAAACTTTTTGTTTCTAAAATGGAAAAATCAAAATCTTACTTGAACAAAATTTGAATGAAAAAGCAACAAACAAATTTTTCAAACAAATCAAATGCATTCATGCATGGAATGTATCTTGATTTTGATACTTTGAAAAGTTAAACCAAAAACCTAAACCCTAATGAAATAAATCATCTTCAAGATCACTCCAAGACTATGGGTTTGTTCTATATAAAAATTTATCAACAACATTTCTAAATGATCAAAAATGGTAAACAAAAATATTATAAAACCATGGGAATTGATTTCACTCCATTTGGAGCCATGGATAAAACATTATGATTTTAATAAGATAAAAGAAAGTATTTCCAAGACTGATAAAGCTCCTAGGACAAATCAATACCGAATTGTGAAAAAAGTAATTCTAAAGGATAAATAATTATTAAATATAATTATACAAATTGGAATCACTAATTTTGGAGCTAGAAATAAAAAGATATGAATTGTAGACGTCCCAACCTGATAAGGTAGAGTCCCTGTGTTTACAATGCTAGTCCCTGGATTGATAGCTAGCATCCACAGTTTAAGATGTAATATCAAGAAACAAAGGTCATAATACAACTTTATAACTAGCAATAAAATAATTCATTACATCTTACATAGCTCATTTGGCTATGTCTTTACAATGCAGTAGAAATATATATATATAGCATGGAGTCCTTCATCTTCAAAGTGCCACAGGCAATCATGTTGGTTGTAGACTTGTAATCCTATTCAACACACTTCACTAACATCAAACAAACCTGCAACATAATAAGTTACAGCCACAAGGGTCAATACATTTGAATTGTATTGGCAAGTGATACTATGGTAGAATAGTGGTATCTATCTTCTATATGCAATTTGGCTAAGTGGAGCTTAGGCTTGCTTTGCTCAAAATAAGGTTTTCCTTATTAGTTGAAACACTAAGGGTTTTTTTTTACAAAATCACCCAAGGCATCTACCAATAAAATTGGTGATCCTTTAACCCTTGTTCACAGGTTTTTAACTTAGAAATTGGGATGAGGAGATCCTTGATAGCTTCCATGTCTTGATGCTCAAATTGTCCATTGCCGGGGACACAGCTAAGTACTTAGATTTTACTCTCCCGAGAGGTGGTGCACTTTCCCCACAAGACTCGACATGCATCGAGACAAGATCTTTCAGAAGCCTTCCCTTAGATCAAATGGACGCGTTCCAAACCTATCACCCCCTACCACCTTCTGTCCATCTGGCTAAGTTATTGCAGCCTATATAACCCCGGCAGATCCCATATACCATGTGGTTGCACTAGAAGCTTCTCAACATTTGACATCTCAAATCTCTTTGTTCCTGGGTGGCTTTCCACAAGTGTGATACACAAGTTTTCCCCAGTATACTGGACTTGTGATACACAAGTTTTCCCCAGTATACTGGACTTATGTAACCACTCAACACAAACCTTTCCTTCCATTCCACCCAGGTGATTCATTCACATAGTTGTTTTATTAAACAAAACACAAGTCATAGACTTAGAAATATTTCATAGCATGAATATAATCCACCCTTGTTTTCTACTAGCTAGGCTAAGCAAAATAGTAGCAAGAATCTTAACTTAAGGAAAATTCTACTAAGGCATCATCTACTAGGATTTCCCATGGCATAGCATACTTATTAAAATTTCCATGCAAGTCCTACTCAAAATATCACTAATGCATAGTGAAAATAATAGGACAAAATTTATGAAGCACCACTTGCCTTTTTATTAGAGAAACTAAGTTCACTCCTTGATCTTGCAATGGTCACACTCTTCAAAGTTCACTACAATTCAATCAAGCAAGCACATATTCAAATCTAGCACTCAAACAATTCACCACATAAAATAAATAAAAAAACAATGCATGCAAGCATGCAAAAGATTGTTTTATTTGGAAAGGTAGTTTCTAATAGGCTATAAAAATTTTAAAACACCTATTGGTCATTTATAAAAGTCGCAAAACCATTTAAAATCAAGTTAGTGAAAATGGGCCATTTAAATCATTTTTGTTTTGCTAGAAATGGTTTAAATCAAAGTAATAAATTCTAGTGTTTGCCAAATATGATTTTGAACACAATGTTATTGTTTATGGTCGAAGTGTTTCAAACAAATCCATTTGCAAAAGGTTTCACCCAATAATAATTTTTAAATCAAAGCAACATTTTTATTTTACCCAAAATGCCTTTATTCAAAGGAAATAATTTTATAGGGTCAATCAAATACATTTTTAAATACAAAACTTAGTATTTAGGGTCAGAGAGTTTAAATCAAACCATTTTCAAAAGGTTTTACTCAAAAATCAATTTTAGAATAAATTTTATACACAAAACAGTCCTAGAAATGTTTCTACAAAAACAAATAATTTTCGAGAAGCAAAATGCTAAAATAAGGGCATGGTTGCAAAGTTTTCTTTTTCCTGATTCCAATGATATAAAGTTTGTAATTTTTGGACGTGTAAAAAAAGTTATGAATTTTTCAAAATCAAACCACTAATAGAAATGTTTGTCTTTAAAACAAAAGCTGGGCTACGTGTCCTGTTCTCATTGGCCCATACCGATTCGTTCGGATCGAACAGTACTGTTCGTAGGATCTAAAGTGAATCGCACAACAAAGAAGCAACATACCCCTTCGATTTAAATGATCTATCGTGCCCACAGGATCATGATCTAAGGGCTCACAGCAAAACAATCAAGATCTGGGCAACTGCGAGCGGCGGCGCGCTCGGGCTGCGGTGGTCCGGTGCAATTAGGAAGCAAAGGAGAGAAGGGAATTTCTTACCATATTCGTCGAAGCGTGTAGATGATCAAAGTCTTCGTCGCAGGGACAGGGGTGCACGAGATTGTCGGCGATTGCTCGTCGGAGAAGTTCCTGGCGTCGGACATGTCCTATTATCGACGGGGGAGATGCTGGAAGGCTCGGTAAGGCAAGGCAAAGGGTATGTTAGACGCACAAGACCAAGGCGAGTACACGAGCATCGCTGAGAGGGAGAGGCGCGATCGAATTTTACCAGCAGGGGTCGCCAGAGTTGGGGCAGGTGACGGTGGCGCACAGTCAAGGTCGTTGCCGACGCTCTGGGGCACGCGCGGCCAAGGGGCGGTACAGGGAGGTGCGCCTGGTACTGGGGATCCCACTCGTTTGCTCTGGGGGCAATGGGGCTGGCGGTGCTGGCCAGAATTGTCATCGGAGTTTTGTCGGTACAGTGGTGGAGCAAGGAAGAATTGAAGCAGCCTGGGGGCAAAGAGGTGCGGGCGAGAGAGGGGAAAGAAGAGGGAGAGGAGGGCTGTTAAGTAGGTCATGGTCACAGGCGAATTACTGGCGTGATTGATGTGAATTTAACGCCGCGAAATCAACGTGAAAATGCTCAGAGTGAAGGGGGAGGAACATGTCTCGCGGGTTGAAGACGATGCCAAGCTGGCGGTGTGGGGTCGTGCGGTCAGTGGCGTTGAGGGTAGGCTTGCGTATGAGAAAAGAAATAGGGAGAGGGGGTTTCCCGCGTGGGCTCCTACTGGGCTAGTTGGGCCGGCTTAGTTGGGTTGGGGTTTCTGGACTGTTTTCTTTTCTATTTTTTTTCTTTCTGATTCCTTTTTCTTTTTCTAGTTCTGTTTTAATTTTATTCAAAGTATTCAAAACTCAATTTGATTCAAGTTTTGACCAAACCTTTTCTAAACTTTCAGTATGTTTTTGTACTGTTTATTAAGGTATTTAAACAATCCATTTTAGAATATTTCTTATTCTCTTATGGTTAAATATTTATTTAAAATAGACCTTTGTCTTTATTTAAATAAGATTTTAAATATGGTTCTAATCCATATTATTTTATTGAAATGATTTAAACTTCTTTTTGAATTCCAATTTTTGCCAAAAAAAATTCAGTAGGTTTTATTTATTCATTAGTGTGTTAAATAATTCACTTTGAATTATTTATAATATTTTAATATGATTTAATATTCATTTAAATTGGGCATTTTAATTTATTTTAAATAGAATTTGAATATGTTTCCAAACCACATATTTCATTATTCTTTTATTCTTTTTAATTTAATTAGATAACTTTTAATCCACTTTGGCAAATTCCAAATTAGTATTTTCTCATGATTTAATTAATTATTTACATTAGGGATTTTATCTCCATTTAAATATAATTAGAATATGGTTTAATCACATCTACTTTTTTTTGATTATTATTTATCCCTTTATTTTATTTGGATTTGGATTATCTTTATTTCATTTTCTTATGGATTTAACTCAAGGTTTAAATTGTCTTCTGAATAATTTTATTGGGATGTATTATTTACTTTAGGAAATTTGTCTTTATTTAAATAAAATTAGATTTGGTTCAATTCATATAATTTTATTTAAATAACCTTTTCTTCCTTTTTATTATTCAATAAACTTTCATTCCATTTGTTTATGGATTTGGCCAAGATTTAATTTGGCTTTTAAATATTCCTTATTTATTTATTTCTTTCTTTATCTTATAAAATCCATATCTTTTTATTTATAGATCCAAAATTCGTGATTCCAATTTGTATAATTTTATTTAATATTTGTTTATCTTTTTAAATACCTTTAGGATTAATTTGCTCACAATTTGGCATGGATTTTGGTTGGGAACATTATTAGCCTTAGAAATTATTTTCCTTTTATCTTATTAAAATCATATGTTTTTATCTATGGCTCCAAATTAAATGAAACCAATTTCTATGGTTTTATAATTTTTGATCATTTATAAATGTTTTTTGCTAAATTTTTATATGGATCAAATCCATAGTCTTAGATAGACCTTGGGAATGATTTTCTTCCCGTAGGGTTTTGGGGTTTTTGTTTAACTTTTCCAAATGTTAAATTTCAAGATACATTCATTGATGAATGCATTTCACTTGATAGAAATTTTGTTGGATACCCTTTTCATTCAAATTTTGTTCAAGAAGGGTTTTGATGTTTCCATTTAGAAACAAAATGTTTCTTTTCACCCTAAATTTCAACAATTATTTCTTTTGTTTATTTATTTTTCACATTTCAAATTTTGGAAAATTTTGGGATGTGACATGAATTTTATATGATAAGACAAATAAATAAATAAGAATTGTTGCACAAACAATTTAAACTATGGCTAAATCCATAGGTAATTGGAATAAAAGTTTGTTAAATAACATAAAAGAATAAAAAAAGTTATTTAAATAAAGTTATATGGGCTTATGAACCATATTCAATTTTATTTAAATAAAAGCCAAAATGCCTCACTTAAGTTAAATGAATATTAAATCATAAGAAAAATATTTGGATTACTCCAAGTTGGACTAAATAACACACTAATATTTTTTATATAAAATCTACTGAAAAGTTTGGTAAAGATTTGAATCAATTTGGAGTTGAAAATCAAATTGATTTGAATAAAGAGAAAATAAAAAAAAGAAAAAGAAAAGACTAAACAGAAAAATGGGAAACCCAACCCAGCCCAGCAAACCTAGCCTAGCAGCAGCCCAACGCAGCCCACCTAGGCCACTCCTTCTCTCCTCCTTATCTCTTTCTCACCCGCACACTCACCCACTCACTCGCTGACGCCCTGGCCCCACAGCCAAATCACAGTCGTCATCCTCATCGCGCGTTGAACACGCCCCTCCTCCTCGCATTCAGAGAGCCACCAGGCTGCTCGGAATTGAGCTCGTGCCGCTGCAGCAGCACCGAAGCACTCCGGCGTTGATTCCGGTGAGCCTCGCATGCCCATTGACCTCTGGCTCATGCTTTCATGCTCGCCATCCTCGTGCGCACCTCCTGACACTCGCTGTTTGCTTCCTCATGCACTAGAGCCTCGACTTTGTCTTCACCTGCAAGCAACCAATGACTACCTTGACTCTGGCGACGCATTCCGGTGAGTCCAGTGCTCCCCTTGGCCTATAATTCAAACGAGCTTGTTCGCTGTTGTCTTGCGCACCTCCTGATGCATGGCAATTATCCTCTTGTGCCCTAGAGCATCGCCCCGTTGTTGACTGAGAGCTCCTCAACGGTGAGCACTTCTCCGGCGAGGAATCAGAGACGAACCCATGCTACCCGCCCTCGTTCGCGACCATCTTGATAACCCTCTTGTCCCCGCGACCACGGTAAACCCTCGCACCCTTCACCTAACCCCCTAACTCGCTGGTGCGCCGCCACCAGAGGCACTGCCGTCGCGCGCATAGAGCAGCGTCGCCCATCTCTGGTCAGAGCGCTCTGATCCGTTAGATCTAGATCGGAAGGATAGGATAGATCACTTAAACGAAGGGGTACAGGCAGATCTGGTCCATTCGTTTTCACTTAGATCCAGTGGCTCACAGTGCTGATCCAACCGAAATGGTACCAACCAATAGGAACATGCCACGTTGTCACATCCCAAAATTTTCCAAATTTTGAAATGTGAAAAATTAATAAACAAAATAAATAATTGTTGATTTTTAGGGTGAGAAGAAACTTCTTGATTCCAAATGGAAACATCAAAACCTATTTTGATCAAATAAAATCCTAAAGGGATTTAAAAAGATAAACAAATAATAAATAAAGTTATGATAGTTGGAATTACTATTTTTAGATCTTTTAATAAAAATATTTGATTTTCAAAAGCAAAGGTATAATTTTAAACAAGGATTATTTTATAGAGCCAAATTAAATTTTGGCCAAACTTTTGAAATTGAATATTTCTATTTTATAAAAAGAGTAAAGGTTTATTTAAATAAAATTATGAGGATTTATTAATATCCAATTTTATTAAAGTAAAGGCTTTTCCATTTTAAATAAACACTAAAACTTGTTAGTTTATTATAAACAAGTTTTCCAAGTGTTTTATTTATTCAAATAAAACCTACTGAAATGATTTTGGTATTATTTATATTTCAAATAGAGTTTTTAAATAAATAAAATCCTATTTGAATTAATGACTAAGTTCTATTTATTTAATTATTTATGGATCCTAAAAAGAATAAAAATTATTTTGTTTTGGACTTTGGATTATGTTGTTAAATAGAATTAAAATCAATACAAAGTTTGGTGGTGATTTGATTTGATTTGGAGTTTGAATTATTTGTTTGAAAATCAAAACAGAAATTCAAATTAGAAAAAGAAAAAGCTTCAGTATTATAAAAAAAGAAACAGAACAGACCCAACCCAACAGGCCCAGCAAGCCCAACACCAGCCCACTCTTTCTTCCCCCGCGGAAAACGCTTCGCACCAACGTTTTTACCCGCACAGCGAATGACCAGTAGGCCCCACTCCCACTTCCCCCACCTCGCTGACAGACGGACCCCACGCCACCTCATCGTCGTTCTCACCCACGACCACGCCCCGACCGTTTCCGGCGAGTTATTCTCGTTGTCAATACGCGTTGATGGCGCAGTAATTCCCTCTCGCGACCACGCGCTCTTAAGCACCTCTCCCTCCTCGGCATTTCCCCTCAGACCCCGCTGCCAGAGAGCCACCGGGCTGCCCCAATTTCACTTTGTACCGCCGCGGACTCCGACGAGCTTCGCGAGCGATTCCGGCCACACCTCGCCGCCCCCTCGCCTCCCACTGCACTCAGCCTTGCTCCCCACCTCCTGGCGCATCTCCCCGTGCCACTCGTTCGCCCGCGCTTGCCCCAGAGCATCGGCAAGGACAACCTCAACACGCCGCCGCCGTTTGTCTCGTCTCTGACGAAGTTCCCTAGTAAGCCTCGACTGCCCCAAGCTCTCCTGCTGATGCTCCCATACTCCCCATGTTCGCCCGCGCCTAACCGTACCCTTATCTTGCCTTAGGACGACCTGCAGCCTCTCCCCCGACAACCTCCAGAGACAACCGACGTCGCTGCACACTCCGACGAGCAATCACCGACGTTCCTGTGTGCCCCTTGGACAGCCGACCACGCGTTGAGCTTCAGCATCGCCCTGCAAACCCTATGAGCATCTCATCTCCCTCCATTCCTTCCTGCTTCGCCAGAACCACCGTGATCAGAGTGTGCTCCGCCGCTCACCGCCGCGCAGCGCCGCTAGTCCTTAACCAAGCAACCTAGTCCGTTGGATCTCGATCGTCTGGCTGAAATTAGATCGCGAAGGGGTACGAGTTGATCAGTGCCGCACGACTTCATTTAGATCCAACGACTCACAGAGGCTGATACGCACGAAATGGTACCATCCTATCAGAGCAAGCCACGTGGCCCTGTCCGTTTTAATAACAACAGAATTGATCTATTAGTTGTTCAATTTTGTAAAATTCATAACTTTCAAACCACACGTCCAAATTTTGCAAATTTTATATAAATGGATTCAACAGAACAATTACTTTGCAACCATTCACTTTGTTTAATGATTTGCCTTTGGAAAATTGGTTGAATTTACAGAAACATGTGTGGGCTTATTTTGAATATAAAAATTGTTCTATATATATTTTTGAGATGAAATCTTTGCAAAATGGATTGTTGTGAACCTACTGACCATAGGAACCAACTTATGGATTTAAAAATGTATTTTGTGAAGTTAAAGAGTAAATATTTGAAGTAGCACATTTCTAGTCAAATAAAAATATTGATTATGATTTAGAAATAATTTTTGAGTAAAATCTTTGGGAAATGATTTTATTCAAACCTTCTGACCCTAAACACCAAGTTTTGAGAAATAAAATGTATTTGGTGAACCCTTTAAAGAATATTGCTTTGCTAAAAGCATTTTCAACCACATAAAATATTGATTTGATTTAAAAATGGTTTATAGACAAAACCTTTTGCAGATGGTTTTACCACTTTAGTAAATGACCACTTTTTGAACTTTATAATGTTTAGAGCCTAGTAGAAACCACTTTTTCAAGTAAAACTATCTTTTGCATGCATGACCTTGTTTCTATTATTTTATGTGTGATAAAATTGGTTGGAATGCTAGTTGAATTTATGTTTGCTTGATTGAATTGTAGTGAAGTTAGAAAAGTGTGATATTTGCAAGAACAAGAAGTGAACCAACATTCTCTACTAAAAAGGCAAGTGAAACTATCATCCAAATCCTACTATTTTCATTGCACTTAGTGGACTTTTGTAACATGCATGGAAAGGACTACTATATTTTATGCCATGCTAAATCCTAACAGAATACCCTTATATATTCCTTAGTGGAAACATTGTAGTTGTAGTATGCTTAGCCCTGCTATATATTTGGGGTGGGATACATGATATGATTATATGAAGTGTTGGAAAGATATATGTTTTATATAATAAAACAAGTACTCAATGAACCACCTGGGTGGACAAGGATACTCAAGTTTTGGACAAGGTGGCAACAAAAGGAACCATGTTTATATGGCCATCTCTTTTTGTATGTTCACTAGAAGAAACCACCCAGGGACTTAGAGATTGAACATGTTTCTCGTACAGCGGCTTCCGTGTATAGCCACATGCTAAATGGGCTCTGGCTTAGTCAACTACATAGTGGAAGACCCATGCATTGGCATCTTCAGGTTAACTAGAATTGTGTAAGGGAAATTTAACCCTACATTGGTGCCTTGTTGAAAAGCTAGCATTGTGTATTGGGAGGACTTCTATGGAAAGACTTTGTCACATTCTCGATCTGCCAGTACTCCATATTGGTGAGTACTTATCCAGCGGCCACTGGTGGCATCAAGACGAGATTGTGTCATGTGGGTAATGTGTAAAACTTCTGCAGAAGATCAAAATTCTAAGTACTTAGCCGTGTCCCCGGTTATGGACAATACTGAGCAACTAAGGCCTAAAGCTATGGAAGATCTCGACATTCCAATTTCTCAAAGCAAAACTTGATGGTGACAACAAGGGATTTTGAAGCACTTGGAGTTTTCCAAGAAGTTCAGAAAGATTTGACAAAAGATCAAAACTATTTTGAAAAGATAGGATAAAACTATATTGCTTTCTGCAAATGAGCCTAAACCCTAGTTAGCCAAATATGCATGTAATGATAGGATCCACTTATTTCTACATAGTAGTGAAACTTGCCAATACAATTCAATTGTATTGACCCTTGTGGCTGCAACTTATTATGTTGCAGGTTTGTTTGATGTTAGTAAAGTGTGATGATGAGGATTAAAAGTCTACAACCAACACGATTGCCTGTGGCACTTTGAATATGAAGGACCCCATACTTTATAGATATTCTGCTACAATGTAATGTGATAGCCAAATGAGCTATGTAAGATGTAATGAATTATTTTATTCCTGGTTATAAAGTTGTATTATGACCTTTGTTTCTTGATATTACATCTTAACTGTGGATGCTAGCTATTGATCCAGGGACTAGAATTGTAAACACAGGGATCTCTACCTTATTAAAGGTTGGGAACCTTAGACTCGTGTCTGTGATTTAGAATTAAAACCCAGATTTGATCTATTAGATGTTTAAATTTGTAAAATCAATAACTTTTGATCTGTAAATCCAAAAATTACAAATTTGGTGTCTATGGATTCAGAAAAATGAGACCTTTGAACCTATGGCCTTACTTTGTTCATTTTATTCTGAAAAATTAGAGTTTTGTGCAGAGACATGTTTAGGGATATTTTGAGTATAAAAATTATTCTAAAAATTATTTTTTGAGTGAAACCTTTTGCAAAAGGTTTTGTTTTGAACCCTCTGACCATAAACACTAACATTTGAAATTAAAAATATGATTTGTTAACACTAGAAATTATTCCTTTGAATAAAAGCTTTTCTAACAAAAGAAAATGATTTAAATGACTTATTTTCACTAAATTGATTTCAAATGAAATTCCACTTTTATAAAAGACCATTAGGTGCTTTGAAATTCTTAGAACCTTGTTAGAAACAAACTTTTCAATAAAATGACCCTTGCATGCATTTCTTTGTTTTTCTTGTTTTGTTTTGTTATTTGTTTTTGTGCTAGTTTTGAATGTGTGCCTTGCTTGATTGTGATGTAGTGAACCTTGAGGAGTGTGAAAATTGCAAGATCAAGGAGAGTTCCTAGATTTTCTACTAAAAAGGCAAGTGATACATTGGTCATCAAAAGTCCTATCTTTTCAATATTGCATTAGTGATATTTTTGTATAATGCTATGCTATGGTAGATCCTATAGAATATATATTGGTAGGAATTATCCTAAGATAAGTTATGCTAGTATGCTTAGCCTAGCTATTAGAATTCAAGGGTGGGAATTCATGTTATGATATTATGGAAAGGTTGTGCCTATGTGTTTTTGACTAAGAAAACAACTTGTTAATGAAACACCTGGGTGGAATTGGTTATTGCATGGATGGATTTTTGTTGAGTGGTTACCCAGGGACCATATCTATGGTTTACCTTGGTGTATCTCACTTGTGGATGGCCACCCAGGAACCAAGAGATTTGAGATGTTTAGTATTGAGAAGCTTCTAGTGCAACCACATGGCATATGTGCTCTGCCTTGACCAACTAGGTTGCAAGAACTCAGCCAGATGGACAGAAGGTGGTAGTGATGATAGGATGGAACGCGTCCATGGTGGTCTAAGGGACTACTTCTGAAAAGTCTCATCTCGATGTATGTCGAGTCTTGTGGGGAAAGTGCACCACTTCTTGAGAGGGTATAAACTAAGTACTTATCCGTGTCCCTGGTAATGGACATTTTGAGCCTCAAAGACATTAGAATGATCAAGAATCTCCTCATCCCAATTTATCTAAGTTAAAACTTGATGAGTGAACAAGGGTAGCACCTTGTGTGACTCCAGTGTGCCATTGTTTGATAAAGTGTTTTGAAAAAGAGAAAATAATTTGCAAAGGATAGGAAAAACTTATTTATACAAAGGCCAGCCAAAACTCCACTTAGCCATATATTCATGTAGATGTTAGATTCTCCATATCAATATGACATCACTTGCCAATACAATTCGAATGTATTGACCCTTGTGGCTATAACTTATTATGTTGCAGGTTTTTTTGATGTTAGTGAAGTGTGTTGAGTAGGGATTACAAATCTACAACCAACATGTTTGCTTGTGGCACATGAAGATGAAGGACTCCATGCTTATAGTTATATTTGCTGCTCTGTAATAATATAGCCATATGAGCTATGTAAGTTGTAATGAACTATTTTATTCCTATTTATGAGTTGTAATATGACCTTTGTTTCTTGATATTACATCTTAAACTGTGGGTGCTAGCTAACCGATCTAGGGATTAGCACTGTAAACACCGGGACTTGTACCTTATTGGGTTCAGGCCTCTACAGATCGTATCAGAGCACTGTGTTGCCTGTAGGGTTGTCACCCTAGGATTGGACAAAACCCCTTAGAAAAATAGGAGTTATATTTGTTCTAACTTATTTACAAACAATCTTGTAAACTCTTTCCTCAAAATTTTGTTTTGATTCTACATCTCTCGCTTTTTAACTTAATGGACAAAGACTTTAACATGAGCAATGACTTCAACATCACCAATGACTTCAGCTTCAGTTCCACCAAGGACTTCAACTTGGACATCACTAAGGACTTCAAGTGAGATAAGAATAATACTCAAGACTTAGAGACTAAGGAAACTAAACTCATGTAACACCCTCAGAATCGGACCTATGCAAGTTTGAGCGAAATTCGCCAAACCCGCATAGAAACGATTCAAAGGTGCCCACCAGGCACTTTTGTGCGGGTGGAAAACGAAGTAATAACATTACATAACAGTCCTCGATGGGACCCACAGAACAGATATATATATATACAGCGACCCAATGAGTCAAGAATACAGATAGGGTATACAAAGATCCAAATCACCTTGAAAACGATAGAGCGTCCAGCTACGGACAAGATGCAAATGGGGCTAAGAGCCCTGAAGAATAACCAATGGCGTCCATAACCCTGCCCAGGCCAAGCCGGAAGGGTAACCCTGCTAACGGCGTCGATCTCAAAACCTGCTTAAACAAAAAGGGGTGCCGACAAAGGGCAAAGGAAAAGAGGAGCGTCGATCGAGGCCGACACAGCGAGGCTAGAATTTGGCGGTCTCGCCTACATAGGTATGGTGAAGGCGGCAAAGATGCACTAAACAACCTATAGAGACTCAATACAACGGGCGGTTATCAGAGGGGGATGAGAATGACCTAACCGGATCCAACCTAAAGCTAACACCAAACAAACCCATCCTGGTGTTTCCCCCTCGAGACCAAACGAGGAAGTCAACCGAGGAACTCACACCGTTGGCAGTTTTAATTATTCAGTTATCGTTGCAGCTATTACTAGTCAAATATAGATAATCGTCCTGATAAAGTAAGCGGTGGTCACTTTTAGTTAATCATTCCGTTGTAGTTGTAGCACTTACTAATCAGATAGGCATAGCATGAGATAAACCCATAAATCCAACAGTTGTTGGCACTTTTATTCAGCCATTCCGTTGTAGTTGCAATACTTACTAGTCAGATACAATTGTCGCAAGCGACAACCAAACAAGCAATTGTGGGCAGTATTAATTAGCCATTCCATTATAGTGAAGCTGATTACTAGTCATTATAAGTCAAATTTATAGCAGTAAACTTTAGTTATGCTTGTCTATGATCGAGATACTGTTCTCCAAGTCGTCCATATCCGCGGACACGGCTTTCAGAAAGTTTTACCCGGCCGGGGTGCACCAATAGCAACACACGCTCGATCAACCTCGGAAAAACCAAAACAAAACCCAACGAGGCTTTCACGACTGAACAATCACAGGATTCAGAAATATTTCAGGGGCCACCCATTGAGTAGATCCCAACGGAGTAAGCAAGCTCGAGACGGGCTCAAGGTTTGCGTCGCTGGTAAACGATCGGGAACCCGAAAGTGTGGCTGGGCTTGTCGAAAACACTCCGCTTACCTAACAGACAGTGTGCTCCTCGCACAATTTAAATACTGAAAGTAGCATGGCATAAGTACAGGATCGTAAATAAAACCTCAAACTAGTTTGTGGCCCCAAGAAATAAAATTGAATCAAGCTCGGCTCGGGGTCCCATATACCTCCCGGATGTGGATAGCGCCATAAATCAAGGAATGTATCAAGTACTCGGTCTTACGGACACAAGTGGGCGTTCGAAACCAAATATTATCTATCACCCACCGATGCCTCGCTTATTTCAATTTTAGTTGTTAAACAGAAATTAAAGTGACGATAAGTAAAACTAGAATCATCTCCAACATCAACATGCGGCAATACATCAAGAATCGTGGCATATGACGACACATCAAGCACTTGTGCAAGCAGCTACAACGCAAGTCCAACTATCTACCAAACAATGTAATAGGATGTGTCCAAGGCAATATCTACGGCAGGGAATAACACGGGTACGGAAACTAAAGCATCACAACACAGCTAGCAATAGATCAACAGAAGGGAATAAAGACTATAAAAGTAAGATAGGTAGAAAGGGGGAGATGCTCGCCTGAAAACATTGTCGAAGGGTTCAACCGAAGATCGGGGCGGAGCTCACATCAACTCAACGGCCTTATCCGCGAAAAAGCAAAACACTAGAATAAACACCGGATGCAATATTCAATACAACGGCAGAAGATCGGCATGATGCATGTATGATGCATGGCATGGCAAGGGTGCAATGCAATTAGGTCATATTAAGCGGAACTGGGGTCCCGACAATTACATATATGGTTCTGGTTGTTTAGATACCCCGCATTTTAAATGTTGGTATACAAGGCAAGATAAGATACCGGTTCCACTACACCAATTTAAATGAGGCCAATATGAGGCCAGATTTGCCCGCATATGGGCCCCATATTTAATTATGAGGTGAATCGGCATAAGGCCCCCAAACCACATGATAAGCATGCGAGATGACAATTAAATATGCAACAATTTGTTATTTCATTTATAAAATAGGGTTCGAGAAAAGGGGTCACACATTGAGGTTCGACGATCTTGGGGTTCCGGGGTTCGGGGTTAGTCTCGGGGTCCAGGGTTCGACGGTTCGGTCTCGGCAGGAGCGTTCTCGGACTACTGGGGTAGATCTTGCTGCGTCCAGGGAGCAGAACTTGGGTCGGTGTCGGAGCGCATCGGATTCTTCCGGGCCGATGCCGTTCTTATCGTCGGCCAGATTTTGTCGGGTCCCACAGGGTCGAGCTTGCCGTTGCGAGGGTCTTGTCGGGCTCGCGCCATCGAGTCGGTGTCAACATTCGGGACGTTCTCGTGGCAATCTTGGCGTTCTGGGGATGCTCCTGGCGATTCCATGTCGTGGACCTTGACGGTCGGGAAGGCTAGCTTGACGCACCGGGGTCCGCTCATCGATGTCCACGAAGGAGTTCCTGGCGTTCGAGAAGGCGAACTGGTGTTCTGGGCATCTTCGGGTCGGGGGTCGATGCACTCGTCACGGGGTCGGTCTCGGTTCAATGGGCCCACGTGGAAGAACTTGGCGTCCGGGGGTTCGTCGAGGTTCAGGGGCATCGGGGTCTTGGGTTCGCGTCCGCGTGGAGAACTTGAGGGTCCAGCGTCTCGGCGGCACTTGTCGTCTTACGAGTACATCCGTCACGCCACGACCTTGAAGGAGATCTTGGCAGTTGCTAGACGCATCCTCGCATGCATCCCAAACGTTGTACATCACCCTCTCCATCTGTCTTGGGCTCTGCGTGCTAGGAGGTGAGCGAGGCGTTGGCGAGGTTGCGCTTCAGGAGACGGCGGCGGCGGCGAGGTCGACGAGGCGACCTGGCAGGGGCGCTCGGGCGAGCTCGGCTGGGAGGCAGCTCGACGGCCGACGGTGGCGGACGGCCAGCAAGCGGGTGTCAAGGCGGCAGCTGAGGCCGGAGGCGAGGAGGAGCACGGAGAGGCCCGGCGGGTTGCGGGTCGGGCTCGGCAGGGCTGGCCCGCAGACGGAGAAAGGCGCCTGGCGAGGTCGCCACGGAGGCCTGGCTGGCCTTGAGGCGCCAGGGGGAGCGGCGGACGGCGAGGAGGGCGGTTCGCGCCGGCGAGGGCCGCTGAGGGAGGAAGGAGGGAGGAGGAGCGTGGTCGCGGGCGGGAGGTAGGAGACGGGGAGGGGAGGATGTGCGGGGGGGAAGAGAAACAGGGGCGTGGGGCTGGGGCCAGGAAAGAGCGGGTCTGGGGGAGGTGGGGCCCGGCCTGCAGGGTGGGTCCCAGGGGCGGACCAGGGGGGCAGTGGTGGGCCAGCGTCTTGCGTGAGTGCTGAGTGTGCGTGTGTGGCTTGGGGGTGTGGGTGGGTTTGTGAGAGAGAGATAAGAGAGAGGGGTGAGGTGGAGGGCTAGGATTGGGTGGGGGGAAGGATGAGGATGAGGTGGCGCATGGCGATTGGCCAGAGTGATGTGGCCAAAGAGGGTGGGTAGAGTTTTAGGTGGGATTAGGATTAGATGGGGCTGGCAGGGTGGACCGATTTAAAAACAGGGGTGGTCATTCGGGTCTATTCGGCCCGTTCGACTGCCCCGCTAAAATAAATTAAATATTTTATTATTTATAAACGGGACTTTTTGCAAACCGATACTGGACAAAATAAATAATCCGGACAAGCCCGGGTTTTGGGGTTTTAAATAAAGACGGGGCGTTTAATATAGAAAACAAAATTAGGGTTTTTAGCAAAATGGTTTCAATCAAATCGATGCATGATGATGTTATGCTGATGCACCGAGACAAAACATGCGATTATGATGATGCGATGCACAAAATCAACGCGATTTTCTAGTAGTGGTTTTGCGGGATGCCACAATTCGACACCACTAACAATGGATCTCGCCCTCGAGATCCGCCTCATGGTACCGGAAGGAAGGTCGGCGATCCTCGTCTTCTCACTTCGTGTAGATCCTCGCGACACCACTAACGATGGTTCATCCTCCATCTTGAAATCGGCGACACCACCAACAATGGTTCGTTGCTCCTGATCGTCGGGAGAAAACTCCGGAGAAACAAAAAGGCCGAAGGTAGAGGTATCAACAAATAAAGCCACCTCTAGCTTCCATGGACGGAGTAAAATTGCTGGACCCACTGATTCGACATACAAGAGCGAATGATAAGAGCAGTGGTAGGGTAGCTACTCCATCCCGCACTCAAACCATTACTCTGCACACGAATAAGCGGATTAAGCATCCAACTCTCGGAATTAGACTGAAGATCTCGACAAGCGAGGTTCAGGAACAAAGGAATGTTGCCAGCAGAAATCGTATGAAAGACACACTGATTAGGTTTCGCGGTGGTTCCATTGGCATGAACAACACATGCTCAAGGTTAACCCCAACTTCACCAAAGCTCGTCCTTCTCATATGTTTTTCAACGACACAGATATCCGGCAAGGAACACATATGGATAAGGAGCTCAAGAACAAAAGATCGAATGTAGTGCACAACAGACAAGTTGCAGATTGATGATCGTAGCGCCTCCGTTACAAAAGGGAGAATTCGAAACTCAAGGTGCGACGGAAACCCAACCACGAGAAATCTGGACTCAAAGAAAGAGAAGAGCGGATTCAAAACACGAGATAAGAGGAGAATAGCGGAGGGTAAGGAGTAAAATCAGACCTAACTAACTATCCAACCGATTTTGCAAAATAGTTTTGACACTCTACTTCGGCCGTTAGCTAGGTTATCCTACAGGCTGGACTTGTGGGGTATCGTAACTGCTGAGCTCTGATACCACTCTGTAACACCCTCAGAATCGGACCTATGCAAGTTTGAGCGAAATTCGCCAAACCCGCATAGAAACGATTCAAAGGTGCCCACCAGGCACTTTCGTGCGGGTGGAAAACGAAGTAATAACATTACACAACAGTCCTCGATGGGACCCACAGAACAGATATATATATACAGCGACCCAATGAGTCAAGAATACAGATAGGGTATACAAAGATCCAAATCACCTTGAAAACGATAGAGCGTCCAGCTACGGACAAGATGCAAATGGGGCTAAGAGCCCTGAAGAATAACCAATGGCGTCCATAACCCTGCCCAGGCCAAGCCGGAAGGGTAACCCTACTAACGGCGTCGATCTCAAAACCTGCTTAAACAAAAGGGGTGCCGACAAAGGGCAAAGGAAAAAGAGGAGCGTCAGTACTGAGGCCAGTACACGGCGAGGCTAGAATTCGGCGGTCCTCGCCTACATAGGTATGGTGGGCTGAGCGGCAGCGGCAGCATGCACTAAACAACCTATAGAGACTCGATACAACGGGCGGTTATCAGAGGGGGATGAGAATGACCTAACCGGATCCAACCTAAAGCTAACACCAAACAAACCCATCCTGGTGTTTCCCCCTCGAGACCAAACGAGGAAGTCAACCGAGGAACTCACACCGTTGGCAGTTTTAATTATTCAGTTATCGTTGCAGCTATTACTAGTCAAATATAGATAATCGTCCTGATAAAGTAAGCGGTGGTCACTTTTAGTTAATCATTCCGTTGTAGTTGTAGCACTTACTAATCAGATAGGCATAGCATGAGATAAACCCATAAATCCAACAGTTGTTGGCACTTTTATTCAGCCATTCCGTTGTAGTTGCAATACTTACTAGTCAGATACAATTGTCGCAAGCGACAACCAAACAAGCAATTGTGGCAGTATTAATTAGCCATTCCATTATAGTGAAGCTGATTACTAGTCATTATAAGTCAAATCTATAGCAGTAAACTTTAGTTATGCTTGTCTATGATCGAGATACTGTGCTCCAAGTCGTCCATATCCCCGGACACGGCTTTCAGAAAGTTTTACCCGGCCGGGGTGCACCAATAGCAACACACGCTCGATCAACCTCGGAAAAACCAAATCAAAACCCAACGAGGCTTTCACGAACAATCACAGGATTTAGAAATATTTGGGGCACCCATTGAGTAGATCCATAGCGGAGTAAGAAAGCTCGAGACGGGCTCAAGGTTTGCGTCGGTGGTAAACGATCGGGAACCCGAAAGTGTGGCTGGGCTTGTCGATACCGCGAAAACACTCCGCTTACCTAAACAGTACAGTGTGCTCCTCGCACAATTTAAATACAGAAAGTAGCATGGCATAAGTACAGGATCGTAAATAAAACCTCAAACTAGTTTGTGGCCCCAAGAAATAAGACTGAATCAAGCTCTGGCTCAGGGGGGTCCCATATACCTCCCGGATGTGGATAGCGCCATAAATCAAGGAACAGGTATCAAGTACTCGGGTCTTACGGGACACAAGTGGGCGTTCGGAAACCAAATATTATCTATCACCCACCGATGCCTCTGCTTATTTCAATTTTAGTTGTTAAACAGAAATTAAAGTGACGATAAGTAAAACTAGAATCATCTCCAACATCAACATGCGGCAATACATCAGCAACTGTGGCATATGACGATACACATCAGCACTTGTGCAAGCAGCTACGACGCGCAAGTCCAACTATCTACCAAACAACAGGTAATAGGATGTGTCCAAGGCAATATACGGCTGCAGGGAATAACACGGGTACGGAAACTAAAGCATCGCAACACAGCTAGCAATAGATCAACAGAAGGGAATAAAGACTATAAAAGTAAGATAGGTAGAAAGGGGGAGATGCTCGCCTGAAAACATTGTCGAAGGGTTCAACCGAAGATCGGGGCGGAGCTCACATCAACTCAACGGCCTTATCCGCGAAAAAGCAAAACACTAGAATAAACACCGGATGCAATATTCAATACAACGGCAGAAGATCGGCATGATGCATGTATGATGCATGGCATGGCAAGGGTGCAATGCAATTAGGTCATATTAAGCGGAACCGGGGTCCCGACAATTACATATATGGTTCTGGTTGTTTAGATACCCCGCATTTTAAATGTTGGTATACAAGGCAAGATAAGATACCGGTTCCGCTACACCAATTTAAATGAGGCCAATATGAGGCCAGATTTGCCCGCATATGGGCCCCATATTTAATTATGAGGTGAATCGGCATAAGGCCCCCAAACCACATGATAAGCATGCGAGATGACAATTAAATATGCAACAATTTGTTATTTCATTTATAAAATAGGGTTCGAGAAAAGGGGTCACACATTGAGGTTCGACGATCTTGGGGTTCCGGGGTTCGGGGTTAGTCTCGGGGTCCAGGGTTCGACGGTTCGGTCTCGGCGGGAGCGTTCTCGGACTACTGGGGTAGATCTTGCTGCGTCCGGGGAGCAGAACTTGGGTCGGTGTCGGAGCGCATCGGATTCTTCCGGGCCGATGCCGTTCTTATCGTCGGCCAGATCTTGTCGGGTCCCACAGGGTCGAGCTTGCCATTGCGAGGGTCTTGTCGGGCTCGCGCCATCGAGTCGGTGTCAACATTCGGGACGTTCTCGTGGCAATCTTGGCGTTCTGGGGATGCTCCTGGCGATTCCATGTCGTGGACCTTGACGGTCGGGAAGGCTAGCTTGACGCACCGGGGTCCGCTCATCGATGTCCACGAAGGAGTTCCTGGCATCTTCGGGTCGGGGGTCGATGTACTCGTCACGGGGTCGGTCTCGGTTCAATGGGCCCACGTGGAAGAACTTGGCGTCCGGGGGTTCGTCGAGGTTCAGGGGCATCGGGGTCTTGGGTTCGCGTCCGCGTGGAGAACTTGAGGGTCCAGCGTCTCGGCGGCACTTGTCGTCTTACGAGGACATCCGTCACGCCACGACCTTGAAGGAGATCTTGGAGGTTGCTAGACGCATCCTCGCATGCATCCCAAACGTTGTACATCACCCTCTCCATCTGTCTTGGGCTCTGCATGCTAGGAGGCGGCGTTAAGGCGGTGGAGACGCTGGCGGCGGCGGCCGGAGGTCGACGAGGCGACGCTGGCAGGGGCGCGGGGCTCGGGCGAGCTCGGCCTGGGAGGCAGCTCCGACGGCCGACGGTGGACGCGGCCAGCGAAGTGGTGTCGGGCGGCGGCCTGAAAGTGGAGGCGGCCGAGGCGAGGAGGAGCACGAGGCGCGGCCCGCGGGTTGCGGGCTCGGGAAGGCGGGCTGGCCGACGGACGGAGAAGGCGGCCGGGCGAGGTCGCCACGGAGGGCTGGCCTTTGGCGGGCGCGGGCCGGGGAGGCGCCAGGAGCGACGGCGGGAGGGCGGTTCAAGCGGCGAGGGCCGCTGAGGGAGGAAGGAGGGAGGAGGAGCGTGGTCGCGGGCGGGAGGTAGGAGACGGGGAGGGGAGGATGTGCGGGGGGGAAGAGAAACAGGGGCGTGGGGCTGGGGCCAGGAAAGAGCGGGTCTGGGGGAGGTGGGGCCCGGCCTGCAGGGAGGGTCCCAGGGGCGGACCAGGGCGCGGGCAGGGTGGTGGGCCAGCGTGCGTGAGTGCCGAGTGTGTGTGGCTTGGGGTGGGGGTGGGTTTGTGAGGGAGAGATAAGAGAGAGGGGTGAGGGGGAGGGCTAGGATTGGGTGGGGGAAGGATGAGGATGAGGTGGCGCATGGCGATTGGCCAGAGTGATGTGGCCAAAGAGGGTGGGTAGAGTTTTAGGTGGGATTAGGATTAGATGGAAATTTGGCGGTGGTGGACCGATTTAAACAGGGTGGTCATTCGGGTCTATTCGCCCGCTCGATCGCCCGCTAAAATAAATTAAATATTTTATTATTTATAAAAGCGGACTTTTGCAAACCGATACTGGACAAAATAAATAATCCGGACAAGCCCGGGTTTTGGGGTTTTAAATAAAGACGGGGCGTTTAATATAGAAAACAAAATTAGGGTTTTTAGCAAAATGGTTTCAATCAAATCGATGCATGCTGATGTTATGCTGATGCACCGAGACAAGACATGCGATTATGATGATGCGATGCACAAAATCAACGCGATTTTCTAGTAGTGGTTTTGCGGGATGCCACAATTCGACACCAATGGATCTCGCCCTCGAGATCCGCCTCATAGTACCGGAAGGAAGGTCGGCGATCCTTGTCTTCTCACTTCGTGTAGATCCTCGCGACACCACTAACGATGGTTCATCCTCCATCTTGAAATCGGCGACACCACCAACAATGGTTCGTTGCTCCTGATCGTCGGGAGAAAACTCCGGAGAAACAAAAAGGCCGAAGGTAGAGGTATCAACAAATAAAGCCACCTCTAGCTTCCATGGACGGATTAAAATTGCTGGACCCACTGATTCGACATACAAGAGCGAATGATAAGAGCAGTGGTAGGGTAGCTACTCCATCCCGCACTCAAACCATTACTCTGCACACGAATAAGCGGATTAAGCATCCAACTCTCGGAATTAGACTGAAGATCTCGACAAGCGAGGTTCAGGAACAAAGGAATGTTGCCAGCAGAAATCGTATGAAAGACACACTGATTAGGTTTCGCGGTGGTTCCATTGGCATGAACAACACATGCTCAAGGTTAACCCCAACTTCACCAAAGCTCGTCCTTCTCATATGTTTTTCAACGACACAGATATCCGGCAAGGAACACATATGGATAAGGAGCTCAAGAACAAAAGATCGAATGTAGTGCACAACAGACAAGTTGTAGATTGATGATCGTAGCGCCTCCGTTACAAAAGGGAGAATTCGAAACCCTGAAGGTACGACGGAAACCCAACCACGAGAAATCCTGGACTCGAAGAAAGAGAAGAGAGCGGATTCAAAACACGTCGAGATAAGAGGAGAATAGCAGAGGGGTAAGGAGTAAAATCAGACCTAACCAGAACTATCCAACCGATTTTGCAAAATAGTTTTGACACTCTACTTCGGCCGTTAGCTAGGTTATCCTACAGGCTGGACTTGTAGGGTATCGTAACTGCTGAGCTCTGATACCACTCTGTAACACCCTCAGAATCGGAACTATGCAAGTTTGAGCGAAATTCGCCAAACCCGCATAGAAACGATTCAAAGGTGCCCACCAGGCACTTTCGTGCGGGTGGAAAACGAAGTAATAACATTACACAACAGTCCTCGATGGGACCCACAGAACAGATATATATATACAGCGACCCAATGAGTCAAGAATACAGATAGGGTATACAAATATCCAAATCACCTTGAAAACGATAGAGCGTCCAGCTACGGACAAGATGCAAATGGGCTAAGAGCCCTGAAGAATAACCAATGGCGTCCATAACCCTGCCCAGGCCAAGCCGGAAGGGTAACCCTGCTAACGGCGTCGATCTCAAAACCTGCTTAAACAAAAGGGGTGCCGACAAAGGGCAAAGGAAAGAGGAGGCGTCAAGATCGAGGCCAAGACACGCGAGGCTAGAATTGGCGGTCCTCGCCTACATAGGTATGGTGGGCGGCGTGACGGCATGCACTAAACAACCTATAGAGACTCGATACAACGGGCGGTTATCAGAGGGGGATGAGAATGACCTAACCGGATCCAACCTAAAGCTAACACCAAACAAACCCATCCTGGTGTTTCCCCCTCGAGACCAAACGAGGAAGTCAACCGAGGAACTCACACCGTTGGTAGTTTTAATTATTCAGTTATCGTTGCAGCTATTACTAGTCAAATATAGATAATCGTCCTGATAAAGTAAGCGGTGGTCACTTTTAGTTAATCATTCCGTTGTAGTTGTAGCACTTACTAATCAGATAGGCATAACATGAGATAAACCCATAAATCCAACAGTTGTTGGCACTTTTATTCAGCCATTCCGTTGTAGTTGCAATACTTACTAGTCAGATACAATTGTCGCAAGCGACAACCAAACAAGCAATTGTGGGCAGTATTAATTAGCCATTCCATTATAGTGAAGCTGATTACTAGTCATTATAAGTCAAATTTATAGCAGTAAACTTTAGTTATGCTTGTCTATGATCGAGATACTATGCTCCAAGTCGTCCATATCCGCGGACACGGCTTTCAGAAAGTTTTACCCGGCCGGGGTGCACCAATAGCAACACACGCTCGATCAACCTCGGAAAAACCAAATCAAAACCCAACGAGGCTTTCACGACTGAACAATCACAGGATTCAGAAATATTTCAGGGGCCACCATTGAGTAGATCCATAGCGAGTAAGCAAGCTCGAGACGGGCTCAAGGTTTGCGTCGATGGTAACGATCGGGAACCCGAAAGTGTGGCTGGGCTTGTCGATACCGCGAAACACTCCGCTTACCTAAGCGATACAGTGTGCTCCTCGCACAATTTAAATACGTAAAGTAGCATGGCATAAGTACAGGATCGTAAATAAAACCTCAAACTAGTTTGTGGCCCCAAGAAATAAGATGAATCAAGCTCGCTCTGGGGTCCCATATACCTCCCGGATGTGGATAGCACGATAAATCAAGGAACAGGTATCAAGTACTCGGGGTCTTACGGGACACAAGTGGGCGTTCGGAAACCAAATATTATCTATCACCCACCGATGCCTCTGCTTATTTCAATTTTAGTTGTTAAACAGAAATTAAAGTGACGATAAGTAAAACTAGAATCATCTCCAACATCAACATGCGGCAATACATCAGCAACTGTGGCATATGACGATACACATCAGCACTTGATCAAGCAGCTCTGACAGCAAGTCCAACTATCTACCAAACAACGGTAATAAGATGTGTCCAAGGCAATATACGGCTGCGGGGAATAACACGGTATGCGAAACTAAAGCATCGCAACACAGCTAGCAATAGATCAACAGAAGGGAATAAAGACTATAAAAGTAAGATAGGTAGAAAGGGGGAGATGCTCGCCTGAAAACATTGTCGAAGGGTTCAACCGAAGATCGGGGCGGAGCTCACATCAACTCAATGGCCTTATCCGCGAAAAAGCAAAACACTAGAATAAACACCGGATGCAATATTCAATACAACGGCAGAAGATCGGCATGATGCATGTATGATGCATGGCATGGCAAGGGTGCAATGCAATTAGGTCATATTAAGCGGAACTAGGGTCCCGACAATTACATATATGGTTCTGGTTGTTTAGATACCCCGCATTTTAAATGTTGGTATACAAGGCAAGATAAGATACCGGTTCCGCTACACCAATTTAAATGAGGCCAATATGAGGCCAGATTTGCCCGCATATGGGCCCCATATTTAATTATGAGGTGAATCGGCATAAGGCCCCCAAACCACATGATAAGCATGCGAGATGACAATTAAATATGCAACAATTTGTTATTTCATTTATAAAATAGGGTTCGAGAAAAGGGGTCACACATTGAGGTTCGACGATCTTGGGGTTCCGGGGTTCGGGGTTAGTCTCGGGGTCCAGGGTTCGACGGTTCGGTCTCGGCGGGAGCGTTCTCGGACTACTGGGGTAGATCTTGCTGCGTCCGGGGAGCAGAACTTGGGTCGGTGTCGGAGCGCATCGGATTCTTCCGGGCCGATGCCGTTCTTATCGTCGGCCAGATCTTGTCGGGTCCCACAGGGTCGAGCTTGCCGTTGCGAGGGTCTTGTCGGGCTCGCGCCATCGAGTCGGTGTCAACATTCGGGACGTTCTCGTGGCAATCTTGGCGTTCTGGGGATGCTCCTGGCGATTCCATGTCGTGGACCTTGACGGTCGGGAAGGCTAGCTTGACGCACCGGGGTCCACTCATCGATGTCCACGAAGGAGTTCCTGGCGTTCGAGAAGGCGAACTTGTGTTCTGGGCATCTTCGGGTCGGGGGTCGATGCACTCGTCACGGGGTCGGTCTCGGTTCAATGGGCCCACGTGGAAGAACTTGGCGTCCGGGGGTTCGTCGAGGTTCAGGGGCATCGGGGTCTTGGGTTCGCGTCCGTGGAGAACTTGAGGTCCAGCGTCTCAAGCACTTGTCGTCTTACGAGTACATCCGCCACGCCACCTTGAAGGAGATCTTGGCGGTTTCTAGACGCATCCTCATGCATCCCAAACGTTGTACATCACCCTCTCCATCTGTCTTGGGCTCTGCGTGCTAGGAGGTGGCGGCAGCGAGGTTAGCGCTTCGGTGGAGACGCCGTGGCGGCGGGCGGAGGTCGACGAGGCGACGCGGGGCTCGGCGAGCTCGGCCTGGGAGGCAGCTCCGGCCGACGGCAGTGGCGAACCAGCGAAGGGTCTGGCGGCGGGCTCAAGCCTGAGGCGGCCGGAGGAGGAGCACGAGGCGGGCCAGCGGGTTGCGGGTCGGGCTCGGGAAGCGGGCTGGCCCAGACGGAGAAGGCGGCGATGGCGAGGGCCTGCCTGCTGGGCCGGGCAGCGAGGCGCCAGAGGCGAGCGGAGGCGGTTCAGCGCTGCGGGCCGAGGAGGAAGGAGGGAGGAGGCGTGGTCAGGCGGGAGGTAGGAGACGGGGAGGGGAGGATGTGCGGGGGGGAAGAGAAACAGGGGCGTGGGGCTGGGGCCAGGAAAGAGCGGGTCTGGGGGAGGTGGGGCCCGGCCTGTGTGGGTCCTGAGGGGACCAGGGTGAGGCAGGGCTGGTGGATCGTCTTGCGTGAGTCTTGAGTGTGCGTGTGTGGCTTGGGGGTGTGGGTGGGTTTGTGAGAGAGAGATAAGAGAGAGGGGTGAGGTGGAGGGCTAGGATTGGGTGGGGGAAGGATGAGGATGAGGTGGCGCATGGCGATTGGCCAGAGTGATGTGGCCAAAGAGGGTGGGTAGAGTTTTAGGTGGGATTAGGATTAGATGGGGCTGGCAGGGTGGACCGATTTAAAAACAGGGGTGGTCGTTCGGGTCTATTCGGCCCGTTTTGCCGCTAAAATAAATTAAATATTTTATTATTTATAAACGGGACTTTTTGCAAACCGATACTGGACAAAATAAATAATCCGGACAAGCCCGGGTTTTGGGGTTTTAAATAAAGACGGGGCGTTTAATATAGAAAACAAAATTAGGGTTTTTAGCAAAATGGTTTCAATCAAATCGATGCATGCTGATGTTATGCTGATGCACCGAGACAAGACATGCGATTATGATGATGCGATGCACAAAATCAACGTGATTTTCTAGTAGTGGTTTTGCGGGATGCCACAACTCATGAGGAAACATTATAGACATCATCTTTGAACTTTGTGACCAAGATGCAAGAATTTCTTCCATGGATACCATGATCTTGTTCTTGATGTAATAGCTAATAAGAAGGATGGAATGATCTCAAGTGATACGTTATAGTTGGACCACCATGCTAGTGTTTCATTTAAAAATAGATTTACTAATCTTATACTGATCATACCCACCTATGTGGTGTGGCAATAATATTCTGTTTGCTTAGAATATGCTTGAACCTTGTTGTTTGAGTGGAATGCATGATTGTGATTGCTTGCACTTTGCTTTGTGTGATTTGTTGTGTGTGAGTAGAATTCTTTCCCTAGAAATTTTCAGGTAAAGTTGAGCCCAATCCGGTTTAAGACCTCAAGATCAGAAGAATCCAAAGGGAGGAGCCTGGAGAACTTGACTATAGCAATGCCCCTTCAGCAAATTACACGGTTGACGATCTTGTGAAAAGGATCAATATCAAGATTCCAGTAAGTGAAGGAAATGAGGAATCTATGTATCAACACTTCATTAATCAGGTAGCAATAAAGGTACGTGATCTTGAGGGAGAATATAAATTTTTTTCTGAAAAACTACATGTTAAGCTTGATGATATATTTGAGCCTACTAGTAAGATTAAAATTGGTACTAATGAGATAGCTACAATTTGTGACTTAGGTGCAAGTGTTTCAAAAATCCCAAAAAGACTTTTTAATATAAGTTTAATATTGGCTCATTTGAAATTACTGAGTTAAAATTACATCTAGCAGATTCTACCTACAAACAAGCTGTAGAGATTAAAGAAATACTTTAGTTTACATTAAAGGTTGTCCTGCTCTTATTGATTTTGTTATTGTTGACATGCCTGAAGATGCTACTTCTCCTATCATATTAGGCCGTCCATTCTTAAGAACTATTAAGGCTTTGATTAATATACATGAAGGGAACGTGAAGCTTCAATTTCCTTCGCATGATCCTTTTTTTATTTATTTTCCCAGGAAGAAGAAAGTCAAGCATGATGAAAAGGAGGCCATCACTTTGAAGGCCAACTATTTTGGAGTGGGTGTTCCACTCATCTGGCCTAAGTGAGCAACATCAAGGTCAAGCTATTTACCATAAAATAGTGCTTCATGGGAGGCAACCCATGTGAAATAAAGGTTTGAGTAATGTTTTTTAAGTTTTAGTTTAAGTTTTATGTTCAATAAAGAGTGCTAGAAAACTCCAGTTGAGGAGGAGAAGTTCGGTGGTACTAAAAAACCTGTTTTATACATGATGATGTTGGTCGACAATTTAAACTGTCATTTTTCTATCAAAAACATGGTGTGTTGCTAAGTTTCAGGTTAAGAAAGAATTCTCAAAGAAACAGGTAAATTTTGGCAAGTAGAGAAGGTTTAACGACCTACTATACGGCCGAAATAAAAATTCTAGTCATATAGTTGCGGCCGTATATTTATCAATGCCATCGTCAAATTTTCTTTCCCAGGTACAGAAGGTTTAACGACCAACTATACAGCAGGGATAAAAATCTCGGCCGTATAGTTCCGGCTGTATAGATATCACCGCCCGGAAAAAACCCTAAGAAACCCTAAAATTTTCCCACCAGACCAATTATACAGCAGCAATAGATGTTCCAGCTGTATAGTTCCGACCGTATAGTTTTGTCCGACCACAAAAAGGATACGGGAAGGTACCCCCACCACCAAAAATTCAATCCTTTTTCTCTCTTCTACCTCCAAACTCTCTCAAAACCTCAAGAGATCTTCATCTCTACTCAATTCCATTCGATTTCCTCGCACACAAGTGATCTATGGTATGTTTCTCCTCCGATCCTCCAATTAATTTTTGCAAATTTATCCCCGATATGTTGTCATTATCAATCTAGGGTGAGACCTACTATGAACTAATTGCCATGTTTCGCGTGCCTAGATTATTATTTTGAAGAGATTCTTTAGTGTGCTATGATGAGGAATATATTATGCTTATTATTATTTGATCAAAAAAAATATTTTTGTCTCTCTTATTATTTTAGAACCTGAACACAAGGAGCCAAACTTGTGCTCGTGCCACTGCGAGTTATTCTTAGGCCGCCGCTGCAGCTCAGGGCCGCATGGGGATACGATTTAGGAATGAGCTCCAACGTGATCGCTTCAACAATTTCAAGAACCGAGAAGTGAAGACAACCAAGTGGGCTTGTCCCATTATATTGAATCAACTTGGTATTTATAATGACTTCAATTTACTTTGAAATAGAGTTGGCTTGCAAAACTTTGTATTCCAAGATGTGCCTACTTATCGCCGATTAACTCTTGAATTTTTAAGACCATTGCAAAGCACTGTTAAAACATGGCGCCAAGAGGACATGATTTCTTTCCGACTTATGAACAACAATTATTCATTATCACTTGATGAATGGTGCAATTTTGTTAGTTTACCAAACAATGATATTAATGCTTTACGCGCATCTTATGCCGACATGCACCCTTCCTCAAATGATTATTATAATAGAATGAGTTTCACTTCTAGAGTCAACAAGGGGAAGAATATTCAGAATCCTTCTATTCGCTCTTTGTTCTATGTTATTGCTAACACCTTGTAGGCATGAAATAAGTTTACAAGACTCAATGAGGAGGACATCTTGGTCCTCGCAAAAGCTACTTTCAACAACATCGACTTTCACTCAACTTGGGCGCAATTCTTGTGTGCTACCTGGAGCACCAATCCTCCCAAAGCCAAGAATTGTTTGCCTAGAGTAGTTCCCTAGATTTGTGTACCTTGTACGCTAATCCTCCCAAAGCCAAGAATTGTTTACCTTGTGCGCTACCTGGAGCACCAATCCTCCCAAAGCCAATCACAGGTGGAGGCGTCATCACAGTGTTTGCCATTGCCTTAGGCATCGACCTAGGTGAGCTGCAACCATTTCTAGATGAGCGATGTGTTTGTTTCTCTACTTTAAAAGCTTATGGAATGCTGATACGTCCAAAATGTATCTACTTTCCCGAACACTTTTGCTATTGTTTCTCCTCTAAACTTGTGTGATTTAGATACAACTAACATGGACTGACGCTGTTTTCAGCAGAATTACCTTGGTGTCTAGTTTTTGTGCAGAAAATAAAATATCAGGAAAAATCCCGAAACATATGCCAAAAATCCTATTTCACCAGAAGATCCACGGAGCCAGAGTACGAGACGGAGAAGGGTCCTGGGGGGCCCACACCCATGCCAGTCGCGGGCCCATCTCTGGTCGCGCCCTGGGGGTGCAGCCACCCCAGGCACCCCCTCGGCCTCCCTCTGCGCCTATAAGTTTCCTCTCGACCTACAAACAGAGGGGGATTCGATAGTTTTCCAGAAAGAGTTCCGCTCCGCCGCCACCAGAAACCAAGATTCGGATTCTGCCGGGACGGGGAATTTGGAGAGGGTCATCGCCATCGTCATCACCAAGGCATCTCCATCAACCATCAATGTTTCCCTCATCCATGAGTGAGTAATCCCCCGCTATAGGCTTGGGGATGGTAGTGATTGGATGAGTTCTATCATGTAATCGAATAAGATTGTTAGGGCATAGTGCCTAGTATCTCTATTAGTGCTATTTGACTTTGTTGCAACTTGTTGTGCTTAATGCTTGTCACTAGGGCCCGAGTGCCATGATCTCAGATCTGAACTTATTACTGAATCATTATGGTAGTATTGTTTGTGATATTATTTGCAAGTTGTGTACATGTATCATTGTCCGGATCCAAAGGCCCCAAAGTGACAATAATTGGGACAAACGGAGGGGATGGCTGTGGTGTGAGGATCACATGTGTTCATGGAATTATCAAGTAGTGTACACATATCATTTTCTCCGGTGCTCTATTAAAAGGAGCACCTTAATTGTCAGTAGTTCCCTAGAGGCCCCGCTGCCACGGGCTGGCTGGACAAAAGATGTTGTGCAAGTTCTCATTGCGAGCACGTATGACTATATTTGGAGCACATGCCTAGGATTGTTTAGTACTTGGATTCTTGTTATTATTTATTTGCAATCCCCTAGATCTTGAAGTTACATGTTTAGACTCATCCATGCAACGCCCGTCCATCCATCCCTATGCCTACCGCACTCGAATCCTACTGTTACCGTTACTATTACTATTACCCCTATTTCACTGTTGCTGTTACTTTATTGTTGCTACTACAAACTGTTGCTACTTATAAACTTCTGTGAGAAAGAACTATTTCCAGGTGGAGCTGAATTGACAAATCAGTTGTTAAGGCTTGCAAGTATTCTTTGGCTCCCCTTGTGTCGAATCAATAAATTGGGTAATACTACCCGCGAAGACTGTTGCGATACCCTATACTTGTGGGTCATCAAGACTATTTTCTGGCGTCGTTGCTTTATCTGTAAGTTCACTTGGACCTATTATTGTTCACTGCTACTTCTTTCATCATGGGGAAGTCTTGTGATGGAAAGTTCCCTATTTTACCATCCACTACAAGAAGAGTGTAGAGGTCCCAACCTTTAATAAGGTAGAGATCCCTATGTTTACAATGCTAGTCCCTGGATCAATAGCTAGCATCCATAGTTAAGATGTAATATCAAGAAACAAAGGTCATAATACAACTTAATAACCAGGAATAAAATAATTCATTATATCTTACATAGCACATTTGGCTATCTCATTACGATGCAGCAGAAATAGCTATATAGCATGGATTCCTTCATCTTCAAAGTGCCACAGGCATTCATGTTGGTTGTAGACTTGTAATCCTATTCAACACACTTCACTAACATCAAACAAACTTGCAACATAATAAGTTACAGCCACAAGGGTCACTACATTTGAATTGTATTGGCAAGTGAAACTATAGTAGAATAGTGGTATCTATAATCTATATGCATTTGGCTAAGTGGAACTTAGGCTTGCTTTGCTCAAAATAGATTTTCCTTATCATTTGAAAACACTAAGTTTTTGTATGTCAAAATCACCAAGGCATCTACCAATAGAAATTGGTGATCCTTTAACCCTTGTTAAACCACAAGCTTTTAACTTAGAAATTGGGATGAGGATATCCTTGATAGCTTCCATGTCTTGATGCTCAAATTGTCCATTTTCGGGGACACGGCTAAGTACTTAGATTTTACTCTCTCGAGAGGTGGAGCACTTTCCCCACAAGACTCGACATGCATCAAGACAAGACCTTTTAGAAGCCTTCCCTTACACCAAAATGGACACGTTCCCAAACCTATCACCCCTACCACCAACTGTCCATTTGGCTAAGTTATTGCAACCTATATGATCCAGGCAGAGCCCATATTGCCAAGTGGCTGCACTTGAAGCTTCTCAACATTTGACATCTCAAATCTCTTTGTTCCTGGATGGCTTTCCACAAGTGAGATACACTAGGGTAGGCCATAAATATGGGGCCCTGTGTAACCACTCAACACAAACCATTCCTTCCATTCCACCCAGGTGATTCATTCACATAGTTGTTTTATTAAGCAAAACACAAGTCAATGACTTAGAAATATTTCATGGCATGAATATAATCTACCCTTGTTTTCTACTAGCTAAGCTAAGCATGATAGTAGTAGGGATCGTAACTTAGGGAAAATTCTACTAAGGTATCATCTACTAGGATTTCCCATGGCATAACATACTTAGTAAAAATTCCATGCAAGTCCTACTTAGAAATATCACTAATGCATAGTGAAAATAATGGGACAAAAGTATGAAGCACCACTTGCCTTTTTGGTAGGTTCATTCCTTGATTTTTCAAATGTCACAATCTTCAAGGTTCACTACAATTCAATCAAGCAAGCAAATATTCAAACTAGCATTCAAACAATTCATCACATAAAATAAAGAAAACAAAGCTATGCATGCAAGCATGCAAAATATTGTTTTATTTGGAAAGGTGGTTTCTAATAGGCTATAAACATTTTAAAACACCTATTTGTCATTTATAAAAGTTGCAAGGTCATTTGAAAATAAGTTAGTGAGAATGGCCATTTAAATCATTTTGTTTTGCTAGAAATGATTTAAATCAAAGGAATGATTTATAATGTTAGCCAAAATGTTTTTAATCACCAATATTAATTTCTATGGTCAAAGTGTTTTAAAACAAATCTATTTACAAAAGGTTTCACCCAAAATCATTTTTAAATCAAAGCAACATTTATTTTTCTAGAAATGCCTTTAATCAAAGTAATAATTTTCTAGGGTTCATGAAATATATTTTTAAATCCCAAAACTTGGTGTTTAGGGTCAGAGAGTTTAAATCAAATCATTTTCCAAAGGTTTAACTCAAAACGCATTTTTAAAACATATTCAACATTTTCATTTAACTAGAAATGCTTCTATTCAAATATTTATTCCCTAGTATCACAAAATATGCATTTAAATCTACAAGTTGGTTTTTATGGTCAGTAGGTTCAAAACAATGCATTTACAAAAGATTTTACCCTCAAAGCATTTTTGGAATAACTTTTATAATCAAAATAGGCGTACACATGTTTCTGCAAAAACAATCAATTTTACAGAAGCAAATCATTAGACAAAGGGCATGGTTGCAAAGTACTCTTTTTGCTAATTCCATTGATATAAAGTTTGAAAAATTTGGACATGTGGATTTAAAGTTACGAATTTTTCAAATCTAACCATCTAATAGATAAGTTTCTGTCTTTAAAACAAAACATAAGACACGTGGCTGAATCTTACTGGTGCATACCGTTTCGCGTGGATCAATCGATACTGGCCGTTAGATCTAAGTTGCATCACACGGTACAGAATCAATCTTACCGCTTTGTTTAGTTATTCTATCCTAGCCAACAGATCAAGATCCAATGGTTCAAACTCTAGTGGCCAAAGATGGGCGGCGTGCTCGGGCGGTGATGTTGCCGGCGATATAGGAAGCGAGGGAGAGGGAGGAGTATCTCACTAGATTCGCAGGAAGGTGACGATTCTCAACGTGTCCGTGGTTGGCAAAGGGGTGCATGGGGACGATGGTAATTCCTCGACGGAGTTCCTTCTGGCGACGGGTGCTCTTTGTTGTAGACGGAGGCGACGCTACGGTGCACGCCAGAGCAAACAAAAGTTGCTGTCAAATGCAAAAGTTCGTGGCGAGTACACGGGTGTGAAAGAGAGGGAGAGGCGCGGTCGGAAATTACCATGGGAGCTCGTTGGAGAAATGGCAGACGGTGGCGACGCTCAGGCAAAGACGTTGCCGACGTTACGGGGCACGCGCGTGCGGGCTAGTGCTACTGGGAGGTACGCAAGAATACGGGGAGCATGCTCGTTTGTACTAGGGGCAGTGGATGCGGCGGTGTTGGCCGGAATCGAAAGGAAGGATCGCCGGAGCAGTGGTGCTTGCCGCGGAAAATTCGAGGAGCCTATTGGCAGAGAGGGAATGGTGTCCGGGGGAAATGGAAGAGGAGACGTGGGAAATTAAGAGGGCGTGGTTGCAGGGCGGAATCAACGCAACATTAAGGCGAATTTACGCGAATAATTAATCGGTAGTGAACGGCGACGAAATTTGGGGATGAACGGGTCCGCGGGGGTGGGTGAAGACGATGCTTGCGTGGCGGTGGGTCACGCGGTCAGCGAGGTTAGGGAGGGTTCGGTGGGGTTAGGTCGTTAGTGGCTACGTAGGTTGTTTCGCGGGTGAAATAAAATGTTTTGGGGATAAGAGAGGTGGGTTGTTAGTTGGGCCAGATGGGCTAGCTAGGCTGGGCTGGTTTTCATATTCTTTTCTTTCTGATTATTTTTCCTTTTTTGTTTTCTTTTTCTGTTTTGAATTTATTCAAATGATTCAAATATTTGTTTCAATTCAGATGTTTCCCAACTTTCAGTAGGGTTTTCATTCTGTTTATTAATGTATTTAAATTTCCATTTTTAAAATATTTCAATCATTCCTTTTATGGTTTATTATATATTTAAAATAGACACTTGTCCGTATTTAAATAGGATTTTAATTATATTTTCAAACTTCTATTTAAATTCTAATTTTTACCAAACCTTTTCTAGTAGGTTTTATTTGTTCATTAGGGTGTTAAATAATTCACTTGAATTATTATTTAAAATATTTTAATATGATTTATTGTTCATTTAAATTGGGCATTTGCCTTTATTTAAATATAACTGAATTATAGTTTAATCCCATATAATTTTATTGGAATATTCTTTATCCCTTTATTTTATTTGGATTATCTTTATTTAATTTACTTATGGATTTAATTCAAGATTTTAAATTATCTTCTAAATAATTTCCTTGGAATTTATTATTTAGGCAAATTGTTTTTATTTAAATAACATTGGACATTGTTCAATCCTTATTATTTTATTTAAATAATATTTTACTCCTTTTTATTATTCAATACTTTCATTTTTTTATTGATTTGGCCAAGATTTAATTTGGCTTTTAAATATTCCTTATTTATTTATTTCTTTCTTTGCCTTATAAAAATCCATATTTTTTTATTTATAGATCCAAAATTGGTGATTCCAATTTGTATAATTTTATTTAATATTTGTTTATTGTTTTATATATCTTTAGGATTATTTTGCTCACAATTTGGTATGGATTTTAGTTAGGAGCTTTATTAGCTTTGGAGATTAATTCCTTATCTTATTATATTCTTAAGTTTTTATCCATGGTTCCAAATTAAGTGAAACCAATTTCTATGGTTTTATAGTATTTTTATTTATCATTTTTGATCATTTATAATTGTTTGTTGACAAATTTTTACATGGATCAAATCCATAGACTTGGAGAGATCTTGGAAATGATTTTCTTCCATTAGGGTTTTAGGGTTTTGGTTTACTTTTTTCAAATGTTTAAATTTCAAGATACATTCATTGATTGAAATTTTGTTGGATTCCATTTTATTCAAATTTGTTCAAGAAGTGTTTTGATGTTTCCATTTTGAAACAAAAAGTTTCTTTTCACCCTAATTTCAACAATTATTTCTTTTGTTTATTTATTTTTCACATTTCAAAATTTGGAATTTTTTTGGATGTGATAGGCTACCACCCTTAAAAGAAATCTCGTCCTGAGATTTGAGAAGGCTAGAGGTTACAAGTTGGGTTTAAGACAACTAGGGTACTACCACCTTAAAAAGTTTTCCACTAGATTACATCTTGGCTTACTTGGGATCTTGATGTATCTTCTCTAGACAGTTGCTTGCATAATGGCCTAGCTCTTTGCATTTGAAACACAGTACTTGGCTAATATCATTTTTCTTCTTTGGTATCATTGCCTCTTGTTTGATTCCTTGGTTCTTCTTCTTTTCTAGACATTCATTGGCATAGTGTCCCATGTCTTTGCAATTGTAACATTGCTCTTGGGTAATATCCTTCTTGCTAGGGTTGGGGCATTTCTTCTTCTTCTTGGGTCTCTCCAAATCTAGGAGTTCTTATAATTCATGCTCTTCATATCTTACCACAAAGGTGGGAAATCTTTATCTCTTCTTGGGGCAGTTACTAGAGATGTGTCCTTCTCCACAAGAGTAGCAACACTTTGTGGTCACTTTGGGTATGGCTCTATGAGGCATGGTTCTGGCTTTGCCTTCATCCTTCTTGGTCGAAGTTGTTCCCCTATGGAGGTTTCCAAACATTTGATGCATTCCATCTTGCTTCATTTGTTGAACTATAAGATAGATGGGGCATTTCATAGGAACATTATCATTTCCTTCACATAGGAAACATGTAACTTGAGATGTGGGGCATTGTTTAGTTGGACGTTTCTCTTCACAATTAGGGCATTGATCCTCATGCTCTTTATAAGTGTGTCCTATGTCCCCAGAAATATTGCAAGCTTGAGTTCCTTCTATAATATCATCCTTGACAGCATTATTGTCACAATATCCTTGGGAAGAGTTGCTTATCATGTTGATCATTTGATTGGTAATCCTTTGCAACAATTGGGATTGGGTTTCCAAAAACTTTTGCATGGTTGGGTCTATCTCATTGCTGTTGGCTAAAAACTGAGTTGTCACTTCTTTCAACTAGGCTTGGGTTGCAGTAGTTGTTGTATCATGTGCATGTAACAACCCTAAAATCATGATTTCAAAGATTGCACATCATTCATGCATGCATATAATTTTGAGATCATTTTCAAACTATTTTCAAGAAAACAGAAGCACATAGTTCTATTATTTTATGTGATCAAACATAAATCAAATGACCATCCTCAATTGAGAGCATAAGTTTTTGAAACCAAGTTTTGTTGGCTTCCTTGTTGATTGGATTGAATGTGGAGTTTGGACAAAAATTCATAGAACAAATGTGGTTTCAAAACCATTTCCAAAACATTTCCAAATCAAGTGCTATGTCACTGTTTATTTTATTTTATTCTAAATGACCAAGCTAATTCAAATTGACCACTTGATTTTATGCCCATAAGTGTGAATGTTGCACCCTACAAAATCCTGGAAAAAGTTTGAATTCAAAAAGCTTTTGAAACCAGTTGAAATTCATTCCAGAAATTCAAAACAGAATAAGAAAAAGAGAAAGGAAATAGAAAAGGGCCAGCGCCAGGCTTCTGGGCCAACTGAGAAAGCAGCCCACTAAGGCCACCCGGGTTCCCTCTCTCCCTCTCTCACTCGTAGACGCACCCAGCAAGTGACTGACGCTAGGACCCCACCCCCCTCTGTTTCTCTCGCAGACAATTGGGCCACGTCCACGTCACCGTCATCTTCCCCAAATCTCGCTCGCAGACCACGTTGTCGCTGCCATTGATGTCGATAATGGCGCGGCGTAATTAGCCTTGATTCTGCGAGCGTCTCCTGTCGCGCTTCGGCCTACTTAAACCACACCCCGCCGCGGTCATTTCCCCCCACACTACACACTGTTCTCGCCACCAGGCTGCCTCTAATTCGTATTGCACCGCCGCAGTCAGAGCCAACTCCGGCGAGGTATTCCGGTAAGACCCCGTCGCCCCTTGCTGTCTAAGTTTGCTAGAATGATCACGACAACCACGCGCATCTTCTCACCCTATTGGTGCATGCTAGGACCGTCTGTAGACTCGCCAACGACGACGATCGCAAGTGCCTGACGCTTTCTTCTTCTCCGGCGATCGATTGCGGTAAGCACTGAGCGCCCCTTGACCTCTCTCGCATACGACTAGGTTCGCCTTGTCCTTGCGCAGCTACTGATGCCTCTGGTTGGTACTAGGAAGACCCAGAGCGTCGGCAACAACTTCGTCTGCAACCACCCGACACCGTGCACGACTCCGACGAGCTCCAGCAGCCCACACCGTGCGCCCCTTGCCAAGCCGCCAAAGTTGAGCATCGACGCCGCCACCGCCTCGTAAGCCCCTCCGACGACCCTAGGGCGACTGTGAGCGCCGAGGCGTAGCTCGCCAGTAGCCGCCGCTAGCGCCGCTCAGTCTTGGTCGCTTGATCCACAGCCGTCAGATCTAGATCCAGCGGGTAGGATTAGTTCACTTAACGAACCGTTACGCGTTAGATCTGGCCGTGCATCTTCAGTTAAATCGTGTGGCCCTCGTTTATCGATCTGCCCGAACCGCTACGGGCCAATTAGAAACAGACGCGTGGCTAGGGTTTAGATTTAAAACAGGATTTGAATCTGATTAATGTTTGAATTTGATTTGGCTATAACTTTTGATCCCCATGTTAGAATTTGACAAATTTTATACCGTTGGAATCAGGAGAGCAAGATCTTTCTGATTATGCAATGTGTTTAAAGTTTTGCTTCTGTTAAAAAGGTTTTATTTGCAGAAACTTGTGTAGGACTAATTAGAGTTTATGAAATGTTTAGGAAATAATTTAGGGTATAAATATTGGTTGTTTGGCAAGTTTTTAACTTTTTAGTGAATCAGTACTGTTTACTTGCTTGGTTGAATTTTAAAAATCATCATATACCATTTTGCATGCATGCATATATTTTTGGTTGTATATGTTTTGTGTGTAATTTGTTGCTACAATTCCTTGTGTAGATTTTGGTGCTAGTGATTGTGATTGTGAGGAGTGCTATTCTCCAAACTACCAAGGCAAGTGGTACTTCATGAATATTTTTATCCCATGTTTTATACTAAGCATTAGAAATATTTTTCTAAGTCTTGCATGATATTATTTTGCTTATATGCCATGTTGGGAAATCCTAGTAGTTGTAGAAATGCTAGGGAATTTCTAAGTTAAGTTACTATCTATGCCATGCTTAGCCTAGATAGTAGCAAACAAGGGTTGGTGAAATATACATGCTATGATGAAAATATATCTAAATCTTTGGACTTGTATTTTACTTAATAAAACAACTAAGTTAATGAAACACCTGGGTGGAATGGAAGGTTTGGTTTATGTTGAGTGGTTACACAAGGCCCATTTCTATGGTTTACCTTGTGTATCTCACTTGTGGTAAGCCACCCAGGAACAAAGAGATTTTAGAGACCAAGTGTTAAGAAGCTTCTAGTGCAGCCACTTGGCAATATGGGCTCTGCCTGGATCACATAGGTTGCTAGAACTTAGCCATTTGGACAGATGGTGGTAGTGGGATGATAGGTTGGAACGCGTCCATTTGGTCTAAGGGAAGGCTTTTGAAAGGTCCTGTCTTGGTGAAACCAAGTCTGGTGGGGAAAGTGCACAACCTATGCAGATGGAAAAACCTAAGTACTTAGCCAAGTCCATGGCAATGGACAACTTGAGCATCAAGACATGGAAGCTATCAAGAATCTCCTCATCCCAATTTCTAAGTAAAAATTTGTGGGTGAACAAGGGTGAAGGACCTCAATGTCTATTGGTGATTCCTTGGGAAAAGTTTTGACAAAGAAAAACTTAGTGATTTCAACTAATAGGAAAAACCTATTTTGAGCAAAGCAAGCCAAGCTACACTTAGCCAAATTGCATATAGTATCTAGTCCACTTAAAATTTTACTAAGGTATCACTTGCCAATACTATTCCAAAGTATTGACCCACTGTGGCTGTAACTTGTGATGTTGCAGGTTACTCTGATGAGGATTAGGTGTCATGAGTCTACACTCAACATGTTTGCCTGTGGCACATGAAAATGAAGACTTTTATTTATTTATTTATTCAAACTCTTGTATTAGGCCTGTGGCCTTGGAGTTGTAAAGACTATGTTTATCTCTGGAATGGCTGTAATAAATGTCCTTTGTATCTGTGTACTTCATCTTAAACTGTGGATGCTAGCATTGATCCAGGGACTAGCATTGCAATCACAGGGATCCTTTTCCTTTATAAAGGAGGTATCTTACAGATGGTATCAGAGCACTGTGTTGCCTGTAGTATTATGACCCTAGGATTGGAAGCCACTAAGGAAAAAATTTCAGCAACTTCTACACTTGTCTATTCTTCTCGTAAACTTTTCTAATTTTCTTCCTCATCTCTATTTGTAGATGAACTCCATCAACGAAGCCGTAAGGAAAGGACCACTCATGACAATGACTTTGGAGTGTGAGACAGAATTCCCCAAGGCTCTCAAGGACCTCATGGTTGCATTAGAGATACAAGGTGCAGCTTTGTACAAAGGTTTTCCTGTGATGGATGAAGGAGTGGAATACTGGTGGGTGCAACTTCACTTGTATAAAAACAAGGAAGACAACCACCAGGAAAAAGGATTCTGCATGTTCACCAATTCAGTGGTGCACACTACATTCTTTGAATCAGCAAGGGATGCAGCTTGGAAGACCATCAAAGAACTTGGTGATAGAGTCAAGTGCAGAATGCCCAACCTCCAAAATTGTCACATCCCAAGATTTTCCAAATCTGGTAATGTGAAAAATAAATGAATAAAATAAAACTTTGTTGATTTTCAGAGTGAGAAGAAACTTTTGTTTCTAAATTAGAACTTTCAAAACCTATTTGGATCAAATAAAATCCTAAAGGGATTTAAAAAGTTAAATAAACAATAAACTTCAAAATAATTAGACTTACTATTTTGGATCTTTTAATAAAAGGATTTGGTTTCAAAAATAAAAGGTAGATTTATAAATAAAGATTATTTTATAAAGCCAAATTAAAACTTGGCCAAGCTTTTGAAATAAAATGTTTTGTTTTGATTAAAAATATTAAAGGTTTATTTAAATAAAATAATAAGGATTTAATATAAAAATTATTTAAGTAAAGGCTTTTCCCATTTTAAACAAACACTAAAACTTATTTATTTATTTTAAATAAGTTTTCCAAGTATTTTTGTATTTCCAAATAAAACCTACTGAAGTGTTTTGGTTTTATTTTAGATTTCAAAATAAATATTTAAATAAAACAAATCCTATTTGATTTAATAACTAAGGCTCATTTTATTTAATTGTTAATGGACCATAAAATAAAAATGTTATTTTGTTTTAAACAAGTTTTCCAAGTATTCTTTATTTCGAAATAAAACCTACTGATTTGGTTTTGAAAATATTTGGATTTCAAATGGAAATTTTATTAATTAAATCAAACCCTATTTTATTAAATAACTAAAGATCCATTTTATTTAATTAATGAATGGATCCTAAAAAGAATAAAAATATTATTTTATTTTGGGATTTGGATTATGTTGATAAACAGAACCAAAAGTTATTGCAAGTGTGGTGATTGTTTGAATGCTTGAGTGTTGTTTGATTGTTTGAATTTCAAAAACAGAAAAAGAATTAGAAAAGGAAAAAGGTTCCAGGAAGAAAAAAATGGATTTGGACCTATCCCAGCCGGCCAATCCCACAAGCCCGGCAAACCATCCCAGTTTCTCTCCCTCCCAAAGAAAACGGTTGGCACCAACTTACTGACCCACACAGACGATGACTGGTGGACCTCCCTCTCACTTCTTTTCCCACTGACGACTGGACCCCACTCTCCTGTTCATCCTCCTCACCCGCGTGACCTCTTCTCCCTCCCCCGTCGCCGTTTCCTGCAGTGATTCCGAGGCACTAATTCGTCTTAATGCAGCCACCATTACTCATCTTGACCATGCACGTTAAAATGCCAGTGACTCTTCTCTCTTTCCCCTCTGTCGCCCCTCCTCGACATGCCCCCAGGCTGTCGAATTTTGCTCAACCACCCCCTGTCTCCGACGAACATCCGCGACGATTCCGGCGAGCCCAGCCACCACCTGGCCCCCTCGACCACCCGAGCGTGATCCCCATCTCCCTACGCATCTCCCAGAACCAACCACTCGTCCGCGCGTGCTCTAGAACGCCGATAACAAACACGACAGAGCGCCGCCGTCTTCTGCCGTTCTCCGTCGAGCTCCTCCGGTAAGTCCAGGCCGCCCCTCTACCTCTCGTTCAGGCACACAACTTTGTTATGATACTGCGCGTCTAACCGCGTCATCATTTTGTCTCGAGGTGATCCACAACACCGTCCCCAACCACAACCAGAGCACGCCGTCGCCAGAAGGAACTCCGGCGAGCGATTACTCCTACGACCGTGCGCCCCTTGCCCCGTCGACCACACGACGAGCTTCCCCAGCCTCCTGCGATCTCGCTGAGCCTACTCCCTCCCTCTCTCGCTTCCTGTTTCGCCAGTGCCGCCACCACCTGACCTTCGCTGCCGCTAGCCACCGCCGGCGCCGCTCACATTTGGTTAATACGATGATAGCCGTAGGATCTGGATCGAACGAACTAGATAGAACACTTAAACGCCTAAGGGGTACGTGTTCTGGGCCACGCGATCTGTTTAAATTCAATGGTCTGCAGCGTGATCCACACTGAACCGGTACCGTCCAATTAGAGAGCGACGCATGGCCAGCTCTAGTTTAAAACAGGAATTTGAAAACAGATTTGTTTGTGAATTTCAAACCTTTGTAACTTTTGATCCATACGTCCAAAAATTGCAAATTTGGTATCATTGGAATCAGTGGAACAAACCCTAGCCAACCATACCTTTAGATTAGAAAATAGTATCTGTTAGCTTGGTTGTTTTTGCAGAAACATTTGTATGCTTGTTAAGGATGTAAAAAAAAATTAAAAATGAATTTGGGGATAAAATCTTTGTAAAAAGGTGTGATTTGAACCTACTAACATTAGGAAACACTTTGTGGATTCAAAAATCTATTTGGTGAAACAAAATAAAGGTTCTTTGATTTAAAACCATTTCTTGTCAAATAGAAATGTGGTTTATTTATTAAAAATGGTTTTGGAAGAAAACCTTTGGAAAATGTTTTGATTTAAACTCTTTGACCCTAAACACCAAGTTTATGGTATGAAAACATATTTGGTGAACCTTGGAGATAAATGCCTTAGTAAAAATATTTCTACACCACATAAAATGATACTTTGTTTTGAAAATGATTTTAAAGTGAAACCTTTTGCAAATGACTTTGCCACTTTACAAAATGACCATTAGGTGTTTTCAAAATTTTTATGACCCATTAGAAACCACTTTTCCAAATAAAACAAAGTTTGGCATGCTTGCATGCATTATATTAGTTCTATGATTTTATGTGTGTTGTTTTGCTTGATTGGTAGATTGAGTTTGTGCCTTGCTTGATTGATTTGTAGTGACTTGAAGAGTGTGCTTGTTGAAAGGACAAGGAGTGAACCTATACTCTACCAAAAAGGCAAGTGATGCTTCATACTTTTTGTCCCATTACTTTCACTATGCATTAGTGATTTTGCTAAGTAAAACTTGCATGGAATTTTGCTAAGTATAAACCTTGCTATAGGAAAACTAGTAGATGAAACCTTAGTGGAAATATTCCTAAGTTAAGATTCCTATTACTATCAAGCTTAGCCTAGATAATTGAAAACATGGGTGGAATATATATTCACACTATGGAAAAATATTCTAAGTCTGAGGACTTGTGTTTTGTTTAATAAAACAACTAAGTTAATGAATCACCTTGGTGGAATGGTAATTGCTTGGTGGTTTTTGGTTGAGTGGTTACACAAGGCCAGGGGATTGGTGAACCTTGTGTATCTCACTTGTGGATGGCCACCCAGGAACAAAGAGATTTGAGATGTCAAATGTTGAGAAGCTTCAAGTGCAACCACTTGGCAATATGGGCTCTGCCATGATCATATAGGTTGCAAGAACTTAGCCATATGGACAGAGGTTGTTAGTGTTTGATAGGTTGGAACGCGTCCATTTTGGTCTAAGGGAAGGCTTCTGAAAGATCTTGTCTTGGGAAACCAAGTCTTGTGGGGAAAGTGCACCACCTCTGCAGAGTGTAAAATCTAAGTACTTAGCCATGTCCCTGGTAAAGGACAATTTGAGCATCAAGACATGGAAGCAATCAAGAATCTCATCATTCAAATTTCTAAGTTAAAATCTTGTGGTTTGAACAAGGGTTATTTGAAATCTTCAATATTTGATTGAGAGAAGCCTTGGAAAAGATTTTGTCAAGCAAAAACTTAGTATTTTCAAAATGATAAGGAAAATTTATTTTGAGCAATGCAAGCCTCAACTCCACTTAGCCAAATGCATATAGATGATAGACTCCACTATACTACCATAGTATCACTTGCCAATACAATACAAATGTATTGACCCTTTGTGGCTGTAACTTGTATGTTGCAGGTTTGATTGTTTTAGAGAAGATTGATTGTTTAGGATTACAAAGTCTACAACCAACATGTCTGCCTGTGGCACCTTGAAGATGAAGGACCCCATGCTTATAGTTATTCCGCTGCAATGTAATGTAAATAGAAAAATGAGCTATGTGTGATGTAATAAAATTATGTTATTCCTGGTTATAAAGTTATATTATGACCTTTGTTTCTTGATATTACATCTTAACTGTGGATGCTAGCTATTGATCCAGGGACTAGCATTGTAAACACAGGTGACTCCACCTTATGTTTTTTAAAGGTTGGGACACTCCCTCTACAGATGGTATCAGAGCATTGTGTTGCCTGTAGGATTTGTAAACCTAGGATTGGACAAAAACCCTTAGAAGAATAGGAGTTATATTTTGATCCAAAACTTATTTACAAAAAAACTTGTAAACTCTTTCCTTAACCATTTTGGTTTCAACTCTACATCTCTTCTATTTCAACTTGATGGGAAAACCTACCCATGGCCAAAGATTACACCATGTGCAAAGGACTTCTTCAACTTCTTCAACTCTAATGACTTCAACTTCTTCAACTCTAATGACTTCAACACCTTCAGCATATTCACCAAGGACTTCCAACTTGGATGACACTAAGGACTACAAGTGAGACAAGGAAATCTTGCACAAGACTTAGAGACTGAGGGAATGCAAAAGTTAGAAGGAACCTACACCTTTGAAGTTTGTGACCAAGAGTTTTCCTAAAGGAGACCATGATCCCATACAAGAAGAACCAAGAAAGATGGAAAGATCACAAGTGAACCATATAGATGGACCACCATATTTTAGTTAAGTCAAAACACACCAACTTATGTGGTGTAACCAAAAATATTTTTGATTGCCTAAGTATATGCTTGAAACTTGTTGTTTGAGTGGAATGTTTGTTTGTGATTGCTTGCACTTTGCTTGTGTGAATTGTGATGTGTGTGATTAGAAATATTTCCTTAGAAATATCTTGCCTATTATAATCTCCCTTCAACCCAAACAGATGACTACTCCAAGAGACTCCATCATCAAGGTTGATGACAACAACAACCAAGAGGACAACATGAGAGAACTTATAGCAACCCAACACCAGTTGAGCCAAGAGACAACTCAGCTTTTAGCCAACAACAATGGACTAGACCCAGCCATACAAAGGATTTTGAAACTTCAATCCCAATTGTTGCAAGTATTGGTTACTCAAATGATCAACATGGGATAAAACTTTTCCCAAAGAGCTAATGACAACAAGGATGACAAAGATATTATTCTAGAAGGAACCCCAAGCTAGCAATATTTTTAGAGACAAGGATCATGCATCCAAGGAGCATGAAGATCAATGCCCCAAGAAGAGAGAAAGATATCCCACCTATGAAGAACATGAACTAGAATAACTCCTACATTTGGAGAGACCCAAAAAGAAGAAGGACATAAGCCAGTTGCAGTGTTACAATTGCAAAGAGATGGGACACTATGCCAGTGAATGCCCAGAAAAGGAGAAGAGCCAAGAAGACAAACAAAATCTAGTGAAATCCAAGATGAGGAAGGATATTAGCCAAGTGATGTGCAAACACTGCAAAGAGTTAGGACATTATGCATCATATTGTCCAGAGAAGCAACCTCAAGACCTCAAACTTATAACATGTTTCAAATGCAAGGAACTAGGCCACTATGCAAACAATTGTCCAGAAAAGATGAAGAACAAGTTAAACAAGTCTATGAAGGATCTCAAACTTGGCCCATGAGTCAAGCATGGAAACAAAGGACTCAATGCAAATGTTTGCTTAGAGAAGTTTTCCTAGGATCCCAAGAAGGACAATGTGTAATTTTTGTTTGAAAATTTTTAAGGGTGGTAGTACCCTAGTTGTTTTGAGCCAACTTGTAACCCTAGCCTCCCCAAATCTCGGGACGAGATTTATTTTAAGGGTGGTAGCCTGTCACATCCCAAGATTTTCCAAATCTTGGGATGTGAAAAATAAATGAATAAACTAAAACTTTGTTGATTTTCAGAGTGAGAAGAAACTTTTGTTTCTAAATTAGAACTTTCAAAACCTATTTGGATCAAATAAAATCCTAAAGGGATTTAAAAAGTTAAATAAACAATAAACTTCAAAATATTTAGACTTACTATTCTGGATCTTTTAATAAAAGGATTTGGTTTTAAAAAGAAAAGTTAGATTTATAAATAAAGATTATTTTATAAAGCCAAATTAAAACTTGGCCAAGCTTTTGAAATAAAAATTTTTGTTTTGATTAAAAATAGTAAAGGTTTATTTAAATAAAATAATAAGGATTTAATATCCAAATTATTTAAGTAAAGGCTTTTCCCATTTTAAAGAAACACTAAAACTTATTTATTTATTTTAAATAAGTTTTCCAAGTATTTTTGTATTTCCAAATAAAACCTACTGAAGTGTTTTGGTTTTATTTTAGATTTCAAAATAAATATTTAAATAAAACAAATCCTATTTGATTTAATAACTAAGGCTCATTTTATTTAATTGTTAATGGACCATAAAATAAAAATGTTATTTTGTTTTAAACAAGTTTTCCAAGTATTATTTATTTCCAAATAAAACCTACTGATTTGGTTTTGAAAATATTTGGATTTCAAATGGAAATTTATTAATTAAATCAAACCCTATTTTATTAAATAACTAAAGATCCATTTTATTTAATTAATGAATGGATCCTAAAAAGAATAAAAATATTATTTTATTTTGGGATTTGGATTATGTTGATAAACAGAACCAAAACTTATTGCAAGTGTGGTGATTGTTTCAATGTTTGAGTGTTTTTTGATTGTTTGAATTTCAAAAACAGAAAAAGAATTAGAAAAGGAAAAAGGTTCCAGGAAGAAAAAATGGATTTGAACCTATCCCATCCGGCCAAGACCACAAGCCCAGCAAACCAGCCCAGTTTCTCTCCCTCCCGAAGAAAACGGTTGGCACCAACTTACTGACCCACACAGACGATGACTGGTGGACCTCCCTCTCACTTCTTTTCCCACTGACGACTGGACCCCACTCTCCTGTTCATCCTCCTCACCCGCGCGACCTCTTCTCCCTCCCCCGTCGCCGTTTCCTGCAGTGATTCTGCGACACTAATTCGTCTTAACGCAGCCACCATTACTCGTCTTGACCATGCACATTAAAATGCCAGTGACTCTTCTCTCTTTCCCCTCTGTCGCCCCTCCTCGACACGCCCCCAGGCTGTCGAATTTTGCTCAACCACCCCCTGTCTCCGACGAACATCCGCGACGATTCCGGCGAGCCCAGCCACCACCTGGCCCCCTCGACCACCCGAGAGTGATCCCCATCTCCCTACGCATCTCCCAGAACCAACCACTCGTCTGCGCGTGCTCTAGAATACTGATAACAAACACGACAGAGCGCCGCCGTCTTCTGCCGTTCTCCGTCGAGCTCCTCCGGTAAGTCCAGCCGCCCCTCTACCTCTCGTTCACGCACACAACTTTGTTATGATAATGCGCGTCTAACCTCGTCATCATTTTGTCTCGAGGTGATCCACGGCACCGTCCCCAACCACAACCTGAGCACGCCGTCGCCAGAACGAACTCCGGCGAGCGATTACTCCTACGACCGTGCGCCCCTTGCCCCATCGACCACACGACGAGCTTCCCCAGCCTCCTGCGATATCGGTGAGCCTACTCCCTCCCTCTCTCGCTTCCTATTTCGCCAGCGCCGCCACCACCTGACCGTCGCCGCCGCTAGCCACCGCCGGCGCCGCTCACATTTGGTTAATACGATGATAGCCGTAGGATCTGGATCGAACGAACTAGATAGAACACTTAAACGCCAAAGGGGTACGTGTTCTGGGCCACGCGATCTATTTAAATCCAACGGTCTGCAGCGTGATCCACACTGAACCGGTACCGTCCAATTAGAGAGCGACGCGTGGCCAGCTCTAGTTTAAAACAGGAATTTGAAAACAGATTTGTTTGTGAATTTCAAACCTTTGTAACTTTTGATCCATACGTCCAAAAATTGCAAATTTGGTATCATTGGAATCAGTGGAACAAACCCTAGCCAACCATGACTTTAGATTAGCAAATAGTATTTGTTAGCTTGGTTATTTTTCCCAAAACATTTGTATGCTTGTTAAGGATGTAAAAATTGTTTAAAAATGAATTTGGGGATAAAATCTTTGGAAAAAGGTGTGATTTGAACCTACTAACATTAGAAAACACTTTGTGGATTCCAAAATGTATTTGGTGAAACAAAATAAAGGTTCTTTGATTTAAAACCATTTCTAGTCAAATAGAAATGTGGTTTATTTATTAAAAATGGTTTTGGAAGAAAACCTTTGGAAAATGTTTTGTTTTAAACTCTCTGACCCTAAACACCAAGTTTATGGTTTGAAAACATATTTGGTGAAGCTTGGAGATAAATGCCTTAGTAAAAATATTTCTACACCACATAAAATGATACTTTGTTTTGAAAATGGTTTTAAAGTGAAACCTTTTGCAAATGACTTTGCCACTTTACAAAATGACCATTAGGTGTTTTCAAAATGTTTATGACCCATTAGAAACAAATTTTCCAAAAAATCAAAGTTTGGCATGCTTGCATGCATTATCTTAGTTCTATGATTTTATGTGTGTTGTTTTGCTTGATTGGTAGATTGAGTTTGTGCCTTGCTTGATTGATTTGTAGTGACTTGAAGAGTGTGATTGTTGCAAGGACAAGGAGTGAACCTATACTCTACCAAAAAGGCAAGTGATGCTTCATACTTTTTGTCCCATTACTTTCACTATGCATTAGTGATTTTGCTAAGTAAAACTTGCATGGAATTTTGCTAAGTATAAACCTTGCTATAGGAAAACTAGTAGATGAAACCTTAGTGGAAATATTCCTAAGTTAAGTTTCCTATTACTATCAAGCTTAGCCTAGATAATAGAAAACATGGGTGGAATATATATTCACACGATGGAAAAATATTCTAAGTCTGAGGACTTATGTTTTGTTTAATAAAACAACTAAGTTAATGAATCACCTGGGTGGAATGCTAATTGCTTGGTGGTTTTTGGTTGAGTGGTTACACAAGTCCAGGGGACTGGTGAACCTTGTGTATCTCACTTGTGGATGGCCACCCAGGAACAAAGAGATTTGAGATGTCAAATGTTGAGAAGCTTCAAGTGCAACCACTTGGCAATACGGGCTCTGCCATGATCATATAGGTTGCACGAACTTAGGTATATGGACAGAGGTTGGTAGTGTTTGATAGGTTGGAATGCGTCCATTTTGGTCTAAGGGAAGGCTTCTGAAAGATCTTGTCTTGCGAAACCAAGTCTTGTGGGGAAAGTGCACCACCTCTGCAGAGTGTAAAATCTAAGTACTTAGCCATGTCCCTGGTAAAGGAAAATTTGAGCATCAAGACATGGAAGCAATCAAGAATCTCATCATTCAAATTTCTAAGTTAAAATCTTGTGGTTTGAACAAGGGTTATTTGAAATCTTCAATCTTTGATTGAGAGAAGCCTTGGAAAAGATTTTGTCAAGCAAAAACTTAGTATTTTCAAAATGATAAGGAAAATTTATTTTGAGCAATGCAAGCCTCAAATCCACTTAGCCAAATGCATATAGATGATAAACTCCACTATACTACCATAGTATCACTTGCCAATACAATTCAAATGTATTGACCCTTTGTGGCTGTAACTTGTATGTTGCAGGTTTGATTGTTTTAGAGAAGATTGATTGTTTAGGATTACAAAGTCTACAACCAACATGTCTGCCTGTGGCACCTTGAAGATGAAGGACCCCATGCTTATAGTTATTCCGCTGCAATGTAATGTAAATAGCCAAATGAGCTATGTGTGATGTAATAAAATTATGTTATTCCTGGTTATAAAGTTATATTATGACCTTTGTTTCTTGATATTACATCTTAGCTGTGGATGCTAGCTATTGATCCAGGGAATAGCATTGTAAACACAGGGGACTCCACCTTATGTTGTTTAAAGGTTGGGACACTCCCTCTACAAAAATGATCTAAAGGAAGAGAAGGAACATACCCAATAGTTGGAAGCTACCAACCAAACCTTAAGAGGAGACATTATAGACTTAGTGATGGAGTCATGTGAGCAAGATAGGCTGATTGCTTCTAGAAATATTGTGTTAGCCAACAGATCCAGTGAGATAGGATTGTAAACGTACTGCGTTAGTTGGACCACCACTTATCACCTTATTTTCCAAATGTTGCTTTAAAATAAGTTGAACCTTGGTTGTTGTAATGGATCCATGTGTTCCATGAATTGTGTGTTTTGCTTTCCAAGGATATGTATGTGGTGTTTTGTATTTTGTTTTATCTTGAATTGTGTTGTTCTAACTTTTCTATCTTATAAATATATGCCTATTGTTACTATCAGCACTGTTGAGGAGTTCCAGGTTACTCGCTTTGGTCCTCGTATTGTTGAGCTTACTACTTTGCTCAATCTTCCTCTTCCTACCATCATGGTGCTTCCCCTCACCAAGTTTGAGAGGAAGGACCTCTGGGGCTTCAAGGTCAACCAGCCCGGACGCCAGACAGAGACTACCATTGAGGCCATCGACTTCAAGCTCATGCATGATGACAAGGAGAGAGGCCTTGAGGTAGTCATGCAGGATCTGATAGGACGTCTGCTAGGGAGACACTCCCGACAGGTTAGAGGTACTCACTTCCACGTCTTCGGTAGACGTGATGAGGATGGAGAGTCCATTGACTTCAAGGACGACTCGAGAGACACAGCAGAGCCGATTCGTCTGTACCTCCAGGACTTAGAGTCTCTCATTAGGCACGTGGGCACTGATAGGACCAACGTCATGCTCAACAATGACGAACTCCAGGTGCAGCTTCGCGAGAAGGACAAGCTCTTCGCGGAGCAAGATGAGATAGTCAAGGAGATGGAGGAGAAGTTCGAGAGCCAGGACAGGAAGTTCAGAGTCAGGAGAAGCGTGTCCAGGATAGAAACAGGAAGATCCGGGACATGACCGAAGAACTGCAGGCCAAGGACTTCGAGCTCGAGCATCAGCAGACAGTGATTGAGAGACTTCGTTCCCAGAAGAGGGCTCTCAAAGCCAAGATAGAGACCTTGACCACTAGTGTCGAGGAATACAAGACCGCGATGGAGAACGCAGGTCTTACCTTTGTCGAGGAGGAGGTTGATGCCGATGAGTAGATTTGACTACTCATTTATCATTTATTATCATACTTGTTGTTTGAGAACTTGTTATTTGACCATCCGACATGTGGATGGCTTGCTACTTGTGTGTTTTACTTTGTGAACTTGTTATCTTGTTGTTGAACCTTTGTCATTGTGTTGCATGCTTTGTGTTTACTTATGTGATGTAATTTGCATGAAAGCATCTATGGGTATCTCATTCTTATCTCTATTGAACAAACCACAGATGCCTCCCCGTCGTGCAAACCCCAACCCCAACAACAGCAACAACAACAACATCACTCCAGAAATGCAGCAAATGATGACCGCTCAAACTCAGCTGATGCAGATGATGACGAGTTCATCCAGAACCAAAACAACAACAATAACAACAACAACAACAATAACAACAACAACAACAACCCATCGGGTTTTGATATGCTTACCAGGTTCTTGAGGTTGAGGCCAGCAAAGTTCTCAGGGACGACTGACCCCATGGTGGCCAATGATTGGCTACGTTATGTGAATAAGGACTTGGTAACCGTGGGCTGTACGGATGCTGAAAAGGTCAGATTTGCAGCAAATTTGCTGGAAGGACCAGCCGACACTTGGTGGGACAACTTCCAGATCACCACTCCCATCGAAGATGTGACATGGGCTATCTTTGAGGATGGCTTCCGTACTGCTCATATCTCATCAGGAGTGATGAGTCTGAAAAAGAAGGAGTTCCATAACCTGAAGCAGCGCCACCACAGCGTGGCCGAATATATTGAGGAGTTCAACAATCTGGCGCGATATGCACCAGATGAGGTTGACACAGATGCTAAGTGGAAAGAAAAGTTCCTCGAAGGGTTGAATGATGAGCTGAATCTGCAGTTGGTTGTGGCCTATGTTCCCACTTATCAGTCTCTCGGTGACAAGGCTGCTATTTTGGAGAACAAAATGAAGCAAGTTGAAAGCAGGAAGAGAAAGCACTCAGACAAACACAGCTCGGGATCGTCTCACAAACGTTCCCATTATGATGACAGTGGAAGCTCAGGATCCCACAAGCATGGGAAGTTCAACAAGCACCACAACCACAACCATCATGACAACAAGCATCACCATAGTCATGAAAATGACAAGTACAAGAACCACAAGGGTGGATACAAGAGCCACCACAGTGGTAATGGAAGTGGAAGTGGAAGTCAGCCTGTCAAGAAGGACATTAGTCAGGTTGAATGCTTCAAGTGCAAGAAGATGGGGCATTATGCAAATGAATGCCCAGAAAAGAAAGTTGAAGGACCCAACAAGCCCAACCCTTTTCAGAAGGGACAGGTTAACCACATCAATGTGGAGGAAATCTATGAGGAGCCTGATGCTGTTGCTGGTAAGTTCAAACTCAATTCTGTTCCAGCATTTGTTCTCTTTGATACTGGTGCATCTCATTCATTCATATCAAGAGCATTTGTTGAAAGAAATGAACTGCCGGTAGAAACTATTGGGTGTCCTATAAAAGTAAGTTCTCCTGGTGGAGAAATGATAGTGAATTCAGGATGTCATGATCTAGTCATAGAGTTTGGGAAGTATAAGTTTCCCGTTAACTTGATAATCCTAAACTCCCAAGGATTGGATGTCATTTTGGGAATGGACTGGATGACTAAGCACAAGGGAGTGATAGATTGTGCCAACCATACTGTCTCACTCACAACTCCAGAAAATAAAAGGATCAGATTCAAGACCAACTTTGAAGCAAGAAGGAGTATGCTAAATTCTCTTAAGGGGGTGTAGGGGTCCCAATCTTAGATAAGATAGAGCCTCATGTGTTTACAATGCTAGTCCCTGGATCAATAGCTAGCATCCACAGTTAAGATGTAATATCAAGAAACAAAGGTCATAATATAACTTTATAACCAGGAATAACATAATTTTATTACATCTTTCATAGCTCATATAGATATTACATTTCATTGCAGCGGAATAACTATAAGCATGGGGTCCTTCATCTTCAAAGTGCCACAGGCAGATGTTGGTTGTAGACTTTGTAATCCTAATCAATCAATCTTCACTAAAATAAATCAAACCTGCAACATACAAGTTACAGCCACAAAGGGTCAATACATTTGAATTGTATTGGCAAGTGATACTATGGTAGTATTGTGGAATCTATCACCTATATGCATTTGGCTAAGTGGAGTTGAGGCTTGCATTGCTCAAAATAGATTGTTCTTATCATTTTGAAAATACTAAGTTTTTGCTTGACAAAATCATTTTTCTCAATCAGAGATGGAAGATCCTTTCCAAGGCATCTACCAATCAAAGATTTAAGATTTCAAACAACCCTTGTTCAATCCACAAGATTTTAACTTAGAAATTGGAATGATGAGATTCTTGATTGCTTCCATGTCTTGATGCTCAACTTGTCCTTTACCAGGGACATGGCTAAGTACTTAGATTTTACACTCTGCAGAGGTGGTGCACTTTCCCCACAAGACTTGGTTTCACAAGACAAAATCTTTCAGAAGCCTTCCCTTAGACCAAAATGGACGCGTTCCAACCTATCAAACACTACCACCCACTGTCCATATGGCTAAGTTCTTGCAACCTATATGATCATGGCAGAGCCCATATTGCCAAGTGCTTGCACTTGAAGCTTCTCAACATTTGACATCTCAAATCTCTTTGTTTCCTGGGTGGCCATCCACAAGTGAGATACACAAGGTCAACCATAAACATGGGCCTTGTGAACCACTCAACATAACCCAATCCTTCCATTCCACCCAGGTGATTCATTAACTTAGTTGTTTTATTAAACAAAACCTAAGTCCTCAGACTTAGGGATTTTTCCATAGTGTGAATATATTTTCCACCCATGTTTTCTATTAGCTAGGCTAAGCTTGGTAGTAATAGGAAACTTTAACTTAGGAAATCCTACTAAGGATTCATACTTAGCAAAATCCATGCAAGTTTTACTTAGCAAAATCACTAATGCATAGTGAAAGTAATGGGACAAAAAGTATGAAGCATCACTTCCCTTTTTGGTAGAGGGTATAGGTTCACTCCTTGTCCTTGAAACAATCACACTCTTCAAGTCACTACAATTCAATCAAGCAAGGCACAAACTCAATCTACCAAACAAGCAAAACAACACATAAAATAACAAGGTCAAGTAATGCATGCAAGCATGCAAAAGATGGTTATAATTGCAAAGGTGGTTTCCACTAGGCTTCTAAACTTTGTAGGTCCCAAATTGGTCATAAGCATTTGAAAGTACCTAATGGTCATTTTGTAAAGTGGCAAAGTCATTTGCAAGAAGTTTCACTTCCTAAATCATTTTCAAAACAAAGTATCATTTTATGTGGTGTAGAAATATTTTTACTAAGGCATTAATCTATAGGGTTCACCAAATATGTTTTCAAATCACAAAACTTTGTGTTTAGGGTCAGAGAGTTTAAAACAAAACATTTTCCAAAGGTTTTCTTCCAAAACCATTTTTAATAAATAAACCACATTTCTATTTGACTAGAAATGGTTTTAAATTAAAGAATCATTATTTTGTTTCACCAAATACAATTTTGAAACTACAAAGTGTTTCCTATGGTCAGTAGATTTGATCCAAAACATTTTCCCAAAGTTTTCTTTACAAAAACATTTTCATAACCAAAATCTTTATTTTCATTTGGCTAGAAATGGCTAAATCAAGTTGTCCATCCTAAAATTTACCAAATCCATTTTCAAAACCATGGGTTGGTTCCTAGGGTCAGTAAGGTCACAACAAACTAATTTGCAAAGGTTTTAGCCTTAAAATCAATTTTAAACAATTTTTATACTCTAAACAAGCTCACAAAAGAATCTGCAAAAACAAGCAAACTAACAAATACTATTTGCTAAACTAAGGGCATGGTTGGCTAGGGCTTTCTCTCCTGAATCCAACGACATAAAATTTGTAATTTTTGGACGTGTGGATCCAAAGTTATAAGGGTTTGAAATTTGCAAATAAATCTGATTCAAAACTGATTTTTATATCTGATACAGGCCACGTGTCGCTGTCTCATTGGGCGGTACCGCTTCGGCCGGATCACGCGCGGTAGCCCTTGGATCTAACTAGATCGTGCGGTACTGAGCGCATACCCCTTCGCGGTTAAGTCATTCTATCACATCCACCCGATCGAGATCTAACGGACCTAAACAATCGGCCATTAACTGGCGGCGCTGCGCGGCTGTGTGCGGCGGCGATGGGCAGACGGCGGCGGCGCTGGCAAGGCAGGAAGAAAAACAGGGAGGGTGTAAGCTTACCGAGATCGCGAGGACGAGGTGATGCTGGTCGTGTTTTCTTCGTGGCAAGGGGCGTACGGGTACGGTCATAATTCTTCGCCGGAGTTGGTTCTGGCGACGGACGCACGCAGTCGAGGTCGAGGACGATGCTACAGATCACGTCAAGGAAAGCAGATGGCAAGGTTAGCTGCGCAAGGTCGAGGCGGTAACGCGTGCATGAAAGAGAAGAGGAGGGGCGGTTGGATACAACCTGTGGCCGTCGTCGGAGAAGAAGACAAACACGGCGGCGTGGGGAGCTTGTCGTAGTCGGTGCTCTAGGGTGTCCGCGGTCGAACTAAAGGTGCTGGGAGGTGCGTCTAGGAGTGGGGAAGTTGTCAGCATGCTCAGGGAGGCTCGGGGCAGTGTCGTGTCGCCGGAATCGGCGCCGGACTTCGTCGGAACAGAGGGTGCTCGGAGAGTAATTGAGGCGGCCTGGGGCGTGCTTTGGGGAGGGGGCAGAGGGGAAATGAAGAAGGAATACTGGCGTTTTATCGAGCTTGGTCAAGGTGAGGTAAAGGCCCGGCATTATGATGAATTGAAGCCGCGGGATTACTGCAGGAAACGGCGACGAGGGGGAAGAAGGAGTCGTGCGGGTGGGAAGGAAGAACAGGAGGAGTGGGGTCCGCTGGTCAGTGGGAAAAGAAACGAGGGGGAGGTCCACCGGTCAGTGTCTTAACGGGTTACTTCTGTGGTGAGGAAAAACGGTTCGGGGGAGAGGGCAAATGGGCTGGACTGGGCTAGGGTGGGCTTTAGCTGGGCTGGTCGTTTTACTCTTATTTTTTTCATGTTTGCTTTGTTTTATCTTTTCTATTTTCTATTTTCTGATTTGAATTTCATCCAACTATTCAAGCATTCAAATAATTCAAACAATTCAACAATTGTAATGAGTTTTTGGTTCTGTCTATCAACATAAACCAAATCTCAAAATAAAATAATATTTTTATTCATTTTAGGATCTATTTAATAATTAAATAAAATAGACCATAGTTATTTAATCAAATATGGTTTGATTTATTTAATAAACTCCTAATTTGAAATCCAAATATTTTCAAAACCAAATCAGTAGGTTTTATTTGAAAATATTGAATACTTGGAAACTTGTTTAAAACAAATTAACCTTTTATTTAAAGGTCCATTATTAATTAAATACAATAGACCTTGATTATGAAATCAAATAGGATTTGTTTTATTAAATCTTTATTTTGAAATCTAAACCAAAACACTTCAGTAGGTTTTATTTGAGTATATCAAATATTTGGAAAACTTAAAATAATTTAATAAGTTTTTGATGTTTTAATAAAAATGGTAAAACCTTTTTATTTAAATAAAATTTGATATTAAATCCTTATTATTTTATTTAGATAAACCTTTGCTAATTTTTATTAAAAATAAAATGTTTTAATTCCCAAAGCTTGGCCAAGGTTTAATTTGGCTTTATAAAATAATCTTTATCTATAAAACTTTTATTTCAATTGAAAACCAAATCCTTTTATTTTAATGATCCAAAATAGTAATTCAAAAACATTTTAATTTCCTTTAATAAATGTTTATCCTTTTAAATCCCTTTAGGATTTATTTAATTCAAATGGGTTTGAAGTTCCAATTGCATTCAAAAATTTCTTCTGGCTCTGAAAATCAAACAAAGTTTTATTTCATTCATTTATTTTCACATTACGAGATTTGGAAAATCTTGGGATGTGACAGGGGGTTAGCATAGACAGTGTTCCAATTGTGAGTGAGTATCCGGATGTGTTTCCGGAAGAATTGCCGGGAATGCCACTAGATAGAGATGTGGAGTTTATTATAGATTTGGTACCAGGATCTGGACCAATAACAAAGAGACCTTATAAAATGTCAGTTGATGAACTGAAAGAACTCAAGAAAAAACTTGGAGAATAGTTGCAGAAAGGATTTATTCAACCAAGTTCTTCATCTTGGGGAGCCCCAGTTTTGTTCGTGGAGAAGAAAGATAGAAGTCAAAGGTTATGCATAGATTACCGTTCACTCAATGAGGTGACTATTAAGAACAAATACCCTTTGCCTAGAATCAATGACTTGTTTGATCAGCTAGAAGGAGCTTGTGTGTTCTCAAAGATTGATCTCCGGTCAGGTTATTTTCAACTCAAGATAAGAGAACAAGACATAACTAAGATAGCTTTCACCACAAGGTATGGATTATATGAGTATACCGTGATGCCATTTGGTTTGACCAATGCTCCAGCATACTTCATGAATATGATGAACAAGGTGTTCATGGAATTCCTTGACAAGTTTGTTGTTGTTTTCATCGATGACATTTTAGTCTACTCCAAGAGCAAAGAAGAGCATGAAGGACATTTGCGTTTGATACTTGAGAAGTTAAGAGAGCATAAACTTTATGCCAAATTCAGCAAGTGTGAATTCTGGTTGAATGAAGTTGGATTTCTTGGACATGTTATGACAAAGGATGGTGTAGCAGTTGATCCTGCTAAGGTTTCAGCTATAACTGAATGGGAATCTCCCAAGTCAGTGAAAGAAGTTCGTAGTTTCCTTGGCTTAGCAGGTTACTACAGAAGGTTCATTGAAAATTTCTCCAAGGTAGCTAAGCCTATGACTGAATTGCTAAAGAAAGACAAGAAATTTGCTTGGTCTGAAAAATGTGAACTCAGCTTTCAGGAGTTAAAGAAGAGACTTGTGACAGCACCAGTCTTGTGTTTGCCAGACTTGGAAAAAGATTTCCAAGTATATTGTGATGCATCTCATCATGGATTGGGTGCAGTACTTATGCAAGAAGGAAAAGTTGTGGCGTATTCCTCGAGACAACTCAAAACTCATGAAGTGAACTATCCTACTCATGATTTAGAGTTAGCCTCTGTCGTCCATGCACTCAAAACATGGAGGCACTATCTTTTGGGAAAGCGTTGTGAAGTGTTCACAGATCACAAGAGTTTGAAGTATATCTTCACCCAGAAGGAAATTAATATGAGACAAAGAAGATGGCTAGAACTTATCAAGGACTATGACTTAAGTTTGCAATACCACCCCGATAAAGAAAATGTTGTAGCAGATGCTCTAAGTCATAAGGTTTTTGTGAATGGCCTTACCAAAGGAGAATTGCCAGATGATCTGTGTACCCAATTTAGAAAACTCAGATTGGAGATTGTGCCTGAAGGACATCTCATGACTTTGGATGTTCAACCCACTTTGTTGGACAAGATCAAAGAAGCCCAGAAGATTGATAAAGAAATTGAAGAGATTAAAGAAAAGATAGGCAAAGGAAAAGCCAAAGGGTTCCATGAAGACGAACAGGGTACTTTATGGCATAGCAAACGTATCTGTGTCCACAAGATCCGGAGCTGCGGAAACTGATTTTTCAAGAAGCACACAACTCACCGTATTCCATTCATCCGGGTAACACCAAAATGTACATGGACATGAAGGAAAGATTTTGGTGGAATAATCTCAAGAAGGACATCGCCGAACATATTGCTTTGTGTGATGTGTGTAGTAGAGTGAAAGCGGAACATCAGAAACCAGCAGGTTTGCTTCAACCACTACCTATTCCTGATTGGAAATGGGACAAGATTGGTATGGATTTCATTACCGGATTACCAAGGACCAGGTTAGGATATGATTCTATATGGGTAGTAGTAGATCGCCTAACTAAAGTGGCTCATTTCATACCCGTGAAGACAACCTATACAAGTGCTAAGTTAACCAGAATCTACATGGGTAGAATTGTATGTCTACATGGAGTGCCCAAGAGTATTGTGTCTGATAGGGGAACTCAATTCACTTCCCATTTTAGGAGACAGTTACATGAGTCATTGGGAACGAGGTTGGAATTCAGTACTGCTTTTCATCCTCAAACAGAAAGGACTAATCAGATTCTTGAAGACATGTTGAGGGCATGTGCCCTAGACTATGGAGCCAGTTGGGATGAAAGTCTGCCTTACGCAGAATATTCTTATAACAACAGCTATCAAGCCAGCATTGGGATGGCACCATTTGAGTTTCTCTACGGAAGAAAGTGTACCACCCCATTGTTATGGAATGGTGTGGGAGAAAGAAGTTTATTCGGGCCAGATCTTATCAAAGAAGCCGAAGAGAAGGTCAAGTTGGTTAAGGATAGGTTGAATATAGCACAGTCCCGACAGAAAAGCTACGCAGACCCTAAGCGTAGAGAAGTCACCTACGAAGTTGGTGATAGAGCTTATCTTAGAGTGTCACCACTTCGTGGAGTGAAGAGGTTCGGAGTCAAAGGAAAATTGGCACCAAGGTATGTTGGACCATTCAAGATTCTGAGTCGTAAAGGAGAAGTTGCCTATGAAATTGAATTGCCGGAATCTCTGTCAGCTGTCCATAATGTGTTTCATGTGAGTCAACTTAAGAAATGTCATCCAAAAATGGAAGAAACTTCTTTGAAGGATACTATACCTTTGGAGGAGGTTCAACTGGAAAGTGATCTCACTTATGAAGAGAAACCTATCAAGATTCTTGAGACTGCAGAAAGAGTCACACGGACTAAGACTATCAAGTTCTGCAAAGTTCAGTGGAATCATCATTCCGAAGAGGAAGCAACATGGGAAAGAGAAGATGATCTTCGGAAAGACCACCCTCACCTATTTGCTAGCCAATCCGAATCTCGAGGGCGATATTCACCTTAAGGGGTTAGATTTGTAACATCCCTAAAATCATGATTTCAAAGATTGCACATCATTCATGCATGCATATAATTTTGAGATCATTTTCAAAGTATTTTCAAGAAAACAGAAGCACATAGTTCTATTATTTTATGTGAGCAAACATAAATCAAATGACCATCCTCAATTGAGAGCATAAGTGTTTTAAACCAAGTTTTGTTGGCTTCCTTGTTGATTGTATTGAATGTGGAGTTTGGACAAAAATTCATAGAACAAATGTGGTTTCAAAACCATTTCCAAAACATTTCCAAATCAAGTGCTATGTCACTGTTTATTTTATTTTATTCTAAATGACCAAGCTAATTCAAAGTGACCACTTGATTTTATGCCCAGAAGTGTGAATGTTGCACCCTACAAAATCCTGGAAAAAGTTTGAATTCAAAAACCTTTTGAAACCATTTGAAATTCATTCCAGAAATTCAAAACAGAAAAAGAAAAAGAGAAAGGAAATAGAAAAGGGCCAGCGCCAGGATTCTGGCCCAACTGAGAAAGCAGCCCACTAAGCCCACCCGGGTTCCCTCTCTCCCTCTCTCACTCGCAGACGCACCCAGCAAGTGACTGACGCCAGGACCCCACCCCCCCCTCTGTTTCTCTCGCAGACAACTGGGCCCCGTCCACGTCACCGTCGTCTTCCCCAAATCTCGCCCGCAGACCACGTCGTCGCTGCCGTTGATGCCGATAATGGCGCGGCGTAATTAGCCTTGATTCTGCGAGCGTTTCCTGTCGCGCTTCGGCCTACTTAAACCACACCCCGCCGCGGTCATTTCCCCCCACACTGCACACTCTTCTCGCCACCAGGCTGCCTCTAATTCGTATTGCACCGCCGCAGTCAGAGCCAACTCCGGCGAGGTATTCCGGTAAGACCCCGTCGCCCCTTGCTGTCTAAGTTTGCCAGAATGATCACGACAACCATGCGCATCTTCTCACCCTATTGGTGCATGCTAGGACCGTCTGGAGACTCGCCAACGACGACGACCGCAAGTGCCTGACGCTTTCTTCTTCTCCGGCGATCGATTGCGGTAAGCACTGAGCGCCCCTTGACCTCTCTCGCATACGACTAGGTTCGCCTTGTCCTTGCGCAGCTACTGATGCCTCTGGTTGGTACTAGGAAGACCCAGAGCGTCGGCAACAACTTCGTCTGCAACCACCCGACGCCGTGCACGACTCCGACGAGCTCCAGCAGCCCACACCGTGCGCCCCTTGCCAAGCCGCCGCCAGGTTGAGCATCAGCACGTCGCCACGGTTCTGGTAAGCCCCTCCGACGACCCTAGGACAACTCAGAAGCGCCATGCCGCCGTGGCGTAGCTCGCCGCCAAAGAGCCGCCGCTAGCGCCGCTCAGTCTTGGTCGCTTGATCCACAGCCGTCAAATCTAGATCCAGCGGGTAGGATTAGTTCACTTAACGAACCGTTACGCGTTATATCTGGCCGTGCATCTTCAGTTAAATCGTGTGGCCCTCGTTGATCGATCAGCCCGAACCAGTATGGGCCAATTAGAAACAGACGTGTGGCTATGGTTTAGATTTAAAACAGGATTTGAATCTGATTAATGTTTGAATTTGATTTGGCTATAACTTTTGATCCCCATGTTAGAATTTGACAAATTTTATACCGTTGGAATCAGGAGAGCAAGCTCTTTCTGATTATGCAATGTGTTTAAAGTTTTGCTTCTGTTAAAAAGGTTTTATTTGCAAAAACTTGTGTAGGACTAATTAGAGTTTATGAAATGTTTAGGAAATAATCTAGGGTATAAATACTGGTTGTTTGGCAAGTTTTTAACTTGTTAGTGAATCAGTACTGTTTACTTGCTTGGTTGAATTTTAAAAATCATCATATACCATTTTGCATGCATGCATATATTTTTGGTTTTATATGTTTTGTGTGTAATTTGTTGCTACAATTCCTTGTGTAGATTTTGGTGCTAGTGATTGTGATTATGAGGAGTGCTACTCTCCAAACTACCAAGGCAAGTGGTACTTCATGAATATTTTTATCCCATGTTTTATACTAAGCATTAGAAATATTTTGCTAAGTCTTGCATGATATTATTTTGCTTATATGCCATGTTGGGAAATCCTAGTAGTTGTAGAAATGCTAGGGAATTTCTAAGTTAAGTTACTATCTATGTCATGCTTAGCCTAGCTAGTAGCAAACAAGGGTTGGTGAAATATACATGTTATGATGAAAATATTTCTAAGTCTTTGGACTTGTGTTTTACTTAATAAAACAACTAAGTTAATGAAACACCTGGGTGGAATGGAAGGTTTGGTTTATGTTGAGTGGTTACACAAGGCCCATTTCTATGGTTTAACTTGTGTATCTCACTTGTGGTAAGCCACCCATGAACAATGAGATTTTAGAGGCCAAGTGTTAAGAAGCTTCTAGTGCAGCCACTTGCCAATATGGGCTCTGCCTGGATCACATAGGTTGCTAGAACTTAGCCATTTGGACAGATGGTGGTAGTGGGATGATAGGTTGGAACGCGTCCATTTTGTCTAAGGGAAGGCTTCTGAAAGGTCCTGTCTTGGTGAAACCAAGTCTGGTGGGGAAAGTGCACAACCTCTGCAGATGGAAAAACCTAAGTACTTAGCCAAGTCCATGGCAATGGACAACTCGAGCATCAAGACATGGAAGCTATCAAGAATCTCCTCATCCCAATTTCTAAGTAAAAATTTGAGGGTGAATGTAACTACCTCGGTGAATTACGCTCCTAGATACAAGCCTGGATGAGCGGTAGTGGTTGAAATAGTACGGTGGGGCCCCAAAAGCCATTCACGGGTAGACCTTTCGGCCGTCCGAACCACTACCATCTCAACGGGACCTGTACGGGCGGCGTAATCGGCAGGCGAAGGGATCAAATACATACACAAATGAGTATGTATGCAAGCCACCATACAAGAGTACATCAGAGCCATACCATCTAGAAAGAAAGGAAATATAGCAACGCCATACGGCAAGATTCAAATGACCTAAATAGATCTAATATTTTAGGATACTTCCTCATAGAACACACATCAGAGTATCATGCGGAAGCGGCAAACAAGTCCGAGTACGGATAAGAAGCAAATCGGCATAAGATGCCATAGAAATAAGCACATCCCAACCACAGATCTCAGGGATCCCCGTTCCCGGAATCTCTACACCGAACGATCGTTGCCCCCATCATCGGCTTCTTCCACCCAAAGATCCGGTCCGTGAGGGTACCTGTTCATCTGAACCAATAATTTATCGTGTGAGACCCTAAGGGTACTCAAGTCTTAGTCTTAATGCCTCTAAAGGGGACACAACCTGGGTGACGAATTGCATGAAAGATAAACCCTAGCATTACTACAGATAACGCTAACCATCCGCCTAACCAATGATAGACGGATGTCCGTGAATTTAAGAACAACAGCTTATAATGGTAATCTCATCGATCCATCCTCCTCGCTACCAACGAGGAAGCGAAACAACCCCCATCCGTTGGCAATTTTATTAACCATTCCATGAGTGTTGCACTATTTACTAGTCAAATTACTTAGCCGATTAAAGCGGTACTTTAGTTATGCTTGTCTATGATCGAAACGTGCTCCAAGTCGTCCATATCCGCGGACACGGCTTTCAGAAAGTTTTACCCGGCCGGGGTGCACCAATAGCAACACACGCTCGATCAACCTCGGAAAAACCAAATCAAAACCCAACGAGGCTTTCACGACTGAACAATCACAGGATTCAGAAATATTTCAGGGGGCCACCCCATTGAGTAGACCCGCAACGAAGTAAGCAAGCTTCGAGACGGACTCAAGGTTTGCGCCAATGGCTGTAAGCGACTGGGAACCCGAAAACTCGGGGTGTCGATACCGCGTAATCACTCCGCTTACCTAAACAGTACAGTGTGCTATCTGTCGCACAATTTAAATACATAAGTAGCATGGCATAAGTACAGGATCGTAAATAAAACCTCAAACTAGTTTGTGGCCCCCAGAAATAAGACTGAATCAAGCTCTGGCTCAGGGGGGTCCCATATACCTCCCGGATGTGGGTAGCGCGATAAATCAAGGAACAGGAATCAAGTACTCGGGGTCTTACGGGACACAAGTGAGCAGGAAAAACCAAATAGCAGATATTGCTCACCGATGCCACTTTCATTAGTTATCCCATTACTACTCAGGTTAAGTTGTTTAGGTACCTCGTTATCCATCAGACTCTCACATACCCTACACATGCTGTTCTACGACTCGCATGGCTCAAACAACTCCTGTAGTAAAGGCTCATGGGATGGAGGAACAAGCTTGGTGGGGTTTAAAAGTAAAGGCTATGCATACTTGGGATTCAATTTTAATGCAATCGCGACTCAATGATGCAAGAATAAGATAGAGGCAATAGGTACTGTATGTATGCAAGCATGTGGAAGTGCTTGCCTGGCAACTCAGTTGAAGCGAGGGACGGATCTGGGTAGTGCTCCTGGTTCTCTTGATATATCCCCTGCTCAGCGTCTATTCGAAGGAAGAACCAAACAAGCAAGGGCCAACATAAATAGAGTGCACAAGCATAGGGATAAAATGCGACGAGCAATCAATCATGCCATGATGAATGATGCACAATTTACATGGCAATAAGGTAGCATGGCATGGTGAGGTGTGGAAGACAAGTAATAACATTTTAATGGGGTTTTGGATCACATTATGTTGTCATAACAGTTGCTGTTTGCTATTTATTTATATGATGCATGCTGCAATTGAAGTCATGGATAGCATAAACAGAAAGGTCTCGTCGAGCTGATCATTTTAGACATATCATTTGTTAAATTTGGAATTATAAATCAAAAGTTATTAATTATTTAAGTTCTAGTGGCATTTGTGGTAATTTAATTCAACTTGGAATTTTAAATGTGCAAAAGGAAATTTGAATGGCATATTTGAATTCCTTACATTTTTCTGGTTCAGAAGCATATAACATATGTTTAATTTGGATTTGTAGTTTTAAAATTATTAAAAACTGATTGAATTTGAATTTAAAACAATTTGTAAAGTATAAAAAAACAAACAGTGACACTTTTGTCACCCAGAACAGACCCAGCCACAGTCTCTGGCGAGTGGGCCTGATGCTGACTGGGCACCCACGTGGTCAGCAGAGGGGAGAGGTACCGCGGGTTGACGGTGGAGAAGCTGGGGTATCTATCTGCAAAAAGGCCACGGTCACTTACTGGTGGCCCTGGTAGGACTGCGGGTTATTGGAGAGAAAAGGGCAGGGGGTATTCGCTAATTGATCACGCGTGCGTGGGGAGGACTGCGGGTTGTTTCCAGGAAAACACGGGAGCCTTTTTAGAAAAGGCCACCGTCGCTGACTGGTGGGGCTAACTGGACCGCGGGATTAGGAAAAAGGTTGGGGGAGGGGGTTTGTGCAAAAGAGCCAAGGCCCACTGTTGTTCTTCCTGGCCCTGCTTCAGACGCGCGCGGCGCGTGGCGTGGCGAGGGCTGGCCTCGAACTCGCGACGCGGGCACGCGCTGGAGGGCGGAGCCACTGCGCTAGGACGCGGTTGACGTGCTGCAGGGGTAGCGCGGCTAGGTAGGCTCTGGCGAGGCGCGGGAGGGTGCAGGCGCTAGCGTCCGGCGGTGCACCGACGGTGTTCGACGGCCGAAGCGGCGCAACCAGGGAACTAGCAGAGAGGCGAGGTTGTCTAGGAGGTTAGGGGACTCACCGCGAGTGGGTTGGTGGGGTCGGTACGGGCCGGGACGCAGACGATCGCCGGCGCGGCTCGCGGACGAAGGCGCTAGGGTTTGTCGGGGCGGCGTCTGCCTGGGGACGTCTGGGCCTGCTCCTCCTCGCGGGTCGTACGGGGCTGCTGCAGGGGAGCCGGCTTGTGATCCTTGACCACCCCTTTGACGAGCTGGCCGGCCGGAGCGTCGTGGACGGCGAGGTACTGGCGTTGGGCGGCGTCGGTCTGCTGGTGGCCGTGGAGGAGGAAGGAGGAGGGAAGGCTGGCTCAGCCAGATCTGGGCGAGGCCAGAGAGGCGAGGGAGGACAGATAGGGACGGAGGGGAGAGGCTGGGTGCCGTGGGGAGGTGGTGGCCGAAAAGGTGGCTCGGTCACCCTCCTTTTCACGTGCGCGGGCAGGGGCAGGTCCAGTGCAGGGGTGGCTTCCAGGTGGGACCAGGGTCGAGGCCAAGGAGGCAGGGCAGGCTCGGTGTGGGGCTTCCAGGCAGAGAGATAAAGAGGGAAGGGAGGAGCTCGGGTTGGGGTGGTGGTAGCCTCGGCTAGGGTTGGAGCTAGGGTAGGAAGAAGAGGGGGTATGGCTCGGGTAGGGTTTAGGTTTGGGTGGGGTAGCTAGGGCTTGGTGACCATGTGGACATGCTAGAATAGGTTTAGGGGTGGGTTAGCTAGAGAGGAGAGGGAGAGGGGTACTTTGGGTTGTGATTAGAATAGGTGTGGTTTAGGTTTTTAGCTAGGATGGTTAAGGGCATGGGGTAGGTTTTGGGTTTTTTCTTAGAGGGGGTATGGTAGATTAGGGTTTTGGAGAGAGAGAGAGAGATGGATAGGTATTCTTTGAATCATGCATGCTCCAATTAAAGACCAAGCAAGATCAAAAGAAGAGAGGTAGAGAGAGGAAGGTGGGGTTTAGGTTTGTGCATGCCACATGATCACATGTGCATGCATGGGGTATGGGGATTAAGGTTTAGCTATAGGGGGTTAGAGAGGTAGAGGATGTGAAGAAACTACAAGCCAAAACAAGATTTAAACCAAGGAGAGATGATCCATGCAAGCAAAGCCAAATAACATTCCAAGGACAAGAAAAAGGTGGCACTTGCATGGCCCATGCAACCAATAATTGCCATGTAGTTATATTGTGAAAACAACATTAATTCATGTGGCATTATTCCTTGCATTCCCAAAAGGTGGGCAAAGGCCAAGCAAAAGATTATGGGTGTAATCCAACCAACCAACGTGAGCTAGAGATAACTCAAATAAAATGCCAAGCTCATATTAATTGGATGGTGGAATTATAAGGTGGTGAAATAAAGGTGGTGGAGTTCAAAAGAGATATTCCCCCAACTCAACTTGGGCATTTAACAATATATCAAGAGCCAAATACAATATCAAGAGGCAAATACAATTAATAGTGCACATGAGATAAGAACCAAACAAGAACAGGTTTTGTATGATGCTCAGATGCAAGGTGGCATGATGACATGAGCATGACATGATGATGATGCAACAATTATATGTTGGAAGTGGCCCTTTTATTACTAGAACAAGTAGCATTACAGGTGTTAGACAACTGGGATGCTACAACTCTCCCCCACTAAACAGGAATCTCGCCCCGAGATTCTAGGAAGAAGAAGAGGACACAAAGAGAGAAGGATGGTTGGCACGGAGTTCATCTTCACGCTCCCATGTGGCTTCATCAACAGAATGGTGTGACCACTGCACCTTGCAGAACTTGATGGACTTGTTGCGAGTCCTTCATTCTGCGGTCTCAAGGATTTTGGTGGGGTGTTCTTGATAAGACAAGTCTTCTTTGAGATCGATTAGCTCATGGTCCACGGTCCTGCCGGGATCTTTGAAGCACTTCTTGAGCTGAGAGATGTGGAAAACATCATGGACTTTGAGTTTTTCCGGGAGCTCTAGGGCATAAGCAACTTCTCCTCTTCTACCACGAACATTGAAAGGACCGATGTATCTAGGAGCCAACTTTCCTTTGATACCGAAGCGGTGTGTACCTCTCATGGGAGTGACACGAAGGTAGACGAGATCACCAGGGGCATATACCATATCCGTCTGTTTCCTGTCATAGTTGCTCTTCTGACGACTCTGAGCAATCTTTAGGTTCTCCAGAATGATATGCACCTTCTCCTCTGCCTGAGTTACAATGTCAGGGCCAAACCATATTCTTTCTCCTGCACCTGACCAACCAATCGGAGTTCTGCACTTGCGACCATAGAGAGCCTCGAATGGTGCCATCTTCAGACTCTTTTGGAAGTTGTTGTTGTAGGAGAATTCAGCATATGGAAGACATTCCTCCCACTTCATGCCAAAAGAGATGACGCAAGCCCAAAGCATATCCTCCAGAATCTGATTGATTCTTTCCACTTGTCCTTGATCGAGGGTGGTAAGCGATCTTTGAAGTTCAACTTTGTTCCCAAAGCTTTTGGAAACTCTCCCGAACTTTGAAGTGAAGATGCTTCCATGGTCCGAACTTATTTCAAGTGGAACCCCATACGGAGAGACAATTACTGATATAGAGCTCACCAACTGAATTCGTAAATTGTTTCTTTATTTGGGAAGAAATGAGCCACTTTAGAAAGCCTGTCGATGACAACAAAAATTGCATTGTTGCCCTTCTGCGACCTTGGAAAGCCAGTGATGAAGTCCATCTCTACTTTCTCCCATTTCCATTCCGGAGGTTTCAATGGCTGTAGAAGACCGAATGGTTTCTGATGGACAGCCTTGACTCTGCGACAGACATCACATTATGAGACATACTTGGCACAATACCGTTTCAACCCAGGCCACCAGTATTGTGTTTTCAAGTCCATGTACATCTTTGTGCTGCCAAGGTGGATAGAAAGAACCGAATCATGCGCCTCCTTGAGAACTTGGTCTCTCAGACCCGGGTAGTTTGGAACAAACATCCGGTGTTCAAAGAAAAGCGTGCCTTGATCATCAACGTGGAAGGACTCATACTTCGGAAGGTCAAGCTTAGAGATGAGCTTTTTGGTGTGCGGATCCCCAAGCTGACGAGATCGAATCTTTTCTTCCAAGAGAGGAGTAGCCAGAAGGTTCAGGAGATGCCCTTGTTCCACAATTTCCAGGTTGAGCTGACGGAATTCCTCGCACAAGAGAGGTTGCTGCTCTTCCACCATGAGTTTGTTGACATAAGCTTTACGGCTAAGCGCATCTGCCATCACATTGGCTTTGCCCGGAGTGTAGTTGATGGTCACATCAAAGTCATTGATTGCTTCAATCCATCTCCTCTGCCGAAGGTTGAGATCAGGCTGAGTGAAGATATACTTCAAACTCTTGTGGTCAGAAAAGATCTCACAACGGTTACCAAGCAAGTAGTGCCTCCATAGCTTCAAAGCAAAGACAACTGCTGCTAGCTCGAGGTCATGTGTGGGATAGTTGATCTCATGCGTCTTCAACTGACGAGAGGCATAAGCAACCACCTGTTTCTCTTGCATCAGGACCGCACCCAATCCTTGCAAAGAGGCGTCACAGAATATCTGGAAAGGCTTAGATGTATCCGGAGGAACCAAGACTGGTGTGGAAGTGAGCTTCTGTTTGAGTGTCTCAAAACTTTCTTGACATGCAGGAGTCCACAGGTACTTCTTTCCCTTCTTGAGGAGATCGGTAAGAGGCTTCGCTATCTTCGAGAAGTTCTGAACGAAGCGACGGCAATAACTAGCCAAACCGAGGAAACTCCGCACTTCCTTGACATTAGCAGGAGGAAGCCATTCAACAATTGTCTTCACGGTTTCCGGGTTGACTGCAATGCCCTTGGCAGAGATAACATGACCCAGATAGGTTACTTCAGGCAGCCAAAACTCACACTTTGAGAACTTTGCATACAAGCGGTTCTCACGAAGCTTGTTTAGGACACACCGCAGGTGTTCTTCATGCTCCTCTTTAGACTTGGAATAGACCAGAATGTCATCCAGATATACCACGACAAACTTATCAAGGTACTCCATGAAAACGGAGTTCATCAGCCTCGAGAAGGTAGCAGGTGCGTTGGTGAGACCGAAAGACATGACCGTGTACTCATACAGGCCATAGCGGGTGGTGAAAGCTGTTTTGGGCACATCTTCTTTGCGAATCTTGATTTGGTGATAGCCACTTCTCAAGTCCAGCTTAGAGAACACCACAGCTCCAGCTAGCTGATCAAAAAGATCATTTATCCGTGGAAGAGGATATTTGTTCTTGATGGTTTTAGCATTGAGAGCCCAGTAGTCAACACATAGCCTATCGGTTCTGTCACGCTTCTTCACAAAGATTGTTGGGCTACCCCAAGAAGAAGTGCTGTGTTGAATGAAACCCAACTTCTCTTGTTCATCAAGTTGTCGTTTGAGTTCAGCCAACTCAGAAGGACCCATTTTGTACGGCCGCTTGGAGATAGGAGCCGTTCCAGGTTCAAGCTCGATCACGAATTCAACCTCGCGATCCGGAGGCATACCCGGCAACTCTTCAGGAAAGACATCTGGGAACTCACAGACCACCGGTACACTCTGAATAGCTTCCATAGCTTCATCATCCAGAGCTGCCAAGGAGAAGAGCTGGACAGCAGGAGTCAGACTTGGAGAAAAGACTATATGGCCTTCAGGAATCTTCAGAGACACTGAGCGTTCAGCACAATCAATCACAGCTGCATTTGCCGTTAACCAATCCATGCCCAAGATGACATCAATGTCGGAATTTCCCAGAACAATTAAAGAAGCCGAGAATGAAGAACCACCAATCTCAACTTGATTGCCATGACTGATTTGAGCAGCTGCCATTGTCGCTCCAGGAGAAAGAACCATTAACCACTTTTGGAGAGGAACCAAGACTAACTCATTCTCATCTGCAAACTTGTGCGACACAAAAGAATGCGATGCACCAGAATCGAACAAAACTCGTGCAGGGACTGAGTTAACGGATAGCATACCCATCACAACTCCAGGTGCATGCTCATCTTGAGCGGCGTTGACGCGGTTGGCACGAACAACCGCAGACCCGGGCTTAGTGTTGATGTTGAGATCCCGAGGCGGTGGTGCACGAAACGAAGGAGAGCTTGCTGCAGATCTTGGCGGGGGTGGAGGGAGAGCTTTGTTCTTCATCGGACAGTTCCAGTGGGGATGTCCAGGATCTCCACGTGAAGCGAGCACCGGTGGGCGTGGAAGCGTAGCTGAGGACTCGCCAGCGCTCGAGGTAGTGGTGGTTGTAGCCCCGGGAGCCAGATGGTGAAGTTTGGTGGCCTTGGCGTAACTTGCAGGTCTTGGTGTAGCCGGAGCGATGGGGTGTTAGGAACCCAGACACGCCGCTTAGAAGGAGCTGCCATAACTGCAGAGCTTGATGCATCCCTGTTGTGTTTCTTGGACTCCTCAAACATTTGCCTGCTTGCCTCCTCTTGCAGTGCTGTGTGCTGTAGTTCCAGGAAAGTTGCCGGCCTTGCATGTGTGATCGCATACTTGATCGACGCATTGAGCCCTTGCCTGAACCTTTTCTGTTTCTTCTTGTCATCAGATACCTCATCACCACCATAACGAGAGAGATTCATGAAGTTCCTGATATAGGTGTTGACGTTATCATTTCCTTGCTTCAGGTTGAGGAAAGCCTCCTTCATCCTTTCCATTACAATCTCTGAGAGAAACTGCTCTTTGAACGCTCCAGTGAACCTCTCCCAAGTTGGATGGAACCCAGTGCAGCTTGCCTTCAAGTAGTTCTCCCACCAAAGAGCTGCATCTCCCTTGAGAAGGTGAGTAGCACACTTGACCCACTCCTGTTCCGGAACATCAGCAGTCTCGAGCAACCTTGAGATCTCACGCGCCAATCATCCGCGTCCAGAGGTCGGTCAGAAACATCAAACTGACGAGGGTTGAATTTGAGGAAGCTCTTGATGTCTCCACGCTTGGGAGGTGGAGGAAGTGGAGCAAACTCGTTTCTTCTGACACTCTCCTCAAAGCGCTGCTGGTTCTGGTTGCATTGCCAAAGCATTGGCGATGTTTGACAGCGGAGCCCGATTCGGAGGTATGTCCTCATCAGTCCGTGGTGGAGCCATCATCATTGATATAAAACTCAAGTCAAGACTATAATGGAGAATAATAATAATCCAAAATAGTACCAAGATGGAATTAACCAAGATTAAAGGATACAATTTACTGAGATGATATTAAAATATCAACAAAGTTCAAAGCACCTAAAAGATATTAAGCATATCGCACACGACTGAAAAGGAGTGTGGTACACAAATATATCAAAGAAAATTTTTCCACAAATTTCAGCATTAAAATACCAATAGATGCGCAAAATTACTAAACGAATCAAGATTAGTGACTCTACCGATTCAATATACAAAAGCGAATGATAGGAGTAGTGGTATGGTCGCGACTCCATCCCGCACTCAAATCATTACCCCGCACATGAACAAGTGGAACACATATCCTAACCCCTTCTTCTCATGTTGAACCTAAAGATTGGTAACTACGGAAACGAACACCCCAAACAAGAAAACGTCGGATACAAAGAGGAAGATAGATTGCGTCGTTTCACAAAAGCCTGTCGGTATGGAATGTACCAACAGTTGATAACCAAAGGATGATTAGATAACAACTTGGATGCAACAGATAGACAAGGGATTACACACACCCACACACACACACACCACCTATGGTACTACGGAAACCCAGAACACGTGAATCCTAGTTTGAACTTTGAGAAGAGGATTGAAAACGTTGCACTTCCTTACCAGAAAAGGGTGGGTGGGAGGTAAGAAGAAAAGTGGAAGCAGTCCTACTCTCGCGTTTTGTTTTTCCCTAGTATACATAACTACCAAAATATTTGCTAGACTGACAACGACCGTTTGGCTGAAACCCTGAAGGTCGGGATGGCTCTGATACCAATTGTAACTACCTCGGTGAATTACGCTCCTAGATACAAGCCTGGATGAGCGGTAGTGGTTGAAATAGTACGGTGGGGCCCCAAAAGCCACTCACGGGTAGACCTTTCGGCCGTCCCAACCACTACCATCTCAACGGGACTTGTACGGGCGGTGTAATCGGCAGGCGAAGGGATCAAATACATACACAAATGAGTATGTATGCAAGCCACCATACAAGAGTACATCAGAGCCATACCATCTAGAAAGAAAGGAAATATAGCAACGCCATACGGCAAGATTCAAATGACCTAAATAGATCTAATATTTTAGGATACTTCCTCATACAACACACATCAGAGTATCATGCGGAAGCGGCAAACAAGTCCGAGTACGGATAAGAAGCAAATCGGCATAAGATGCCATAGAAATAAGCACATCCCAACCACGGATCTCGTGGATCCCGTTCCGGAATCTCTACACCGAACGATCGTTGCCCCATCGGCTTCTTCCACCGATGTCAGATCCGTGAGGGTACTGCTCATCGAACCAATAATTTATCGTGTGAGACCCTAAGGTACTCGGCAAGTCTTAATGCCTCTAAAGGGGACACAACACAGGGTGACGAATTGCAGAAAGATAAACCCTAGCGATTACTACAGATAACGCTAACCATCCGCCTAACCAATGATACGGATGTCCGTGAATTAAGAACAAGCTATAATGGTAATCTCATCGATCCATCCTCCTCCTCGCTACCAACGAGGAAGCGGACGAACAACCCCCATCCATTGGCAATTTTATTAACCATTCCATGAGTGTTGCACTATTTACTAGTCAAATTACTTAGCCGTTAAAGCGGTACTTTAGTTATGCTTGTCTATGATCGAGAAACGTGCTCCAAGTCGTCCATATCCGCGGACACGGCTTTCGAAAGTTTTACCCGGGGTGCACCAATAGCAACACACGCCGATCAAACTCGGAAAACCAAATCAAAACCCAACGAGGCTTTCACGATGAACAATCACAGATTCAGAAATATTTGAGGCCACCCATTGAGTAGACCATAGCAAGTAAGCAAGCTTCGAGACGGACTCAAGGTTAGCGCCAATGGCTGTAAGCGACTGGGAACCCGAAAACTCGGGGTGTCGATACCGCGTAATCACTCCGCTTACCTAAACAGTACAATGTGCTATCTGCTGCACAATTTAAATACATAAGTAGCATGGCATAAGTATAGGATCGTAAATAAAACCTCAAACTAGTTTGTGGCCCCCAGAAATAAGACTGAATCAAGCTCTGGCTCAGGGGGGTCCCATATACCTCCCGGATGTGGGTAGCGCGATAAATCAAGGAACAGGAATCAAGTACTCGGGGTCTTACGGGACACAAGTGAGCAGGAAAAACCAAATAGCAGATATTGCTCACCGATGCCACTTTCATTAGTTATCCCATTACTACTCAGGTTAAGTTGTTTAGGTACCTCGTTATCCATCAGACTCTCACATACCCTACACATGCTGTTTTACGACTCGCATGGCTCAAACAACTCCTGTAGTAAAGGCTCATGGGATGGAGGAACAAGCTTGGTGGGGTTTAAAAGTAAAGGCTATGCATACTTGGGATTCAATTTTAATGCAATCGCGACTCAATGATGCAAGAATAAGATAGAGGCAATAGGTACTGTATGTATGCAAGCATGTGGAAGTGCTTGCCTGGCAACTCAGTTGAAGCGAGGGACGGATCTGGGTAGTGCTCCTGGTTCTCTTGATATATCCCCTGCTCAGCGTCTATTCGAAGGAAGAACCAAACAAGCAAGGGCCAACATAAATAGAGTGCACAAGCATAGGGATAAAATGCGACGAGCAATCAATCATGCCATGATGAATGATGCACAATTTACATGGCAATAAGGTAGCATGGCATGGTGAGGTGTGGAAGACAAGTAATAACATTTTAATGGGGTTTTGGATCACATTATGTTGTCATAACAGTTGCTGTTTGCTATTTATTTATATGATGCATGCTGCAATTGAAGTCATGGATAGCATAAACAGAAAGGTCTCGTCGAGCTGATCATTTTAGACATATCATTTGTTAAATTTGGAATTATAAATCAAAAGTTATTAATTATTTAAGTTCTAGTGGCATTTGTGGTAATTTAATTCAACTTGGAATTTTAAATGTGCAAAAGGAAATTTGAATGACATATTTGAATTCCTTACATTTTTCTGGTTCAGAAGCATATAACATATGTTTAATTTGGATTTGTAGTTTTAAAATTATTAAAAACTGATTGAATTTGAATTTAAAACAATTTGTAAAGTATAAAAAAACAAACAGTGACACTTTTGTCACCCGTAATGCAGACCCACAGCCTCGGCAAGTGGGCACGATCTTGACTGGGCACCCACGTGGTCAGCAGAGGGGAGAGGTACCGCGGGTTGACGGTGGAGAAGCTGGGGTATCTATCTGCAAAAAGGCCACGGTCACTGACTGGTGGCCCTAGTAGGACTGCGGGTTGTTGGAGAGAAAAGGGAAGGGGGGTATTCGCTAATTGATCACGCGTGCGTGGGGAGGACTGCGGGTTGTTTTCAGGAAAACACGGGAGCCTTTTTAGAAAAGGCCACCGTCGCTGACTGGTGGGGCTAACTGGACCACGGGATTAGGAAAAAGGTTGGGGGAGGGGGTTTGTGCAAAAGAGCCAAGGCCCTTGTTTTCTTCCTCGCCTGCCGGGCGCGGCGCGTGGCGAGGCTGGCCTCGAACTTCGCGACGCGGGCACGCTACCGGAGGGCGGAGCCACCGCGCTAGGACGCGTTGACGTCTTTGCAGGGTAGCGGCTAGGTAGGCTCTGGCGCGGAGGGTGCAGCGCTAGCGTCCGCGGTGCACCGACGGTGTTCGGCCAAGCGGCGGCGCAACAGGGAACTAGCAGAGGCGAGGTTGTCTAGGAGGTTAGGGACTCACCGCGAGTGGGTTGGTGGGGTCGGCAGGCGGACGCAGACGATCGCTTGGCGCTGCTGGACGAAGGCGCTAGGGTTTGTCAGGCGCGGCTGCGCCGGGGCGTCTGGGCCTGCTCCTCGCGGGTCGTGCACGGGCTCTGAGGGGCAGCTTGTGATCCTTGACCACCCCCTCGACGAGCTGGCCGGCCGGAGCGTCGTGGACGGCGAGGTACTGGCGTTGGGCGGCGTCGGTCTGCTGGTGGCCGTGGAGGAGGAAGGAGGAGGGAAGGCTGGCTCAGCCAGATCTGGGCGAGGCCAGAGAGGCGAGGGAGGACAGATAGGGACGGAGGGGAGAGGCTGGGTGCCGTGGGGAGGTGGTGGCCGAAAAGGTGGCTCGGTCACCCTCCTTTTCACGTGCGCGGGCAGGGGCAGGTCCAGGGCAGGGGTGGCTTCCAGGTGGGACCAGGGGGCGAGGCCAAGGAGGCAGGGCAGGCTCGGTGTGGGGCTTCCAGGCAGAGAGATAAAGAGGGAAGGGAGGAGCTCGGGTTGGGGTGGTGGTAGCCTCGGCTAGGGTAGGAAGAAGAGGGGGTATGGCTCGGGTAGGGTTTAGGTTTGGGTGGGGTAGCTAGGGCGTGGTGACCATGTGGACATGCTAGAATAGGTTTAGGGGTGGGTTAGCTAGAGAGGAGAGGGAGAGGGGTACTTTGGGTTGTGATTAGAATAGGTGTGGTTTAGGTTTTTAGCTAGGATGGTTAAGGGCATGGGGTAGGTTTTGGGTTTTTGCTTAGAGGGGGTATGGTAGATTAGGGTTTTGGAGAGAGAGAGAGAGAGATGGATATGTATTCTTTGAATCATGCATGCTCCAATTAAAGACCAAGCAAGATCAAAAGAAGAGAGGTAGAGAGAGGAAGGTGGGGTTTAGGTTTGTGCATGCCACATGATCACATGTGCATGCATGGGGTATGGGGATTAAGGTTTAGCTATAGGGGGTTAGAGAGGTAGAGGATGTGAAGAAACTACAAGCCAAAACAAGATTTAAACAAAGGAGAGATGATCCATGCAAGCAAAGCCAAATAACATTCCAAGGACAAGAAAAAGGTGGCACTTGCATGGCCCATGCAACCAATAATTGCCATGTAGTTATATTGTGAAAACAACATTAATTCATGTGGCATTATTCCTTGCATTCCCAAAAGGTGGGCAAAGGCCAAGCAAAAGATTATGGGTGGAATCCAACCAACCAACGTGAGCTAGAGATAACTCAAATAAAATGCCAAGCTCATATTAATTGGATGGTGGAATTATAAGGTGGTGAAAGAAAGGTGGTGGAGTTCAAAAGAGATATGCCCCCAACTCAACTTGGGCATTTAACAATATATCAAGAGCCAAATACAATATCAAGAGGCAAATACAATTAATAGTGCACATGAGATAAGAACCAAACAAGAACAGGTTTTGTATGATGCTCAGATGCAAGGTGGCATGATGACATGAGCATGACATGATGATGATGCAACAATTATATGTTGGAAGTGGCCCTTTTATTACTAGAACAAGTAGCATTACAGGTGTTAGACAACTGGGATGCTACAGTGAACAAGGGTGAAGGACCTCAATGTCTATTGGTGGTTCCTTGGGAAAAGTTTTGACAAAGAAAAACTTAGTGATTTCAACTAATAGGAAAAACCTATTTTGAACAAAGCAAGCCAAGCTACACTTAGCCAAATTGCATATAGTATATATTCCACTTAAAATTTTACTAAGGTATCACTTGCCAATACTATTCCAAAGTATTGACCCACTGTGGCTGTAACTTGTGATGTTGCAGGTTACTCTGATGAGGATTAGGTGTCATGAGTCTACACTCAACATGTTTTCCTGTGGCACATGAAGATGAAGACTTTTATTTATTTATTTATTCAAACTCTTGTATTAGGCCTGTGGCCTTGGAGTTGTAAAGACTATGTTTATCTCTGGAATGGCTGTAATAAATGACCTTTGTATCTGTGTACTTCATCTTAAACTGTGGATGCTAGCATTGATCCAGGGACTAGCATTGCAATCACAGGGATCCTTTTCCTTTATAAAGGAGGGATCTTACAGTGCATCTCTTGGTGATTGTTGTTGTTGTCACCATTCTTGATGTTGGAGTCTCTTGGAGAAGTCATCTATTTGGGTTGGATTTGGGATTAGAATAGGCAAAAATATTCTAGAGAAAGAATTCGAATCACACATATCACAATTCACACAAATATGCAAGTAATTACAAACAAACATTCCATTCAAACAACAAGATTCAAGCACATTTTTAGGCAACAAAATATTTTTGCTATGCCACATAAGTTGGTGTGATTGGTCTAACTAAACATTAATGTGGTGGTCCAACTATAGGTTTCACTTGAGATCATTCCATTCTTCTTGGTTGTTTCTTCATGAACAAGATCAGTTATCTTTGGAAAAATTCTTCTATATTGGTCACAAAACTTCAAAGGTGATGATAGTTCCTTCTAAGTTGTGTTTCCTTAGCCTTCCAGTCTTGAGTATTGTTCTTGTCTCACTTGTAGTCCTTCGTGATGTCTAAGTTGAAGTCCTTAATGCAACTAAAGTTGAAGTCATTGGTGATGTTGAAGTTGAAGTCATTTGAGTTTGGTGAATTCCTTTGCTCATGGTGGAGACTTTGTCCATCAAGTTGAAATAGAAGAGATGTAGAATCAAAACCAAAAAGGTTGAGGAAAGAGTTTACAAGATTGTTTGTAAATAAGTTTTGGAACAAATACAACTCCTATTTTTCTAAGGGGTTTTGTCCAAGTCCTAGGGTTACAATCCTATAGGCAACACAATGCTCTGATACCATCTGTAGAGGTCCCAACCTTTAATAAGGTAGAGATCCCTATGATTACAATGCTAGTCCATGGATCAATATCTACCATCCACAGTTAAGATGTAATATCAAGAAACAAAGGTCATAATACAACTTTATAACCAGGAATAAAATAATTCATTACATCTTGCATAGCTCATTTGGCTATCTCATTACAATGCAGCAGAAATAGCTATATAGCATGGAGTCCTTCATCTTCAAAGTGCCATAGGCATTCATGTTGGTTGTAGACTTGTAATACTATTCAACACACTTCACTACCATCAAACAAACCTCCAACATAATAAGTTACAGCCATAAGGGTCAATACATTTGAATTGTATTGGCAAGTGATACTATAGTAGAATTGTGGTATCTATCATATATATGCATTTGGCTAAGTGGAGCTTAGGCTTGCTTTGCTCAAAATATATTTTCCTTATCATTTGGAAACACTAAGTTTTTGTTTGTCAAAATCACCCAAGGCATCTACCAATAGAAATTGGTGATCCTTTAACCCTTGTTCAACCACAATATTTTAACTTAGAAATTGGGATGAGGATATCCTTGATAGCTTCCATGTCTTGATGTTCAAATTGTCCATTTCCGGGGACACGACTAAGTACTTAGATTTTACACTCTCGAGAGGTGGTGCACTTTCCCCACAAGACTCGACATGCATCGAGACAAGACCTTTTAGAAGCCTTCCCTTAGACCAAAATGGACGCGTTCCCAAACCTATCACCCCCTACCACCAACTGTCCATTTGGCTAAGTTATTGCAACCTATATGATCCAGGCAGAGCCCATATTACCAAGTGGCTGCACTTGAAGCTTCTCAACATTTGACATCTCAAATCTCTTTGTTCCTGGGTGGCTTTCCACAAGTGAGATACACTAGGGTAGGCCATAAATATGGGGCCCTATGTAACCACTCAACACAAACCATTCCTTCCATTCCACCCAGGTGATTCATTCACATAGTTGTTTTATTAAACAAAACACAAGTCAATGACTTAGAAATATTTCATAGCATGAATATAATCCACCCTTGTTTTCTACTAGATAATCTAAGCATGATAGTAGTAGGGATCTTATCTTAGGGAAAATTCTACTAAGGCATCATCTACTTGGATTTCCCATGGCATAGAATACTTAGTAAAAATTCCATGCAAGTCCTACTTAGAAATATCACTAATGCATAGTGAAAATAATGGGACAAAAGTATGAAGCACCACTTGAATTTTTGGTAGAGAATATAAGTTCACTCCTTGATATTGCAAATGTCACACTCTTCAAGGTTCACTACAATTCAATCAAGCAAGCAAATATTCAAACTAGTATTCAAACAATTGATCACATAAAATAAAGAAAACAAAGCAATGCATGCAAGCATGCAAAATATTGTTTTATTTGGAAAGGTGGTTTCTAATAGGCTATAAACATTTTAAAACACCTATTTGTCATTTATAAAAGTGGCAAGGTCATTTGAAAATAAGTTAGTGAGAATGGCCATTTAAATCATTTTGTTTTGCTAGAAATGATTTAAATCAAAGGAATAATTTCTAATGTTAGCCAAAATGTTTTTAATCACCAATATTAATTTCTATGGTCAAAGTGTTTTAAAACAAATCTATTTACAAAAGGTTTCATCCAAAATCATTTTTAAATCAAAGCAACATTTATTTTTCTACAAATGCCTTTAATCAAAGTAATAATTCTATAGGGTTCATGAAATATATTTTTAAATCCCAAAACTTGGTGTTTAGGGTCAGAGAGTTTAAATCAAATCATTTTCCAAAGGTTTTACTCAAAAAGCATTTTTAAAACATATTTAACATTTTCATTTAACTATAAATTCTTCTATTCAAAGATTTATTCCCTAGTATCACAAAATATACTTTCAAATCTGCAAGTTGGTTTTTATGGTCAGTAGGTTCAAACAATCCATTTACAAAATATTTTACCCTTAAAACATTTTTAGAATAACTTTTATAATCAAAATAGGCCTACCCATGTTTCTGCAAAAACAATCAATTTTTACAGAAGCAAATCATGAAACAAAGGGAATGGTTGCAAAGTACTCTTTTTGCTGATTCCATTGATATTAAATTTGCAAATTTTGGACGTGTGGATTTAAATTTATGAATTTTTCAAATCTAACCATCTAATAGACAAGTTTCTGTATTTAAAATAAAACATAAGACACGTGGCTGAATCTTACTGGTGCATATCATTACACGTGGATCGATCGATACTGGCCGTTAGATCTAAGTTGCATCGCACAGTACATAATCAATCTTACGTCTTCGTTTAGTTATTCTATCCTAGCCAACAGATCAAGATCCAACGGTTCAAGCTCTAGTCGCCAAAGATGGGCGGCGCGACGATGGTGGATAGCGGCGGCGCGCTCGGGCGGTGATGTTGCCGGCGATACAGGAAGCGAGGGAGAGGGAGGAGTAGCTCACTAGATTCGCAGGAAGGTGACGATGCTCAACGTGTCCGTGGTTGGCGAAGGGGCGCACGGGGACGATGGTAATTCCTCACCGGAGTTCCATCTGGAGACATGTGCTCTCTGTTGAAGATGGAGGCGACGCTACGGTGCATGCCAGAGCAAACAAAAGTTGCTGTCAGATGCGCAAGTTCGTGGCGAGTACACGCGTGTGAAAGAGAGGGAGAGGCGTGGTCGGAAATTACCACGGGAGCTCGTTGGAGAAATGGCAGACGGTGGCGACGCTTAGGCGAAGACGTTGCCGACGTTGAGGGGCATGCGCGGGCGGGCTAGTGCTACTAGGAGGTGCGCTAGAAGATGGGAGCTGGCTCGCGGTTACTGGGGGTAGTGGAGGCGAAGGTGTTGGCCGAAATCAAAAGGAAGGCTCGCGGGAGCAGTGGTTCTTGCCGCGGGAAATTCGAGCAGCCTATGGGCAGAGGGGGAATGGTGTCTGGGGCAAACGGAAGAGAAGACGTGGGCGATTAAGAGGGCATGGTTGCTGGGCGGAATCAACGCGACATTTAGGAGAATTTACGCAAAGAATTAATCGGCAGTGAACGGCGACAAAATTTGGGGATGAATGGTTCTGCGGGGGTGGGTGAAGACGATGCTTGCGTGGCGGTGGGGTCACGCGGTCAGCGAGGTTAGGGAGGGTTCGGTGGGTTTAGGTCGTCAGTGGCTACGTGGGTCTTTTGGCGGGTGAAAGAAAACATTTCGGGGGAGAAGAGAGGTGGGCTGTTAGTTGGGCCAGATGGGCTAGCTAGGCTGGGCTGGTTTTTATTTTTTTCTTTCTGATTCTTTTTCCCTTTTTTTGTTCTTTTTTCTGTTTTGAATTTATTCAAATGATTCAAATATTTTTTTGAATTCAGATGTTTCCCAACATTCAGTAGGGTTTTCATTCTATTTATTAATGTATATAAATTTCCATTTTTAAATTATTTCAAACATTCCTTTTATGGTTTATTATATATTTAAAATAGACACTTGTCCTTATTTAAATATTATTTTAAATATATTTTCAAACTTCTATTTAAATTCTATTTTTTACCAAACCTTTCCAGTAGGTTTTATTTGTTCATTAGGGTGTTAAATAATTCACTTGAATTATTATTTAAAATATTTTAATTTGATTTATTGTTTATTTGGGTATTTGTCTTTATTTAAATATAATTGAATTGTGGTTTAATCCCATATAATTTTATTGGAATATTCTTTATCCTTTTATTTTATTTGGATTATCTTTATTTCATTTACTTATGGATTTAATTCAATATTTTAAATTATCTTCTAAATAATTTCCTTGGAATTTATTATTTAGGTAAATTTTCTTTATTTAAATAAAATTGGACATTGTTCAATCCTTATGATTTTATTTAAATAATCTTTTACTCCTTTTTATTATTCAATACTTTCATTTGTTTATGGATTTGGCCAAGATTTAATTTGGCTTTTAAATATTCCTTATTTATTTATTTCTTTCTTTGCCTTATAAAAATCCATATTTTTTTATTTATAGATCCAAAATTGGTGATTCCAATTTGTATAATTTCATTTAATATTTGTTTATCCTTTTATTCTCTTTAGGATTATTTTGTTCACAATTTGGTATGGATTTTAGTTAGGATCTTTATTAGCTTTGGAAATTAATTCCTTATCTTATTATATTCGTAAGTTTTTATCCATGGTTCCAAATTAAGTGAAACCAATTTCTATGGTTTTATAATATCTTTTTTTATCATTTTTGATCGTTTATAATTGTTTGTTGACAAATTTTTATATGGATCAAATCCATAGGCTTAGAGAGATCTTGGAAATGATTTTCTTCCATTAGGGTTTTAGGGTTTTGGTTTACTTTTTTCAAATGTTTAAATTTCAAGATACATTAATTAATGACTGCATTTCACTTGATTGAAATTTTGTTGGATTCCATTTTATTCAAATTTGTTCAAGAAGGGTTTTGATGTTTCCATTTTGAAACAAAAAGTTTATTTTCACCCTAAATTTCAACGATTATTTCTTTTGTTTATTTATTTTTCACATTTCAAAATTTGGAAAATTTTGGGATGTGACATAGAGGTACAGTTATAAACATCTATGTTGCTCTTAATTCACCGTCTGTTATAAGTAAGCTTGTCACACCACCACCACATACACATTCTACACACACTACTACTACTGCTAAATCAGAAACTGCTTTTGATGCTCATGATGTTACTTCTACTATGCTTGATGCGAGTGGTTCATTAGGTCCTTTCCTAGATGCTACTATGGCTAGTCTAGGAAATACCGAAACTGCTAGTGAAGACACTGTTACACATGTTAGCTCACCTGAGTCTAGTGAGAGTTATGATATTAATGATGGTTACATTGAGTTCACTAATGATGTTGTTGAAGAGTGCCGAAATACACATGGTACTAGTGCTATTAAGAGTCTCTTTGCTAGATGCACCATTATTCCTAAGTTGTCCTCTGATCCTAAGTTTGCCACCTCTCCCATAGATATTAAAGATAAAGATTGATTTCTCTCTTGATTTATCCTATTTAGATATTGTTGAGAAAGAACATTTTTATTGGACTGAAAATGAGAGTGTTGTGGCTCATATGAATGAGCTTTCTACTATGAGTGCTTTATTCTCTGATGATTTTAAGATGCGCAAGTACTTTGTTACTAAAATGAGAAGCTAGGGCTTGGTTTAATAGATTACCTCCTGGTTCCATTGATAGCCCTGATTGCTTGATTGCTTCTTTCTTCCAGAAATATTTTCCTCCTAGTGCTATACATGCGGCTTTTCAGAGACTTTTTTATTTTAGACAGGGAGAAGAAGACAAATTGCCTGAGTCATGGACAAGTTTCTATGCCTTGATTCATGCACATCCTAGATGTACATTACCTAAGAATGAGCTTCTTGATATTTATTATAATGGACTAACTAATGATTCTAGGACATACCTAGATAGCATTGCTGATTGTGTTTTCAGGAAAAAGAACTCCAATAGATGCTGAAGAATTAATGGCTAAGATAAGCAAGAATTATGATTATTGGACTTCAATTGAGCTAAATACACCCGAGACTATTATTCCTGAACCAGTTGTGCCTGAACCAGTTCCAACACCAACACGAAAGAAGAGGGGAGTTATTGCATTAAATGATGAAGTGATGAAAGAAGCTAAGAAATGTCTAAAGGAGAAAGGTATTAGAGCTGAAGATGTGAAGAATCTACCTCCTATAGAAGAATAATGTAAGACAATTCTCCACTCATCTACTATTGAGGTACACTCTCTCCAACACTTTGATGAAGGTGATATTCCTTATGGTAAGCCTCTTGATCAATGTTTAGAGGAACTTGACATTTTTATTGTTAAACAAGGTAATTTTAATAAACAAGTTTAGAATCATTTATTGGAAAACTCTAGAGCTATTAATGATTCGAAAGATATTGTGGAAAGAACTTCTAATGATATTAAAATGCTTTGTAAACACATTCAAATGGTTCAAACCCAACTGGATCAACTTGCTAAGGTACAAAAGGATATGCTAGTTAATGCCTCAGGATATAAACATGCTTATGGAATTAGAACTAGGAGTGGTATAGCTACTCAAGATCCTTTATATCCTGAAGGACACCCTAAAATAATTGAGCAGGATTCTCAACAAGGTGAAAGTAGTGGTAGTCCTCGTAAGAGAAAGAAAAATAAACATAAAGTAGTTGAGGAACCGCTTGTACCTACTGTAGATCCTAATAGTATATGTCACTCTGATGTTGAAATTGAGAGTGGTAATGATAAAAATGAGTCTCCTGATAAGGAGGAAGGTGAGGAAGAACCTGAGAAGCACACTAAGAACACTAGGTACACAAAGGAAAATTTTGTTGCTAATAAACATGGTAAAGAGAGAGAACCTTGGGTGCAGAAACCTATGCCTTTTCCAGGTAAGAAACACAAGTCAAAGGAGGAAGAACACTACAACAAGTTTTGTGAGTGTATGAAACCTTTATTTTTGCAAATTCCTTTGAATGATGCTATTAAGTTGCCTCCTTACTCAAAGTACATGAAGGATATTGTCTCTAATAAAAGGAAGATTCCTAATGAGGAGATTTCTACTTTGCTTGCTAATTATTCCTTCAGTGTTAAGGTTCGAAAGAAACTTGGTGATCTAGGTATACCAACTATTCCTTGCTCTATTAAGAATAATTATGTTAGAACTGCTTTATGTGATTTGGGAGCTAGAGTTAGTGTTATGCTTTTTTCTCTCCACAAGAGACTCCAGCTAGAAAAGTTGATACCAACTGATATATCTTTGCAAATGGCTGATAAGTCAACTACTATTCCTGTGGTATATGTGAGGATGTTCCTGTTTAGGTGGCTCATAATTGCTTGGTTCTAACTGATTTTTTTGTGCTTGAAATGCCTGAAGATCATAATATGTCTATTATTCTTGGGAGACCTTTTCTTAATACTGCAGGTGCTGTTATTAATTGCAATCAAGGGAAAGCAACATTCAATATTGATGACAAAGAGCATACTGTCTATTTACCCAAAAAGTTGCTAAAAGATATTGCCTAAATTCCATTGAAAATATTGAGAGCATCAAAGTTGGAGAAATATATTTTCCCATTCCACAAGAAAATTTTGAAACTATTATAATTGGTACCATTGCTATCAAGTATGAGGTAACATAATCACCTTGTGGAATGGAAAGTTTTGTTTCATATAAGATTGTTTTGGTAAAAAGACTTGATCAACCTTGTTAACAAAAGGATTTTAATGAACAAAACAATGTTTTCACTATGGTTATACTTGCTCACTTGTATGTTTCTCCTTTCCAATCTTTGCTCTTTGCCGTGCCTAACTTAAAGGCGTTAAAGAAAAGTACTTGTTGGGAGATAACCCAAGAGTTTCTTGGAGTCTTGGAAGTTATTACTTCAGTAATGACCTCTCCTTATCCTTTTTGTTTGCTTTTTGTGCCAAGAATGACCTCTAATGAGAGGGAAGTAAGATTTGGGGAGTTGCTGTCCCGAAACAGATTTCTGTTCTCCACCAAAAATATTCGTGAGGAGTCTATGTAACTCGGATTGAGCTGAACATTTACGAATAAATCCCCCAGTATGATAGCGAACTTTCATTAGTTCAGCACTTTTTGATTTGAGCAACAGAAGATGTTCGAAAAAATTGGTTTCTACCTGCTGGTCTGTTTTGATAGATTTCTGCCACTATTTGCATTTGCTTCTTATTGATTCCTTTTTGAGTCCTCTTTTGGGGAATTGAGATTTTTTAAGGATTTGCTACAGTAGCTTTTGTTTTTAATGAAAAGTTTTGCTGTTCCAAAGATTTGCCTAAGGTCTAATATCTTTTGAATACACTAATGTTGCTAATGAAGATTGTGTGAAGTTTTGTATGAAGGAAAAATTTCAGGTGTATAGAGAGAATGATGTAATGAGATGAAGAATGGACAAAATCTCAAGCTTGGGGGGAGCTACCCCGTGTCACCCTAAGAAATATTCAAGAGGTACAAGCGTCAAAGCTTGGGGGTGCCCAAGGCATCCCCTTCTTCATCAATAAAAATCTCAGGTCTTTCTAGACACTTCGTTTTTATTGTTTCATGCACAGTTGTGTTGTTCTGGGAGCGTCTTTGTTTTTTCTTTGTTTGGTTTGTTTCTGCTTTGTTTGTTTTTGTTTTGTTAGATTTTTTGAAAAATCAAAAACACCAAAAATATTTGTTGTTCTTCTCTGGTTTTGTGAGTTATTCACAGGGTTCAGTCGTCCTCAGTGGAGTTTGGTTTCATGTTATTATTCAAGTCATAGAAGTGAAGGGCAATAATGAACATTAATACAACTCGAGGAGTGGTAAGAGGCTGGTAACGAACTCTATTTGTTTTTCATTATTGTACATATACTCATCATTGTGAGCATGCTTAGTGTCGTGGTATTGTCGACACGTATGCCATAGGGGTATCCCAATGGCGAGTTTAGAGACATGGGTTAAGACAGAGAGCGTCCGGGTCGGCTTGACACAGTTTACCCAGGTTCAGATCTCACGACGATGGAAAGATCCTACTCCTGCTATAAATCACTATAATGGCAATATGTCGAGTTACAGGATTGGGGGTTCGTTGTGTGCGAGTTGTGCTATGCACTTGTTGTTATGCCCTAAAGGCTCATGTAGGCCGGCTTATATGAGCGCCAGGACCTAGGGTTACATGGAGAGTCCCAGCCGGATACGGTTACAGAGTACTATACTAACACTAACTAGTCTTCGTGCCCTCCAAGGCTCCAACTTCCATCTAAGGCGGTGGCACGTCGCCTTCCTTTATCCCTACTGGACCTCCGGCTTCCTATCAACAACTGGGCCGCCCGGTTATGCCATAGGCCTAACCACCAACTGTGGGCCACCCGGGCTTGCCGTTATGAGACTATGCCATAGGTATACCCATTTGGTATATCCACAACAGTAGCCCCCGGAGTTCTTCAAGATCCTCGAGTTCCTTCGTCTAGCTTTGAGCGTAAGTATCACATCGTCTTCAATTCGTAGGCGTGCTTTGTGAAGAATCTTGGAGAGCTCCCATGTCATATTCTCATTTGACTAAGTCTAGCCAGAGAGTTGCTTGTATGCTTCTGTGAACGAGTCTAAGGCGGAGAATTCTCTAACGAATCGTTAGTGATTCTTCCAAGTTCAAGGAACGTCTTCAATATCATCATCCATGCAGGAAGATAGGTAAGCCGGAAAAAATCACGACTACCGGGCCACGATCTTAAAGGCTGCTAAACTGCCAACTTAGAGCCAGCAAAGTCACAGACATAAGAGCTTGCCGAATTAAGGTTTTAGAGCCTCTCATATCACGGACGTTTAGGCCATCGAGTCGTGTAACCCAGTGAAACTTCCGTGAAGGCAAAGTTGATGCCGAGCCCCCGGGTTTCGCTAGCCGGATTTTTCATCGTCTTGAAAGTTTTGTTGACATAGCCATATGTAGCCCCCGAGCATTTGAGTCGGCTTTGTCGAAGGCGGCTTGATGCTCAAAAGAACATCATAATTGTACATCAAACGATTGTAGCCCTCGAGCGCCAAGTCGAAGTTTCAAAGAAAAATCGTCTTGGTGCTCTCAGAGTAGCTTTAACAAAAATGTCAATAGTGTAGCCCCCGAGTATCAAGTCGGAAGTTATTTCGGCTTGGTGCTCTAGAGAGAACTACAAATTGGTGTAGCCCTTGAGCGTCAAGGTGGAATTCACATGAATTTTCCGGCTTGATGCTCAAAGAGAACTAAACCATGTCTTGAAGATCATCGTACTGTAGCCCACGAGGTTTGTTCCGGCTTGGACGCAAGGAGGGACAAAGCTCTTAAATTAGAGATGTCAAGCCCCCGAGCGTCGAGTGGACTTCCTCAAAGACGGCTCAAGTCTTGGTTGACAACTACGATTTCAGCCCCCGGGTGTCAAGCCTAGTGCAAATCCGGCTTAAAACATCTTATTCCGAGGAACGCGGCAATGTCCAAGCGTTATATACTTGAAACATAACCATAAAAATCAATTATATTAAATTGTTCCTTTAATCGTGTCCAACAAACAAGTGTAAGGCGGAACAAACATGGCCTTTAAACAAATGTTTTAAAGCTGAAACAATGCAGCAGCTGGACAACATAAAACTGTTTAGGAGAAAAAAACTCAACTAATTTAAACAGTTTATGTAAAATTTTGTTTAAGCAAGTGTTGGTTTATCCATTATTCTGGTTTTTATGCTTGACCTTTCGTGAGACGGAAGACTCGCAGCACAGAACCATGTCTTTAGGTGATGATGCCTAATGGCACCGTCTCGAACCCAAGGCCAAAACGCCGGATTTAAGTGCCGTGAAGTGACTACTCCGGAATCCGCATAAAAACAATAGAAATCGTGTATCTAGAAAACTTAAGCTAATGCCCGAAGGAGGTTTTTTTGCATGGTACTGGGGCCTTAAAAAGGCAAGTCAGTAAAAAATTTATACTCACGAGTGCAAGGCAGATCGTGGAAAAGGTATGACCAAAATTGAAAGCGGTAAAAGACTCAGGATATGAGTGAACCAATCTTAATCTAATGATCATAAATTGTTATAATAAATATAAACAGGATACTTAGCTGTTTGAGCAGAGTCGATGTTGTTCGTGCAAAGACGAATCTATCTGCGGTGAAGTCAAGAGGGCGAAGTAGTCCACAACGATGACAAAACCGGACGCAGCAAAAGTGAAAATGTAGCGAGCCGTGAATTCTGCTGCATCGAAACTAGGACAACTCCACACGATATGCTTCTCCGACTAGCAAGTATAACATGAATCAGTCAATTTTATTCCTTGTGTGCTCGTGGAGCCACACGATCAGACGAAAAATTGCCGACTCCTTCACGTGAAGTAGTAGTTTTAAAAAGCACACTCCACGATGCTTGATTTGCCTTTACGATCGCTTGATGGTCTGCTGATGTGTCCCTGACAAAAGTTGTCCTTGTCTCCACGTAGTGATCTGGTCTTCACGTGTTGACAAAAACAAGTCAGGTCAGGGTCCGTTAGTGTTTGCTTCTCGACCATAACAGCCAGCCTGCCGTACAGGAGCACATACGATCCGAACCAATCCAAAAACAAACCAAACACGGCAACTTGGAAGACATCGCGATGATCAAAACTGCCGCTGGCTCTAAATATGCGGTACCCCATGGCGGAGAAAAGCACCACGCTTCTAGTTGATTTTTGTATACGGAAGAAGCACCACCGAGGCAGATAGCGATCAGAATCAGAAGTGTCCAGCCGCGATAACCAAGATTGACCCCCGACACTCCCGATCCAATCTACTGCACTCGTGATGTCAATTTCGTACGACGTAAGCCTGCCGGCTCCGTTAACCTTTCGGCAAAGAAAAACCAAGTACAGCCGCCGCCGTTTTGCCGATGAAGATTCCGATACCTCCAATGATGATGTAAACGTAGATTTCCAGGATGCCACCGACTCGACCACGCGCTAGGAAGAGAGATGACGAAGCCGGGGCGTCACTGAAGATGCGATTTGTCCGTCGTCAAAGACGGCGAGGATCCCACCCGGATCCGTGCTGTAAGCGCCTCTTGCCCCACGGTGGGCGCCAAATGTCGTGGTATTGTCGACACGTACGCCATAGGGTATCCCAACGGCGAGTTTAGAGACGTGGGGTAAAACGGAGAGCGTCTGGGTCGGCTTGACTCAGTTTACCCAGGTTCAGATCTCACGACGGTGGCGAGATCCTACTCCTGCTATAAATCACTATAATGGCAATATGCCGAGTTACAGGATTGGGGGTTCGCTATGTGCGAGTTGTGTTATGCACTTGTTGTTATGCCCTAAAGGCTCCCGTAGGCCGGCTTATATGAGCGTCAGGACCTAGGGTTACATGGAGAGTCCCAGCCAGATACGGTTACAGAGTCCTAGAATAACACTAACTAGTCTTCGTGTCCTCCAAGGCTCTGACTTCCATCTAAGACGGTGGAACGTTGCCTTCCTTTATCCTTGTTGGACCTCCGGCTTCCTATCAGCAACTGGGCCGCCCGGTTATGCCATAGGCCTAACCACCAAATGTGGGCCACCCGGGCTTGCCAGTATGAGACTATGCCGTAGGTATACCCATTTGGTATATCCACAACACTTAGTCTGTTCATTGTAAGACGTATGTTACTGATGGATGCTTAGCAGTTCTTGCTTGACTATGATTAGCTCCAGCTTGCTAATATTTTGTAGCATGTCATATAAATGTTTGCTTGCATTGTTTTATTCATATTTTGGTATGATATTGCGGTATCCTCCTCTAGAAGTTTCATGTGAATCGACTTGGCACATGCTCACGCATGCATATGACTAGACAATAGTCAGTAAGCCTCGATGATTTATTTTGCCTCAGAGTTCTAGTATCACTTTCATGCCATAATTACTATTGTTTTTTGCAAGCATGATTATGACAGTTATTGCTCTCTCGTTTGTCGCTCTCTCTCTATTGCTAGCCTTCACTTGCACTGAGTATGAGCTCTACCTATGCTTCCAACTCCACAGAACCAATATTGCCAACTGTGTCCACCATACCTACCTATTAGCATCACTTGCTATTTCAGTGCATGTTCTATATGCCTTGTTTTCTTCCAACTAAAATATTTGTCTGTTTTGAGAAAGCTAGTTAGTAAAGCTCTCATGAACTTGATGGCACACTCTATTCCTTGCCCTTATTAATCCTGTACCATTATGACTTGTCCATGAAAGTTATATGCTTGCAAATTATATGTTGGGAGTCAGCAGAACCGTGCTATCACGGGGAACACTTTCAACACTTTTTGGATATCCTATCCAGTTGATACCTTGCTCTTTTGTTTGCGGATGTCGTTGGTGTGAAATAAAAGGGGGGCTTGTGAGTTCATGGAGTCTATACATTGTGTTAGAGAAACGCCTGGGCCGCTAGCCTAAGCCATGCCTAATCATGGTGGAAACTTGCGGCATCACCATAATGAGCATTCTATGAAGCATCCTCAATAAAAAGCTATGCATATAGTAAATAAAAAGATCGCTAAGATGCTCATTGTCTGCTTGCCTTGTCATTTTGATAACGGGATAGCTCCTGTATCATGTGCAAGGGGTACCACGTTGGCGGTTCTCTATGATATGCATGTATTTACAATGATAAGAACTTACAGGTAACCAAAGTGGAGTAGCATGCGGTGCGGCCCTCGTACTCAAGGGACTTGGGATTTCCAGTTTATGGTCTGTCAAGCATATAACTTAGACTGGACCGCACTTTCACCTTAAGCATATGAAGATGCATATGATAGGAGCAATGAGAGATCAAAGCTAGTGAGTACCTTCCTTTCAGCATTTGGAAGCCTTTCAAACTATTCAAAACTGTTTTCACTTCCTTGTTGAGTCACCACTTATTCTATGAGCACCTTCTTGAGAGCATAGTTGTCATTCTTGTATTTGTCTCAAAACTAGGTTAATTATGTCATGACTTTGATGCTTGTATCTATGATATTTTTACCTCTAGTCTTCACTTGAATTCCAGAGGTGCGTTGAAATTTATATTGTGCTCTATAAACAAAGGCAAGCGAGATACGACTCTATCATACCTTACTATGAGCATTGCAATGTTGCTTATGTTTATGTTTCATGCTATTTATTATTATTGAGTTGGTTTCTCTTCATAGCTTGCAATGACTATTGAATAGACTTAGTTGAATACTTCTTATTATGAACGGTTTAAGTATTTACTCATGTGCTGAGAATATATACATCATATGAAGCAAATGTGTTCGTGAAAGTTCTTTTATCGCACTCAGTTTTCAACTGAATTGTTTGAGGACAAGTAATAAGCTAAGCTTGGGGGAGTTGATACGTCCAAAACGTATATACTTTCCCGAACACTTTTTCTATTGTTTCTCCTCTAAACTTGTATGATTTGAATACAACTAACACGGACTGACGATGTTTTCAGCAGTATTACCTTGGTGTCTAGTTTTTGTGCAGAAAATCAACTATCAGGAAAAATCCCGAAAAATATGCCAAATATCCTATTTCACCAGAAGATCCAGGGAGCCAGAGTACGAGACGGAGAAGGTGCCTAGGGGGCCCACACCCCTGCTAGGCGCGGGCCCACCTATGGCCGCGCCCAGGGGTGCAGCCACCCCAGGCACCCCCTCGGCCTCCCTTTGCGCCTATAAGTTTCCTCTCGACCTAAAAACAGAGGGGGGTTCGATAGTTTCTAGAAAGAGTTCCGCTTCGCCGCCACCACCAGAAACTCTGTTCTGGCACCCTGTCGGGATGGGGAATTTGGAGAGGATCATCGCCATCGTCATCACCAACGCATCTCCATCAACCATCAATATTTCCCTCGTCCATGAGTCAGTAATCCCCCACTATAGGCTTGGGGATGGTAGGGATTGGATGAGTTCTATCATGTAATCAAATAAGATTGTTAGGGCATAGTGCCTAGTATCTCTATTAGTGCTATTTGACTTTGTTGCAACTTGTTGTGCTTAATGCTTGTCACTAGGGCCCGAGTGCCATGATCTCAGATCTGAACTTATTATTGAATCATTATGATAGTATTGTTTGTGATCTTATATGCAAGTTGTGTACACATATCATTGTCCGTATCCAAAGGCCCCAAAGTGACAATAATTGGGACAACCAGAGGGGATGGCTGTGGTGTGAGGATCACATGTGTTCATGGAGTGTTAATTCCTCCGGTGCTCTATTAAAAGGAGCACCTTAATTTCAAGTAGTTCCCTAGAGGCCCTGCTGCCACAGGCTGGCTGGACAGAAGATGTTGTGCAAGTTCTCATTGCGAGCACATATGAATATATTTTGAGCACATGCCTAGGATTGTTTAGAACTTAGATGCTTGTTATTATTTTTCTGCAATGCCCTAGATCTTGAAGTTACATATTTAGACACATCCATGCAACGCCCGTCGATCCATCCCTATGCTTACCGCACTCGAATCCTACTGTTACCGTTACTATTACTATTTCTCATATTTCACTGTTGCTGTTGCTTTTCAGTTGCTACTACAAACTGTTGCTACTGATAAACTTCTATGAGCAAGAACTATTTACAGGTGCAGCTGAATTGACAACTTAGTTGTTAAGGCTTGCAAGTATTCTTTAGCTCCCCTTGTGTCGAATCAATAAATTGGGTAGTACTACCCGCGAAGACTGTTGCGATCACCTATACTTGTGGGTCATCAAATGCTCACTAGGAGAGGTGGTGGTTATTACTTGCATATTGCAGGAGCTAGGCGTATTTACCCCACTCCTTTGCCTAATGGTCTTTTATCTATCGAGGAAGGAAATTTTCTATATGATGTGAATGTTGAGAAACACCAACCCGAGGAGGAGATTCTGAAAGAGGATGAAGACCAAGAAGAGGAGCAAGAAGTTCATGATCAAGAGGAGCAGCCACCAACCCGCTTTGCTACATATCAAGACTTCCAAAAACTTGGAGGGACTGCGGAGGGAATGCATAATCTTGCCCTGAACCTCCGAGAAACCACTAGTAACTTATGAACTCAATTTGAGAACTGGAGTTACAACTTTTTCCCTCCACCACAATGGTTTTAAGGGCTTGCAAAATCCTAAGCTTGGGGAAGTTTCCTCATTATCTTTATTTGGCATTCGTTTGTTTTATTTTATTTAGAGGTTATGCTTTTAATCTGAGTTTATAAGCACTCGTGTTGGTTTCCCCAACACTTTATCTTTACTTATTTATATTTGTTTTCGATATTTTCAAGCCGAGCTTTGCCGCCAATTTTTCTATTCTTTAATTCCCTCTAAAAAACAACAAAAAGATTTGTCCATTTATCTTTATTCTCCCTCTTCCTTCTTTCTATTCTTATTGTGGCTTTCACATATTTGCAGGAGAGTGATTGACTTCGAGTTTCCAAGAAACAAATCAAAAGGGAAGAGAGAAGTGGAATCAATCATGAGAGGTATGCCTTATGACTCCCCACTTTCGAAGTTTGAGAAACCCATGCAAGTTAGTAGTAAATGTTAAGATATTATAAATGTGGAGTGAGTCTCTATATTGGAGTAAAATTTTGTTTGCATGGGTATTTCGTTGAGTACGTTTTTCTTCCAGCTCTTGTAGTTAAACAAGTCTTGCCTAAAAACTTGCTAAACAAATTGCAATAAGAAAAAGTCTCACAATTGAAGGCTTGGGTGTTGTAGTGTTTATTCTTGAAAGCTTATTCCTAGAGACACTCAACACCACAAAAAAATAATGATTGAATTGATAGATCTCTTTGAAAGGACTTGTTCAATTGAATTAATGTTTAGTGGTTTTTGTGAGAATGCAAAAGTTTGACTTGTGAATCATAAGAATGATATAGCTTTATGCGTGTCAAACTTCATGGGATGCTAACAACTCCGCTAGCCTACGAACGATCTTCATGGAGGAAACTCCTAGATTTCGGCTATGAGTTGATTAAGCATATGTAGCACCAATGCTATAATGGGTAAGATTCTTGACATTCTCATGTAGCTGTGTTCATGATGGAATCATTCCTCTGGCTGATATGAGTATATGCAAAAGGAACAAAAACCTTGGTAATGACACGAGTGTCCATCACAGGCCGATAAACTAATTAAATTTTTTGGAATGCTCTCAATTACTTAAGAACTGAAATTCTTGAAGGACAATGAATAGAAAAGTAGTGCTTGAAAAGTCTTGACTTATTGATGTGGGAGAATTGAGATACTTTAGTGTATATGCTTTTCATGACAAACTCTCACACTCTCAATTTTACATGATTATACTTTATTTTTCAAAGGAAAGCTTATGAGTTGATTACACGACATGGAATTGAGTTTACTCATTTGAATCATCCATGCTAAACAATAATCTTGTTGCACTATAAGGATTCATTAAAACCCGTATGATATGCTTGCCATTACTCTATCTATGCTGAATTTTTTCAGATTAATAAAGTGGAGGAAACATGAGACTACCAATCATGAGTATGATCATCATCTTGTCATTTCAGTTTAAATGATGAGTTCCTTTTTGATTTTGTTTTTCTTGCTCAAGGACGATCCAGTTTAAGATTGGGGAGGTTGATGGCTGTGAAATATAGCCATCCACATCCACATTTAAACTGGATATTGTTCACACTTTTGATGAAATGTCTCTCTAAACCCTTCCACTAATGCCTAATGATCAAACGGGTATGCAATACTTTCTTTATATTTTTCCCTGCGCAGATAATGACGCTTGATGTTGGGAATCACAACATTAAAGTCAAAGATACGAGATTTCCAACAACTCAAAGACCAGGACTCCTGGAAAGGAGGCAGAAGCTTTAACGACCAACTATACGGCGGGAATAAAATTCTGGCCGTATAGTTTCCACCAACACCGCTAGGTCAAACAGAACAACTTTCTAACCCCTATATAAATAGGCCGCGGGCGACGAGAAAATCCCCCTGCGCCCCACATAACACAACACCGAAGAGGCACCAGAGGAATAGATCTAGATCTAATGTCCAAACCCTTCTCCTCCACCAAAGACATATTCCACCACTTGTAATAGTAGATATCATCTCCAATTGGTTACATAGTAAGACTATTAATATCAATCTCATGATTTCCATTACAATGTTTATGATTGTTTATTTCATCTCTATGTGTGAGTAATTCCCCTTGGGCTAAGGGCTTCAGCCTAGCCATGTAGCTTTGCACATGTTATTTATCATAGATGGGATCATGTATTATTTTGTATGACATGATGATTATTATACCCTCTCTTTCCTCAATCTAAGGACTTGTCAGGTACCTAAGACCCCAAGGTTTCATCTAGGTATAGGGAGTGTGAATAATTACTAATCTGCGGGATGGGAACCCCAGTGACAGAAAGGGTAGTACGGCTGTATGTGAGGGATTTACTTGGGATTAACGGTGACGTCTGAAAGGATAGAGATGTCGCCTAGAGGGGGTCAATAGGCAATTTCAAAACTATTACGGTTTTGGCTTGATAGAATGCGGAATTAAACTAACGTTTATTTTACAAGCACAAAACCTAAATATACTAGGCTCAACTAAGTGCACCAACCACAAGTTAAGCTAAGAAAGATATAAGTACTTCAAGCTCGATGGCTATCACAAGGAACGTAAGCTCGGGTATAGAGATAACCGAGGCACGCGGAGACGAAGATGTATTCCCGTGTTCCCTTACAAGTAAGGTACGTCATGTTGGAGAGGTGTGGGATTCCACGAAGGATTTCCCAACGCCACGAAGGCTCACCTTCTTCTCCGATTCTATCCCACGAAGGAATAGGCCCTTTCCTTATGGCTAGCTTTTCCTCCACTCCAGAGATGGCAAGCTCCACAACCACTTCACAAGCTCCATGAAGGAGAATCCCGTGTCTCTTCACAACCTTCCAAGAAGAGGACACCGCGACACCAACCGCCAAGCTAACTAGGAGGTCACCCTACAAGAGTAACAAGCTCACGGTCTCTCACTCGAACAAATCTAAATGGAGAGCTCAACACTTATGAAAGAATGCAAAGCAAGAACACCAAGGGTGCTCAAATCCTCCACTCTCAAATCCCACCAAAGCAACAAGTACTAGGGAGGAATTAGGGAGGAAGAACAATGGTGGAAACCAACAAATGACTCCAAGATCTAGATCCAATGGGTTCCCCTCACTTAGAGGAGGAATTGATTGGTGGGGATTGTAGATCTAGATCTCCTCTTCCAAAGCCCACAAAAGGATGCAAGAATTATAGGAGGGAAGGGAGAGGAATCAAGCTCAAAGGGGTCAACAATGGAGGTCAAAAACGTGCTAAAGAGCCTTAGAACTTTGGGGAAGAAGCCCCCCTTTTATACCCCTTCAAGGGGATGACCGTTGCAAGCAAGATACGCTGGGCGAACACGTTCCGGTGACGAAACCGGCGCCGCCGGATCAACCGCCGGAATTTCCGGTCAAAACCGGATGTTCTGGTACAAACCGAAACAGCATACAGAACAGTTTTTCGGTGGTTTTCCGGAAATTTCCGGCGGTCACCGAAAATTCTGTCCACAGACTCGGTCCGCCGGAATTCTCGTCGGAATTCCACTGGAACCAAACAGGGCACACGAAAACGGTGATAACTTTTTGCGTTCGGACTCTGATTTTGCTGACCTTGGGTTTTTTTTTTACGAGCACAACAAGCCCTACAAGATGTTGCAGAGAAACATCATACTACAATAGTGGAGGATAGAACCAAATGAATAAAGGTAAGAAGCCTCCCTATAAGAAGAACCCATAAAACCTTCAAACTCGAAAACGCCATAGAAGATGCATACGAATTCTGTTTTTGATAAACTTGGGCTAGATGAAGAGCTAGCAACAAGATCAAGAACCTCACATGGAGAAACACCAAGAAGCAACAAAACAAGAAGATGCAAAGAATACAAAGGATTGAGCTCCCTATGACGATGTGATCAATTTACCTAACCGAAATCCCCTCTTCATAGTGCGGCTATGTATCCTATAACCCGGTCTCCCAACAACCACCTTGAGACCGGTAAAAGGAAAACCTAGCAGGGCCTTGCCTTGCGCATCCCGCTTGATCTTACTGAAAACACTTCAATCTCCATCCAAGCTGGAATGCATCACTTGATCATTGTTGCTTCGTGAAGACTCCTAATTTGCTCCCCCATACACCACTATTGGATATCTTCATTAATACATGGGCTATATAAGATTCAAGCATGTCCATTATCACCAATATGGATGGCAAGATTCAATAAAATGATCTTCTTGAGATGCTTATCTTGAACTGCCCTCATCCACCTTGATGACGATCACCACTTGATGTCATCCTCTCATGGGCTATATAAGATATTCACTTTTGAAGCATGCCCATGGAAAGATACCTATCCCATATAGAAAACGCAAAGGCACATATATAATGGGTTAGTTCATGATGCACAATTGACAAGGCTTACCATACCACAATATTCATGTGGTACATTCTTTATGCTTCATGTGTTGACCAACTTTAAATCACTCTTCACTCTTTGTATAGGTCAACCATGTAAATTCTCATGATCCATCTCAATATCTTGAGGTACATAAAGAACTCTTAATTTGATTACATTCTCTAAATCTAAGTCAATCATAGCTCAACTAATGAGGATATCGTGACACCGTCTTAGAGCCATATCTTGAATTCTTCTATTGAGATCACACTCTCAAGATATTGATCATATCATATTATTCTCTTCAACTTGATGATCTTGATGCCAATACTCAAGGTATATCTTTATCTTCATGGCATCCATACTTGAATCCAACACATAGACTACAAGCATGACCTATGGAATATTACTTCATATAAAACTCAGTGAAAACATTAGTCCATAGGAATTGTCATTAATCACCAAAACCACACATAGGGGTAATTAATCTTTCAATCTCCCCCATTTTCGTAATGGATGACAATCACAACAAGAGGCTTTATATAATGAATATTAGAAACAAGTACGCAGCTTATCCGAGAATAAGTTGTGTACAAGAGGTTGCATTTGATATGGTCAATTAACACAAAGCTACTAGCACATATCAAAGCCAATTCTACTTACACAAACTACAACTAAAGTAAGTGATGTGAGTAGAACCAACATCTATAGAGAAAACTCCCCCACAATATATGCATGTGTGATGAACTTGAATTTCATTGCATACATTGTCCTGAATAAAATTTGGGAGAGTTTACACTATATGATGAAATGCATGAAAGGCAAACACTTAAGAACAAACCAATCTTAAGTATAAAACCATTTCCCTTAAACCCTCTAAACTTCTCCCCCATTGACAACAAGTGCCAAAATTGATGACAAAGATAGAAGACCAATATAGTATGAGTTCCTCCCCAAGGTGTGCATTTCTAATATTTTGAGTGAAATCAAATGCACATATCCAATGACAAATATTTGGAGGAAATCAAGCTATATTGAGGATCAAAGATTGCTACAATGATAAAACGGTGAAGAAACTTCAACGGATGAAGCAAGCAATCCAATGGTCCAAAAAATCAAATGGACAAATAGTGCTCTAAATGAAATAAGGAAGCTCCCCAAGGTTCGTGCATAAATTTTAATTATTGTATTTGAATATAATATCCACAAACATGGAATCCTCACTCCCTCTATATTATTTAGAACACAAACAAGATACAAGGAGTAGATATAAATAAATACACTTATTAAGACAAGCTTAAGTGCATATATAGCCCATGGCTCTATTTTCTCTTATGGTATATCAATGAACTTCACAAAAGAAAAAATAAAAACCTCAAAAACATCACAACTAACACTAAGGTAACAAATGCTAGTTGGGATACTTTGAGAAAGGCAACAAGTAGCAAAAGGAAGGATTCAAATCAATTTCAACAATATTGCACATGAGAGTACCTTGAGGAATTGATATGCAATAAATTGCTAGAAGGCATATTTGGAATTGGTGAATCATGAACATGATTTTATATATTCTCCAATATATGCATCATCTCAAATTACTCACATAAGTAATAAGGATAAAGAAGTCTTTCAAAGATCCTTGCAAGAATCGCAACATTTACAAACAGATAAATTCATGCCAAGATGCAACCTACAAGAGATTGGATGAAAGAATAGTATGCATGAATAAGATACTTGTTACCGATATAGCAATGGTATGATGTAGTAGATAAGAATTTTTCGATCATACTAGCTTGGCTCCAATTATCATGTGGTGACAACACTTTCCTTATAGACGAGACAAGCATCCATTGCATCTCCAATGTACCTAAAACAACATTCAAGTACATCTTGGTCCCCAAACTTATTGGATCCAAAGTGGTTAGACTAACCACAACACATAGGACACACTCCATAAAAATATGTGCATATTTAGAGATGAAATTTGAATTTCATGCACATCTTAGCTGTTTAAGGATTTGATGGAGTATGCCCTATATATTGGATCAAAGAAAGCAAAAAATGATATGAGATATACATTTAGTAAGCATGCATGCGCGAGACTTTCAAGATCCAACTAAGATATAATTTGGATAAATCACCCAAATATTCAATAAGGCATAAAGGTGTGACCAAACACATTTGTTGCCCAAACTATATCAAAGAATCAAATCAACACACGATTTGTTCAACGAAGTTCAACAAATGAACTAAGCAAAAAATACTGAGCAAAAATATGAAATAAAAACACAAATACTCAATGATTTATCTCATTCAAGCAAATAAAATAGAGAAGAAAGAACGAGATAACAAACTCCCAAAAGAGCAAGGTTTCAACAAATAAACCAAACCCTTAACACTTTTCACAATGGCACAAGGTTCCGAGAAGAAGAGGTTTGTCTTCCACTAAAACACATTTGATAATAATCAAAAACATCATCAAAGAGATGTTCAAAAACCAAGGAAGACAATGGGAGCCACACCAAAATTTTGGAAAAGACAATAAGTCAATAATAGGTGAAATCCAAGGTGAAGATGATCCGTAAATGCTACCACACACAAGTATCTCAATTGTCGAAGATAATGAGTGTATTGGAATTGATTTCTGGTGGTATATTGCACGGGTATTAAAGATAAATCTTCACAATAAAAAGCATAGGATAGGAATAAAAATATTAAGCACTATGCAAAGATAGAGATTCTTGATAGCTTCAACTAGTCACACAATCATGCAATGCAACAATTAGAATAACTTGAAGCAAATGGTCTCCCAAACAAGATATAGAGATATGTATTTGAGGAAGACCACACCAAGAATTTCTTACTCAAAAAAGGACCAAAAATACGAGCAATGAAAGCTTCTAACAAAAATAGGACCTTGTTTGAGTCAACATGCCACCTAGAAACAATATAATCAACAATATCAACTCTAAGTGGCACTACCTCATATGTTCACATTTCCTAGGATTGCCATATGCAAAAGAAGCATATTACTCCCCCATAATGTGATATTCAATTTGTCTTAATAAGAGGCAAAGCAACCTCAACTAGAGAGAATTAATGGACATTTAGAATTTGAATTTCTCATGAGTATGACACACCACATAGTGACTAGATAAGCTTGCAATGTCAATACTAAGTGGTAGTACTCACATACACACATTTTATGGTCTGAGAGATGCACAAGGCATATTACTCCCCCAAAATGGGATGTTCCATTAACCACTCAAAAAGAGCCAAATAAGATATCATCAAGGTGCATTAGAGGCTCAAAACTAGACACACGGGTAAATGATGTGCCAAACACCTAGACATACTTGAATACACAAAATAAGCAAGCATGAGGAACACCAAATACAAACACATACTTGGTACAAAACCAAAACATGTAAAGGGGCAAATAACTTACAATATAAATGAGTTAAGTACAAGTTACCACGAAGAGGCCATTGGATATAAGATACGGATAAGATAATCCTAATGACTTGGCTTGATCAAATATAATATATGAATATCCCTTAATTCTTCATGAGTTAGCCAAGTCTCCAGTTCCCTCCATAAACACCTATTGATCAAGTTTGAGCTTGTTGGTCCCCAACCAAGTTGCGTCCTAAGAGGTTAGTCATAATAGGCTTGGCAAACCAAATGGTTCTTTTCTTGACACCACTTTGAGTTCCAACAAACTTGGCAAACACATTGCCATCCTTATCCTTCCTAAGAGAATAATCATCATCGACGATGATAGGTTTAGATAAGGTACCGTTTGAACATGAAGAGGCAAAGTGCCCCTTCACACGACATATGTAGCAACAAGTGCTCCCCTTTCTCTTTTTCATTGATTTCTTGGCTTGGGGAGCATTATCTTGATTCTTCTTCGGAAGTGGCCTAACTTCAACTTGGGCTTTACCTTGTACTTGTGGCCGCTTCCCTTGTTGCTTCTCACTCAAGTGCTTTTTCTTCAATGGACAAGATCTTACATGATGTCCTTCAACCTTGCACTTGAAGCAAAAAGTCTTGGCCAAATTCTTGAATTGGTTTTGGCCATTCTTGTTGTTTATCTTGTACTTGTTATTGTTATTCGAGTTGAGTCCAAGTCCAATTTTATCACTAGGGGATTTTTGCACACTCAAAATATTATCTAGTGTGGATTTCCCTTCATGACTCTTTTCCAAGTCATTCCTCAAGGAAGTGACTTGGGCCTTGAGCTCTTTGATTTCCTCTACATGGTTAGTAGAAATACAAGTACTAGAGGAAGTAGAAGCTTCATTGTTAGAGCAACAAGGCAAAGCAAGTAATCCAACACAAGGTTTATCAATAGTATGGCTAGATGGATTACTAGGACTAGCACACGACAAAATAGCATTTTAAGTATAAGTTATGCTAATGTCCAAAAGGGGCTCACAATATGTTACCTTGGTAATACTTGCCTCACGAGCTAACATTAGCCCATCATGGGAGATTAGAAGATCATTATGAAAGCCCAAGAGCTTTTCATGACTTTCTTCTAATTTCCTATACTTGCTAGTTAGCAAGTCAAGTTGAGCCCTTAGCTCAACGTTCTCCTTTAGGGTAGATGCTTCACAAGAAGTAGAGTTAGTAGAACAAGCATCATTAATGGATTTTTTCTTTTCAAGATCATAAGATTCAATTTTTTGTGTGAGGAGACAATTAGTGTGCTTCTCCTCGGCAAGCTCTTGCTTAAGGAGATTGAATCTCTGACTCCCATCATCAAGATGGAAATCCAACTCCTCTATGGTTCCCATTTGTCTAGTTATGGTGTCCATAACATGTTTGAGACAAGTAACAGCCTTATTATTACCATGAAGAGAGGTACACAAAAAAGTCAACTCAAGCAAGAGAGCACTAGTATCCTCAACAATGTCATCATCACTATCATTATTATCATTGCTATTAACTTTAGAAGATATATTGGGATACAAAGTAAGAGATACCTTTGATCCTCTTGCCATAAGGCACATGTGAGCACGGGAGTATGAAGATGAGGATATTCTTGAATCTTCATTCATGATCATGTTTTGCTCCATAGAATGTTTGATTTCCTCTACATTGTTAGATAAACAACTAGAGGAAATAGAAGCATTTTGTTAATGGGAACAAGGCAAATAAAGCACATCACCTACACTAGTACTCAAATAATTTCTAGATGATATACAAGGACTAGCAACACAAGGGGATATAGCATTATTGTTGCAAGAAGTTCTTAAGTCCAAACTCTCTACACCATTATCATTTGTAGAACAAGAATCATTGGTGTAAAGAGAAACACTACCATCATCACATATGATTTTTCCACTCAACATGCCATTACCTTGTGACTTGTCACATGTAAGTGAAGTGGAAAGAATTGAAATTTCATCGCTGCCGGAGGTGGAAGCAGCTTGGAGCTCTTCATGATGTGAGGGAGAAGAGAGCTCCTTGGAGATACCACCGACCCTATGATAAATGGACCCACCAAATATTTCTTTAAGCTTGGTCCACATCTCATGAGACGACTTGCGCTTTACAATTGTCAAGAACAAATTAACTGTGGGGCTCAAGGAGAAAATAATCACATTAGATACTTGAGCTTCGAGATGTAAATTTTTATCATCCTATAAAGATAGATTTTGAGGATCCATAGGAGGAGAAAAACTTACATCTAGAAATCGCTCAATATTTGGACACAAGGTCCGAAGATTACAAAGCAAGCAATTTATTCACAAAGCATAATTTGTGCCATCAAAGCTAATTGTGTCATTGTGCACTATACTACTAGCCGACATCTTTACACTCTTGGCGGTGAAGCCTAAACAAGGAGAGACCTTGCTCTGATACCAATTGAAAGGATAGAGATGTCACCTAGAGGGGGGTGAATAGGCAATTTCAAAACTATTATGGTTTTGGCATGATAGAATGCGGAATTAAACTAACTTTTATTTTACATGCACGAAACCTAAATATACTAGGCTCAACTAAGTGCACCAACAACAAGTTAAGCTAAGCAAGATATAAGTACTTAAAGCTCGATGTCTATCACAAGGAAAGTAAGCTTGGATATTGAGATAACCGAGGCACGTGGAGACGAAGATGTATTCGCGTGTTCCCTTACAAGTAAGGTACGTCACGTTGGAGAGGTGTGGGATTCCACGAAGGATTTCCCAAGGCCACGAAGGCTCACCTTCTTCTCCGAATCTATCCCACGAAGGAATAGATCCTTTCCTTATGGCTAGCTTTTCCTCCACTCCGGAGATGGCAAGCTCCACAACCACTTCACAAGCTCCACGAAGGAGAAGCCCGTGTCTCTTCACAATATTCCACGAAGAGGACACCGCGGCACCAACCTCCAAGCCAACTAGGAGGTCACCCTCCAAGAGTAACAAGCTCACGGTCTCTCTGTAACATCCCAGCATTTAGGAACTAACGAAGGGTAGATTTAGGAATTTGAAATGTTGCATGCATTCATTTATGAAAATGTGGGTAAATTTTTCGCCAAATAAAAACCTAAAGTGATCAAGGTTTCTTTCATGCTTTGAGGTTAGGTATAGACTTGAAGGATTATTGTTATAGACTTTGATATGGTCTTGTGGATTAGAGTGTTTTGGGAAATGAAATTTGAATTTTTAAACTTGAGTGTTTAATTTATAATTCAAAAAGATTTTGAATAATGTTTGAGTATTTAATTCAATTAAGAGTTAACCAATAATAACTCAAACTTTAAATGAAAGAAGATAATAAATAAAATGAATATTCTAAAACTTCATTCAATAATGAGTTACAAAGTTGTAACCTAAGTAAATAAGTCACAATCTTTACAATAGTAAATAGATAAAATAATAATATTTATTTATTGATAAAAGTACAACCTTTATTACAAAAGAATGAAAAAAATAAAAAGTACAAAAGAATAAATTAAAGATTACAATTGAATCAGAGAGATAATACAAGTGACTATTCTAAAAAAATAAAAATAAAAACCTAAACTAAAGTCTTGATCTTCAAATATGGCACCTCCAAAATAAACATAAACAAAAGAAAGAAAGTAAAGGTTAAAAGGATATTACTCTCAGACTTGACAGTGAAGTGCACTGATCAACGTTCATCATTGAGTAATCTTATAAAAAGGGGCAAATTTAACCAATATGAAATAATATATCTTTCATAATTTTCCATAAGTCAAATAAACAGCAAGGAGGGGCAAGTTTCACCAGCCAAGTAAATGGTAACATGGTGAAAGTAACTCTCAAATTCAGAACATATCCACATCTTGTGCAGCAGGCACACAGGAAGCACACACACCAAACTACATGGGTGTGCTGTCAGCACCACAACAACAGCACAATCAAACAAAACCATCAACACGGCCGTGGGAAACCAATCCCCACACAATTCCATTGTTCTTACACACCTAGCACAACAGCCAACAGCTAAACCAAGCCAAAGCCAAGCTAGCTCACACCAACCAAAGCCCAGGATCACATCACCAAGATGGTGACGTAAGGAGGGGGTAGATCAGGTGGATAGCAAGACCAAGATCAAGCCATCAGGATCAGGAGATGAAGGGCTAGATCAAGGACAAGCCAGGAGCTGGAAATACCAGGGGAGCACTAGATCAAGCTACCACAAGATCAACCACTAGCAACCACAACATCAAGTGACAGTGGTGAGTAAATAGACCATCACATGATCTATCTGTCTAAGTAGACAAGCATACATGATCTGCCTCTTATTCAAACTTTCAAAAAGCACCCAAGTGGGGTGAATCCATCACTGAGGTTTTAAACCTAAAAGCAATCATAAAAGTATAAGGATCCAACTAAATCTCAGAACAACATCATTGATCTAGCTATCAAGCTATATTTCAATTCAAAAATGAACATAGCTAAGATTTAAACTTCTAGGCACATTTCTAAGACAAGAGGAGCACCTTAGAATTTAATCTTATAGATCTATACAAGTGATCAAGCCTACCATCATTTTTCCCAAAATTTTATTCAAGAAACAGTAGATGGTATCACTACCAGAACCCATCCATGTGAATCAACAAGTTAAAGGATTAATCCCTAAACCTCAGACCAACATCATGGGTCTTAGGGATTTAAGAAAGGAAAATTTATACTTATCTTCAATGCCAAACTCGTCTTAAGCTTGAACCAACCCAAACAATGAAATAGAATATAATCTTGTGTGCCATACAAACATGGTGTCACAAGAACAGTTCTACATTAATCAGGTTAAGCATTCAATCTTCACAGATTCAACCAACCAACTATAAATCATTTTCCTGTCATCACAGGAATCATAATTAAGAAAATCCCTATGTATATCTTCACTATTTGAAACCATTTGAACTTAATCTACATATGAATTCTTAAGCCAACAAGTGCTAATACAGTGACTTCATCACACAACACTCACTGTCATTAACCAAGTAATGCCAGTGGTGTGTTATTGAACCACTAGATTTCCAAATATTGCTTCTAAAGAAACTTTACCATCTGACCATATCAAAATCAATCCATAGAATCATCTGATAAACCACTAGCATCACCACAGCTAATCATCAGTCGTAATCCACAACAAGTCACCACTTAACAGGTTCAAGGATCAGCAACACATGATCCAATTCATCAGTTACTTAATAAACAGCACGGTATGAACCCTAAGCAGGATAGGACAATAACCAGGAAGGTCATTACCAACATATAGCATAGCATGGCCTAGCATAGAGAGCACGAGGGGAGAGGAATAACTTACAGTAGTTCCTCGCTGTAGAATAGAAGAAGAAGCAAAGGGGCCGACGACCATGGCGGGAGCACCCAAAGGCTGCGCCCTCTGACACTGGCGGCGACCTTAGCCACGCCGGGAGACGAGGAGCATCACCACGACACACGACAGCAGCGGCAGCGTCAGGACAAATGTCAACCCCAAACCCTAGGGTTCAGGACGACATCGATCTCATCGCAGGAGGGCTCCTGGTCCAAATCCAATTGGACAGGAGGGAAGAGCGGGGTCGACAACCTCTTCCTGCACCATGGCAGCGGCCAGGGCGGTCCATGACGGCGGGAATCGCCGGCGGCGACACCACTGACCCCGGGGTCGCGGAAGGAGAAGGAGAAGGGTGAGCTCGAGAGTGAGACAGAGAGTGATGGGCTGGGCTGGGCCGAAAACCCTTCGGGGTGTTATTATTGACTTTACCCTACTGGGAAACAACGGCCCAATAAAACCCAAACCATCTGCCCAAAACCTTTAAAGCCTGTTTTAATAATTGGAAAAAGACCAAAATGCCCTTGAACTTAAATAAATTTTAGAAAATAAAATAAAAGTCCAAAAATTATAAATAAAATTTTTTTGGATTCACAATAATCCAAACTATCCAAATAAATTAAGAGATAAAATTTTATACATATAAGTTTTATTAAGATTTTTGTAATTTATATATTCCTTATGGAATTTTACAAAATTATTGAAATTTCATAAAAATTAATAAAAATCACTTTCATTATATATTAATATTGTAGTATTTTATACAAATACTAAACAAATATTTAATACCCATTTATGGTTTTTAATGATAATTCTTAAAGGAATTATTAAATCAATACAAATTCTAATAAAAGGAAATAAAATAAATAAATAAAATATTCTATAAATATTAAAATTAATATTTATAAATACTTAATTAAGTAAAAGGATTTTTCTATAATTCAAATAATGAGGGAGAATACAGATAAAGTAAATAATGCATTACATTACTTTTGCATAATCATTTTGCTTCTTTAAATATTGTCCTTACCGGGAAATAATGATGCTTTTGTAGACATAGAAGCTCAAGGTCTAGTGCAAGCATTAGACTTCACTACCTTGCAATCACAAGGCAAGTTCATCAGTTGCTCATATCCTTTGAAGAGTCTTTATCTAAGTATTTGCAAATTGTGTGTTATCATATATACTCCAAAGAAAGAAAATATTATTTTCACAATTAAAGAAATCATAGATATCATCTAAGTGATGATATATTGGAGCAATAGAACTTAGGGTTCTATCTACAACAATGATGATCAATTAGGGACTTGATAACCCCTGACATTAGTGATTCTAGCGCCGTATATTACGCGTTAGCCATGAGATTTGGAATGGGACAGAGAACTCAGTTGTATCTTCTTCCTCTCGCATGAAGCCGGATGTGCAGGTCATGGATATTATCCTCGTAGCATGCATATTAATTGGTAATTCGTAGAGGATATGCAGCATATGGGTGGGAACCCTCAACGTCCCACGATAGTTCTGGCATCTAATGGTTTGTACAAACCATTGCCGTAATTCATTATGTGGGCATGGTGTACACCAAGGAGGCATGCGAGGTCGTGAAGGGGGCAGTGATTGGCTTGGACCAACTACTAGGCCCCACATCATGGAATTGTGGACGAGAAAGTATGCCCGATTGTGCAACAAGGAGTTGATCTCTCATGGGTAAAGTAACGCACCTCTGCAGAGTGTAAGAATTGTAACTTGTTACTCTCTGTTCTGGGAAGGAGCTACGAACGCGGCAGGAAAGGAACTCCATGAAAGTTCTGGTCAACCTGTGAAGGCTGATGGTCATAGATTTTTATAATAAAATCAATCTTTGAAGAAAGATTTACAAAAGTTGCATAGTGCCAAGGACTGATAGTCCGAGGTGGTAGTTAGAGCATCAAACTTCCCACCTTGCATATAATGAACTTGTTGGGTAACGTTGTCACTCATCCTTTCCTTTGATCCCTTGCTTAGACTCTGAGGATCCCGAAGACGTGCCAATGTATGCAGCCGAATGTCAAGACGATGTGTTCTACGAGGAGCCTGACCTGTCAGGAGGTGTTGAAGGAGTGGATTACGAAATCCGCTATAGTGTTGATGATAAAGAGTCCAACTAAGTATCCTAGTCAGTAGTAACCAACAGAGCCGAGCAGCACGAACTCTATAGAATAAGTTGTTGAGCTCAACTCCTAGTTGGAGTTGCTACTTTTAAATTCCGCTGAAACACTTTATATTTTGCTATGTAAGTTGAAACCTTTTGAAGTCTTGAATTTCTGGTATTGTAATAATAATAACATTTGAATGTTTGTAATATGGACCCGCAATGTTTCTGTTGTACCACTCTGAGGGGTGTGATATTTACGGAACGGTGTTCTGTGGGTGTCATGTCAACGACTATAGTGTACTACACATGCAGTGGTATGCTGGGTCACCGCAGTTGGTATCAGAGCAATTGCTTTGACCTTAGTTTGGAAACCTAGTAAAGGGTAATACATGTAGGAGAGTGTAGCAACGATATAGAATTCTCTAAAAGAAATATAATGGGTATTCAAATGAGAATATTCTTTTATATTTTTGGTGCGATAATTATTTGTTATGTTGCAATATATTATTGGTTACTAATCAAAATTATTTTTCTGATATACAGATCTATGGCACCAAAGTTTCCAAAATAGACTTTGGTAAGGAAAGAAGAGACTCTTAATGATTATCAAGGATCATTCACAGACCAACTTCGTCAACTTTTAAAGATTTTTAGTTGTCCAACTAGAATTCCAGTGAACACCATAACCTACTATGATGGTCGGATGTTATCCAAGTATCGTGTGAGTATCCAACTTCCAGAGGAGCTTGGATTATATCACGATCTACCTATAGGTGAAGGTAGGAGTCACTTAGCAGCATATTATGTTGTTGTTGTAGAGGCGATAGCTAATATCCGGGATCATAAAGCCAAGGAGTTAGAGGGTAGCACATTCTCTGTGATACATCATGATTCTATAGAATCGGAGCCTATGCCGGATCATCTTACTTTGGTTAAGAAGCATCCTAAGTTAGGTTCCAAGTTTATGGATAGATATCGAACACTCGTTGCGTCTTTTTATAAGACACATCAAGTGATTATCGAAGATAAAAATGACATGTTAGAGGATCTAACTAATCCAAAAAAGAGGAATCAGTTAGCATTCCAGTTGGAGAAGGAAGCAAGTAGTAGTGCAAAACCTATCTTTAAGGATATACCTATAGATCCTGAATCTTTTGTACCATATCCTTATTCACCAAGTCCTGAACCTATACATGATCCTACTATAGATATGAGGTATGCAGTACCACAGGGTACAGAGGATGATTCTGATTCAGAACTTCCTATTGAGAATTCTGATGGTTGGAGAAGGGGATCATATGAAGGATCTCATGAACACCAGATGTCCACAGATGATTTTGACAGAAATGTTGGACATTCTAGCTGGATGGGTGTAAGAACTAACCCTAGTAACAGTAGTAGAAATGCCATGTCGATAGATAATCAGGATGAAGAAGAAGATCCTAAGGAGAGAGTGTTTGAATCATCAACATCTTCTCAAAACCCAGGGAATATACATTATCCAGTGTTTAACTATCTTGCCCAAAGGAGCACCTGGGGATCATCAGGATCTGCGTACCCTGTTGACAACTCAAGGAATGAAGCTCAGGATGTAGGCAGGAGATAATGTTGAATATGTTTCTGAAGACTTTTTAGCTGAGCTGGAGGGAGTCAATGCGCTCAGGTTGAGTAATGACTCAAGTCCTGACACTTCAGATACTAAGTATGTTCCTTCTGGAAGGCCATTTGTTCCAGAAACGGTGCGACGAACGACACGTCATCACGGTTGGACATCAGGCATGTATGACGAGCGTAGCTACTACTAGAAGTATGTAACTATTTGGAGGTATCAAGTATCGTGTATTGTACTCCAATAAGTAAGATAGTTAGATAAATAAGGTAGTGTTGTGATTATGCCTATTTGGTATATGTTGTAATGACTTTGTATTATTATAGTATTATGTATAATATGTGAAATGCATATTTGGATTTTCTTTGGATTTTCCTTGTGTGACTAGTTCTGTGCGTAAAGTCGAGCTCAGAACACATGTGCATGATGTAATTATGAGTATTCGCTTTATGTTGCGGGACTAGAGGGTCATTGATACGGGTGTAGAAACCAAAGCTGAACAGCAGCGGATGGAACGTGAGGCCAAGGAGAATGCCGATGCAGATGCAGCAAATCAGGGAGTATTTCCACCACCACCACCAATGAGGCCGTTAATGGAGCAGAACTTTATGCAGTGTATGCAAATGATGCAAGAGACCCAGAACAAGTAATGGAGGAGTTACTGGGACGAGCAAATCAGAGGGCACCTGAAGGTGGAGGAGTGAGTCTATCTGATTTCTAGAATGCAAGGCCGTTACCTTTTTCATCAGCTCCTGAACCAATGGATGCAGAAGATTGGCTAGCAGATACAGAAATAAAGCTGAAGACTGTAGGTTGCAATGATGAGGAGAAATTGAGGTATGCAACTCATCTTCTGACGGGACCTGCAGCATCTTGGTGGGAAAATCAGTTGGCCATGCAACAACCAGGAAGGGAGTATACCTGGGAAGAGTTTAAACATAGATTCCGTGAATATCATGTTCCATAGAGTGTTATGGAATTGATGCGAAGAGAATTTGAAGAGCTGCATGTGGCATCCCGCAAAAACCACTACTAGAAAATCGCGTTGTTTTTGTGCATTGCATCATCATGATCGTATGCTCATGTCATCATGCCGCATTGCATTTGAGCATCGTCATGTCATCTTGCATTTGTTTGCATAAAACTATTTTCGAAACGCCTAGTTCGTTTTCTAATATCACCGTCTTTATTTCAAATCCAAACCCGGGTCTCCGGAATATTTTGTTTTGTATAACCACAGATTTCAAACGCCCCGTTTTAATTAAATAAAGTGTTTAAATATTTTTAAGGGGGCAGCCGAACCGGGCCGATCCGACCCAGTTGGCCACCCCCAGTACAAAATCGGTCCACCTAAATCCTTTTCCTACCTGGACCTAGTCTACCCAGCCCCCTCCACCTCGCCCCGACCAACCACAGCATTCCACATCATCTTTCCCTCCACCTCATCGCACACCCCGCCACCTCACCAATCCCCTTCTTGTCCTCCACTCCCTCTCTCACACAGCCCCACCTACCCCCCCTCTCCCTTACACCCTGGCCCCACCCCCAACACACACACCCAGTAGCCCCACACACGCCAACCCACTCCCTCACCTCCTCTCCCTGTCCCCCTGGCCCACCCACTCGCCCCACGCAACCCACACCGCATGATCCCTCTGGCCCCACCCCGACCCCACCTCCCCACGCGACCCCGCTCCCCACCCCGTCTCCCTCCTCTCCCTCCCGCACCGCCCAGCCTCCTCCCTCTCTCCCCGAGTGGCGCTGCCCTGCTCGGCCTCCACACCGCCTCGCCGCCGGCGCCTCCCACCGCCCGCTCGCCGGCTCTGAACGCCCTCGCGCCGGCTGCCCTCCTCCCGCCCGCCTCGACCTCCCTCTTCCTCCGCCCTCTGTGTCGCCGCCGACGGCCCCATCTCGCCCCGCCTCCTTCCACCTCTGGCATGCGTTGCGCCAGGCGTGCCGAGCCACCCTCCTTCGCTGGTGCTGTCGTGAAAGCCTCCCCACCATGACTTCTCCTCCAACCACCGCTTCGCTCGGCCCCCACCAGCGGCCCGCCTCGCTTCAGCCGCCTCCGGCGCAGCCGCCGCCGCCGATCCTCGCCATTGCTGGCCGCGCCTCCGTCGACCGCCTCTTCCTCCAACCTCGGGCTCGTCCCCGCTCGGCCGCCGCCCTGCCGCTGCTTCCCCCCGTCGGCCTCCTCCGTTTTCCCTCTCGCCGCTGCGGCTGCCCGCCGCCTCCAGGCGCCACTGCCGCCGTTCCCTTCCCGGCGCTCCTGCATTGCGCCCGCGAGGCTCTGCCCGCTTCCCGTCACCGCTGCCTTCGTCGCTCGGGCGCGCCCTCCCCGCTTCCTCTCTGCTGCAGCGAGACAGCGCTGCTGTTCCTCGGTGTCGTGGCCAGGCGCGCCTCGTCCTGCCTCCTGTCGCTTGCCGTCCGCAGGGTGTTTGAGCCTATGCCTGCACGAGACAAGGACCTCCTCGCAGATGCCAAGAACAACCGCACCCGATGGCCGAGACCCGAAGATTTCACGGCACACCAAGATCTTCTACTCGATCCACAAGACCGATCCGATGCCGACCCAAGTGCTTCTCACGGAACCGTCAAGATCTCCGTCACCGAAACCTCGTGGCCTTCCACACGGAACACCGAGAACTCCTCCCTGAACGCCAAGGTCGTCGACATGGATACACCATGTTCTCCCTTTCGGACCCGAGGACACCGAGACCCGGTGCGACAAGTACTCCTTCCCGGACGCCGAGCTCGCCGAGAACCCGGATGCGACAAGATCTACCCCGTTGTTCGAGAATGTTTCTGCCGAGACCGATCCCGTCGAACCCTGAGATCGAACCCCTGAACCCCTCCGAACCCCAAGCCCTTCGACCCTAATGTATGAACCTTTTCCCGAGCCCTATTTTATAAATGCCATCTATATAAATTGTTGCATATTAAATTGTCATACTCGCATGCATATTTGTGTGGTTTGGGGGCCTTATGCCGATTCACCTCATAATTAAATATGGGGCCCATATGCGGGCAAATCTAGTCCAATATTGGCCTCATTTAATTTTGTGTAGCGAACCAGTGATATGTTTTGCCATGTTAATACAACATTTATAATGCAGGGTAGCTAAACAACATGAACCACCTAATTAAATGTCGGGACCCCCGGTTCCGCTTAATCTTGCCTAATTGCATCGCATCTTTTCCATGTCATGCATCCTACATGCATCATGCCCGATCTTTTGCCGTAGTATTAAATATTGCATCCGGTGTTTATTCTAGTGTTTTGGTTCTTCGCGGATAAGGCCGTTGAGTTGATGTGAGCTTCGCCCCGATCTTCAGTTGAACCTTCCACAATGTTTTCAGGCGAGCATCTCCCCCTTTCTACCTATCTTACTTTTATAGTATTTATTCCCTCCTGTTGATCTATCGCTATCTGTGTTGCGATGCTCTAGTTTCCGTACCCGTGATATCCCGTGCAGCCTTATATTGCCTTGGACACATCCTATTACCTGTTGTTTGGTAGATAGTTGGACTTGCGCGTCGTAGTCGCTTGCTCAAGTGCTGTTGCGTGTCGTCAAGTACCTCAGTTGTTGGAAGACTGCCATATGCTTTATGTTGGAGACGATCATGGCTTTATTTATCGTTTAATTTAATTATTGTTTAATAACTAAAATTGAAGTAGGAAAATGCAGAGGCACCGGTGGGTGATAGATAATATTTGGTTTCCGATCTCCTTTGGTGTCCGTGGGACCCGGAGTTCTTGACACTGCTCCGAGATCGAGCGCTAACCAATTGGGGAGATATGGGCCCCATTGATTAGTACCTGATTTCAAAGTATTGTCTTGGGGCCACAAACTAGTTTGAGGTTTTATTTACTATCATGTACTTATGCCATGCTTCTTGCTTTATTTATGATTGTGCGAGGAGCACACCTGTCATCATTTAGGATCGGGACACGTTTTCGCGGTGTCGACAAGCCCAGTTTTGGGTTCCCAGTCGTTCACAGCCGTCTACCCAAACCCTGAGTCCGTCTCGGAGCCCGGCCAACTTCGTTGCGGGTAGACTTAGTGGGGTGGCCCCCCGTGCTTGCTTTGGGTCTGGAAACGTCATGACTTAGGCCCCGCCGACATACCGATGGGTGTATGTTAACTGATCTGGCAAAAAGGGTCGAAGTGCTTGTGGATACTTTGGTGCACCCCTGCAGGGTTTAATCTTTTCGAAAAGCTGTGTCCGCGGTTATGGACGACTTGGAGCACAGGTCTCGATCATAGACAACTATAACTAAAGTTTACTGTTATAAATTGACTTGTATCCGATATGACTAGTAATCAGCTTCACTGCAACGGAATGGCTAAATAAAAGTACCAACAACTGCTGGGTTTTGGGGATATCTCATGCTAATTGTATCTGACTAGTAAGTGTCGCAACTACAACGGAATGGTTAACTAAAACGGCCCACTGCTTATTTTATCAGGATGATTACCTACACCTAACTAGTAATTGCTGCAACGATAACTGAATAAATAAAACTGCCAACTGTGTGAGTTCCTCGGTGGACTTCCTCGTTTGGTCTCGAGGGGGAAATACCAGGATGGGATTGTTTGGTGTAAGATTCAGGTTGGATCCGAATAGATCTTTCTTATCCCTCTCTGATAGCCGTCAGTTGTATCGAGTCTCTATAGGTTGTTTAGTGCATCTTGCTTGCTCGATCCATACCTATGTAGGCGAGGACCACGATTCTAGCCTCGCTGCATCGCCTCGCATCGGCGACTCCTCTTTTCCTTTGCCCTTTGTCGGCACCCCTTTTGTTTTTAGTAGCAGGTTACCCTTGGCCTAGGCAGGGTTATGGACGCCATTGGTTATTCTTCAGGGCTCTTAGCTCAATTTGCATCTTGTCCGTACTCGGACGCCGTATTGTTTTCAAGGTGATTTGGATCTTTGTATTGTATATCTGTATTCTTGACTCTTTGAGTCGCTGTTATATATATATATATCTGTTCTGTGGGTCCCATCGAGGACTGTTGTGTAATGTTATTACTTCGTTTACCACCCGCACGCAAGTGCCTGGTGGGCACCTTTGAATCGTTTCTATGCGGGTTTGGCGAGTTTCGCTAAAACTTGCATAGGGTCGATTCTGAGGGTGTTACACTATAGCAGGGATATACTAGTGTTATGAAGTATATCCGGGAGTTTAGTCAACTATCTCGTTATGCTGAGGAAGAAGTTAACACGGAGGAAAAGAGGAAGAAGTGTTACCTGCGTGGATTAAATCCATTTGTGAGGATGAAGTTGAGGTTGGCTAATAAGCAAACTTATCAGCAGTTGCTAGATGCAGCTGTTTCCTTCGAAGATGACTACAAGAATGTCCAAGAGAATAGAAGTAAGAGATCTAAGAAGGAAACCAAGAGGATACAAGCAAGCAAGCCCAATCCCAATCTGGAATTCAAACCAAGGAATAAGCCCTATAACAACAAAAATTCCAATCGGAGTGCAAATCCAAATGCAAAGTATATTATATGCCACAATTGCAAACTCCCAGGGCATATGAGCAGGGATTGCCTGAAACCAGTAATTGTATGTCACGCTTGTGGTCAGAGAGGTCACATCAAGCCCAATTGTCCAAGCAAACCACAAGGTGGTTGGCCGGCTCTAGATGGAAGGAAGTCTAGTGGAGGAAATGGACAATCCAGTAAAGGAGGAAATAATGGAAAGAACAACAATGGAAAGAGGAGCAGACCTACCGGGAAATTGAACTATGCAACCCTCGAGGAGGTGGATAATTCGGAGCATGCAGTGATAGGTATGCTCAATATCCTTACCAATCCTGGCAAAGTTCTATTTGATACTGGTGCAACTACTTCATTCATTTCTGAAGAATTCTGTGATAAGTTCGGGATTAGAAGGGCAACGTTAGAAAACCCTATGACCGTAGTTACGGCAGGGGGAAATGTGATTGTACGCCACATAAAACAAGATCAAGTTATCGTGATCTGTGGTTGCACATACTTTGCAGACCTTTATGTGATTCCTTTAAAGGGAATTGCAGTAGTCCTGGATATGGACTGGATGATGGAGCATGGGGCCCAGATAAATTGTGAGGAGACAACTGTCTCGATCAAAACTCCAAGTGGAGCAAGGATAGTTTACCAAGCATATAAGCACAGTCATATCATGGTGGATCTGCAGCTGAACTCAATGAAAGAGGTAAAATTGGAAGATATTCCTGTAGGAAATGAATTTCAAGATGTTTTTCCAGCAGAGCTACCTGGAATGCCACCAGACCGGGAGATAGAGTTCACTATTGATCTAATTCCTAGTACAGCACAAATAGCTCAAGCACCATATAAGATGGGACCAAAATAATTAAAAGAACTCAAGGAGCAAATTGATGAGTTAGCTAGAAAAGGATTTATTCAGGAAAGTGTATCTCCATGGGGAACACCAGTAATCTTTGTGGATAAGAGAGATGGTGGAAGAAAGATATGCGGAGATTACATAAATATGAACAATGTCACTATTAAGAATAAGTATCCTTTACCAAGGATCCAAGATTTGTTTGATCAAGTGAAAGGAGCGAGAGTATTTTCAAAGATCGACCTAAGATCTGGATACCATCAAATCAAAATCAAACCGGAAGATGTTCCAAAGGCAGCATTTTTCTCAAGATATGGACACCATGAGTATCTGGCAACACCATTTGGTTTGACCAATGCACCTGCAATATTCATGAATTTGATGAACAAAATCTTCATGCCATATTTGGATAAGTTCGTCGGAGTCTTTATTGACGATATTCTGATATATTCCAAGGATAAGGAAGAGCATGCTGATCATTTGAGGATAGCATTGCAGACTCTAAGGGAACACAAACTTTATGCTAAGTTTTGTAAGTGTGAATTTTGTCTAGATGAGGTAGAATTCCTCGGTCATGTGATCAGTAAAGATGGAATTGCTGTAAATCCATCTAAGGTTCAGTCAGTACTAGAGTGGACTGCACCAACCAATGTGAAGCAAATTCGAGGTTTCTTAGGAATGGTTGGTTATTACCGGAGATTCATTGAAGGTTTCTCCAAAATAGCTGGAGCAATGACCAAATTTCTAAGAAAGAATACACCATTCAATTGGGATGAGAAGTGTGAAGCAAGCTTTCAGGAGTTGAAGACTAGGTTAACCACAGCTCCAATCTTAGCAGTTCCTGAAACAGGGAAAGACTTTACAGTATACTGTGATGCATCTAAAGAAGGTTTGGGATGTGTGTCAATGCAAGATCAGAAAGTGATTGCTTATGGTTCAAGACAATTGAAACCACATGAAGTCAATTATCCAACTCATAATTTTGAGTTAGCAGCAGTAGTCTTTGCATTGAAGGGATGGAGGCATTTTCTTTATGGAGCCAGATGTGAGTTATACATAGACCATAAAAGTCTCAAATATTTCTTCACACAAAAGGAATTGAATATGAGACAGAAGCTTTGGTTGGAACTAATCAAAGATTATGATTTAACAATCAACTATACTCCAGGGAAAGCAAATGGTGTAGCCGATGCTTTAAGCAGAAAGAGTGCAGATATTCAGCCTAGCAATCAGGAGCTACCAAAAGAGTTACAAATGGACTTGGAAAGATTAGATATTCAATTCATTAGAACAGAGGTTCTTGGAGGATTAGCTACTATGCAGGTAGTTGCAGAGCAGGACAGTGATCTTAAGCACGAAATTTTCGGACATCAAGCAGAAGATCCTTTTATTGCTGAGGAAATTCGGAGGATATCTCAAGGGAAAAAATCAGTTTTTCGCCTTGGAGATTATGAGTCTTTATGGTTTCAAGACCGTCTATGTGTTCCTGATGTGACTGAGATTCGTGATGTCATACTCAGAGAAGCACATGAAACACCATATTCTATACATCCAGGAAGTACTAAGATGTATATGGACTTGAAAGAACTATTCTGGTTGAATAACATGAAAAGGGACATTGCTAAATATGTATCAGAATGCCATACTTGTCAAAGGGTTAAGGATGAACATCAAAGTCCAGCAGGACCATTATAACCATTGGAAATTCCCGAATGGAAGTGGGAGGAAATAGGTATGGACTTCATCACAGGATTGCCCATGACACCTAAATGGAAGGATATGATATGGGTAATTGTGGATAGACTTACTAAAAGTGCACATTTTATTCTGGTAAATCAGAAAGATAATGCTGAGAAGTTAGTAGAAGTTTACATCAAAGAGATAGTAAGTAAGCATGGAGTGCCCAAAAAGATCGTAACTGATAGGGGATCAGTGTTTACTTCAGCATTTTGGAAGCAATTGCATGAAGCACTCGGTTCCAAGTTAGATTTCAGCACAACCTATAATCTTGAGACAGGAGGTCAAACTGAAAGAACAAATCAAATACTAGAAGACATGTTAAGAGCTTGTGCATTAGATTTTGGAGCTACATGGTAAGATCATCTACCATTGGTAGAATTTTCTTATAATAATAGCTATCAGAGTAGTCTGAAGGTAGCTCCATATCAGGTTCTATAAGGAAGGAAGTGTAGATCACCAATATGTTGGTATGATACTGGAAGCAGCAAGGAGTTTGCACCAGACTATATCAAGGAAAGACAAGATATCATTGATAAGATCAGTGATAGACTGAAAATAGCTCACAGTAGGCAGAAAAGTTATGCTGATCAAAGTCGAAGATCTTGGCATCCAGAAGTGGGAGATATGGTATATTTGAAAGTAAGTCCAATGAAAGGGGTGAAAAGTTTCGGAGTTAAAGGAAAATTGAGTCCAACATATATTGGACCATTCAAGATATTGGGTCAGAACAGAACTATAGCTTATGCTTTAGAGTTACCATCAAGATTAGCTCAAGTGCATAATGTTTTCCATGTGTCACAACTTTATAAATGTTTAAAAGTTCCGGATGATGCAATCACACATCAGGAGATAGAACTACAAGCAGAGTTGACCTATGTTGAAAAGCCCTGTAAAATTTTGGAAGAAAACTGGAAAAGATTGAGGAATAGAGCAATCAAATATTGCAAAGTACAGTGGGAACATCACCCTGAAAGGGAAGCCACATGGGAGAAAGAAGATGATTTAAGAAAAGCCTATCCAGAACTATTCAGGTATATCTCAACAAACTTCGGGACGAAGTTTAATTTAAGGGGGGAAGTCTGTAACATCCCAACATTTAGGAACTAACGAAGGGTAGATTTAGGAATTTGAAATGTTGCATGCATTCATTTGTGAAAATGTGGGTAAATTTTTTGCCAAATAAAAACCTAAAGTGATCAAGCTTTCTTTCATGCTTTGAGGTTAGGTATAGACTTGAAGGATGATTGTTATAGACTTTGATATGATCTTGTGGATTAGAGTGTTTTGGGAAATGAAATTTGAATTTTTAAACTTGAGTGTTTAATTTATAATTCAAAAAGATTTTGAATAATGTTTGAGTATTTAATTCAGTTAAGAGTTAACCAATAATAACTCAAACTTTAAATGAAAGAAGATAATCAATAAAATGAATATTCTAAAACTTCATTCAATAATGAGTTACAAAGTTGTAACCTAAGTAAATAAGTCACAATCTTTACAATAGTAAATAGATAAAAGAATAATATTTCTTTATTGATAAAAGTACAATCTTTACTACAAAAGAATGAAAAAAATAAGAAGTAAAAAAGAATAAATTAAAGATTACAATTGAATCAGAGAGATATTACAAGTGACTATTCTAAAAAAATAAAAATAAAAACCTAAACTAAAGTCTTGATCTTCAAATCTGGTAACTGCAAAATAAACATAAACAAAAGAAAGAAAGTAAAGGTTAAAAGGATATTACTCTCAGACTTGACAGTGAAGTGCGCTGATCAAGGTTCATCATTGAGTAATCTTATAAAAAGGGGAAAATTTCACCAATATGAAAGAATATATCTTTCATAATTTTAATCCATAAGTCAAATAAGCAGTAAAGAGGGGCAAGTTTCACCAGCCAAGTAAATGGTAACATGGTGAAAGTAACTCTCAAATTAAGAACATATCCACATCTTGTGCAATAGGCACACAGGAAGCACACACACCAAACTGCATGGGTGTGCTGTCAGCACCACAACAACAGCACAATCAAACAAAACCATCAACACAGCCGTGGGAAACCAATCCCCACACCATTCCATTGTTCTTACACACCAAGCACAACAGCCAGTAGCTAAACCAAGCCAAATCCAAGCTAGATCACACCAACCAAAGCCCAGGATCACATCACTAAGATGGTGACATAAGGAGGGGGTAGATCAGGTGGATAGCAAGACCAAGATCAAGCCATCAGGATCAGGATAAGAAGGGCTAGATCAAGGAAAAGCCAGGAGCTAGAAATACCAGGGGAGCACTAGATCAAGCTACCACAAGATCAACCACTAGCAACCACAACATCAAGTGACAGTGGTGAGTAAATAGACCATCACATGATCTATATGTCTAAGATTAGAGAAGAATACATGATCTGTCTCTTATTCAAACTCTCTGAAAGCACCCAAGTGGGGGGAATCCATCACTGAGGTTTTAAACTCTAAAAGCAATCATAAAAGTATAAGGATCCAACTAAATCTCAGAACAACATCATTGATCTAGCTATCAAGCTATATTTCAGTTCAAAAATGAACATAGCTAAGATTTAAACTTCTAGGCACATCTCTAAGACAAGAGGAGCACCTTAGAATTTAATCTTATGGATCTATACAAGTGATCAAGCCTACCATCATTTTTCCCAAACTTTGATTCAAGAAACAGTAGCTGGTATCACTACCAGAACCCATCCATGTGAATCAACAAGTTAAAGGATTAATACGTAAACCACAGACCAACATCATGGGTCTTAGGGATTTAAGAAAGGAAAATTTATACTTATCTTCAATGCCAAACTCGTCTTAAGCTTGAACCAACCCAAACAATGAAATAGAATCTAATCTTGTGTGCCATACAAAGATGGTGTCACAAGAAGAGTTCTACATTAATCAGGTTAAGCATTCAATCTTCACAGATTCAACGAACCAACTGTAAATCATTTTCCTGTCATCACAAGAATCATAATTAAGAAAAACCCTATGTATATCTTCACTATTTGAAACCATTTTATCTCAAACTACATATGAATTCTTAAGCCAACAAAGTGCTAATACAGTGACTTCATCACACAACACTCAGTATCATTAACCAATTAATGAAAGTGGTGTGTTATTAAACCACTAGATTTCCAAATATTGCTTCTAAAGAAACTTTACCATCTGACCATATCAAAATTAATACATAGAATCATCTGATAAACCACTAGCATCACCACAGCTAATCATCAGCAGTAAGCCACAACAAGTCACCACTTACCAGGTTCAAGGATCATCAACACATGATCCAATTCATTAGTTACTTAATAAAAGTAGGGTATGAACTCTGAGCAGAACCAAGAACCCTAAGCAGGATAGGATAGTAACCAGGAAGGTCATTACCAACATTTAGAATAGGATGGCCTAGCACAAAGAGCACGAGGGGAGAGGAATAACTTACAGTAGGTCCTCGCTGTAGAATAGAAGAAGAAGAGGGGCCGACGACCATGGCGGCACTGGGAGCACCCCAAGGGGGCGTTGCGACCCATACAGCACCACGGCGGTGAACTTAGCCACGCTAGGAGACGAGGAGCATCACCACGGCACACGACAGCAGCGACAGCGTCAGGACCAACGCCAACCCCAAACCCTAGGGTTCGGGACGACATCGATCTCGTCGCAGGAGGGCTCCTGGTCCAAATCCAATTGGACAGGAGGGAAGAGCGGGGTCGACAACCTCTTCCCGCACCATGGCGGTGGCCAGGGCGGTCCACGACGGTGGGAATCGCCGGCGGCGACACCACTGACCACGGGGTCGGGGAAGGAGAAGGAGAAGGGTGAGCTCGAGAGTGAGATAGAGAGTGATGGGCTGGGTTGGGCCGAAAACCCTTCGGGGTGTTATTATTGACTTTACCCTACTGGGCCACAATGGCCCAATAAAACCCAAACCATCAGCCCAAAACCTTTAAAGCCTGTTTTAATAATTCGAAAAAGACCAAAATGCCCTTGAACTTAAATAATTTTAGAAAATAAAATAAAAGTCCAAAAATTATAAATAAAATTTTTGCATTCACAATAATCCAAACTATCCAAATAAATTAAGAGATAAAATTTTAGACATATAAGTTTTATTAACAATTTTGTAATTTATATATTCCTTATGGAATTTTACAAAATTATTGAAAGTTCATAAAAATTAATAAAAACCACTTTCATTATATAATAATATTGTAGTATTTTATAAAATACTAAAAAAATATTTAATACCCATTTCTGGTATTTAATGATAATTCTTAAAGGAATTATTAAATCAATAAAAATTCTAATAAAACGAAATAAAATAAATAAATACAATATTCTATAAATATTAAAAATTAATATTTATAAATCCTTAATTAAGTAAAAAGGATTTTTCTATAATTCAAATAATGAGGGAGAATACATATAAAATAAATAATTCATTATATTACTTTTGCATAATCATTTTGATTCTTTAAATATTGTCCTTACCGGGCAATAATGATATTTTTGTAGACATAGAAGCTCAAGGTCCAGGGAAAGCATTAGACTTCACTACCTTGCAATCACAAGGAAAGTTCATCACTTGCTCATATCCTTTGAAGAGTATTTATCAAAGTATTTTCAAATTGTGTGTTATCATATATACTCCAAAGAAAGAAAATATTATTTTCACAATTAAAGAAATCATAGATATCATCCTAAGTGATGAAATATTGGAGCAATAGAACTTAGGGTTCTATCTGCAACAATGATGATCAATTAGGGACTTAATAACCCCTGACATCAGTGATTCTAGCGCCGTATATTACGCGTTAGCCATGAGATTTGGAATGGGACAGAGAAGTAAGCTATATCTTCTTCCTCTCGCATGAAGCCAAATGTGCAGGTCGTGGCTGTTATCTTCGTAGAATGCATATTAATTGGTAATTCATAGAGGATATGCAGTATATGGGTGGGAACCCTCAATGTCCCACGATAGTTCTGGCATCTAACGGTTTGTACAAACCATTGCCGTAATTCATTATGTGGGCATGGTGTACACCAAGGAGGCATGCGAGGTCGCGAAGGGGGCAGTGATTGGCTTGGACCAACTACTAGGCCCCACATCATGGAATTGTGGACGGGAAAGTATGCCCGATTGTGCAACAAGGAGTTGATCTCTCATGGGTAAAGTAACGCACCTCTGCAGAGTGTAAGAATTGTAACTTGTTACTCTCTGTTCCGGGAAGGAGCTACGAACGCGGCAGGAAAGGAACTCCATGAAAGTTCTGGTCAACCTGTGAAGGCTGATGGTCATAGATTTTTATAATAAAATCAATCTTTGAAGAAAGATTTACAAAATTTTCATAGTGCCAAGGACTGATAGTCCGAGGTGGTAGTTAGAGCATCAAACTTCCCACCTTGCATATAATGAACTTGTTGGGTAACGTTGTCACTCATCCTTTCCTTTGATCCCTTGCTTAGACTCTGAGGATCCCGAAGACGTGCCAATGTATGCAGCCGAATGTCAAGAAGATGTGTTCTACGAGGAGCCTGACCTGTCAGGAGGTGTTGAAGGAGTGGATTACGAAATCCGCTATAGTGTTGATGATAACGAGTCCAACTAAGTATCCTAGTCAGTAGTAACCAACAGAGCCGAGCAGCACGAACTCTATAGAATAAGCTGTTGAGCTCAACTCCCAGTTGGAGTTGCTAGTTTTAAATTCCGCTGAAACACTTTATATTTTGGTTTGTAAGTTGAAACCTTTTGAAGTCTTGAAATTCTGGTATTGTAATTATAATAATAACGTGTGAAGGTTTGTAATATGGACCCGCAATGTTTCTTTTGTACCACTCTGAGGGATGTGATATTTACGGAACGGTGTTCTGTGGATGTCATGTCAATGACTATAGTGTACTACACATGTAGTGGTATGCTAGGTCACTGCAATCTCACTCGAACAAATCGAAATGGAGAGCTCAACACTTATGCAAAAATGCAAAGCAAGAACACCAAGGGTGCTCAAATCCTCCACTCTCAAATCCCACCAAATCAACAAGTGCTAGGGAGGAATTAGAGAGGAAGAACAATAGTGGAAACCAACAAATGACTCCAAGATCTAGATCCAATGGGTTCCCCTCACTTAGAGGAGGATTTGATTGGTGGGGATTGTAGATCTAGGTCTCCTCTTCCAAAGACCTCAAAAAGATGCAAGAATCATAGGAGAGAATGGAGAGGAATCAAGCTCAAAGGGGTCAACAATGGAGGTCAAAAATGTGCTAAAGAGCCTTAAAACTTTGGGGAAGAAGCCCCCCTTTTATACCCCTTCAAGGGGGATGACCGTTGGAAGCAAGATACGCTGGGCGAACAAGTTCCGGCGATGAAACCGACGCCGAATCAGCCGCCAGAATTTCCGGTCAAAATCGGAAGTTTTGGTACAAACCGAAACACCATACACCACAGACTCGGTCTGCCGGAATGCTCGCCGGAATTCCGCTGGAACAAAACTGGGCACACGAAAACGGTGATAACTTTTATGTACAGACTCCGATTTCGATGATATTGGGCTTGTTTTGACGAGCACAACAAGCCCTACAAGATGGTGCATAGAAACATCATAGTCCAATATAGGAGGATAGAACCAAATGAAGAAAATTAAGAAGCCTCCCTATAAGAAGAACCGATAAAACCTGATCGCAAAAAAAAAAGAACCGATAAAACCTGATCGCAAAAAAAAAAGAACCGATAAAACCTTGAAACTCGAAAACGCCATAGAAGATGCATACGAATTCCGTTTTCGATAAACTTGGGCTTGATGAAGAGCTAGCAACAAGTTCAAGAACCTCACATGGAGAAACACCAATAAGCAACAAAATAGGAAGATGCAAAGAATGCAAAGGATTGATCTCCCTATGACGATGTGATCAAGTTACCCAACCGAAAACCCCTCTTAATAGTGCGGCTATGTATCCTATAACCCGGTCTCCCAACAACCACCTTGAGACCAGTAAAAGGAAAACCTTGCGCATCCCGCTTGATCTTGATGACAAGACTTCAATCTCCATCCAAGCTGGAATGCATCACTTGATCATTGTTGCTTCGTGAAGACTCCTAATTTGCTCCCCCATACACCACTATTGGATAGCTTCATTAATACATGTCTTCACATGTCCATTATCACCAATATGGATGGCAAGCTTCAAGCAAATGATCTTCTCGAGATGCTAATCTTGAACTGCCCTTCTCAACCTTGATGACGATCACCACTTTATGTCATCCTCTCATGGGCTATATAAGATCTTCACTTTTGAAGCATGCCCATGGAAAGATACCTATCCCATATAGAAAACGCAAAGGCACATATATCATGGTTTAGTTCATGATTCACAATTTACAAGGCTTACCATACCACAAGATCCATGTGGTACATTCTTTATGCTTCATGTGTTGACCAACTTGAAATCACTCTTCACTCTTTGTATAGGTCAACCATGTATCTTCTCATGATCCATCTCAATATCTTGAGGTACATAAAGAACTCTTAATTTTATTACATGCTATAAATCTAAGTCAATCATAGATCAACTAATGAGGCTATCATGGCACCATCTTAGAGCCATATCTTGAATTCTTCTATTGAGATCACACTCTCAAGATCTTGATAATATCATATTATTCTCCTCAACTCGATGATCTTGATGCCAATACTCAAGGTATATCTTTATCTTCATGGAATCCATATTTGAATCCAACACATAGACTACAAGCATGACTTATGGAATATTACTTCATATAAAACTCAGTGAAAACATTAGTCCATAGGTATTGTCATTAATCACCAAAACCACACATAGGGGAAATTACTGTTTCAATGTCACTATGAATATCATTAGTTCTCTTACTTCTATGGATGACACTAGTAGCTTATTGCTATAATAGGTTGTAGAGGCAATACAAATTATGGATGCACTACCATATATAATTATCTTTCTCTAACAATTACATGCATACTTTATTATTATCTTTTATTCCCATCAGATGTTTTGCAAAGCTACAGGTGACACTGAAAGCCCCTGGTCCTCTCTCTCCATCATCGACAACAACAAAATATAGCAAACTCTTGGCCCGGTAAAACAAAAAAAGAATTCTAAAGATCCCGAAGGTCTGTTAAATTAACTTTACTATGCTTTCTGCTTACCAAGGATTCGATAACCTTGGTCTACTAGGGAAAAACATATATACTACATCCATAATACGGATCAAATTTATCATAATCCTCTCCGATTTTTCCAAGAAATCTCCCTCTTTTTCCCTAATTTTGATACTTTAGAGAAACCCTAGTTCAACTCAAAATCTAGAAATATAGTTTTTTTGTTGATGATTTAGATGGGGAATAGATATTGTGGTAGTATGTTTAGGTCTAGGATGATATTCTAGTATGATTGAGGTTGGAAAAATAGTAGGAATACAAATTTATAGTATGTTTGTTGTGGAAAATAATGTGGGAATATTTATGCTTGATGTAACACCCTCAGAATCGGACCTATGCAAGTTTTAGCGAAACCCGCCAAACCCGCATAGAAACGATTCAAAGGTGCCCACCAGGCACTTTCGTGCGGGTGGAAAACGAAGTAATAACATTACACAACAGTCCTCGATGGGACCCACAGAACAGATATATATACAACAGCGACTCCATGAGTCAAGAATACAGATTTAATATACAAAGATCCAAATCACCTTGAAAAGATGGAGCGTCCGACTACGGACAAGATGCAAATGGGGCTAAGAGCCCTGAAGTATAACCAATGGCGTCCATAACCCTGCCCAGGCCAAGCCGGAAGGGTAACCCTGCTAACGGCGTCGATCTCAAAACCTGCTTAAACAAAAAAGGGGGTGCCAACAAAGGGCAAAGGAAAAGAGGAGCGTCAGTACTGAGGCCAGTACACGGCGAGACTAGAATTCGGCGGTCCTCGCCTACATAGGTATGGTGGACTGAGCGGCAGCGGCAGCATGCACTAAACAACCTATAGAGACTCGATACAACTGACGGCTATCAGAGAGGGGTAAGAAAGACCTATTCGGAACCAACCTGATACTACCATCAAACAAACCCATCCTGGTGTTTCCCCCTCGAGACAAAACGAGGAAGTCAACCGAGGAACTCACACCGTTGGCAGTTTTATTTATTCAGTTATCGTTGCACCAATTACTAGTCAGGTTTAGATAATTGTCCTGATAAAATAAACAGTGGGCCGTTTTAGTTAACCATTCCGTTGTAGTTGCGGAACTTACTAGTCAGATACAATTAGCATGAGATATCCCAAAACCCAGCAGTTGTTGGTACTTTTATTAGCCATTCCGTTGTTGCAATACTTACTAGTCAGGTACAATGGTCGCAAGCGACAACTCAAACAAGCAATTGTTGGCAGGTTTATTTAGCCATTCCATTATAGTGAAGCTGATTACTAGTCATTATAAAGTCAAATTTATAGCACTACTTTAGTTATAGTTGTCTATGATCGAGATAATGTGCTCCAAGTCGTCCATAACCGCGGACACGGCTTTCAGAAAGTTTTACCCGGCTGGGGTGCACAAATAGCAACACACACTCGATCAACCTCGGAAAAACCAAATCAAAACCCAACGAGGCCTTCACGACAAAGCAATCACAGGATTCAGAATTATTTCACGGGGCCACCCCTTGGAGTACACCCGCAACAAAGTTAGCTGACTCCGAGACGGACCCGAGGTTTGGGTGGACGGCTGTGAACGAATGGGAACCCAAAACTGGGCTTGTCGACACCGCGGAATCGTGTCCCGATCCTAAACAGTACAGTGTGCTCCTCGCACAATCGTAAATACAGTAGTAGCATGGCATAAGTACAAGATAGTAAATAAAACCTCAAACTAGTTTGTGGCCCCAAGAAATAAGAATGAATCAAGCTCTGGCTCAGGGGGGTCCCATAATCCTCCCGGATGTGGATAGCGCGATAAATCAAGGAACAGGTATCAAGTACTCGGGGTCCTACGGGACACAAGTGCACGGTTAACAACCAAATAACATCTATTGCCCACCTGTGCCTCTGCTTACTTACTTCAATTTTAGTTGTTAAACAGGAATTAAAGTGAACGATAATTAAAGCCATGATCGTCTCCAACATCAAACAGGCGGCAATACTCCAACAACTGTGACACTTGACGACACGCAACAGCACTTGAGCAAGCGACTACGACGCGCAAGTCCAACTATCTACCATACAACAGATAATAGGATGTGTCCAAGGCAATATAAGGCTGCAAGGGATATCACGGGTACGAAAACTAGAGCATCGCAACACAGATAGCAATAGATCAACAGGAGGGAATAAATACTATAAAAGTAAGATGGGTAGAAAGGGGAGATGCTCGCCTGAAAACATTGTCGAGGGTTCAACCGAAGATCGAGGCGAAGCTCACATCAACTCAACGGCCTTATCCGCGAAGAAGCAAAACACTAGAACAAACACCGGATGCACTATTTAATACAACGGCAGAAGACCGGGCATGATGCATGTATGATGTATGACATGGCAAAGGTGCAATGCAATTAGGTCATATTAAGTGGAACCGGGGTCCCGACAATGTTTAGGTGGTTCATGTTGTTTAGATACCCCACAATTTAAATGTTGTATTAACAAGGCAAAATATATCACCGGTTCGCTACACAATTTTAATGGGGCCAAAATAAGACTAGAATTGTCCGCATATGGATCCCATATTTAATTTAGGTGAATCGTCGAAACACCCCCAAACACCCACAAATATGTATGCGACATGAATGATTTAATGCAACAAGTTTATATATTTCAATTATAAAAATAAGGTCTCGGAAAGAGGGTCACACATCGATCCGAAGATCTTGAGGGTTTCGGGTTCGGCGAGGAGGAAGAGAAGCTTCGAGGTTTGGTCTAGTCTCGGCCATCGGTACGATGATGAAGATCTTGTCAACCCGAGGGGTTCGGTGTAGATGATCTTTTAGCTTTCATGTAGATGGTTCTCCAACTTGTCGACACTAGAGTAGATGTAGATGATGCGGTAGCACATGGCCACAGGTGTCAACGACGGTGATCCTCAACATACTTCAACAAAATGTTTCAAAACTCAAAAACAAGCCACCGATCTACATAGTGTACTCCCAAACAGATAAGCACACATAGCTACAAGAAGGATTCTTATCTCCTAGCTTGCTCTTGTGCGCACACGCGAGGCGGTCGTGGTCGTGCCTCGCATAGCAGTAGAACACCGGAGTGTAAGAGGCGACAAGGACTGCAGGAACACGGAGCAGAGACGAGGAAGACGGACGGCGTGGACACACACTGGAGAGGCCGAGCGACGATGGGGTAGCACAAAGGGCGCAGGCTTGTTGCGGGGTGGAGGACATGAGGCCCAGGTGCCAGGAGGAGCTCGGGACAGCGGCGCTCGCGGGCGGTCGGCGACGGGCGCACGGGCTCTAGGAGGAGGCGACCAGCGTGGCTCTGGCAGAAGGAGTTTGGCGCGTCCTGGAGCAGCAGAGAGGGGCAAGGTCAACCCGAGGCGCCAGGTACTACGGAGGAAGGCAGGGTCACGACCAGCGACACGACGGCCGGGCTCCACGAGGCGGGAGACGCGGCGAAGAGGAGAGGGCCGACGGGCGAACACTGGCTGGCAGCGACACCACGCACGAGCCAAGGAGGAGAGGCGGCAGGAGGTGGGGGACGGGGCAGCGCCAATCAGGAGGAGACGGCCCATGGCAGAGAGGGATCCCGCGGGGAGGTCGAGCTGCAGGGCACGCCGACCTGCACCGGTGCCGCAGCAGAGGAGGCATGTGGCGGTGCTCGAGTAGACGGGACCACGCGACTGTGGACGGAATCGGAGAAGGAAGGCAGGGCATGGCGGCTGCTGGCGGCCGACAGCGGAGGACCTCGCGTGCTAGGGGAGGAAGCGCGGGGCTGGCGGTGGACTAGGGAGGAAAGATGAGGGAGGGGAGACGGGATCCCGCGAGGAAAACTCGTGAGGGAGATGTGGCATCCCGCAAAAACCACTACTAGAAAATCGCGTTGAATTTGTGCATTGCATCGTCATCAGCATGCATTGTTTGCCTAAAACTATTTTCGGAAAACCCGGGTTGTTTTCTAAAAACGCCCCGACTTTTATTCAAACGCCAAACCCCCGGATGTTCCGGATATTTTGTTTGTCTAAAACTAGTTATAAAAGCTATTTGAAAACAAATAAAAATATTAAATTATTTTAGTGGGGCAGTCGAACGGGCCGAGTAGACCCGAACGACCGCCCCAGAAATTAAATCGGTTCACCCAAACCAGCCCCACTAATCCTATTCCTACCAACTAGTCTACCCACACCCCTTGGCCACATCACCCCAACCAATCGGTGTTCGCCACGTCACCTTGCCCAACCCCCCAACCAACCAGAGGCAGCCACCTCATCACCCGCCCCTCTCTCTCCCTCTCTCTCTGGGTCCCACCCGTCCTCCACAACCGACCCCACCAGCCCCTCCAGCGGCAGACGCACTCCCTCCTCCCTGGTCAAAGCCCCGGCCCCACCCCAACACCAACTCCCGCCGCCACCTGGGCCAATCCCCCCACGCCGCCGCCGTTTTCCCATGCCACTGGCCCCAAGAGCCCCGCCTCGGCCCCACCCGCATCTCTTTCCGCGCCCGACCCCACACCCCCCACCGACCCGCTCCCTCTCTCTTCTTCCTCTCTCTCTCCCCGCGTCCTTTTTCTCCTCCCGACGCGCACCACCTCCCCATCCGCTTCCTCGCTGCTCCGCCGGAGGCCCGCCGCCTCGCCTCCTCCGCCACTGGCGACCACCTCCCCATCCCCGCTCTCTGCGCCTACCTCTCCGCCGGCCCCGCTCCTCCCGGCCCCGCCACCGCCGGCCGTCCCCGACCCCAAGCGCCCTCTCCTCCGCTCTCCCTGCTTGGCCAGATGCCCCCATCCTCCGCGCCTCCGCCCGGCCCGAGCTCTGCCGCCGCTGCTGCCCACCGTGCCTCCCGCCCGAGCCTGCCCCTCTGCGCCCGCTGCCGCGCCTGCACTGCCTCCTCCTTCTCGCCGCCGCCGCCAGGTGCTTTCACCGCCGATCATGACCCTCTCCTCGGCGGCCGCCTGACGCCGCCTGCGGCTCCGCCCGCCGCCTCTGCTCGCCGCCCGAAGCCCGCCTCGCGACGACTGGCCCATCTCGCCTCCCGCCTCGGCCCTCCAAAGACGCGAGCTCGCCCCAGCGCATCTCCTTGCCGCCAAGGCTCTGCCGACTGCGGATGATCTGCCGCTGGGCCCCTCCTCCGCTGCAGCTGGCCGTTCAAGGCTCGTGAGGACCCCTGTCCAGGAGGTTGTCCCCCTCTGGATAGTGCACGTCCGCGCAGCACCCAACTCGAGCTCCCCCTTTTGCCATCTGCCACCACGCTTTGACCTGCATGGGCCCAATGCCGCTAGATCTTCGCTGCTTGTCAGCAAACGAGTACCGGCGCCGCCCAAGATCCCCTTCACGGAGTTTTTGACCCGAGGGCCGGCAAGATCGCCACGGATGCGACAAGTTCTCCATCACGGAGCATCAAGACCGCCTCACGAACCGAACCCTCGGGACCGCCAAGTTCGCCGAGACCCTAGACGCAAGATCTCCTTCATGGGACGATAAGTACTCCGACATGGGCCCGATTGGAGCGAACCCGAAGACGGTAGGTGCGACAAGTTCTATTTCACGGACATCGAGTGCCAAGATCGCCACAGAGAACCGAAGTTGTCGAGACCCTGAGGACCCGCTCCCGGAGACGAAGACCGGATCCGACAAGATCGTCGCGACGACAAGAACGGCACCGACCGAAACAAACCCGATGCGCCCCGGCACGGAACCAAGCCCTTCTACCCGAACGCCAAGACCTACCCCGATCCGAAGACCCTAACCCTGGACCCTGAGACCGAACCCTGAACCCCGGAACCAAGATCGCCGAACCCTAATGTGTGAACCTTTTCCCGAGCCCTATTTCATAAATGCTAAATATAAAACTTGACGCATCTTAATTGTTCATGCATGCATATGGTCTTGTGGTTTGGGGGCCTTATGCCGATTCACCTAATAATTAAATATGGGGCCCATATGCGGGCAAATCTAGTCTCATATTGGCCTCATTTAAATTTGTGTAGCGAACCGGTGCTATCTTTTGCCATGTTATAACAACAGCTAAATTGCGGGGTAGCTAAACAACTTGCACCATCTAATTAATTGTCGGGACCCCGGTTCCGCTTAATATGACCTAATTGCATCGCACCTTTGCCACGTCATCCAACATGCATGCATCATGCCGATCTTCTGCCGTTGTATTAAATATTGCACCCGGTGTTTATTCTAGTGTTTTGCTTCTTCGCGGATAAGGCCGTTGAGTTGATGTGAGCTTCGCCCCGATCTTCGGTTGAACCTTCGGCAATGTTTTCAGGCGAGCATCTCCCCCTTTCTACCTATCTTACTTTTATAGTATTTATTCCCTCCTGTTGATCTATTGCTATCTGTGTTGCGATGCTCTAGTTTTCGTACCCGTGATATCCCTTGCAGCCTTATATTGCCATGGCCACCTCCTATTACCTGTTGTTTGGTAGATAGCTGGACTTGCGCGTCGTAGTCGCTTGCTCAAGTGCGGTTGCGTTTCGCCATATGCCACAGTTGCTGATGTATTGCCGCATGTTGATGTTGGAGATGATTCTAGTTTTACTTATCGTCACTTTAATTCCTGTTTAACAACTAAAACTGAAATAAGCAGAGGCATCGGTGGGTGATAGAAAATATTTGGTTTCCGAACGCCCACTTGTGTCCCGTAAGACCCCGAGTACTTGATACCTGTTCCTTGATTTATCGCGCTATCCACATCCGGGAGGTATATGGGACCCCCCTGAGCCAGAGCTTGATTCAGTCTTATTTCTTGGGGCCACAAACTAGTTTGAGGTTTTATTTACGATCCTGTACTTATGCCATGCTACTTTCTGTATTTAAATTGTGCGAGGAGCACACTGTACTGTTTAGGAATTGTGACCCGTTTACGTGGTATCGACAGTCCCCGTTTGGGGATCTGCTGTCGTTTACCGCCGGCCCCACAAACCTTGGGTCCGTCTCGAAGCTTGCTTACTGCTATGGTGTACTTCAAGGGGTGGCCCCCTGAAATATTTCTGAATCCTGTGATTGTTCAGTCGTGAAAGCCTCGTTGGGTTTTGATTTGGTTTTTCCGAGGTTGATCGAGCGTGTGTTGCTATTGGTGCACCCCGGCCGAGTAAAACTTTCTGAAAGCCGTGTCCGCGGATATGGACGACTTGGAGCACAGTATCTCGATCATAGACAAGCATAACTAAAGTTTATTGCTGTAAATTTGACTTTATAATGACTAGTAATCAGCTTCACTATAATGGAATGGCTAATTAATACGCCCACAACTGCTTGTTTGAGTGTCGCCATACCATTGTACTGACTAGTAAATCTTGCAACTACAACGAATGGCTGAATAAAAGTACCAACAACTCCGGGTTTTGGGTTCATCTCATGCTATCTCAGATCTGATTAGTAATTGCTGCAACTATAACGGAATGGTTAACTAAAAGTGCCCACTGTTTACTTTATCAGGATGATTATCTAAACCTGACTAGTAATTGCTGCAACGATAACTGAATAAATAAAACTGCCAACGGTGTGAGTTCCTCGGTTGACTTCCTCGTTTGGTCTCGAGGGGGAAACACCAGGATGGTTTTGTTTGGTGTTAGCCTCAGGTTGGATCCGAATAGGTCACTCTCGCCCCTCTCTGATAACCGCCAGTTGTATCGAGTCTCTATAGGATGTTTAGTGCATGCTGCCGTTGCCGCTTCAGTCCACCATACCTATGTAGGCGAGGACCGCCGAATTCTAGCCTCGCCGTATACTGGCCTCAGTACTGACGCTCCTTCTTTTTCCTTTGCCCTTTGTCGGCACCCCTTTTGTTTAAGCAGGTTTTGAGATCGACGTCGTTAGCAGGGTTACCCTTCCGGCTTGGCCTGGGCAGGGTTATGGACGCCAGTGGTTATTCTTCAGGGCTCTTAGCCCCATTTGCATCTTGTCCGTAGCTGGACGCTATATCGTTTTAAGGTGATTTGGATCTTTGTATATTATATCTGTATTCTTGACTCCTTGAGCCGCTGCTATATATATCTGTTCTGTGGGTCCCATCGAGGACTGTTGTGTAATGTTATTACTTCGTTTTCCACCCGCACGAAAGTGCCTGGTGGGCACCTTTGAATCGTTTCTATGCGGGTTTGGCGAATTTTGCTAAAACTTGCATAGGTCCGATTCTGAGGGTGTTACAGTGGTATCGAGCTCAGCAGCTGCGATACCTTACAAGTCCAAATGTAGGATAACCTAGCTAACGGCCAAGTAGAGTGTCAAAACTATTTTAAAATCGGTTGGATAGTTCTGATTAGGTCTGATTTTACTCCTTACCCTCTGCTATTCTCCTCTCACCTCTACGCGTTTTGAATCTCTCATCTCGCTTCGAGTCCGTGGATTTCGTGGTTGGGTTTCCGTCGTACCTTCGTTTCGCTTTCTCCCTTTGTAACGGAGGTGCTACGATCATCAATCTGCAACTTGTCCACAGCCCTACATCCGATCTTTTGTTCTTGAGCTCTTTATCCATATGTGTTCCTTGCTGGATATCAGTGTCGTTGGAAAACATATGAGAAGGACGAGCGTTGGTGAAGTTGGGGTTAACCTTGAGCATGTGTTGTTCATGCCAATGGAACCATCGCGGAACCTAATCATTGTGTCTTTCATACGATTTCTGCTGGCAGCATTCCTTTGTTCCGGATACCACCTATGAAAACCTTCAGTCTATATCTCGAGAGTTGAGTTGCCTGATTCTCCTACCCATGTATAGAGTTGATAGTTGTGTCCGGGATGGACTGATCACCCTACCCGACTCTTACTGTTCGCTCTGTACATCGAACTGGTGGATCAATGTAACTTCTCCCTCTTCTAATGGAAGTTAGAGGTGGCCTTATCGTTTGATACCTCTATCTTCGTCCTTTGTTTCTCCGGAGTGTTCTCTCGACGATCAGAGATACCGACCCTTTGTTGGTGGTGTCGCCGATTTCAAGATGGCGGATGAACTCTTGTTAGTGGTGTCGCGAGGATCTACAGCCGGCCAAGGATCGATCACGACCTTCCTTCCGGTACCATGAGGCGGATCTCGAGGGCGAGATCCCTTGTTAGTGGTGTCGAATTGTGGCATCCCGCAAAAACCACTACTAGAAAATCGCGTTGAATTTGTGCATTGCATCGTCATCAGCATGCATTGTTTGCCTAAAACTATTTTCGGAAAACCCGGGTTGTTTTCTAAAAACGCCCCGACTTTTATTCAAACGCCAAACCCCCGGATGTTCCGGATATTTTGTTTGTCTAAAACTAGTTATAAAAGCTATTTGAAAACAAATAAAAATATTAAATTATTTTAGTGGGGCAGTCGAACGGGCCGAGTAGACCCGAACGACCGCCCCAGAAATTAAATCGGTTCACCAAACCAGCCCCACTAATCCTATTCCTACCAACTAGTCTACCCACACCCCTTGGCCACATCACCCCAACCAATCGGTGTTCGCCACGTCACCTTGCCCAACCCCCCAACCAACCAGAGGCAGCCACCTCATCACCCGCCCCTCTCTCTTCCTCTCTCTCTGGGTCCCACCCGTCCTCCACAACCACCCACCAGCCCTCCAGCGGCAGACGATCCTCCTCCTGGTCAAAGCCCCACCCCAACACCAACTCCCGCCACTGGGCCAATCCCCCACGCCTGCCACGCCCTGTGAGCCCCCGCTCCCCGGCCCCACCCCCGCATCTCTTTCCGCGCCCGACCCCACACCCCCCACCGACCCGCTCCCTCTCTCTTCTTCTCTCTCTCTCCCCGCGTCCTTTTTCTCCTCCGACGCACCACCTCCCATCCGCCTCGCCTGCTCCGCCGGAGGCCGCCGCCTCGCCTCCTCCTCCGCCCATGACCACCTCCCCATCCCCGCTCTCTGCGCCTACCCTCCGCCGGCCCCGCTCCTCCCGGCCACCACCGCCGTCCCCGACTAAGCGCCCAGGCCTCTCCTCCCGCTCCTCGCCGGGCGCCGCATGCCGCCCCATCCGCGCCTCCGCCCGCCCGGCCTCACGAGCTGCCGCTGCCTGCCCCACCTGCGTTCGCCCCGAGCCGCGTCGGCCCCTTCTGCGTCGCGCCGTCCGCGCCGCACTGCTCTCCTCTGCGCCGCCGCCGCCGTGCTTTCGCCTCACCACGTCGACCATGGCCCTCTCCCTCGGCAGCCGCCGCCGACGCCGCCTGCGGCTCCGCCCGCCGCCTCCCCGCCTCGCCCGCCGCCCGGCCCGCGACGACCGCCGCCGCCGTCCTGCGTCTCCCGCCTCGGCCCCTCCAGCACGCGAGCTCGCCCCCCCAGGCGCATCTCCCCCGTCGCCTCGCGCGGCTCTGCCGACCGCGCGCGGATGATCCTGCCGCCGGGCCCCGTCCTCCGACTGCAGCGCCGCCGTGTCTGCGTCGTGAGGACCCCTGTCCAGGAGGTTGTCCCCCTCTGGCTAGTGCACGTCCGCGCAGCACCCAACTCGAGCTCCCCCTTTTGCCATCTGCCCAGTCACGTTTTGACCTCGCATGTGGGCCCAATGCCGCTAGATCTTCGCTGCTTGTCGACGAAACGAGTACCCGGCGCCGCTCCAAGATCCCCTTCACGGAGTTGTTGACCCGAGGGCCGGCAAGATCGCCACGGATGCGACAAGTTCTCCATCACGGAGCATCAAGACCGCCTCACGAACCGAACCCTCGGGACCGCCAAGTTCGCCGAGACCCTAGACGCAAGATCTCCTTCATGGGACGATAAGTACTCCGACATGGGCCCGATTGGAGCGAACCCGAAGACGGTAGGTGCGACAAGTTCTATTTCACGGACATCGAGTGCCAAGATCGCCACAGAGAACAAGTTGTCGAGACCACGAGGACCCGCCCCGAGACGAAGACCGGATCCGACAAGATCGTCAGCGACGACAAGAACGGCACCGACGAAACAAACCCGATGCGCCCGACGCAACCAAGCCCTTCTACCAACGCCAAGACCTACCCCGATCCGAAGACCCTAACCCTGGACCCTGAGACCGAACCCTGAACCCCGGAACCAAGATCGCCGAACCCTAATGTGTGAACCTTTTCCCGAGCCCTATTTCATAAATGCTAAATATAAAACTTGACGCATCTTAATTGTTCATGCATGCATATGGTCTTGTGGTTTGGGGGCCTTATGCCGATTCACCTAATAATTAAATATGGGGCCCATATGCGGGCAAATCTAGTCTCATATTGGCCTCATTTAAATTTGTGTAGCGAACCGGTGCTATCTTTTGCCATGTTATAACAACAGCTAAATTGCGGGGTAGCTAAACAACTTGCACCATCTAATTAATTGTCGGGACCCCGGTTCCGCTTAATATGACCTAATTGCATCGCACCTTTGCCACGTCATCCAACATGCATGCATCATGCCGATCTTCTGCCGTTGTATTAAATATTGCACCCGGTGTTTATTCTAGTGTTTTGCTTCTTCGCGGATAAGGCCGTTGAGTTGATGTGAGCTTCGCCCCGATCTTCGGTTGAACCTTCGGCAATGTTTTCGTAGCATCTCCCTTTCTACCTATCTTACTTTTATAGTATTTATTCCCTCCTGTTGATCTATTGCTATCTGTGTTGCGATGCTCTAGTTTTCGTACCCGTGATATCCCTTGCAGCCTTATATTGCCATGGCCACCTCCTATTACCTGTTGTTTGGTAGATAGCTGGACTTGCGCGTCGTAGTCGCTTGCTCAAGTGCGGTTGCGTTTCGCCATATGCCACAGTTGCTGATGTATTGCCGCATGTTGATGTTGGAGATGATTCTAGTTTTACTTATCGTCACTTTAATTCCTGTTTAACAACTAAAACTGAAATAAGCAGAGGCATCGGTGGGTGATAGAAAATATTTGGTTTCCGAACGCCCACTTGTGTCCCGTAAGACCCCGAGTACTTGATACCTGTTCCTTGATTTATCGCGCTATCCACATCCGGGAGGTATATGGGACCCCCGAGCGAGCTTGATTCATCTTATTTCTTGGGGCCACAAACTAGTTTGAGGTTTTATTTACGATCCTGTACTTATGCCATGCTACTTTCGTATTTAAATTGTGCGAGGAGCACACTTTGTCTTTTAGGAATTGTGACCCGTTTCGTGGTATCGACATCCCGTTTGGGGATCTGTTCGTTCACGCCCCACAAACCTTGGGTCCGTCTTGAGCTTGCTTACTTGCTATGGTGTACTTCAAGGGTGGCCTGAAATATTTCTGAATCCTGTGATTGTTCAGTCGTGAAAGCCTCGTTGGGTTTTGATTTGGTTTTTCCGAGGTTGATCGAGCGTGTGTTGCTATTGGTGCACCCCGGCCGGGTAAAACTTTCTGAAAGCCGTGTCCGCGGATATGGACGACTCGGAGCACAATATCTCGATCATAGACAAGCATAACTAAAGTTTATTGCTGTAAATTTGCCTTTATAATGACTAGTAATCAGCTTCACTATAATGGAATGGCTAATAATACTGCCCACAACTGCTTGTTGGAGTGTCGCTTGCGACCATTGTACCTGACTAGTAAGTATTGCAACTACAACGGGATGGCTGAATAAAAGTACCAACAACTGCTGGGTTTGGGTTTATCTCATGCTATCTGTATCTGATTAGTAATTGATGCAACTACAACGGAATGGTTAACTAAAAGTGCCCATCGCTTACTTTATCGTGATGATTATCTAAACCGACTAGTAATTGCTGCAACGATAATCGAATAAATAAAGCGCCAACGGTGTGAGTTCTCGGTTGACTTCCGTTTGGTCTCGAGGGGAAACACGGGATGGGTTTGTTTGGTGTTAGCCTCAGGTTGGATCCGAATAGGTCACTCTCGCCCCTCTCTAATAACCGCCAGTTGTATCGAGTCTCTATAGGATGTTTAGTGCATGCTGCCGTTGCCGCTTCAGTCCACCATACCTATGTAGGCGAGGACCGCCGAATTCTAGCCTCGCCAGATATCGCCTCGATCGACGCTCCTTCTTTTCCTTTGCCCTTTGTCGGCACCCTTTTGTTTAAGCAGGTTTTGAGATCGACGTCGTTAGTGGTTACCCTTCCGGCTTGGCCTCAGGGTTATGGACGCCATGGTTATTCTTCGTGGCTCTTAGCCCCATTTGCATCTTGTCCGTAGCTGGACGCTATATCGTTTTAAGGTGATTTGGATCTTTGTATATTATATCTGTATTCTTGACTCCTTGAGCCGCTGCTATATATATCTGTTCTGTGGGTCCCATCGAGGACTGTTGTGTAATGTTATTACTTCGTTTTCCACCCGCACGAAAGTGCCTGGTGGGCACCTTTGAATCGTTTCTATGCGGGTTTGGCGAATTTTGCTAAAACTTGCATAGGTCCGATTCTGAGGGTGTTACAGGAGAGGAGACGGCAGGGAGGGGAGCCAGGCGGCAGCGGCGTTGCTGCGTGCAAGGAGGAGTCGAGCGAGGGGAACGCGTGAGGGAGTGGGGAGAGATCGAGAGGGAGAGACAGGTGGGGCCCGAGAACGGGATAGGGGAGCGTGGGCGGTTCGTCTAGGAGCGGGGTGGGCGTGCCGCGGGCAGGAACTGCCTTGCGTGTGACCAGGGTGGGGTGGGTGTCGGCTGGATGGGTAGGAGTAGGTGGGGTATTAGGGTTTGGGATCCAGGTCTTTGGGGTAGTAGGCTGGCTAGCCGGGCTTTTGGGCCTGGCGGGCTGCCTCCCCCTAGATTAAAAAAAAGGTTTTTATTACTTAATTATTTAAAACAAAATACTTTACAATTAGATTTTAGACAAGCTAAATATCCGGATCGATCGGGTTTTTGTTTTGAATTAAAAGGGAATGGATTAAGGTAGAAAACAAAATAAGGCTTTTAGTAAAATAGTTTTAGACAAAAAGATGCATGCTGATGACGATGCTCAAATGCAATGTGGCATGATGATATGAGCATGCAGTCAGGATGATGCAATGCACAAAAACAACGCGATTTTCTAGTAGTGGTTTTGGCGGGATGCCACACTTGAAAATATGTTTGTGCTTGTAGCTTGAAAATAATTGTTAGTAAGAATTGGTAAGAATTTATCATGTACTTTGTTAGCAATAGAGATTATTGCTCACATAGAGATGCCCATTTGTTAGTAATAATTTGGTAGGAATTCCTCATATACTTATTAGTTTTAAACTATTGGAACCTTGGTCACATAGAGATGCCCACATAGGAACTAAGGTTTATAAAATAAAATTAGCTCACAAAGAGATGCCCATATAGGAAGAATGGTTTATAAAATTAGCTCACAAGGAGATGACCATATAGAAAGCACTTTATTCATATTAGTAGGTGGTTTATAAAATACTCACATATTTAGTTGTACTTTCTTTTTTTATCTAGGATGTCGGAATCAAAAGAGGAATAAACTCGTACACCACCCCATGTACAAACCGGGTTCATCGAAGGCATGTCGCTTCTTGAGCTGGCGTATGATAAGCATCACCGTGGCTACATGATCGCCGAGGGGACCAAGGTAGGAAAAATAAACCCCTCCAATTCATGATATGTTGCTCAAGTTGAATGGCCATGTTATAATAGAGCTTGTATGTGTGTAGCCTCTTGTTCCTCTATGACTGAGGTATCACAGGTATTTCCAAGAGATGATGTCATACAATGATCGGTACACGGTGCACATTCGAGGGCTAGAACTGCTCTCATTCATCCATATGGTCAACCGTGGTACACCACATATGAACCCTGCTGCCATCACCGTGCTTGTCGACCGGTGGAGGCCGGAGATGCATAGTTTTCACCTCCATACCGGTGCGATGACCGTGACTCTTCAGGACATGTCCATGATCCTTTCACTCCCTATCCAGGGGGATCCTCTCTTCATTAACACATCCTATGACAACTGGCGTGACCGAATGCCTGACCTTACTGGTGGTAAGTGTCCTGGTGACACTATAAACTTAAAGGAGGGAAAACTGAGAGTCACAGCCGGGGAAACTTTCAAGTGGTTAGCATAGAATTTTAGCACCTGTCCTGAGAATGCTAGTGAGGAGGAGATTATTATATATGCACATGTGTATGTGTGGTATGCCATCATGAAGACTATATTTCCTGATGGTAAGGGCAACATGGCTCACTAGCACTGGCTGAAGATGTTGTGCTGGTATCACGGCATATGCCATGGGTAGGCTAAAGTTGGGGCCGATGGACGTGGAGGAATCCGGGGAGCAATGATGCAGTGAAGACCGCACTTGTAAGAACAAAGAGAAACACAACATATCTAGGGTAGAGAGTCTCATATTGAGATAACACCTCTTTCCCTACATCTAGTCTCATATTGAGATAATACTTGTGGCTACAATGATGCTCCTTGAGCTGTATTACCTATGCCTCTATCTAGATCTCTCTATGAGAGTGGAGGAGGAAGAGAGAGGGAGAGCTCCTAGCTTGCACAGAGGAGAGGAGCCCTTCAGGACCTCCTTGATAACGATCCCCCTGGTGCTCCTTATAAAGGGGAGACCAGGGTACAAGTCTTGTTCCCTACGATTGGCATCTAGAAGGCATATTCCCAGCATCTTCCTAAGATGCTCAGCATATGCCTTGGCATCTTTGGAGATGTCAGGCATATTCTCTAGTATCTCCTTAGATGCCAATGGCATATTCCATATAGAATGTGTCGGTCTGAGCCATGGGCGTCCCAAGACTGGCACGGTACTGGCGAGCCTTGTATTGACTTGATGACGCGTCGCTGTAGTGATCGAGGGAGCTTCAGGAGATAAATATGGGGACGTACGGGGTGAAATACTTCGGCCCGGATGCCCCTGACGAAGTGGCATCTCGGCCTTCTTCTTAGCTGATTCAGTCTGGTCTTATTTGCTGGAGATAAAGGCCCAGCCGGATCATTTTTGGTCTCAGCCGAATTAAATGACTTGGGGCCCATCCGGGTCTTGCATAACTCGGCCCAAGAGGCGTGGCAGGAGCCCAGGCAGAGCTACAGATTGGTCCGGCGCCTGCATGTCCGCGGTGGGCCAATTCAGTCGGCGTCGGCCCACCCAGATTAGTTAAGGAGGACCGGTACTGTGAAAATGCCGAAGGAGGCCTCGCGGTGGGCTGCGCTTCTCCTACCGGCCCACCCGTGGGAAGATCTCCTGGATGCTGAGGGACTTCAGCCCGCGGTGGGCTGCTACGGCCGATGTCGGCCCACCCGGGTTTCTCCTCTTGGCGCACTGTGGCATGGTCCAAATGGTGCGTTGGCGAGAAATGGCGACGAAGTGGAGTTGTGGGCGCGTTGACCCGACAGTGGTTTGAGTCAGCGATAGTTGGTGGGAACGGAGGGAGTTCAGGGAGATGGTTTGGCGGGATGGGCCAGATCTGAGGTGATTCGTCCCACTATGGCCGAGTGGAGGTTGATTCGGCCTACAGGTGCTGTTTCGGCCTAGGAGGAATATCAGAATTGGGTCAAATTAGCTGTAATTCGGCCCAGGGTCACTTTCTCCCTTTTCTCTTTTATATTTCTTGCTTTAATTCCTCATATCTCTATATTCTTCTATGGAAATGTTCACTATTCTCTAGAGGTCTCTTTATACCTCAACTCTAGGGTACCTGGGGTTATATCCCCGACATTAGTCCCTGAGTGAAGGTGGGATTCGTAGAGTCGCGCATAGGCTTCCTAATAAAATATTCCCTAGGTTGTTACGTAACTTTTTTGGGTAAGTCTTGATATTTGGCTTTCATGCTCATTAGTCTTTTAAGCCCTTCGGGTAAGCTATAACTTCTAACCTTCTTGGGCACTAGTCTTTTAACCCCTTTGGATAAGTTATGACTTCTGGCCTTTTTTGGCACTGGTCTTTTTGTAGGGGTTCGTAGCATGGAAAACAAAAAAATTCTACCGCATACAAACAAACAAGCCAAGATCTATCTACTAGATTCCAAAGTGTTTAACGAGAGCGGATTCTCGTGGGTGATGTAGTTGTACTCTTGCCGATCTCAAGATCGTGTAGACGATCCTTCCCAAGGCTGCTAAGCGCTCCCCGCATCGGTCACACATTCGGTACTCGATGAAGACCTTCCTCTCCTTGTTCCAAAGAAAACAGAGGTTGTAGCACTCTCCTCGCGATTCCCAAAAGACAACGGCGTGGTACCGGAAGTAGAGGGGAGATCTCGCAGGGCTTCGCCTTAAGCCGGAGCGATTATGGTGGACTATGAGAGAGGCCTTGGCGATCTAGGCTATAGAGGCACCAAGGAGAGAGGGCTAGGCCAGCGGCTAGGGCAAGGGGAAAGCCCCAAGTCGGCGGCTAGGGTTTGCCCTAGGGCGGCGGCGGCTGCAAGAGGGGCCGGCGGCTAGGGCTAGGGTTTTAGTGGGGCAAGGTGTAGGTCTAGAGGGGCAGCCCTGCCCCTCCTTTTGTAGGTGGGAGGGCGCCGGCCAGGGGAAGGGAGTCCTCCCCCACTCGGCCTCCAAGGCCGGCGGGTGGAGGGAGAGGAACTCCTCCCCAAGTAGGTTTCCTACTCTCCCTCCACCAAGCAAACTTGTCGTTTCACTTTTCAAATTGGGGTTTGACTTTTCAAACTAGGATTTGATTTATCCCTTTATTTTTCTCAGCGCTGACACCTAGTACATAATGCAACCATTCCACTTGTTATGACCCATTCATGTACCCTTCCCCTCCGGAGTGCCGGACCTTCCGGACCCTTCTAGAACATTCCCGATGAAAACACCGGAATCATTCTCCAACCCCGAAACAGGACTTTCCTTATATGAATCTTATTCTTCGGACCATTCCGGATCTCCTCGTGATATGTCGGATCCCATCCGAGACTCCGAACAACATTCGGTCTCTCACTCATCATTCCATAACTACTCAACAACATCGAATCCTTAAGTGTGTCTCCCTACGGTTCATGAATTATGCGGACATGATCGAGACACTTCTCCGAAAAATAACCAATAGAGGAATATGGAAATTCATATGGCTCCCACATATTTCTACGATTACTTTGCGATCGAATGAACCACTTACATACGATACCAATTTCCCTCTGTCTCATGATAGTTTACTTATCCGAGGTTTTGATCGTCGGTATCTCTGCATACCTAGTTCAACCTCGTTACTGATAAGTACTCTTTTCTCGTTCCCGTGATATGTGATCCCTTGTGATCCAGTCATATGCTTGCAAGCCAATTGGATGACATTCAACCGAGAGGGCCCAGAATATATCTATCCATCATATGGATGGACAAATCCCACTCTTGATTCATGTGTCTCAACCCATACTTTCCGAACACTCAATGCCACCTTTATAACCACCCAGTTACGGTGTGGTGTTTGATGTCATCAAAGCATCCTTCCGGTGATGGTGATATGCATGATCTCATGGTCGAAGGAATTAGGTTACTATGTATCAGAAAGCATATAGCAATTGAACTATTAAAATGTCTTGATCTTTATGCTACGCTTATCTATAGGAGTATGTCCATCATACCATTCTCCTAACGATATGATCTTGTTGTTAATAACATCTCCATGTTCATGATAGGGAAACCAAAATCATTTATTAACCAACAAGCTAGTATTATGAAGAGGCTTTTACTAGGGACTCTAATTTAGTTTACAAATCACACAAGTATTAATGTTTCCTTGTTAATACTATTATAGCATGAATGTAAACATTTATCATAAACACAAAGATATAATAATAACTACATTTATTATTGCCTCTAGGGCATATCTCCAACAGTCTTCCACTTGCACTAGAGAACTAATCTAGATTACATGGTAATATACCGAACACCCATGGCAATTTGGTGCTGGTCATGTTTTGCCCTCGGGAGAGGTTTAGTCAATGGATCCGCAACATTCAGATCTGTGTGTACTTTGCAAATCTTTATGTCACCATCTTGGACATGTTCTCGAATAGCGTGAAAACGTAGCTTGATGTTAGACCCCTCCTTTATAAAGGAAAGGATCCCTGTGATTGCAATGCTAGTCCCTGGATCAATGCTAGCATCCACAGTTTAAGATGAAGTACACAGATACAAAGGTCGTTTATTACATTCATTCTAGAGATAAAACATAGTCTTTTACAACTCAGGGCCAAAGGCCTAATACAAGAGTTTAAGGAATAAGTAAATAAACATAAGTCTTCATCTTCATGTGCCACAGGCAAGCATGTTGAGTATAGACTCATGACTCCTACTCATCATCGGATTAACCTGCAACATCACAAGTTACAGCCACAGAGGGTCAATACTTTGGAATAGTATTGGAAAGTGATACCTTAGTATATTTAAGTGGACTATATTACTACATGCATTTGGCTATGTGTAGCTTGGCTTGCTTTGCTTGAAAATAGGTTTTTCCTATTAGTTGAAATCACTAAGTTTTTCTTTGTCCAAAATATTCCCAAGGAACCACCAATAGACATTGAGGTCCTTCACCCTTGTTCACCCACAAATTTTACTTAGAAGTTGGAGTGATGAGATTCTTGTAGCTTCCATGTCTTGATGCTCAAAGTGTCCATTGCCTTGGACTAGGCTAAGTACTTAGGTTTCGCATCTGCAGAGGTTGTGCACTTTCCCCACCAGACTTGGTTTCCCAAGACAGGACCTTTCAGAAGCCTTTCCTTAGTCAAATGGACGCACTCCAACCTATCATCCCAACTACCACCAACTGTCCAAATGACTAAGTTCTAGCAATCTATATGATCAAGGCAGAGCCCATATTGCCAAGTGGTTGCACTGTAAGCTTTCTCAACACTTGGCCTCCAAATCCCTTTGTGCCTGGGTGGCTTACCATAAGTGAGATACACAACCCAAGTCCATGGCCTTGTGTAACCACTCAACATAACCCATTCTTTCCATTCCACCCAGGAGGTTCATTTGACTTAGTGGTTTTATTAGGAAATTATAAGTCTCATGACTTAGAAATATTTTTCATAATGGTAAGTGTAGATTTTCACCAACCCTTGTTTGCTATATAGCTAGGCTAAGCATGGTAAGATAACTTAACTTAGGAAAATTTACCTAGCAATTCTACAATTGTACACTACTTAGGATTTCCCAACTTAGCATTAAGCAAAGATAGCATGTAAGACTTAGCAAAATATCTAATGCTAGTACAAAACATAGGATAGAAATATTCATGAAAATATCACTTGCCTTGGTAGTGGGGAGAGTAGCACTATTCACAATCACAATCACTAGCAAAATCTACACAAAAATTATAGCATACAATTACACACAATTTTATACAATAAAAAATAATATGAATGCATGTATGCAAGAATTTACCAAGTCGTAATTTTTGAAAATTCTACCAAGCATGTGCATGATAATGAAACACAACAGCACACAAAATTTGCCAAAACAAACTTATTTAACACTAAAACCAATTACCAAAACAAATCTATACTCAAAATAGATTTAAACATTATTCCACAAATAAAGTCATTTTAATGGTTACTATTTGTTAAACAAATTGGATATTCAGAAAGGTTTTGTTTCACTGAATCCAACGGTATAAAGTTTGTAAAATTCTAACGTGGCATTCAAAAGTTATAGCAGTTTGAAGTTTGGATCTAAATCAGGTTTTAAATTCTGTTTTTGAATTCATCCTAGCCACGCGTCGCAACCTCACTGGCGCGTACCGGTTCGCGCAGATCGAGCTCTGCGGACCGCACGATATAAATGAGATCTGGCGGCTCAGACACACGCGTACCCCTTCGTCCTACTTCTATTCTACGCCACAGGATCTAGATCCAACACTCCCAAACATTCTGACCACACTCTGGCGGCGCTAGCGGCGCTGACCGGCGGCGGCGAGTCATACTACGGTGGCGTCGGCGTTCTAGATCACCCCAGGAAGCAGGGAGGTGCTTACCAGATCCGCAAGGTCGTGTTGAAGCTTGTCGTGGTACTGGTTTGCGGAGGGGCGCTCGTAGATGGGCTCTGGATCTCGTCGGAGTTGCGTCTGGCGTCGGGTGGATGTTGTCGGAGTCGTTGCCGAGGCTCCGCGTCGCCCTAACACGAATCAGGGGGTTCAGGAGGTGCGCAAGACAATTGCGAACAAGCTCGTGTGAAGGAAAAGGAAAGGGGTGCACGGGACTTACTGAAATTGGTCGCCGGAGTTGGGGTGGTCGTCAGGTGCTTACGGCGTCAAGCGAATACGGCGACCTGGGGAAATACAGGATGAGCTAGTGGGGTCAGGAGGTGCGCCAGGAGATTACAAAGTGGCTCGAACAATCCAGAGGGGAAGGGGCGCACGGAGCTCACCTGAATCGATCGCCGGAGTTGGCTCGGTCTGCGGCGGTTTTGAGCGAGTCGTGGGCAGCCTGGTGGCGTGAGTGCAGAATTGGCTGGGGGAAAATGACTGCGAGGAGGTGGGGATCTTATAGCCGGTGCCTCGACAGGAAACGCCCGAGGTTTAATGCCCATTTAAGCCGCGCCATTACCAGCAGTGACTGCAGCTGCGACGTGGTCGCGGGCGTGGTTTGGGGAAGACGATGACAAATGTGGGACAGGCCCGCTCGTCCGATGTGTCTTAAATGGGGTGGAGTCCGTCTGCTGATGACAACTGCGTGTGCTCGCGTGTGAGAAAAGAAAAGAAACTCCCCGGCTGGGCTTGTTGGGCTGGGTTCGTTGCTGGGCCAGATATTTGGCGAGTGGCCTTTTTTTCCTTTGTTTAGTTCTTTTTCTTTTCTAATTCGATTTTCTGATTAGGATTTCAAATGGTTTCAAAAACAATTTGAATTCAAATTTTCCTGAGGTTTTGCAGGGGTGAATTGGTCTCAGAAATAGGTCAAAACTTGTGGGGCTTCCTTGCAAAGGCTTGATCCAACTTGGATTTCAAACAACAGAAGCTTTGCATCTGTTTTAAAAATGCTTGGAAAAGGTATTTTGAATTTCTTTCTAAATTACCCTTCTCTCCTAAACTTTCCAACAATGGGGCAAGCAAACAAGTTCCTAAACATTCAAGTCTCAAATGGTGTTGGTCTTTTGAATTAAATCTGTCCACATAAGATCATAACATCAAAAGCTTCTGTTTTTCTGAAATGATTTTGAGAAAATCCCTAAATGATGATGAATGCAAGGATGATATGAATGAGTTTTTGGAATATGAATTTAGGGATGTTACAAATCTAACCCCCTTAAGATGAATCTCGCCCTCGAGATTCGGATTGGCTAGCAAATAGGTGAGGGTGGTCTTTCCGAAGATCATCTTCTCTTTCCCATGTTGCTTCCTCTTCGGAATGATGATTCCATTGCACTTTGCAAAACTTGATAGTTTTTGTCCTTGTGACTCTTTCTGCGGTCTCAAGAATCTTGATAGGCTTTTCCTCATAGGTGAGATCACTTTCTAGTTGAACTTCTTCCAAAGGTATGGTATCCTTCAAAGATGATTCTTCCATCTCTGGGTGACATTTCTTGAGCTGACTCACATGAAACACATTATGGACAGCTGACAGAGATTCTGGCAATTCAACTTCATATGCAACTTCTCCCTTGCGACTTAGAATCTTGAATGGCCCAACATATCTTGGTGCCAACTTTCCTTTGACTCCAAATCTTTTCACTCCAAGTGGTGATACTCGAGATAAGCTCTATCCCCAACTTCAGAGGGTGACTTCTCTACGCTTAGAATCTGCGTAGCTTTTCTGTCGGGACTGTGCTATCTTCAATCTGTCCTTAACCAATTTGACTTTCTCTTCGGCGTCTTTGATAAGATCAGGTCCAAATAAACTCCTTTCTCCCACACCATTCCATAGTAATGGGGTGGTACACTTCCTTCCGTAGAGTAATTCAAATGGTGCCATTCCAATACTAGTTTGATAACTGTTATTGTAGGAGAACTCTGCGTAGGGCAGACTTTCATCACAACTTGCTCCATAGTCTAAGGCACATGCCCTCAACATGTCTTCTAGAATCTGATTAGTCCTTTCTGTTTGTCCATCAGTTTGAGGATGAAAAGCGGTGCTGAATTCCAACCTCGTTCCTAAGGACTCATGAAGCTGTCTCCAAAAGTGAGAAGTGAACTGAGTTCCTCTATCTGACACAATACTCTTAGGCACACCGTGAAGGCATACAATTCTGCTCATGTAGATTTTTGCTAACTTGGCACTTGTATAAGTTGTCTTTACGGGTATAAAATGAGCCACTTTAGTTAGGCAATCCACTACTACCCATATGGAATCATACCCTGACCTGGTCCTTGGTAATCCGGTAATGAAGTCATACCAATTTTTTCCCACTTCCATTCAGGAATAGGCAGTGGTTGAAGCAAACCCGCTGGTTTTTGATGCTCCGCTTTTACTCTGCTACACACATCACACAAAGCAATGTGTTCGGCGATGTCCCTCTTGAGATTATTCCACCAAAATCTTTCTTTCATGTCCATGTACATCTTGGTGTTTCCCGGGTGAATAGAATACGGAGAGTTGTGGCCTTCAGAAATCAGTTTCCTAACTCCGGGTCTTGTGGAACGATATACGCTTCCGTTCCATAAAGTACCTTGTTCGTCTATCTGGAAACTCTTAGCTTTCCCTAGACTTATATTTTCCTTAATCTTTTCAATTTCCTTATCAATCTTCTGAGCCTCTCGGATCTTGTCCAATAAAGTGGGTTGAACATCTAAGGACATGAGATGTCCTTCAGGCACAATCTCCAATCTGAGTTCTTTGAATTGCTTACACAAGTCATCTGGCAATTCTCCTTTGGTAAGGCCATTTACAAACGTCTTACGACTTAGAGTATCTGCTACTACATTTGCTTTACCGGGGTGGTACTGCAAACTTAAGTCGTACTCCTTGATAAGTTCTAGCCATCTCCTTTGTCTCATGTTGATTTCCTTTTGGGTGAAGATATACTTCAAGCTCTTATGATCGGTGAACACTTCACATCGCTTTCCCAAAAGGTAATGTCTCCATGTTTTGAGTGCATGGACGACAGAGGCTAACTCCAAATCATGAGTAGGATAGTTTACTTCATGAGTTTTGAGTTTTCTCGAGGCATAAGCTATGAATTTACCGTCTTGCATAAGTACAGCACCCAAACCTTGATGAGACGCATCACAATATACTTGGAAATCCTTTTCCAAATCTGGCAGACATAGAACTGGTGCTGTTACAAGTCTCTTCTTCAATTCTTGGAAGCTGACTTCACAACCTTTAGACCAAGTAAATTTCTTGTCCTTCTTTAACAATTCTGTCATTGGCTTAGCTACCTTCGAGAAATTTTCAATGAACCTTCTGTAGTAACCTGCTAAGCCGAGGAAACTACGAACTTCTTTCACATTCATGGGAGATTCCCATTCTGTCACAGCTGAAACTTTGGTAGGATCTACTGCCACACCATCCTTTGTCATAACATGACCAAGAAAACCAACTTCCTCTAACCAAAACTCACACTTGCTGAATTTGGCATAAAGTTTATGCTCTCTTAACTTTACAAGTATCAAGCGTAAGTGTCTTTCGTGTTCTTCCTTGCTCTTGGAGTAGACTAAGATGTCATCGATGAAAACGACCACAAACTTGTCAAGAAATTCCATGAACACCTTGTTCATCATATTCATGAAGTATGCTGGAGCGTTGGTTAAACCAAAAGGCATCACAGTGTACTCATACAATCCATACCTTGTGGTGAATGTTGTTTTAGGTATGTCTTGCTCTCTTATCTTGAGTTGAAAATAACCTGACCGGAGATCAATCTTTGAGAACACACATGCTCCTTCTAGCTGGTCAAACAAGTCGTTGATTCTTGGCAAAGGATATTTGTTCTTGATGGTTACCTCGTTGAGAGAACGGTAGTCAATACATAATCTTTGTGTTCTATCTTTCTTCTCTACGAACAAAACTGGGGCTCCCCAAGATGAAGAACTTGGTTGAATAAACCCTTTCTGCAACTGTTCTCCTAGCTGTTTCTTGAGCTCTTTCAGTTCATCAACTGACATTTTGTATGGTCTCTTAGCTATTGGTCCAGAACCTGGTACCAAATCTACCAAAAACTCCACATCTCTATCCGGTGGCATTCCTAGTAACTCTTCCGGAAATACATCCGGATACTCACACACAATTGGCACACTGTCCATGCTAACCCCCTTAAGAGAATTCAGCTTACTTCCCTTGGATTCAAAGTTAGATCTGAATTTTATTCTTTTTCCTTCTGGGGTTGTGAGTGTAACAGTACGATTAGCACAATCTAGTACTCCTTCATACTTAGCCATCCAATCCATTCCCAAAATTACGTCTAGTCCTTGGGAATCTAGGATTATCAAGCTCACTGGAAACTTATGCTTTCCAAACTCTATGACAAGATCCCGGCATCCAAGACTTACTATCATGTCTCCACCCGGAGAACTAACCTTTATTGGACAACCAATGTTTTCAGATGCAAACCCATTTCTATCAACAAATGCTTTTGATATGAATGAATGAGATGCACCAGTGTCAAAGAGTACAAATGCTAGAATGGAATTGAGTCTGAACTTACCAGCAACGGCATCAGGCTCTTCATAGACCTCCTCCACATTGATCTGGTTAACCTGTCCTTTCTGAAACGGATTTGGCTTGTTAGGTCCTTCGACTTTCTTCTCAGGGCACTCATTAGCATAATGCCCCAGCTTCTTGCACTTGAAGCACTCAACCTGACTGATGTCCTTTTTAACATGCTGACTTCCACTACCATTCCCACTGTGGTCGCTCTTATGTCCACTCTTGTGGTTCTTGTACTTATCATTGTCATGACTGCGATGATGCTTGTTTTCATGACGGTTGTGGTTGTGGTGCTTGTTGAATTTCCCATGTTTATGGGATCCTGAGCTGCCACTGTCATTATAGTGAGATCGTTTGTGAGACGATCCCGAGCTGTGCTTGTCGGAGTGTTTCCTCTTTCTACTCTCGACTTGCTTCATTTTACTCTCCAGAATAGCAGCCTTGTCACACAAAGACTGATAAGTTGGAACATATGCCATAGACAACTGTAGGTTCAGTTCATCATTCAAGCCCTCCAAGAACTTTTCCTTTCTTTTGGCATCTGTGTCAACTTCATCCGGTGCATAGCGCGCCAGATCGTTGAACTCTTCTATGTACTCAGCCAAGCTGCGGTGGCGCTGCTTCAGGTTGTGAAACTCCTTCTTTTTCAGACTCATCATTCCTGATGAGATATGAGCAGTGCGAAAGCCATCTTCAAAGATAGCCCAAGTCACCTCATCAATAGGAGTGGTGATTTGGAAGTTGTCCCACCATGTGGCGGCTGGTCCTTCCAACAGATGTGCTGCGAACCTGACTTTTTCAGCATCCGTGCAACCCACGGTCACTAAGTCCTTGTTCACAGAACGTAGCCAGTCATTGGCTACCATGGGATCAGTTGTTCCCGAAAACTTAGCTGGCCTCAGACGCAGAAATCTGGTGAGCATATCAAAACCCGGAGGGTTTTTGTTGTTGTTGTTGTTGTTGTTGTTGTTGGGGTTGTTGTTGTTGTTATTGGGGTTGTTGTTGTTATTCTGGTTTTGAATGAATGTTGTCATCATTTGCATAAGCTGTTTTTGCGCATTCATCATTTGTTGCATTTCCGGGGTGATGTTGTTGGGGTTGGGGTTTGCGCGATGGGGAGGCATCTGTGCATAGATGTTTTATGCACAATACATCATAAGCAAACATATAGCAAGAAACATAAGAATAAAAGTTCAACAACCACATAATAAGTTCATGAAGTAAAACACACAAGTGGCAAGCCATCCACATGTCGGATGGTCCAATAATAAGTGTACAATAACAAGTACGAATATGAAAGATAAATGAGTAGTCAAGTCTACTCATCAGCATCAATCTCCTCCTCGACGAAGGTAAGACCTGCGTTCTCCATCGCGGTCTTGTTCTCCTCAATCGTAGTGGTCAAGGAATCGACTTTGGCCTTGAGAGCCCTCTTCTGGGAGCGAAGCCTCTCAATAACCATCTGCTGCTGCTCAAGCTCGAAATCCTTGGACTTCAGTTCCTCGGTCATGTCCCGGATCTTCTTGTTCCTATCCTGGACGCGTTTCTCCTGACTCTTGAACTTGCGGTCCTGGGCCTCGAACTTTGTCTCCATTTCCTTGATCATCTCATCCTGCTGTGCGAAAAGCTTGTCCTTCTCGCGTAGCTGCACCTGAAGCTCGTCATTGCCAAGCATGACGTTCGTCCTATCCGTGTCCACGTGCCTGAGGAGAGTCTCTAAGTCCTGGAGATAGAGACGTATCGGCTCTGCCGCATCCCTCGAGTCGTCCTCAAAGTCGATGGACTCACCATCAACATCACGCCTTCCGAAGACGTGGAAGTGAGTGCCCCTAACCTGTCGGGAGTGAAGGCCTAATAGACGTCCTACCAGGTCCTGCATGACTACCTCCATGCCTCTCTCCCTGTCGTCGTGCATCAGCTTGAAGATGATGGCCTCTGTAGTAGGCTCAGTCTGGCGTCCTGGCTAGTTCACCTTGAAGCCCCAGAGGTCCTTCCTCTCGAACTTGGTGAGTGGGTACACCGTGATGGTGGGAAGAGGGAGATCGAGCAAAGTGGTAAGCTCAATGATACGGGGTCCGAAACGGGTAACCTGGAGCTCCTCAACGGTGCTGATGGTAATAGGCATCTATTTATAAGATTGAAAAGTTAGAACAACACAATTTAAGATAAATACAAGACAACCATCTCATACATAACCATGGAACACAAACATCACACAAGTCATGCATACATAAATCTATTACATCAATCAAGGTCCAACTTATTAAGGTATCATTTTGGAAAATAAGATGATAGATGGTGGTTCACTAACAAAGTGTGCTCATAGGCCTATCTCACTGGATTTGGTGGCTATCACAATGTTCCTAGAGGCAATCCACCTATCTTGTTCACATGATTCCATCACTAAGTCTATTATATCTCCCCTTAACTCTGTGGCTTCCAACTCTTGGGTAAGTTCCTTCTCTTTCTCTTAAGTCTTTTTGGAGGTTGAGCATTCTGCACTTGACTCTAGCACTTAGTTCTTTGATAGTCCTCCAAGCCGCATCTCTGGCTGACTCAAAGAATGTGGTGTGCATGGTAGTGTTGGTGTACATGCAGAATCCCCTTTCTTTGTGGTTGTCTTCCTTGTTTTTTTACAAGTGAAGTTGCACCCACCAATACTCCACTCCTTCATCCACCACTGGAAAGCCCTTGTACACAGCTGCACCATGTGCTTCCATTGCCACCATGAGGTCCTTGAGAATATTGGGAAACTCAGTTTCACACTCCAAGGTCATGGTCATGAGTGGTCCTTTCTTCACGGCTTCGTTGATGGAGTTCATCTACAAATGGGGTTGAGAATGAAAAGATTAGATAAGTTTTACGAGAAGAATAGACAAGTGTAGAAGTAGTTGAAAATTTTTCCTTAGTGTTTTTAAAATCCTAGGTCATAATCCTACAGGCAACACAGTGCTCTGATACCATCTGTTAGACCCCTCCTTTATAAAGGAAAGGATCCATGTGATTGCAATGCTAGTCCCTGGATCAATGCTAGCATCCACAGTTTAAGATGAAGTACATAGATACAAAGGTCGTTTATTACATTCATTCCAGAGATAAAACATAGTCTTTTACAACTCAGGGCCAAAGGCCTAATACAAGAGTTTAAGGAATAAGTAAATAAACATAAGTCTTCATCTTCATGTGCCACAGGCAAGCATGTTGAGTGTAGACTCATGACTCCTACTCATCATCGGAGTAACCTGCAACATCACAAGTTACAACCACAGAGGGTCAATACTTTGGAATAGTATTGGCAAGTGATACCTTAGTATATTTAAGTGGACTATATTACTACATGCATTTGGCTATGTGTAGCTTGGCTTGCTTTGCTTGAAAATAGGTTTTTCCTATTAGTTGAAATCACTAAGTTTTTCTTTGTCCAAAATATTCCCAAGGAACCACCAATAGACATTGAGGTCCTTCACTGTCACATCCCAAGATTTTCCAAATCTTGTAATGTGAAAATAAATGAATAAAATAAAACTTTGTTTGATTTTCAGAGCCAGAAGAAACTTTTGAATCCAATTGGAAACCTTCAAACCAATTTGAATCAAATAAAATCTTAAAGGGATTTTAAAATATAAACATTTATTAAAGGAAATTAAAAATGTTTTGGAATTACTATTTTGGATCTTTTAATAAAAGATTTGGTTTTCAAATATAAAGGTGGATTTATAAATAAAGATTATTTTATAAAGCCAAATTAAACCTTGGCCAAGCCTTTGAATTAAACATTTTGTTTTGAATAAAAATAACAAAGGTTTTATTTAAATAAATTAATAAGGATTTGATATCCAACTTTATTTAAATAAAAGGTTTTATCATTTTAATTAAAATATCAAACTTATTAAATTATTTTAAATAAGTTTTCTAAGTATTTTATTTTATTAATTAAAACCTATGGAAGTGTTTTGGCTTTATTTTAGATTTCAAAATATATATCTCAATAGAACAAATCCTATTTGAATTAATCACTAAAGCCCATTTTATTTAATTACTAATGGCCCCTTTAGAAAAAATGTTATTTTGTTTTAAACAAATTTCCAAATATTATATATTTCCCAAATTAAACCTACTGATTTGGTTTTGAAAATATTTAGGTTTCAAATAAAGATTTTATTAATAAAATCAAACTCTATTTGATTTAATAACTAAGGCCTATTTTAATGGACCCTATATAACAAATTGTTATTTTTATTTTAAAACAAGCTTTCCAAATATTCCTTAATTTAAAATACAACCTACTGAATGGTTCAAAATTTATTTAGTTCTCAAGTGGAGCTTTGAATTAAATCAAAACTATGGATATAATAATTGGAACATCCACTTAATTAAATAGTAATAGCCCCTATTATTAAAATTATTAATTTGAATTTGAATTTTGGTTCATGTTACTGAACAGAACTAATTTCAAAATTACAAGTTTGAGTGCTGTTTGAATTGATTTGAACCATGTTTGTTTGATAGAAATTTCAAAATAGAAATTGAAAATAGAAAAGGAAAAAGATTTAGACAGAAAAAAATGAAACGACCCATCTGGCCCAACTAAGCCCATTTCCCCCCTCACCCGAAGAAAACATTCCTCACTCTGTTTCTGACCCACACCGAGACTGACTGGTGGACCTCCCCCTTTCTCTCCTTTTCTCACTGACACCAGACCCCACCACCGGCCCTCTTCTTCCTCACCCGCCGCGGACCTGTTCCTCCCCTTTACTCGCCTCGCCATTTCTGGCCAAATAAACTCGGATGAATTCGTGTAAATGCGTGGTTAATTCTCCCCCTGGACCCTGTTGTCTTAATCCCCCTGGTCTCCTCTTCCTTCTCTCGTAGACCACACCTCACCGGAGCCCCCAGGCTGCGCAAATTGCTAGCGACAACACCCCTGTCCCCGACAACTTCCCCGGCCGATTCCGGCTGCCACACGCCACCCCTTGCCTCGTCGACCTAGCACACATACTCCACGCGTCCAGACGCATCCGTCCATACCAACCATTCACCTGCGGGCGCTCCAAAACATCGGCAACAACTCCACCTATACGCCGCCGTCGTCTGCTACTTTTCCGGCGAGTCCTCCAGGTAATATCTGACCACCCCCTTCCGTCTCGTTGATGCACACACGATCACCGACCCCGTACGCATCTAATGCAACTGTTATCTTGCTTTTCCGTGGCTTGTGTGGTCGCCGCCGACGAAAAACAGAGAAGCCCGACGCGGACACGAACTCCGGCGAGCGATTCAAGCCAGCGTAGTGCGCCCCTTGACCAACCGCGAGTACCTTGAGCTTCGCCGTGTTCTCCTGAGCCTGGTGAGCATCTCCTTACACTACCTTGCTTCCTGCTTCGCCAGCGCCGCCGCCAACTGGCCGCTCCGCCGCTCGCCGGTAACATCTCGCCGCCAGTTCCTGGCTAGTTGATAGGAACCGTCCGATCTTGATCCAGCGGCTAGGAAAGAAAATAAGCGAAGGGGTATCGAACGATCTGAGCCGCGCGATGTTAATTAAATCCAACGACCAGCGTCGCCCGATCAGGCCGAACCGGTATCGACCAAGAAATAACGCCGTGTCACCGCCGGTTTAAAAGCAGTTGAAATCTGATTATGTTATGATTTTCAAACCATTGTAACTTACAAACCACACGTCCAAATTTGGCAAATTTTATATCAATGGATTCAGGAGAACAAGCCCTAGCCAACTGTGGAATTAGTTTAGCAAATAGTATCTGTTTGTTTGCTCATTTTTGCAGATTCATTTGTATGCTTGTTTAGAGTATAAAAATTGTTTAAAATTGAATTTAAGGATAAAACCTTTGCAAATTGGATTGTTGTGACCTTACTGACCCTAGGAACCAACCCTTGGTATTAAAAATGATTTTTGTAAGATTTAGGTTGGATTACTTGACTTAGTCATTTTCTAGCCAAATAAAAAGAATGGTTTTTGTTATAAAAATGTTTATGGAAAGAAAACTTTAAGGAAATAGTTTGGACCAAACCTACTGACCCAAAAACACCAAGCTTTGCAATAGTAACTCATTTGGTGAACAACTTAAGAGTTTTGCCATAATAAAAACATTTTTCACCACATGAAATGATGAATGGATTTAAAAATAGTTTTTGGACAAAACCCTCTTGCTAATGACTTTGCCACTTTGGTAAATGAGCAATTTGGATCTTACAAAGTTTAGAAACCCCATAGAGACCCCTTTGCAAAATAAAACTATCTTGTGCATGCCCCCATGCATGAATTGGTTTCCATTGTCTTGTGTGTGTGAAATTGTTTGAGTGATTATTGGTTTGGAATGTAAATTGAATTAGTGTTTGCTTGTTTAACTTGTAGTGAAGTGTGAGACTAACAAGATCAAGGAGTGAACCACCATTTCCTACCAAAAAGGCAAGTGATGCTTCATACTTTCTATCCCAATACTTTCACTATGCATTAGTGATTTTGCTAAGTAAACTTGCATGGATTTTTCTAAGTATAGATCATGCTATAGGAAAACCTAATAGATGAATCCTTAGTAGGATTTTCCTAAGCTAAGATTCCTAATACTACCAAGCTTATCCTAGCTAATAGAAAACATGGGTGGAATATATATTCACACTATGGAAAAATATTCTAAGTCTGAGGACTTAGGTTTTGTTTAATAAAACAACTAAGTCAATGAACCTCGTGGGTGGAATGGAAGGATTGGGATATGTTGAGTGGTTCACAAGGCCATGGACTTGGATTGTGTATCTCACTTGTGGATGGCCACCCAGGAAACAAAGGGATTTGAGATGTCAAATGTTGAGAAGCTTCAAGTGCAACCACTTGGCAATATGGGCTCTGCCATGATCATATAGGTTGCAAGAACTTAGCCAAATGGACAGTGGGTGGTAGTGTTTGATAGGTTGGAGCAACGTCCATTTTGGTCTAAGGAAGGCTTCAAAGATTTTGTCTTGGGAAACCAAGTCTTGTGGGTAAAGTGCACCACCTCTGCAGAGTGTAAAATCTAAGTACTTAGCCATGTCCCTGGTAAAGGACAATTTGAGCATCAAGACATGGAAGCAATCAAGAATCTCATCATTCAAATTTCTAAGTTAAAACTTGTGGATTGAACAAGGGTTGTTTGAATTCTTCAATCATTGATGGAGAGATGGCTTGGTACAAGGATCTTGAAATCTTTGATTGAGAAAAATGATTTTGTCAAGCAAAAACCTAGTATTTTCAAAATGATAAGAAAAATCTGTTTTGAGCAATGCAAGCCTCAGCTCCACTTAGCCAAATGCATAAAGTTGATAGACTCCACAATACTACCTTAGTATCACTTGCCAATACAATTCAAATGTATTGACCCTTTGTGGCTGTAACTTGTATGTTGCAGGTTTGATTGATTTTAGTGAAGATTGATTGTTTAGGATTACAAAGTCTACAACCAACATTTTCCTGTGGCACTTTGAAGATGAAGGACCCCATGATTATAGTTATTCCGCTGCAATGTAATGTAATAGCCAAATGAGCTATGTATTGATGTAATAAAATTTATGTTATTCCTGGTTATAAAGTTATAATATGACCTTTGTTTCTTGATATTACATCTAAACTGTGGATGCTAGCTATTGATCCAGGGACTAGCATTATAAAACACAGGAGGAATCTACCTTATTAGGTTGAGACCCCTACATTCACCCTTGTTCATCCACAAATTTTACTTAGAAGTTGGAGTGATGAGATTCTTGTAGCTTCCATGTCTTGATGCTCAAAGTGTCCATTGCCTTGGACTAGGCTAAGTACTTAGGTTTTCCATCTGCAGAGGTTGTGCACTTTCCCCACCAGACTTGGTTTCCCAAGACAGGACCTTTCAGAAGCCTTTCCTTAGTCAAATGGACGCGCTCCAACCTATCATCCCAACTACCACCAACTGTCCAAATGACTAAGTTCTAGCAACCTATATGATCAAGGCAGAGCCCATATTGCCAAGTGGTTGCACTGTAAGCTTTCTCAACACTTGGCCTCCAAATCCCTTTGTGCCTGGGTGGCTTACCACAAGTGAGATACACAACCCAAGTCCATGGCCTTGTGTAACCACTCAACATAACCCATTCTTTCCATTCCACCCAGGAGGTTCATTTGACTTAGTGGTTTTATTAGGAAAGTATAAGTCTCATGACTTAGAAATATTTTTCATAATGGTAAGTGTAGATTTTCACCAACCCTTGTTTGCTATATAGCTAGGCTAAGCATGGTAAGATAACTTAACTTAGGAAAATTTACCTAGCAATTCTACAATTCTACACTACTTAGGATTTCCCAACTTAGCATTAGGCAAAGATAGCATGTAAGACTTAGCAAAATATCTAATGCTAGTACAAAACATAGGATAGAAATATTCATAAAAATATCACTTGCCTTGGTAGTGGGGAGAGTAGCACTCTTCACAATCACAATCACTAGCAAAATCTACACAAAAATTATAGCATACAATTACACACAATTTTATACAATAAAAAATAATATGAATGCATGTATGCAAGAATTTACCAGGTGGTGATTTTTGAAAATTCTACCAAGCATCTGCATGATACTGAAACACAACAGGACACAAAATTTGCCAAAAAAACTTATTTAACACTAAAACCAATTACCAAAACAAATATATACTCAAAATAGCTTTAAACATGATTCCACAAATAAAGTCATTTTAATGGTTACTATTTGTTAAACAAATTGGATATTCAGAAAGGTTTTGTTTCACTGAATCCAACGGTATAAAGTTTGTAAAATTCTAACGTGGCATTCAAAAGTCATAGCAGTTTGAAGTTTGGATCTAAATCAGGTTTTAAATTCTGTTTTTGAATTCATCCTAGCCACGCGTCGCAACCTCACTGGCACGTACCGGTTCGCGCGGATCGAGCTCTACGGACCGCACGATCTAAATGAGATCTGGCGGCTCAAACACACGTGTACCCCTTCGTCCTACTTCTATTCTACGCCACAAGATCTAGATCCAACGCTCCCAAACATTCTGACCACACTCTGGCGGCGCTAGCGGGCGGCGAAGTCAGACTACGGTGGCGTCGGCGTTCTAGATCACCCCAGGAAGCAGGGAGGTGCTTACCAGATCCGCAAGGTCGTGCTGAAGCTTGTCGTGGTACTGGTTTGCGGAGGGGCGCTCGGAGATGGGCTCTGGATCTCGTCGGAGTTGCGTCTGGCGTCGGGTGGATGTTGTCGGAGTCGTTGCCGAGGCTCCGCATCGCCCTAACACGAATCAGGGGGTTCAGGAGGTGCGCAATACAGTTGCGAACATGCTCGTGTGAAGGAAAAGGCAAGGGGTGCACGGGACTTACTGAAATTGGTCGCCGGAGTTGGGGTGGTCGTCAGGTGCTTACGGCGTCAAGCGAATACGGCGACCTGGGGCAATGCAGGATGAGCTAGTGGGGTCAGGAGGTGCGCCAGGAGATTACAAAGTGGCTCGAACAATCCAGAGGGGAAGGGGCACACGGAGCTCACCTGAATCGATCGCCGGAGTTGGCTCGGTCTGCGGCGGTTTTGAGCGAGTCGTGGGCAGCCTAGTGGCGTGAGTGCAGAATTGGCTGGGGGAAAATGACTGCGAGGAGGTGGGGATCTTATAGCCGGTGCCTCGACAGGAAACGCCCGAGGTTTAATGCCCATTTAAGCCGCGCCATTACCGGCAGTGACTGCAGCTACGACGTGGTCGCGGGCGTGGTTTGGGGAAGACGATGACAGCGTGGGAGGCCCTTCGTCGGCGATGTGTCGAAAATGGGGTGGGTCCGTCTGTCGATGACAGCTGCGTGTGCTTCAAGGTGAGAAAAGAAAAGAAACTCCCCGGGTGGGCTTGTTGGGCTGGGTTCGTTGCTGGGCCAGATATCTGGCGCGTGGCCTTTTTCCTTTGTTTAGTTCTTTTTATTTTCTAATTCGATTTTCTGATTAGGCTTTCAAATGGTTTCAAAAACAATTTGAATTCAAATTTTCCTGAGGTTTTGCAGGGGTGAATTGGTCTCAGAACTAGGTCAAAACTTGTGGGGCTTCCTTGCAAAGGCTTGATCCAACTTGGATTTCAAACAACAGAAGCTTTGCATCCGTTTTAAAAATGCTTGGAAAAGGTATTTTGAATTTCTTTCTAAATTACCCTTCTCTCCTAAACTTTTCCAACAATGGGGCAATCAAACAAGTTCCTAAACATTCAAGTCTCAAATGGTGTTGGTCTTTTGAATTAAATATGTCCACATAAGATCATAACATCAAAAGCTTCTGTTTTTCTGAAATGATTTTGAGAAAATCCCTAAATGATGATGAATGCAAGGATGATATGAATGAGTTTTTGGAATATGAATTTAGGGATGTTACACTTGATGTGCTTCAGCTTCTTGTGTGACCTTGGTTCTTGCGCATTGGCTATGGCGCCCATGTTATCACAGTAGATAGACATTGGGTCCAGCGCACTTGGAACCACACCGAGCTCTGTAATGAACTCCTTCATCCATATCGCTTCTTGTGAAGCCTCCGAAGCAGCTATGTATTCCGATTCAGTTGAAGATCTTGCCACAATGCTTTGCTTTGCACTCCTCCAGCTAACTGCTGCACCATTCAAAGTAAATACGTATCCAGATTGAGATTTAGAATCATCCGGATCGGTGTTCCAACTAGCATCGGTGTAACCATTAACAACGAACTGTTCATCACCTCCATAAGAAAGAACCATATCCTTAGTTCTTCTCAAGTACTTAAGGATGTTTTTCATCGCTGTCCAATGATCCACTCCTGGATCACTTTGATATCTGCTAATCAAACTAACAGCATATGCAATGTCGGGTCTAGTACATGGCATGGCATACATTAGAGATCCTATGGCTGAGGCATAGGGAGTCTTACTCATCCTTTCTCTATCTTTCGCCGTTGCTGTAGTTTGAGTTTTACTCAAGGTCGTATTGGGCAACATGGGCAAGAACCCTTTCTTGCTATCTTCCATTCCAAACCTCTTTAGAACTTTGTCCAAATATGTACTTTGTGACAATGATATTAGGCGTCTCGATCTATCTCTATACATCTTTATGCCTAATATGTAAGCTGCTTCGCCAAGATCTTTCATTGAAAAACTATTATTCAAATATTCCTTGACACTATTAAGAAGGTCTACATCATTCCCAATCAACAATATGTCATCTACATGCAGTATTAAGAATGCTATAGAGCTCCCACTCACTTTCTTGTAAATACAAGCTTCTCCATAAGTTTGTATAAAACCAAAACTTTTGATTACCTTATCAAAACGTTGATTCCAACTTCGGGATGCTTGCTTCAATCCATATATGGACCGTTGATGTTTGCATACCTTGTTAGCATCTTTAGGATCGACAAAACCTTTGGGTTGCATCATATACAACTCTTCATCAATGTCTCCATTGAGGAATGCTGTTTTGACATCCATCTGCCATATCTCATAATCATAATATGCAGCGATTGCTAACAAAATCCTCACAGACTTTAGCTTCACATCGTGAGAAAGTCTCATCGTAGTCAACTCCTTGAATTTGTCGAAACCCTTTTGCGACAAGTCGAGCTTTATAGACAGTTACATTACCATCAGCATCTGTTTTCTTCTTGAAAATCCATTTGTTCTCGACAGCCTTCCGGCCATCCGGTAAGTCCACCAAAGTCCATACTTGGTTTTCGTACATGGATCCAATCTCGGATTTCATGGATTCTTGCCATTTATTGGAATCTGGGCTCATCATCGCTTCCTCATACGTCACAGGGTCATCGGTGTTGTCCACCAACATGACACTCATAACGGGATCATACTAATCATGAGTGGTACGAGTTCTCGTTGACCTGCGAGGTTCTCTAGCAACCACAACCGAAGTTTCATGATCATCATCATTAGCTTCCTCTCTTATTGGTGCAGGCACCACAAGAACTTCTTCCGGTGCTGCGCTACTCGCAAGTTCGAGAGAAGGTTCGACAACCTCGTCGAGTTATACTTTCCTTCCAGTCACTTCTTTCGAGAGAAATTCCTTCTCTAGAAAATATCCATTTTTGGCAACGAAGATTTTGCCTTCGGATCTATGATGGAAGGTATACCCAATAGTTTCTTTTGGGTATCCTATGAAGATGCATTTTTCCGCTTTGGGTTCAAGCTTGTCCAGTTGTAACTTCTTTACATAGGCTTCGCAACCTCAAACTTTAAGGAACGACAATTTAGGTTTCTTCCCAAACCATAATTCATATGGTGTCGTTTCAACGGATTTAGATAGTGCCCTATTTAAAGTGAATGCGGCTGTTTCTAATGCATAACCCTAAAATGATAGCGGTAAATCTGTAAGTGACATCATAGAACGAACCATATCTAAGAGAGTTCGATTACGACATTCGGACACACCATTACACTGTGGTGTTCCCGGCGGTTTCAATTGTGAAAGTATTCCACATTTCTTCAAATGCTCGCCAAACTCGTAACTTAGATATTCACCTCCACGATCAGAACGTAGAAATTTAATCTTCTTGTTACGTTGATTCTCCACCTCACTTTGAAATTCCTTAAACTTCTTGAAAGTTTCGGACTTATGTTTCATGAAATAGATATACCCATATCTACTCAAGTCATCCGTGAAGGTAAGAACATAACGATAACCACCGCGCGATGCTACACTAATTGGACCACACACATCGGTATGTATGATTTCCAATAAGTCCGTAGCTCGCTCCATCATACCAGAAAATGGAGTCTTAGTCATTTTACCCATCAGACATGCTTCGTATCTTTCAAGTGATTCGAAATCAAGTGATTCAAGAAGTCCATCGGAATGGAGTTTCTTCATACGCTTCACTCCAATGTGACCAAGACGACAGTGCCACATATAGGTCGAGTTATCGCTCAATTTCAAACGTTTAGCTTCAATGTTATTAATATGTGTATTTCCACTATCGATATTCAATAAGAATAGACCATCTATCAAAGGTGCATGTGCATAAAACATATTACTCATATAAATCGAACAACCATTATTCGCGGACTTAAACAAGTAACCATCTCGCAATAAACAAGATCCCGATATAATGTTCATGCTTAACGCAGGCACCAAATAACAATTATTTAAGTATAACACTAATCCTGATGGTAGATGAAGAGGTAGCGTTCCGATCGCGATCACATCAACCTTTGATCCATTTCCTACGCGTATCGTCACCTCTATCTTCGCTAGCTTCCGTTTATTCTGCAGCACCTGTTTCGAGTTACAAATATGAGCAACCGAACCAGTATCAAATACCTAGGCACTACTACGAGTACTAGTGAGATACACATCAATAACATATATATCGGATATACCTTTCTTCTTGATGTTGCCATTCTTCAAATCCGCCAAGTACTTTGGGAAATTCCGCTTCCAGTGACCTTCTCCCTTGCAGTAAAAGCACTCAGTATCAGGATTAGGTCCATCCTTGGTATTCTTTGTCGGTGCAGTAACTTTCTTACCACCCTTCTTGAAGTGTCCCTTTTGCTTAGACTTGCCTTTCTTGAATTTGGTGGTCTTATTGACCATCAACACTTGGTGCTCTTTCTTGATCTCCACTTCTGCAGATTTAACATGGAGAAGAGTTCTAGCAACTGCTTGTTCATGCTTTGCATATTGTAGTTCATCACAAAGTTCTTGTAACTTGGTGGTAGTGATTGGAGGACACGGTAAATCCCCAAAGCATTAGGAATCACTATACCCAAGCTTTGGAGTTTGTTTGCGTGCCCAAACATCTTAAGCACATGCTCACTGATGGAGCTGCCCTCTTCCATCTTGTAGTTAAAGAACTTTTCAGAAGCCTCATAGCTCTCAACTACCGTGTGAGTCTAAAATATCAATTTGAGTTCAGGACAATATCATGTGGGTCTGAATTCTCAAACCTTTTCTGAAGATCCAATTCCAAACCATACAAGATAGCACACTGAACTGTGGAGTACTGATTCTTCCGAGTGAGGTAAACATTCTTTACTTCATCGGTAGCAGTAGCTGCAGGCGGGTCACCCAGCAGTGCATCCAACACATAGGTCAAATTACCAGCATTGAGGACAATCCTCAAATTGCGGAACCAGTCCGCGAAGTTGCTTCCATTGTTTTTCAACTTTTCTTTCTCTAGGAACGCATTAAAATTGATGGTAGGGGCCACCATTGATCTACAACATATTTGCAATAGTTTAGACTAAGTTTATGAAAAATTGAGTTCTAATTAATAGTTAAATTAATCTAGGTGAACTCCCACTCAAAACAATATCCCTCACATTGTTTTAGTGATCACAAGAACCAAATCCACCACATCAAAACCGATCATCACGAGAGTTGATGTAGCTTCAATGGCGAACAATCGACATGTTCATCATATCTACTATATGATTCATGCTTTACCTTTCGGTGATCCATGTTCCGAGACCATGTATGTACATGCTAGGTTCGTCAAGATCAAACCTTAGCTTCCGCATGAGCAAATCTGGCTTGCTCACGTTGTATACACTTGCAGAATCTAACACACCCGATCATCACGTGGTGCTTCGAAACAACAAGCTTTAGCAACGGTTCTTAATAAGGATGAACACTTTAGAACTTGAAATTTATGTGCATGAGGGATCATCTTATAATGCTACCGTCGTTAACTAAGAAATACAAGATGCATAAAGGATTAACATCACATGCAATTCATAATATGTGATATGATATGGCCTTTCTTCTTTGTGCTTCCGATCTCCATCTTCAAGCACGAACATGATCTCCATCATCACCTGCATTGCATCAAGGTCAATGATGCTGCTCCATGATTGTCGTCCACCAGCTTCAACTATTACAACTACTTTGAATAGACACGCGGGTCTTAACAGAAATTAAAGACAACCATATGGCTCCTGCCGGTTTCCAACTTACAATAAGGAACATTGCATACATCAAATATAATCACAATCATGGCCATATCACATCACAAAGACACCTCAAAAACAAAGTTAGACGCCTCTAATTTCTTTGCATATTTTACGTGGTTTGGGGCTTTCAATAAGTGTCGATCTAACTTACGAACAAGAACCACAACGTTGATGTTTGAACTATCAAGTGCCTGTTGTAAATTGGATCTATACTATAATGGGAGAGACAAACACCCGCAAAGCCACTTATGCAATACAAGTTGCATGCTGAGCGTGGAGCAAGTCTCATGAACGATGTCATGTAAGGTTAGCCCGGGCCGCTTCATCCCATCATACCGCAAGATGCAAAGTACACAAGAAGCAATTGATAATAAAAGCACCACCGCCCACAATGACCATTGTGTTCTACTCGTGCAATAGATCTACATATAGACACGGCTCTGATACCACTGTAGGGGTTCGTAGCATGGAAAACAAAAATTTTCTACCGCATACAAACAAACAAGCCAAGATCTATCTACTAGATTGTAGCAACGAGTCGATAGAATAACTCACCCTCGAAGATTCCAAAGTGTTTAACGAGAGCGGATTCTCGTGGGTGATGTTTTCGTACTCTTGCCGATCTCAAGATCGTGTAGACGATCCTTCCGGCGCTGCGTTCCGGCAGCGCTCCCGCAGTCGGTCACACGTTCGGTACTCGATGAAGACCTTCCTCTCCCTTGTTCCAGCTGGCAGCGGAGGTTGTAGCACTCTCCTCGCGATTCCGGCAGCACAACGGCGTGGTACTGGAAGTAGATTGGAGATCTCGCAGGGCTTCGCCTTAAGCCGGAGCGAGTATGGTAGACTATGAGAGAGGCCTTGGCGATCTAGGGTTTAGAGGCACCAAAGAGAGAGGGCTAGGTCGGCGGCTAGGGCAAGGGGAAATCCCCAAGTCGGCGGCTAGGGTTTGCCCTAGGGCGGCGGCGGCTGCAAGAGGGGCCGGAGGCGTCTAGGGTTTTAGTGGGGCAAGGTGTAGGTCTAGAGGGGCAGGCTTGCCCCTCCTTTTATAGGTGGGAGGGCGCCGGCCAGGGGAGGGGAGTCCTCCCCCAACTCGGCCTCCAAGGCCGACGGGTGGAGGGAGAGGAACTCCTCCCCAAGTAGGTTTCCTACTCTCCCTCCACCAAGCAAACTTGTCGTTTGACTTTTCAAATTGGCGTTTGACTTTTCAAACTTGGATTTGATTTATCCCTTTATTTTGCTCAGCGATGACACCTAGTACATAATGCAACCATTCCAACTTGTTATGAAAAATTCATGTACCCTTCCCCTCCGGAGTGCCGGACCTTCCGGACCCTTCTAGAACATTCCCGATGAAAACACCGGAATCATTCTCCAACCCCGAAACAGGACTTTCCTTATATGAATCTTATTCTCCGGACATTCCGGATCTCCTCATGACATCCCGGATCCCATCCGAGACTCCGAACAACATTCGGTCTCTTACTCATCATTCCATAACTACTCAACAACATCGAATCCTTAAGTGTGTCTCCCTACGGTTCGTGAATTATGCGGACATGATCGAGACACTTCTCCGAACAATAACCAATAGAGGAATCTGGAAATTCATATGGCTCCCACATAGTTCTACGATTACTTTGCAATCGAATGAACCACTTACATACGATACCAATTTCCCTTTGTCTCACAATAGTTTACTTATCCGAGGTTTTGATCGTCGGTATCTCTGCATACCTAGTTCAACCTCGTTACTGATAAGTACTCTTTTCTCGTTCCCGTGATATGTGATCCCTTGTGAGCCAATCACATGCTTGCAAGCCAATTGGATGACATTCCACCGAGAGGGCCCAGAATATATCTATCCGTCATATGGATGGACAAATCCCACTCTTGATTCATGTGTCTCAACCCATACTTTCCGAACACTCAATGCCACCTTTATAACCACCCAGTTACGGTGTGGTGTTTGATGTCATCAAAGCATCCTTCCGGTGATGGTGATATGCATGATCTCATGGTCGAAGGAATTAGGTTACTATGTATCAGAAAGCATATAGCAATTGAACTATTAAAATGTCTTGATCTTTATGCTACGCTTATCTATAGGAGTATGTCCATCATACCATTCTCCTAACGATATGATCTTGTTGTTAATAACATCTCCATGTTCATGATAGGGAAACCAAAATCATTTATTAACCAACAAGCTAGTATTATGAAGAGGCTTTTACTAGGGACTCTAATTTAGTTTACAAATCACACAAGTATTAATGTTTCCTTGTTAATACTACTATAGCATGAATGTAAACATTTATCATAAACACAAAGATATAATAATAACTACATTTATTATTGCCTCTAGGGCATATCTCCAACACTTTTAACCCTTTTGGGTAAGTTTTTTACCTCTGGCCTGCTTTGGCTCTGGTCTTGTAAGATCCCTCCTTTGTAAAGGAAAGGATCCCTGTGATTGCAATGCTAGTCCCTGGATCAATGCTAGCATCCACAGTTTCAGATGAAGTACATAGATATAAAGGTCGTTTATTACATTCATTCCAGAGATAAAACTTAGTCTTTTACAACTCAGGGCCAAAGGCCTAATACAAGAGTTTATGTAATAAGTAAATAAACATAAGTCTTCATCTTCATGTGCCACAGGCAAGAATGTTGAGTGTAGACTCATGACTCCTAATCATCATCGGAGTAACCTGCAACTTTACAAGTTACATCCATAGAGGGTCAATACTTTGGAATATTATTGGCAAGTGATACCTTAGTAAATTTTTAAGTAGACTATATTACTATATGCATTTTTGGCTAAGTGTAGCTTGGCTTGCTTTGCTTGAAAATAGGTTTTCCCTATTAGTTAAAATCACTAAGTTTTTCTTTATCAAAACTTCCCAAGAAACCACCAATAGACATTGGGGTCCTTCACATTTGTTCACCCACAAATTTTATTTAGAAGTTGGAGTGATGAGATTCTTGTAGCTTCCATGTCTTGATGCTCAAGTTGTCCATTGCCATGGACTTGGCTAAGTACTTAGATTTTTCCATCTGCAGAGGTTATGCACTTTCCCCACCAGACTTGGTTTCCCAAGACAGGACCTTTCAGAAGCCTTCCCTTAGACCAAATGGACGCGCTCCAACCTATCATTCCCACTACCACCAACTGTCCAAGTGACTAAGTTCTAGCAACCTATATGATCAAGGCAGAGCCCATATTGCCAAGTGGTTGCACTGTAAGATTTCTCAACACTTGGCCTCCAAATCCCTTTGTGCCTGGGTGGCATACCACAAGTGAGATACACAAGCCAAATCCATGGCCTTGTGTAACCACTCAACCAAAAACCACCATTCAAGTCCCATTCCACCCAGGAAGTTCATTGACTTAGTTGTTTTATTCAGAAAAGCATGAGTCCAAAAGGACTTAGAAGTATTTCATCATAGCATGTATATTCTTTACCAACCCTTGTTTTCTACTAGCTAGGCTAAGCATGGCATAGTAACTTAACTTAGGAAAATCCCTAGCAATTCTACAATTCTACAACTACATAGGATTTCCCAACATAGCATTTGGCAAAAGTAACATGCAAGATTTAGCAAAATAATTCTAATGCTTATTCAAAATAAAGGGGTAGAAATATCATGAAGTATCACTTGCCTTGGTAATGGGGAGAGTAGCACTCTTCACAATCACAGTCACTAGCAAAATCTACACAAAAATTTGTAGCATACAATTACACTCAATTTATATACAATCAAAAATATGAATGCATGCATGCAAGAAATTACTAAGTGATGATTTTGAAAACTCTACCAAGAAAGTGCATGATACAGAAACATAACAAGTCCCAAAGTTTGCTAACTAAACTTATTTAGCCCTAAAACCATTTGCTAAACAAAAACTTTACTCAAAGTCATTTTAACAGATACTATTTGTTAAACACATTGCAGATTCAGGAAGTCCTTGATTCACTAATTCCAACGGTATAAAGTTTGCAAAATTCTAACGTGGGAAACTCAAGTTATAGCCCTTTGAAAATTTGATCTAAATCTGATTTGAATTTCTATTTTTGAATCAACCCTAGCCACGCGTCACGATATTACTGGTGCGTACCGGTTCGCACCGGATCACCCTTCCGCGCCGCAGGATCTAAATAAATCGCACGGTCCTGAGCGCGTACCTCTTTGCTGATAAGTGATTCTATCCTGTCGCTTGGATCTAGATCTAACGGTGCTCGAGCACGCGACCATGTCCTGGCGGCGCGCGGCGTCAGCGAGCGGCGGAGCGCTCTGTCTACGGTGGAGCTAGCGTTTCAGGTCGTGCGCGAGAGGGAGAAGGGTCATAACTGACCTGCAGGAGGCTGCTGATGCTCAAGGTAGCGTTGGTTTGCGAAGGGGCGCGCTGATACGGCGAGGATTTCTCGTCGGAGTAGAGGCAGACGTCGGCACGGTCAGTCGTCGATGTTGGCGAGGTTCCTCGTCGCGCTAAGACAAGATAAGGGTACCGTTAGATGCGCACATCGACGTAGATTTTAGGCGATGTCGAGGGCAAGGCGGTGGCTACTTACGGAGGGAAGTCGCCGAGTTCGTGCAGAGACGGTGGCGGCCGTCGACGCTGGTGGAGCTACGGGTCATGCGAGGTCAAAAGGAAAGTGTCGAAGTGCGTAAGGACTCACCGAACCTGTTTGCATGAACGAGAGCAGAGGGAGCACGGAATTCACCGAATCGCCAAGCGCAATGCCGAACAGCGCTGCATCGTGCGAGGCAGTGACTGGTGGCGTGAAAGCAGAATTTTTGGGGAAATGGTCGAGGATGGGGATCTTATAGCCGAGGCTCGACAAGAAACGCCACGCATCAATGCCAATTAAGCTCGCGAAATCAGTGCAAAGAACGGGCAGCGGAGGTCGTGGCGGAATCGGGGAAGACGACGCCGACGTGGACGGGGCGCTTAAGTTGAAATAAGCAGAGAGGTGGGGTCCGCTGTCATTGCTGAGTGGGTGTGCTCGTGCGTGCAGGAGGAAAAGAAATACCCCGGGTGGGCTAGTTGGGCCTGTTCCACTGCTGGGCTATATTCCTGGCGCATGGCCCTTTTCTTTTGTTTGCTTCTTTTTCTTTTTCTATTTCGATTTTTCAGGAATGGTTTTGAATTGAATTCAAACTCTTTTTGAATTCAAATCCTTCTGGGATTTTTGCAGGGTACAGTAGTCTCCAATTAGGCACAAAGTCAGTTGGTTTGCTAAGTAAAGGCTTGGTCAAGCTTGGAGATCAAAAATAACAGAGACTAGGTACTTGGTTTGCAAAATTTGAAAAATGGTTTTTGAAACCATTTCCAGTTTGAAAAACTTGGTTTGAATTCTACACTCAAACCTATCTTCATAGAAGGCAACAACTTGGTTCATAAACAATCAAATTTTCAAATGGGGATAGCCATTTTGATTAAATCTGTTCACATAAAATCATAGCACCAAGTGCTTCTGTTTTTCTGAAATGAGTTTGAAATTTGATCTCAAATCTATATGCATGCATGAATGATATGCAAACTTTGAAATTATGATTTTAGGGATGTTACAAATCTAACCCCCTTAAGGTGAATCTCGCCCTCGAGATTCGGATTGGCTAGAAAATAGGTGAGGGTGGTCTTTCCGAAGATCATATTCTCTTTCCCATGTTGCTTCTTCCTCGGAATGATGATTCCATTGCACTTTGCAAAACTTGATAGTATTTGTTCTCGTGACTCTTTCTGCAGTCTCAAGAATCTTGATAGGCTTTTCCTCATAAGTGAGATCACTTTCTAGTTGAACTTCTTCCAAAGGTATGGTATCCTTCAAAGAAGACTCTTCCATTTCTGGGTGACATTTCTTAAGCTGACTCACATGAAATACATTATGGACTGCTGATAGAGATGCTGGCAGTTCAATTTCATAAGAAACTTCTCCTTTGCGACTCAGAATCTTGAATGGCCCAACATATCTTGGTGCCAACTTTCCTTTGACTCCGAATCTTTTCACTCCACGGAGTGGTGATACTCTAAGATAGGCTCTATCACCAACTTCGTAGGTGACTTCTCTACGCTTAGGATCTGCGTAGCTTTTCTGTCGGGACTGTGCTATCTTCAACCTGTCCTTAACCAATTTGACTTTATCTTCGGCTTCTTTGATAAGATCTGGTCCAAATAGACTTCTCTCTCCCACACCATTCCATAACAATGGGGTGGTACACTTTCTTCCATAGAGAAACTCAAACGGTGCCATCTCAATGCTGGCTTGATAGCTGTTATTATAAGAAAATTCTGTGTATGGAAGACTTTCATCCCAACTTGCTCCATAGTCTAGGGCACAGGCCCTCAACATGTCTTCAAGGATTTGGTTAGTCCTTTCTTTTTGTCCATCGGTTTGAGGATGAAAAGAAGTACTGAATTCCAACCTCGTTCCTAATGACTCATGTAGCTGTCTCCAAAAATGGGAAGTGAATTGGGTTCCCCTATCGGACACAATACTCTTAGGCACACCGTGAAGGCATACAATTCTACTCATGTAGATTTTATCTAACTTGGCACTTGTATAGGTTGTCTTCATGGGTATGAAATGAGCCACTTTAGTTAGGCGATCCACTACTACCCATATGGAATCATATCATGATCTGGTCCTTAGCAATCCGGTGATGAAATCCATACCAATTTTGTCCCATTTCCAATCAGGAATTAAGTAGTGGTTGAAGCAAACATGCTGGTTTCTGATGCTCCGCTTTTACTCTACTACACACATCACACAAAGCAATATGCTCGGCGATGTCCCTCTTGAGATTGTTCCACCAAAATATTTCTTTCATGTCCATGTACATTTTGGTGTTACCCGGGTGAATGGAATACGGAGAGTTGTGCGCTTCCTGCAAAATCAGTTTCCGTAACTCCGGATCTTGTGGAACATAGATACGTTTCCCATGCCATAAAGTACCTTGTTCGTCTTCATGGAAATTTTTAGCTCTACCTTGGCCAATATTTTCCTTGATCCTTTCAATTTCCTTGTCGGCCTTCTGAGCTTCTCGGATCTTGTCCAACAAAGTGGGTTGAACATCCAAAGACATGAGATGTCCTTCAGGCACAATCTCCAATCTGAGTTCTTTGAATTGAGCACACAAATCATCTGGCAATTCACCTTTGGTAAGACCATTCACAAATACCTTATGACTTAGAGCATCTGCTACAACGTTTGCTTTACCAGGGTGGTATTGCAAACTCAAGTCATAATCCTTGATAAGCTCTAACCATCTTCTTTGTCTCATATTGATTTCCTTTTGGGTGAAGATATACTTCAAACTTTTGTGGTCCGTGGACACTTCACTACGTTTTTCCAAAAGGTAATGTCTCCATGTTTTGAGTGCATGGACGACAGAGGCTAACTCCAAATCATGAGTAGGATAGTTTACTTCATGAGTTTTGAGTTGTCTCGAGGAATAGGCCACAACTTTACCGTCTTGCATAAGTACGGCACCCAAACCCTGATGAGACGCATCACAATATACTTGGAAATCCTTTTCCAAATTTGGCAGACATAGAACCGGTGCTGTCACAAGTCTCTTCTTTAATTCTTGAAAGCTGACTTCACAACTTTCAGACCAAGAAAACTTCTTGTCTTTCTTTAATAATTCAGTCATGGGCTTAGCAACCTTTGAGAAATTTTCAATGAACCTTCTGTAGTAACCTGCTAAGCCAAGAAAACTACGAACTTCTTTCACATTCTTTGGAGATTCCCATTTTGTCACAGCTGAAACTTTAGCAGGATCAACTGCTACACCATCCTTTGTCATAACATGACCAATAAAACCAACCTCTTCTAACCAGAACTCACACTTGCTGAATTTGGCATAAAGTTATGCTCTCTTAACTTCTCAAGTATCAAGCGTAAGTGTCCTTCATGTTCTTCTTTGCTCTTGGAGTAGACTAAGATGTCATCGATGAAAACGACAACAAACTTGTCGAGGAATTCCATGAACACTTTGTTCATCATATTCATGAAGTAGGCTGGAGCATTGGTTAAGCCAAAAGGCATCACGGTATATTCATAGAAGCCATACCTTGTTGTGAATGTTGTTTTAGGTATATCCTGCTCTCTTATCTTGAGTTGAAAATAGCCTGACCGAAGATCAATCTTCGAGAATACACATGCTCCCTCTAGCTGATCAAACAAGTCATTGATTCTTGGCAAATGATATTTGTTCTTGATAGTTACCTCATTGAGCGAACGGTAATCTATGCATAAACTTTGGCTTCTATCTTTCTTCTCCACGAACAATACTGGGGCTCCCCAAGATGAAGAACTTGGTTGAATAAATCCTTTCTGCAACTGTTCTCCTAGTTGCTTTTTGAGTTCCTTCAGTTCATCAACTGACATTTTGTACGGTCTCTTTGCTATTGGTCCAGAACCTGGTACCAAATCTATCAGAAATTCCACATCTCTATCTGGTGGAATTCCTGGCAACTCTTCCGGAAACACATCCGGATACTCACATACAATTGGCACACTGTCCATGCTAACCACCTTAAGAGAATTTAGCTTACTTCCTTTGGATTCAAAGTTTGACCTGAATTTTATTTTTTTTCCTTCTGGTGTTGTGAGTGCAACAGTACGATTTGCACAATCTAGTACTCCTTCATACTTAGCCATCCAATCCATTCCCAATATTACGTCTAGTCCTTGGGAATCTAGGATTATCAGGCTCACTGGAAACTTATGCTTTCCAAACTCTATGACAAGATCCCGGCATCCAAGACTTACTATCATATCTCCACCCGGAGAACTAACTTTTATTGGACACCCAATGTTTTCAGATGCAAACCCATTTATATCAACAAATGCTTTTGATATGAATGAATGAGATGCACCAGTGTCAAAGAGTACAAATGCTAGAATGGAATTGAGTCTGAACTTACCAGCAACAACATCAGGCTCCTCATAGATCTCCTCCACATTGATGTGGTTAACCTGTCCTTTCTGAAAAGGATTGGGCTTGTTAGGTCCTTCAACTTTCTTCTCAGGGCACTCATTAGCATAATGCCCCAGCTTCTTGCATTTGAAGCACTCAACCTGACTGATGTCCCTTTTGCATGACTTCCACTTCCACTACCATTTCCACCGTGGTGGCTCTTATGTCCACTCTTGTGGTTCTTGTATTTGTCATTGTCATGATCATGTGATGCTTGTTGTCATGACGGTTGTGGTTGTGGTTCTTGTTGAATTTCCCATGCTTATGGGATCCCGAGCTTCCACCACATCATAGTGAGATCGCTTGTGAGACGACCCAGCCGTGCTTGTCGGAGTGTTTCCTCTTCCTACTCGACTTGCTTCATTTTATTCTCCAAAATAGCAGCCTTATCACGTAGACCGATAAGTTGGAACATATTCCATGCATAACCGCAAGTTTAGCTCATCATTCAAGCCTTCCGTAAACTTTTCCTTTCTTTGGCATCTGTGCCCTCATCCGTGCATAGCACGCAGATTGTTGAACTCTTCTATATTCAGCCACGCCATGGCGCCGCTCAGTTGTGAAACTCCTTCTTTTTCGCACTCATCATTCCCGATGAGATATGAGCAAAGGCGAAGCCATCTTCAAAGATAGCCCAAGTCACCTCTTCTAAAGGAGTGGTGATTTGGAAGTTGTCCCACCATGTGGCGGCTGGTCCTTCCAATAGATGCGCCGAACCGACTTTCTCAAAGATCCGCAAATTTCCCACGGTCACTAAGTCCTTGTTCACGGAACATAGCCAATCATTGGCCACCATGGGATCAGTTGTCCCCGAAAACTTAGCTGGCCTCAAACGTAGAAATCTGGTGAGCATATCAAAACCCGGAGGGTTGTTGTTGTTGTTGTTGTTGTTGTTGTTGTTGTTGTTGTTGTTGTTATTGTTGTTGTTGTTGTTGTTGTTATTGGGGTTGTTGTTGTTGTTATTCTGGTTTTGGATGAATGTTGTCATCATCTGTATAAGCTGTGTTTGCGCATTCATCATTTGTTGCATTTCCGGGGTGATGTTGGGGTTGGGGTTTGCGCGACGGGGAGGCATCTTTGGTTTGTTCAAATAGAGATAAGAATGAGATACCCTTAGATGATTTATGCACATTACATCACAAACAAACACAAAGCATGCAACACAAGATAAAAGTTCAACAACCAGATAACAAGTTCTCGAAATGAAACACACAAGTGGCAAGCCATCCACATGTCGGATGGTCCAATAAATAGTTCACAAATAATAAGTATGATAATGAATGATAAACGAGTAGTCAAGTCTACTCATTAGCATCAATCTCCTCCTTGACAAAGGTAAGACCTGCGTTTTCCATCGCGGTCTTGTTCTCCTCAATCGTAGTGGTCAAGGAATCGATCTTGGCATTGAGAGCCCTCTTCTGGGAGCGAAGCCTCTCGATCACCATCTGCTGCTGCTCTAGCTCGAAATCCTTGGACTTCAGTTCTTCAGTCATGTCCCGGATCTTCTTGTTCCTATCCTGGATGCGTTTCTCCGGACTCTTGAACTTACGGTCCTGGGCCTCGAACTTCGTCTCCATTTCCTTGACTATCTCATCCTGCTGTGCGAAAAGCTTGTCCTTCTCGTGAAGCTGCACCTGGAGCTCGTCATTGCTGAGCATGACGTTGGTCCTGTCCGTGTCCACGTGCCTAATAAGAGACTCTAAGTCATGGAGATAGAGACGTATCGGCTCTGCTGCGTCCCTCGAGTCGTCCTCAAAGTCGATGGACTCTCCATCATCATCACGTCTTCCGAAGACGTGGAAGTGGGTGCCCCTAACCTGTCGGGAGTGACGGCCTAACAGACGTCCTATCAGGTCCTGCATGACGACCTCCATGCCTCTCTCCCTGTCATCGTGCATAAGCTTGAAGACGATGGCCTCTGTTGTAGGCTCTTCCTGGCGTCCGGGCTGGTTCACCTTGAAGCCCCAGAGGTCCTTCCTCTCGAACTTGGTGAGTGGGTGCACCATAATGGTGGGAAAAGGGAGATTGAGAAAAGTGGTAAGCTCAACGATACGAGGACCAAAACGGGTAACCTGGAACTCCTCAACAGTGCTGATGGTAATAGGCATCTATTTATAAGATAGAAAAGTTAGAGCAACACAATTTAAGATAAAACAAGACAAACATTTCATACATATCTTTGGAACACAAAAATCACACAAGTCATGCATACATGAATCCATTACATCAATCAAGGTCCAAACTTATTTAAGGTATCATTTGGAAAATAAGGTGATAGGTGGTGGTCCAACTAACGAAGTGTGTTTACAATCCTATCTCACCGATCTCTACTAACACAATGTTCCTAGAGGCAATCCACCTATCTTGTTCACATGATTCCATCACTAAGTCTATAATATCTCCCCTTAAGGTTTGGTTGGTGGCTTCCAACTCTTGAGTAAGTTCCTTCTCTTTCTCTAAGTCCTTTTGGAGGTTGAGCATTCTGCACTTGACTCTAGCACTTAGTTCTTTGTTAGTCCTCCAAGCTGCTTCTCTTGTTGACTCAAAGAATGTAGTGTGCATCACAGTGTTGGTGTACATGCAGAATCCTCTTTCTTTGTGGTTGTCTTCCTTGTTTTTGTACAAGTGAAGTTGCACCCACCAATACTCCACTCCTTCATCCATCACTGGAAAGAATTTGTAAACAGCTGCACCATGTGCTTCCATTGCCACCATGAGGTCCTTGAGAATTTTGGGAAACTCAGTTTCACACTCCAAGGTCATGGTCATGAGTGGTCCTTTCTTCACGGATTCGTTGATGGAGTTCATCTACAAATAGAGATGAGAATGAGAAGATTAGAAAAGTTTACGAGGAGAATAGACAAGTATAGAAGTAGTTGAATTTTTTTTCCTTAGTGGTTTCCAATCCTAGGGTCATAATCCTACAGGCAACACAGTTTTCGATATTCATTGAAGATTTTTTGAATGTTCATTTCAGCACTTCCCACCTTCTTGGGAAACCAAGTCCGTGGGAAAGTGCACAACCTCTCGCAGATGGAAAATCTAAGTACTTAGCCAAGTCCATGGCAATGGACAACTTGAGCATCAAGACATGGAAGCTACAAGAATCTCATCACTCCAACTTCTAAATAAAATTTGTGGAAAAAATGAAGGACCCCAATGTCTATTGGTGGTTTTGGGAAGTTTTGATAAAGAAAACTTAGTGATTTTAACTAATTGGGAAAACCTATTTTCACAAAGCAAGCCAAGCTACACTTAGCCAAAATGCATATAGTTATATAGTCTACTTAAAATTTACTATATCACTTGCCAATACTATTCCAAAGTATTGACCCTCTATGGCTGTAACTTGTAATGTTGCAGGTTACTACGATGATGATTAGGAGTCATGAGTCTACACTCAACATGCTTGCCTGTGGCACATGAAGATGAAGACTTATGTTTATTTACTTATTCCATAAACTCTTGTATTAGGCCTTTGGCCCTGAGTTGTAAAAGACTATGTTTTATCTCTGGAATGAATGTAATAAATGACCTTTGTATCTGTGTACTTCATCTTAAACTGTGGATGCTAGCATTGATACAGCGACTAGCATTGCAATCACAGGGATCCTTTCCTTTACAAAGGAGGGATCTTACAGGTCTTAACCCTTTTGGGTAAGTTTCAGACCTCTGGCCTTATTTGGCTCTGGTCTTAACCCTTTTGGGTAAGTTTTTTGACTTCTGGCCTGCTTTGGCTCCGGTCTTTTAACCCCTTTGGGTAATTTGTGACTTCTGGCCATTTTTGGCACTGGTATTGTAACTCCTTTGGGTAAGTTTTGACTTCTGGCCTTCTTGGGTTCTGGTCTTTTAACCCCTTAGGGTAAGTTTTGACTTCTGGCCTTCTTGGGCTCTGGTCTTTTAACCCCTTTGGGTAACTTGTGACTTCTGGCCATTTTTGGCACTGGTCTTGTAACTCCTTTGGGGTAAGTTTTGACTTCTAGCCTTCTTGGGCTCTGGTCTTTTAACCCATTTGGGTAAGTTGTGACTTCTGGCCTTCTTGGGATCTGGTCTTATAACCTCTTTGGGTAAGTTATGTGTCCGAGTCATCTCACCTGAGTTGTATGGCCCAGTCATGACTTATGTCTAAAATTCGAGTTATCTGAGTCTGAATCTGAGTCATATGACCCGAAGCCGAATTATATTACTTTTTTCTCAAATCCGAGTCATCTGACTCAAAGTCCAATCAATATGACTCAAATCCGAGTCATCTGATTCCAAATTTGAGTTATTTGATTTTAAATCCGAGTTATATTACTCAAATCTGACTTATGTCTCAAATCTGAGTCATTGACTCAAAATCCGAGCTATATGAATCAAATCCGAGTCATCTGATTCCAAATCGGAGTTATCTGACTTTACATCCAAGTTATATTGCTCAAATTTGACTTATGTCTCAAATCCGAGTCATCTGACTCAAAATCCGAGTTATATGATTCAAATCTGAGTCATCTGATTCCAAATCCGAATCATCTTTTTTTACATCCGAGTTATATTACTCAAATTTTACTTATGTCTCAAATCTGAGTCATCTGACTCAAAATCCGAGTTATATGACTCAAATCCGAGTCATCCGATTCCAAATCTAAATCATCTGTTTTTACATCCGAGTTATATTACTCAAATTTGATTTATGTCTCAAATCCGAGTCATCTAACTCAAAATCCGAGTTATATGACTCAAATCTGAGTCATCTGATTCCAAATCCAAATCATCTATTTTTACATCCGAGTTATAATACTCAAATTTGATTTATGTTTAAATCCGAGCCATCTGACTCAAAATCCGAGTTATATGACTCAAATCCGAGTCATATGATTCCAAATCCAAATCATCTATTTTTACATCTGAGTTATATTAATAAAATTTGATTTATGTCTCAAATCTGAGTCATCTGACTCAAAATCCGAGTTATCTGATTCCAAATCCAAATCATCTGTTTTTACATCCGAGTTATATTACTCAAATTTGATTTATGTCTCAAATCCGAGTCATCTGACTCAAAATCCGAGTTATATGACTCAAATCCAAGTCATATGATTCCAAATCCGAATCATCGGTATTTTAAATCTGAGTTATAATACTCAAATTTGACTTATGTGTCAAATCCGAGTCATCTGACTCAAAATCCGAGTTATATGACTCAAATCCGAGTTATATGATTACTGATATATAACTTGATCTGATGATGGCAACTTGTCTTTGATATGGATTCGAGATAAAGTTTTGGGGTATGATAATAGGGCTAATCGCCAAATGATGTGATTCGAGATATAGATCCGAGATATAGATTTGAGATATGATATTATGGCAAATAGCCATCCGAGATATAAGATAACTTGGCAAGATGAGTAAATATCAATCCGAGTCATAATATAACCTGGCAAGCTGAAAATAAATCAAACTCTAGCCCGAATCAGAGATAAGATAGTAAGCTTAGTGAGAATACAAATCCGAGTTATAATATACCCTGGCAAGCTGAATCAAATGTTAGTCTGAATCAAAGATAAGTTGGTAAGCTGAGTCAAATTATGATCTGAAACATAAATAAGCCAAGTCAAATACTGATCCGAATCAGAAATAAGCTGGCAAGCTGAGTCAAAGGCTAATCTAAATAAAAAATGAACTGAGTCAAATTCTAATCCCAATCATAAATAAGCTGACAAGTTGAGTCAAAGTCTAATCCGAATCATAAGTAAGCTAAATCAAATACTAATCCGAATCATAAATAAGCTGACAAGCTGAGTCAAAGGCTAATTCGAATCATAAATAAGCTGAATCACAGACTAATCCGAATCATAAATAAGTTGAGTCAAATTCTAATCCAAATTATAAATAAGCTGACAAGCTGAGTCAAAGATTAAACCGAATCATAATGATGTTTTTTCCATCTAAACATGACTCTATGGATACGTTGGTTAGTCCCCGGGTTGAGTTATTTTATTCCCGGGGTGAATGACTGAGTGTTGTTGACTGAGTTATCTAGTATTTACAGTATGCTTGGAGAATAGTTTGAGTCATGCTCGCTGAGTCTTATTTGCCGAGTCAGGCTTGGAGGCTCCTGCGCTTACCTCTCTGCTCACTGTTCGCTTGGAGGAGCTGAAGGTGCTCTACAAAGTAGAAGTTGATGAAGATGCCCCCGTCCGGATGGAAATCCAACCAACGCCACTAAAAGGCCCCACGGTGGGCGCCAAATATCATGGTGATATCACAGCATATGCCATGGGTAGGCTAAAGTTGGGGCCGATGGACGTGGAGGAATCCGTGGAGGGATGATGTAGTGAAGACCGCACTCATAAGAATAAATAGAAACACAACATATCTAGGTTAGAGAGTCTCATATTGATATAACACCTCTTTCCCAACATCTAATGTCATATAATCTTGCCATACTTGTGGCTACAATGATGCTCCTTGAGCTGTATTCCCTATGCCTCTATCTAGATCTCTCTATGAGAGTGGAGGAGGAAGAGAGAGGGAGAGCTCCTAGCTAGAAGAGAGGAGAGGAGCCCTTCAGGACCTCCTTGATAACGATCCCCCTGGTTCTCCTTATAAAGGGGAGACCAGGGTACAAGTCTTGTTCCCTACGATTGGAATCTAGACGGCATATTCCTGGCATCTTCCTAAGATGCTCAGCATATTCCTTGGCATCTTTGGAAATGCCAGGCATATTCTCTAGTATCTCCTTAGATGCCAATGGCATATTCCATATAGCATGTGTTAGTCTGAGCCATGGGCGTCCCAAGACTGGCACGGTACTGGCGAGCCTTGTATTGACTTGATGACGCGTCGCTATAGTTATCTAGGGAGCTTCAGGAGATGAATATGGGGACGTACGGGGTGAAATACTTCGGCCCGGATTCCCCTGAAAAAGTGGCATCTCGTCCTTCTTCTTAGCTGATTCGGCCTGGTCTTATTTGCTGGAGATAAAGGCCTAGCTAGATCATTTCCGGCCTCAGCCGAATTAAATGACTTGGGGCCCATCCGGGTCTTGCATAACTCGACCCAAGAGGCGTGGCAGCATCCCAGGCCTAGCTACACATTGGTCCGGTGCCTGCAGGTGCGTGGTGGGACGATTTAGTCGGCGTCGGCCCATCCGAATTAGTTAAGGAAGACCGGTACTGCGCAAATGCTGAAGGAGGCCCCACGGTGGGCCGCGCTGCTCCTACCGGCCCACCTGGGGGAAGAGCTCCTGGATGCTGAGGGCTTCAGCCCGTGGTGGGCCGCTACGGCCGATGTCGGCCCACCCGGGTTTCTCCTTTTGGCGCACTATGGCATGGTCTAGATGGTGCGTTGGTGGCAAATGATGACGAGGTGGAGTTGTGGGCGCGTTGACCCGACGGTGGTTTGATTCGGCTATAGTTGGCAGGAATGGAGGGAGTTCAGGGAGATGGTTTGGCGGGATGGGCCGGATCTAAAGTGATTTAGCCCACTGCAGCCAAGTGGAGGTTGATTCGGCCTACAGTGCTGTTTCGGCCTAGGAGGAATACCTGAATTGGGCCGAATTAGCTGTAATTCTCCCTTTCTCCCTTTTCTCTTTTATATTTCTTGCTTTAATTCCTCATATATCTATATTCTTCTATGGAAATGTTCACTATTCTCTGGAGGTCTCTTGATACCTCAACTCTAGGGTACCTGGGGTTATATCCCCGACAGAAGACCTTGATTGTAATGGATAAAAAATGGAGCTGGGGTTCGGCGGCATTGTCCTTCTTGTACCGACAGGTAATGAAGTGTTTCTATTTTTCCCATATTTACATGTGCTCTTCAAACTTACCTATGACTAAACTTTGTTTGCTTTTGTTCATAGTTGGAAGAGGCTTGTCGAAGTACTAGGGTTGAGGCTTACATCGGTGGTCCATTGCTACTCCTCTCGGTGTGGATGTGGGAACGCTTTCTAGTTGGTAGGCAAAAACATGTGCCTCACCAGCCCTATACCGATGGAGGGGACCGGTCGAGGTGGCCCACATGGTCTTACAATTGGAACGTGGTCTCAAAGCCTCCAAGCGACCAACAAACAGCGTACCTAAGATACACTAATGAGTTTGAAAACCTTCTCCCGGAGAAAGTAAGAATTTCCAACCCATATACCATTTAGCATTCCTTTCAAGTACTTTTCTCATTGAACTATCTTGTGTGTGATTAAGGTTGTATGGGAGGTATATGGTCCTAGGGACAATTTTGGTTGTGAGGAGTTCCTTCTTAACCCATAGTGCGACACGGAATGCAATCTATGGTATATGAAGTGCCCCATGATATGCATGTGGGTTGTTGAGCATTATATGCCACAGCAGGTTATGAGACAGTTTGGTCTCTATCAGTCTACGCCTCCGGATTGGCAGGACACTGACACCGCTCTTCACCGGTAAGAATTGGTTCTACACATGTTTCCCAAGACGATGTATGATAGTTGTGTGTGTTAAAAAATGCGCTTTATTCATATATGATGACTGCAAGTGCACAGATCGTCTGTAGCTAGTTTCTAAATAAAGATATCGATCCCACATGGAGAAGCAGGCAAAATACTAAAATGCTTTTAACTAAAACTAAATGAAGTACTTAAGAAATTATTTTAAGATGTAAGAAAGATAGAATTGTTTTTGGGTTTTTGATTGAAAAAAGCAATTAATTTAAACTAAAGTAAAACTTAATGCAGAAAGTAAGAATCGCGTATGTAAGAGAGCTTGGAACTGCAATAGGGGAAAAAGGCGTTTCTGAGAGTCGTGGATACGCCGCTAGCAATTTAGATAGAGAAATCAAGATTATCATAAGAAATATTCTCATGACATATACGCTATGTGGGAGGAGCTCCATATATGGACGAATAGGCAGCAACCACTGCTCACATCATCCATCATGACCACAGAAGCCATGTAAATGACATCAATCATATTATCTCTCTATTAAGGCATTTCTCCCGTGACATGGACATGGCTTAATGAGTTCTCCTTGCTTCCCCAAGTTAGTACGTAAATAATGATAACAACTTTATAGTCACAGTAAATGCTATCATCCCTCTGTCTACCAACAGGTAATCCCCTTCATCAAGTCCCCATAAGAGGCAAATATTAAGAGGTGCACAACTCTCAACATCACGATGAAGACAATTAACACATACACATAATAATATATAACATGATAATATCTATCTTATCTCAATCATATGCTAGGGTTTCTCCATCTCCCCAAGAACTAACGATCTAATCAGACATGGAGGCAAACAACATCATGGCAATGATAATAGAAACAATCATCGATGAATAGTTCTTGTATAAATCCACAACTAGTACGGGAATTACAACAAGATCTAGATGGGATGGATGGAGAAGGTGGTGATGCAGCGGTTGATGATGATGAAGATCAATGCCTTGGCCTCCCGGATCTGCGTAGGGTGTTGTGGTATTGACGACGAGTACACCATGGAGGGGTCCTCATAGTGTGTGTTTAGAGACGTGGGGGAAGGCAGACGGTTTACGGGTACGAGGTTACACAGCTTACCCAGGTTCAGATCCCACAACGGTGGCGGAATCCTACTCCTGCTATAAATCACTATAAGGGAAATATGCCAAGTTACAGGGATTGGTTCGCTGTGCGAGGTGGCTAGGAAGTCTAAGTTATCGACTTATATAGTCGCCAGGTCCTAGGGTGAAGGGATACGGGTAAGCTATACTAGCGCAAATCAAAAAAATTCTACCGCGTAAACCAGGATTACTATTGTCGTAGATCATGGGATTACCACTAGACGCGCAATTGCGGAATTGATGAAGCGCGTCGAGGCAGTGCAGACGTTCCACGTCTCCTCCTTGTTCTCGTCCCACGAGCAAGTCCCGTTGCACGGCTAGTCCAAATGCCACAGATGCAGGACCTCCAAGGTATCCACACGTACATGGTGGAAGCGTCAGACGCCGGATTGCTAGGTCCACGCGTGCAACACAGGCGTGAGGAGTGGCGGCTGAGGAGAATGGTCTAAGGTCAAACCCTGGTCAGCTCGCCCCACCCTCCCTTATATAGGCGTCCCTAGTGGGCTTCTACATTAGCAGCCCATTAGTAGCCTAAGCCTGGTCTAATTAGGATCCCATACTCATTAGGCTTCTAACCCCTTAAGTGTGTGACCCTATAGGTTCATATACGTGTAGACATGACACGAATACACTTATTCTGTCAGTAGTGGTAGAGGCCTCTAGCAAGACATGCCAACTCCTAAACGCATACAAAGATCATATCGGACGAACAATCACAAGGTTTAGTACATGTCTTTCCCTTTGCCTCACGATATTCGGTCTAGCTCCAAGCTGGCCTCTCTTTCTCGATACCATAACTCGGAATCCCTTTACTAGGTTAACAATTAACCTTATGTAGCATGGCCATGCATTTCTGGATCCGATCACTCGAGGGGCCCAGAGATATCTCTCTCAAGTAGAGAGGCGCAAATCCCATCTTGATTGACCATGCCTTGCAGCATGCTTCAAGACAAACCCGAAAGCTACCTTTATAACTACCCAGTTATGGTGCAGCGTTTGATAGCCCCAAAGTAGGTCGATCCACATCTCAAGTATATGCGACAATCTCAGGTCTAAGGACAAAACGTACACGATGTGTAGAGAGAGAGCTGCAACAAATTGCCAGTCTCAAGTTGGGTCAGTCCAACCCCATGTTCATAACATGTGCCCACATCATTGGTTTGACATCTCCATGTCTATGACTTGCGAAACATAGAAATCAACCAATCAATGTGCTAATCTAATATTCACGTGTTTCCTCACATGAACTCCGACTAGGGACAACTATTAAATAACCATACAAGTAAAGAGTTTCACAAACAATTCACATATTTGCCAATCAATACAAGTTGCCTGATATGGATATTCAAGGAACATTACAATAACTCATGGATACATAAGAAATATAATCATCTCTATGATTGCCTCTAGGGAATATTTCCTTCAGTCTCCCACTTGCACTAGAGTCAATCTAGATTGTATCTAATACCTATTGCTCTTGCATCCGCCTCATGCGCAGGCTGCGGGAGTGGCTTGGTAAAAGGATCAGCAACATTTGAGTCCGTATGTATTTTTCATATCATGACACTACCATCCTCAACGAACTCTCGAATCTGATGGTAACGCATGCGAATATGTTTGTTATTCTGGTGCTGTCTAGGTTCCTTGGCTTGTGCAATAGCACCATTGTTGTCACAATAAACGTCCATGGGATTGGACGTGCCCTGAACCACACCAAGAGCGATTAGGAAGTTCCTAATGCAAACAACTTCCTTTGCATCCTCCGAGGCGGCAATATATTCAGCTTCTGTTGAAGAGGAGGTCACCGTATCTTGCTTGGAACTTTTCCAACTCATAGCACCACCATTCATGACAAACACATAACCAGATTGGGATCTGGAATCATCCGAGTCGTTAAGGTAACTCGCATCTGTGTAACCCCTTACACTGAGTTCATCTTCACCTCCATAAACTAGGAACACATCCTTAGTCCTTCTCAAGTATTTAAGGATGTTCTTTACCGCTGTCCAGTGACCTTCACCTGGATCAGCCCGGTATCTGCTCGTAACACCTAGAGCATAGGAAACATCTGGGCGAGTACATATCATTGCATACATGATGGATCCAATACCCGAAGCATATGGAATCCTGCTCATGCGCTCATGCTCATCAGTAGTTGAAGGACACTGAGTCTTACTGAGTTTTATGCCATGAGACATGGGCAAGAACCCTTTCTTAGCCTCTTCCATGCTGAACCGTTTCAACAATTTGTCAATGTATGTACTCTGGCATAATCCAATTAGCCTTCTTGATCTATCTCTATAGATCTTGATGCCCAGAATATACGCCGCTTCTCCCAAGTCCTTCATCGAAAAACTATTTTTCAATGAGGTCTTAACAGACTCGAGCATAGGAATGTCATTTCCAATCAGCAATATGTCATCTACATATAATATTAGAAATACCAGCGCTCTCCCACTTTTCTTCTTGTAAACACAAGGTTCTTGTTCGTTTTTTTATGAAGCCAAACTCCTTTACAACTTCATCAAATCGAATGTTCCAACTCTGAGATGCTTGCTTCAGCCCATAAATGGACTTCAGAAGTTTGCATACCTTTCCAGCATTGTTTGGATCGACAAAACCTTCGGGCTGCATCATATACACGTCCTCAGTTAGGATTCCATTTAGGAATGTCGTTGTCACATCCCAAGATTTTCCAAATCTTGTAATGTGAAAAATAATGAATAAAATAAAACTTTGTTTGATTTTCAGAGTGAGAAGAAACTTTTTGAATCCAAATGAAAATCTTCAAACCAATTTGGATCAAATAAAATCCTAAAGAGATTTAAAAAGGTAAACATTTAATAAAGGAAAATAAAATATTTCTAAATTACTATTTTGGATCTTTAAATAAAAGGATTTGGTTTTCAAAAGAAATAGAAGTTTTATAAATAAGGATTATTTTATAAGAGCCAAATTAAACCTTGGCCAATCCTTTGAAATAAAATATTTCTATTTGTTAAAAATAGTAAAGGTTTATTTAAATAAATTAATAAAGATTTAATATCCAAGTTTTATTAATAAAGGTATTACTATTTCCAAAACCACAAAACTTATTTACTTATTTAAAATAAGTTTTCCAAGTATTTTATATTCTCAAAGAAAACCTACTGATTTGGTTTTGAAAATAATTAAATTTCAAGAAGATTTTAAATAAAACAAATCCTATTTTGAGTTAATAACAAAGGTCTGTTTATTTAATTAATAATGGACCCTAAACAAAATTATTATTTTAGTTTTGGAATTTTGGATTATGTTACTGAACAGAACCAAATTCATAGTTGCAAAGTTTGGTGATTGTTTGAATTGATTTGAATGTTGTTTGCTTGTTTGAAATTCAAAATGAAATTAGATTTAGAAAAGAAAAAGGTTCAGAAAGGAAAAAATAGAACTGCACCCAGCCAGCTTCCAAGCCCACAAGCCCATCAAACAGCTCCCTCTCCCACGACGAAACGTTTTCCACTCACTTCCAGACCCGCAAAGAGACTGACTGGTGGACCCTTCCCCTCACTTCTTTTCTCACTGACCAGCCGACCCCACCTTCCTATTCATCCTCCTCACCCGCGCGACTTCTTCTTCTTCTTCCCCCAAACCTCGTCACCGTTTCTGTCAGATAACTGCGCGCTTAATTCCTCTTAATGGCTGCGTTAATCTCGCCCCTGACCATGCGTACATAAGCACCTCTCCTCCCTCTGTCATTTCCCTCAAACGCCAACACCACATCGCCACCAGGCTGCTCGCATTGCTTGCGACAACCCCCTGTCTCCGACCATCGTCCTCCCTCGATTCCGGCCGAGCCTCGCCACCTCCTGCCTACCTTAGCACACTAGCAGACTCCCCACTCCCTGGCGCATCTCCCCGTACCCTCCGTTCTACCGCGGGCTCCCCAGAGCATCACCTTCGTCGAGCTCTGACCTCGCCGCCGTCTGTCTCGTCTCCGTCGAGCTCCTCCGGTAAGTCCAGACCGCCCCAAGCTTTCTCCTTCACGCTCGCGTCATCTCCGTGACCTCCTGCATCTGACCATGCCCTCTGTTTGCCTCCTCGTGATCGACAGCTTCGCCTCCGACCACGACCAGGACCACCCGACGTTGTTCTCTACTCCGGCGAGCAATCGCAGCTGTACCAGAGCACCCCTTGCCACGACAAGCACACGTTGAGCTTCCTCATGCCTTTGCGAACGTGGTGAGCACCTTCCCATCCTCCCACGCTTCCTGTTTTGCCAGCACCGCCACCGCCTGGCCGTAATCCTCCGCTAGCCACCGTCGGCGCCGCTCACTTTTGTCAAACATGCTAGCACCGTAGGATCGAGATCTGACGCTCACGATAGAATCACTTAACCGCGAAAGGGTACGCTCTCTGGACCACACGATCTATTTAGATCCAACGCGCTGCAGAGCCGATCTGGCCGAACCGGTATCGACCAGTGAAATAGCGACGCGTGGCCAGTTCTGTTTAAAACAGAATTTGAAAAACAGAGTTAAGTTGCAATTTGAAAACCCTGTAACTTTTGATCCACACGTCCAAAAATTACAAATTTGATGTCGTTGGAATCAGTAGAACAAACCCTAGCCAACCATGCCTTTAGTTTAGCAAATAGTATCTGTTAGCTTGCTGGTTTTTGCAGAAACTTTTGTTTGCTTGTTTAGAGTAGAAAAATGATTCAAAAATGTTCTTGAGGTTGAAACCTTGGCAAATTAGTTTGTGGTGAACTCACTGATCCTAGGAACCAACCCATAGTTTTAAAAATGGATTTGGTAAAGTTTAGGATGGATTAGTTGGTTTAGTCCATTTCTAGCCAAATGAAAATAAATATTTTGGTTATGAAAATGTTTTTATAAAGAAAACTTTGGGAAAATGTTTGGATCAAACCTACTGACCTAAACACCAAGTTTTGAGAAAACAACAAATTATTTGGTGAAACCTAGAGTTGTTGCTTGGATAAAAATGTTTTCGACCACATAAAATAATGGAAGGATTTAAAAATGGTTTATGGACAAAACCCTTTTTGCAAATGACTTTGCCACTTAGGAAAATGACCACCTTGGACCTTACAAAGTTTGGAAACCTAGTGGAGACCATATTTGAAAATAGAACCATCTCTTGCATGCTTGCATGCATAAACCTAGATCCCATTGTTTTATGTGTGTGAATTGTTTGATTGATTATTTGGAATGCTAGTTGATTTGGTGTTTGCTTGATTGATTGTAGTGAAATTAGAAAAGTGTGAGACTAGCAAGATCAAGGAGTGAACCATCATTCCCTATCAAAAAGGCAAGTGGCACTATCATCTAAAGTCCTACTATTTTCATTATACTTAGTGGATTTTGATAACATGCATGAAAAGAATTTCTATACTTATGCTATGCTAAATCCTAATAGGATTCCCTATACATTCCTTAGTGAAAACAATGTAGTTGTTACATGCTTAGCCATGCTATATTTTGGAAAAGAGATACATGTTGAGATTTTATGAAGTTGAGAAAAGGACTTGTGATTTTATATAATAAAACAAGGACTCAATGAACCACCTGGGTGGCCAAGGATACTTTGAGTATTGGAGAAGGTGGCAACAAAAGGAACCATGTCTATGGCAATCTCTTTGTGTTGTGATCCAAAGGAAACCACCCAGGAAACTTAGAGATTGAACATGTTTCTCCAATTGTGGCTTTCGTGTGCAACCACATGCTATTATGGCTCTGGCTTAGTCAACTACATTGGGAAGACCCATGCACTGTCTTCAGTTAACTGGACATGGGGACCTGGAATCCTACATGGGTGCTGAAGGCAAGCTAGCAATGGTGTATGGGAGGACCTTTTGGAAAGACTTCGTCACATTCTCAATCTGCCAGTACTCCATCTTGGTGAGCACTAATCCAGTGGCCACTGGTGGCAAAAGGATGGGATTGTGACATGTGGGTAATGTGTACTACTTCTGCAGAAGATAATAAAATCTAAGTACTTAGCCGTGTCCCCGGTTATGGACAATACTGAGCAACTAAAGTTTGAAGCTATGGGAGATCTCGACATTCTAATTTCTAAAAGAAAACTTTTAAGGACTTGATGCACTTGGGGTTACCAAGGAGCTCAAGAGACTTTGACAAAACTTGATGTACTCGGGGTTACCAAGGAACTCAAGGGATTTTGTTGAAAACATGAACACTTGGGGTTACCAAGGAACTCATGAGATTTTTATAAGACTTGATGCACTTGGGGTTACCAAGTAGCTCAAGGGATTTTTAACAAGAACTTGAACACTTGAGTTTCTACCAAGGAGTTCAAGGTATTTTTGAAAAGGAGATTTGACAAAGGACCAAAACCATTTTGAAAAGATAGGATAAAATATTGCTTTATGCAAATGAGCCTAAAACTCTACTTAGCCAAATTTGCATGTAATGATAGGATCCACTTATATTACACTTAGTAGTGAAACTTGCCAATACAATTCAAATGTATTGACCCTTGTGGCTGTAACTTGTAATGTTGTAGGTTTGATTGATTTTAGTGAAGATTGTTTGATTAGGATTACAAAGTCTACAACCAACATCTGCCTGTGGCACTTTGAAGATGAAGGACCCCATGACTATAGTTATTCCGCTGCAATGTAATGTAATAGCCAAATGAGCTATGTATGATGTAATAAAATTATGTTATTCCTGGTATAAAGTTATATTATGACCTTTGTTTCTTGATATTACATCTAAACTGTGGATGCTAGCTACTGATCCAGGGACTAGCATTGTAAACACAGGGGACACCACCTTATGTTGATTAAAGGTTGGGACAGCCGTCTTGACATCCATCTGCCATATTTCATAGTCGAAATGTACAGCAATGGCTAGAATTATCCGTATAGATTTAAGCATCGCTACGGGCGAGAAAGTCTCGTCGTAATAAACTCCTTGAACTTGTCGAAAACCTTTTGCAACAAGTCGAGCTTTATGGATGTGAACATTTCCATCCATATCAATCTTATTCTTATAGATCCATTTGCACTCGATGGCTTTAAAACCATCAGGCAGGTCAACCAAGTTCCAAATTTGATTGTCTCCCATGGACTCTAACTCGGATCTCATGGCGATGAGCCATTTCTCAGAGTCTGGGTCCACCATCGCTTCTGCATAGGTCGCAGGATCATCATTGTCTAACAATAATAATTCCTGTGCTTCGCGGAGCCTAGCCGACCTTCGTGGTTGTGGTGCTTCTATTGCCACGGGTTCCTCAACTTGTTCTGCTACAATAGCATCACCTGTAGAAGCATCCCCAACTGGATCATCTTGAACTTCTTCAAGTTGCACCAACCTTCCACTTGTTCCCTTTGTGAGAAACTCTTTCTCTAGGAAAACGCCGCTACGAGTGACAAACACTTTGCCCTCCTCTCGGTTGTAGAAGTAATACCCTAAGGTTTCCCTTGGATATCCCACGAAAATGCACTTATCCGATTTAGGTGTTAGCTTGTCCGACTGAAGTCGCTTGACAAATGCATCACAACCCCAAATCTTTAGAAAAGACAAACTGGAATTCTTTCCAGTCCACATCTCATATGGTGTCTTAACTACGGATTTAGATGGTACCCTGTTAAGTGTGAAAGCTGTTGTTTCTAGAGCGTAACCCCAAAATGACAATGGCAAATCTGACTAGCTCATCATCGATCGAACCATGTCCAACAAAGTTCGATTAAGCCGTTCGGAGACCCCGTTTCTTTGAGGCGTTCCGGGCGGTGTAAGTTGTGGAACAATTCCGCAACTCTTAAGATGATCGCTAAATTCGTGACTCAAATATTCACCTCCATGATCAGATCGCAAGGCTTTTTTTTTCTTGCCACGTTGATTCTCTACTTCACTCTGAAACTCCTTTAACTTTTCAAAAGTTTCAGACTTATGCCTCATCAAGTAGACATAACCATATCTACTGAAATCATCAGTAATGTAATGAAGTAGTGATATCCTCCTCTGGCTGTCGTGCTCATCGGTCCACCTACATCAGTATGTACGAGTTCCAACAAGTCTGTCGCTCTCTCGGGTAAACCTGAAAAAGGCGACTTGGTCATCTTTCCAAGTAAACAAGCCTGACATGTCTCGTGTGATTCAAAATAAAATGAAGCTAGAAGACCATCACCATGGAGCTTCTTCATGCGCTTTTCACTTATATGCCCCAAACGACAATGCCATAAATAGGTAGGACTCAAATCATTAGGCCGAAGCCTTTTAGCACTAACATTGTAAACAGATGCATCATCAAGATTTAAAATAAATAAAGCATTCACAATGGGAGAATTAGCCATAAACATATCATTCTTAGAGATTACACAACCATTGTTTGCACTCGCGAATGAATAACCATACCTCATCAAACATGAAGGTGATAAAATGTTTCGACCCATACTAGGAATGTAATAACAATTATTCAACTCCATAATAAATCATGAGGGAAGGTGAAGTTGCATGACACCGACGAATAACGCAGCAACCCTTGCTTTATTTCCGACGCGAAAATCCACTTCGCCTTTCTACACTTCTCTAGTCCTTATTAGCCCCTGCATCGAATTGCAAATATGAGCAACCGATCCGGTATCAAATACCCAAGAGTTAACATAGGAATCAACGAGAAGAATGTCCACAACATTTACAACAAGCGTACCTGAGTGGGAAGTACTCTTACTTCTACTCTTCTTCAAAGAAGCCTGGTACTTGCTGCAGTTTCTCTTCCAGTGGCCATGTTCATGGCAAAAGAAGCACTTAGTGTCTTCTACAGGTCCAGCCTTTTGCTTGGGTGCAGGCTTAGGGATTGTATCCTTAGACTTGCCCTTCTTATTCCAAGAAGTACCCTTTTTCTTGAATCTAGGCTTGTTCTGCACAGCCATCACATGGCTATGCCGTGCACACTTCTTCATGTCACTTTCTGTTGTTTTAAGCATCCCACATAATTCATTAAGGCCCTTCTCCACCCCACGCATATGGTAGTTCGAAATAAACTTCCCATAGCTGGATGGAAGATACGCCAAAATGAAGTCAGTGGCCAACTCTTGGCCTAGTGGAAAACCAAGCTTTTCCAAAGTCTGACTGTAACCAACCATTTTGATCACATGGGGGCCTACAGCTGCTCCCTCTGATAGCTTGCATTCGACAAAAGACTTGGCAACATTATACCTCTCAGTCCTTGCTTGATCTTGGAACATGTCCTTAAGCGCAACGATCATATCGTACGCATCCTGATCCTCAAACTTCTTTGGAGTTCAGGTTCCATGCATGCAAGCATAAGACAACTAACCTCAAGAGAATCATCACATGCTCTCCTGTAGGCATTCTTTAGGGAAGCAGATGCATTATCAGCAGGTTCATCGGGGATTGGGGTATCCAGAACCGTTTCCTTTTTATCAGACCTGAGAACAATTCTCAGGTTACGGACCCAGTCTGTATAGTTTGTTCCATTAAGTTTATCTTTGTCAAGAATCGAGCATAAAAGAAAAGGTGATGTAGTGTTTGGTGCCATTGATCTACAACAGAAAACATGCAAAATACTAAGCCATGTAACCATGAAAGAGTAAAACATATTAAACAATTTAATAGCATATACTCCCACTTAAATCAATATCCCTCTATTGATACTAAGTGATTCAAGATCAACAATTAACAAGTCGACTAGTGAGCATTAGCATCACTTCTAGAAGACAAGGTAAATCGGTAAGCAACACTTGCTAATCATATCACATATGACTCTTGTTGTTGGGTGAAATCTCTATGTCAAAATTAGGCGCCCAACCTTTATGCCCCAAGGTCCTTAACTGTTAAGATGACCTTGTCAAGCTCACCAACCCTTATGCGTGTAGGTATCCGATACAAACCCATCCAGCCAAGGAAAACCGCGGCACCCTAATTTCATAGGCCCACCAACGATTGTACAGGGCATAGGATGGTGCAAGGTTTGGTTGGGAGGGCATGGTTTAACTTAAACTTTGTGAGGGATCGTTCTACTTTCATCATCTAAGCATGCATAGTAGTAAAACGCGAAAGAATAACATTCACATAAATATGACACCGTATGGCCCATTTTCTCATGGTGATCTCCATCGCCATGGAACCTGTCCACCATGATGATCTCCATCTTCATATTCCATGTGATCCATCCTCAAAGTGATGAGTCCTCCAAGAACTTATACAATCTATTACTCCTAACAGCTAGTAATCAAAAATTACATAGAATTTGGATCATCACAAGTTGGCACGCAGGCCATTACAATAAATGACTACACATATGGCTCCAGCCTTGTTGCCCTACTCACGACCCGCAGGTCATGCAAAATTTCATACATGCATCACATACATATATGGGCCATACTGATCACATACATCCTGCAAAAACCAGTTATGCAAAGAATCGCATTCTACCAGATCATGTGACCTCGCAGCACCTAGTTACCTTAACGAGATACAAAAGGGGCTACGATAAAGGGGGGGGTCTAGGGGGTCTCCCCCTGTGAAAAATGAGAGATCAAATCAACACAATTTTCTTTAAGAATTTTGATCGGCAAATCAAATTTACCATAAACCGTCTGTTGTTCCGATCTGATCAAACTCCTTTGATCACGGTACAACGATTTTAGATCTAGGTTCCGATTCGATATATCATATTGATCTTCGCTTGATTCAAATGGATTTATGTGTCACTGTCTACCCTGATGGAGGAAGCCGACCGGTAGGGGTAAGTCGATCGACAACCTCAGAATCATGATCACGGAAAGAAATATCATAGATCAATCCTGAGCCACCGCCATATAAACGATCACATCATTCATATCAATCTGCATATCACCATATGCAAAATCCCAAACCTATAACTGAACAGCATCAGCTCTGATACCACTGAAGGGATACGGGTAGGCTACACTAGCGCAAATCAAAAAAATTCTTTCCAGTCCACATCTCATATGGTGTCTTAAGTACTGATTTAGATGGTACCCTGTTAAGTGTGAAAGCTGCTGTTTCTAGAGCGTAACCCCAAAATGACAATGGCAAATCTGACTGGCTCATCATCGATCGAACCATGTCCAACAAAGTTCGATTACACCGTTCGGAGACCCCGTTTCTTTGAGGCGTTCCGGGCGGCGTAAGTTGTGGAACAATTCCGCAACTCTTAAGATGATCGCTAAATTCGTGACTCAAATATTCACCTCCACGATCAGATCTCAAGGCCTTTATTTTCTTTCCACATTGATTCTCTACTTCACTCTGAAACTCCTTTAACTTTTCAAAAGTTTCAGACTTATGCCTCATCAGTTAGACATAACCATATCTACTGAAATCATCAGTAAATGTAATGAAGTAGTGATATCCTCCTCTGGTTGTCGTGCTCATCGGTCCACCTACATCAGTATGTATGAGTTCCAACAAGTCTGTCGCTCTCTCGGGTAAACCTGAAAAAGGCGACTTGGTCATCTTTCCAAGTAAACAAGCCAGACATGTCTCGTGTGATTCAAAATCAAATGAAGTTAGAAGACCATCACCATGGAGCTTCTTCATGCGCTTTTCACTTATATGCCCCAAACGACAATGCCATAAATAGGTAGGACTCAAATCATTAGGATGAAGCCTTTTAGCACTAACATTGTAAACAGATGCATCATCAAGATTTCAAATAAATAAACCATTCACAATGGAAGAATTAGCCATAAACATATCATGCTTAGAGATTACACAACCATTGTTGCACTCGCGAATGAATAACCATACCTCATCAAACATGAAGGTGATAAAATGTTTCGACCCATACTAGGAATGTAATAACAATTATTCAACTCCATAATAAATCTTGAGGGAAGGTGAAGTTGCATGACACCGACGAATAACGTAGAAACCCTTGCTTTATTTCCGACGCGAAAATCCACTTTGCCTTTCTACACTTCTCTAGTCCTTATTAGCCCCTGCATCGAATTGCAAATATGAGCAACCGATCCGGTATCAAATACCCAAGAGTTAACATAGGAATCAGCGAGAAGAATGTCCACAACATTTACAACAAGCGTACCTGAGTGGGAAGTACTCTTACTTCTACTCTTCTTCAAAGAAGCCTGGTACTTGCTGCAGTTTCTCTTCCAGTGGCCATGTTCATGGCAAAAGAAGCACTTAGTGTATTCTACAGGTCCAGCCTTTTGCTTGGGTGCAGGCTTAGGGATTGTATCCTTAGCCTTGCCCTTCTTATTCCAAGAAGTACCCTTTTTATTGAATCTAGGCTTGTTCTGCACAGCCATCACATGGCTATGCCGTGCACACTTCTTCATGTCACTTTCTGTTGTTTTAAGCATCCCACATAATTCATTAAGGCCCTTCTCCACCCCACGCATATGGTAGTTCGAAATAAACTGCCCATAGCTGGATGGAAGATACGCCAAAATGAAGTCAGTGGCCAACTCTTGGCCTAGTGGAAAACCAAGCTTTTGCAAAGTCTGACTGTAAGCAACCATTTTGATCACATGGGGGCCTACAGAGGCTCCCTCTGCTAGCTTGCATTCGACAAAAGACTTGGCAACATTATACCTCTCAGTCCTTGCTTGATCTTGGAACATGTCTTTAAGCGCAATGATCATATCGTACGCATCCTGATCCTCAAACTTCTTTGGAGTTCAGTTTCCATGCATGCAAGCATAAGACAACTAACCTCAAGAGAATCATCACATGCTCTCTTGTAGGCATTCTTTAGGGAAGCAGATGCATTATCAGCAGGTTCATCGGGGATTGGGGTATCCATAACCGTTTCCTTTTATTAGACCGAGAACAATTCTCGTTACGGACCCATTCCGTATAGTTTGTTCCATTAAGTTTATCTTTGTTAAGAATCGAACGCAAAGAAAAAGGTGATGCAGTGTTTGGTGCCATTGATCTACAACAGAAAACATGCAAAATACTAAGCCATGTAACCATGAAAGAGTAAAACATATTAAACAATTTAATAGCATATACTCCCACTTAAATCAATATCCCTCTATTGATACTAAGTGATTCAAGATCCACAATTAACAAGTCGACTAGTGAGCTTTAGCATCACTTCTAGAAGACAAGGTAAATCGGTAAGCAACACTTGCTAATCATATCACATATGACTCTTGTTGTTGGGTGACACCTCTATGTCAAAAATAGGCGCCCAACCTTTATGCCCCAAGGTCCTTAACTGTTAAGATGACCTTGTCAAGATCACCAACCCTTATGCGTGTAGGTATCCAATACAAACCCATCCAGCCAAGGAAAACCGCGGCACCCTAATTTGATAGGCGCACCAACGATTGTATAGGGCATAGGATGGTGCAAGGTTTGGTTGGGAGGGCATGGTTTAACTTAAACTTTGTGAGGGATCTGTCTACTTCTATCATCTAAGCATGCATAGTAGTAAAACGCGAAAGAATAGCATTCACATAAATGTGACACCGTATGGCCCATTTTCTCATGGTGATCTCCATCGCCATGGAACCTGTCCATCATGATGATCTCCATCTTCATATTCCATGTGATCCATCCTCAAAGTGATGAGTCCTCCAAGAACTTATACAAGCTATTACTCCTAACAGCTAGTAATCAAAAATTACATAGAATTTGGATCATCACAAGTTGGCACGCAGGCCATTACAATAAATGACAACACATATGGCTCCAGCCTTGTTGCCCTACTCACGACACGCAGGTCATGCAAAATTTCATACATGCATCACATACATATATGGGCCATACTGATCACATACATCCTGCAAAAACCAGTTATGCAAAGAATCGCATTCTACCGGATCATGTGACCTCGTAGCACCTAGTTACCTTAACGAGATACAAAAGGGGCTACGATAAAGGGGGGTCTAGGGGGTCTCCCCCTGTGAAAAATGAGAGATCAAATCAACACAATTTTCTTTAATGATTTTGATCGGCAAATCAAATTTACCATAAAGCATGTTGTTCCGATCTGATCAAACTCCTTTGATCACGGTACAACGATTTTAGATCTAAGTTCCGATTTGATCAATCATATTGATCTTCGCGTGATTCAAATGGATTTATGTGTCACTGTCTACCCCGATGGCGGAAGCCGAACGGTAGGGGTAAGTCGATCGACAACCTCAGAATCACGATCACGGAAAGAAAGATCATAGATCAATCCTGAACCACCGCCATATAAACGATCACATCATTCATATCAATCTGCATATCACCATATGCAAAATCCCAAACCTATAACTGAACAGCATCGGCTCTGATACCACTGAAGGGATACGGGTAGGCTACACTAGGGCAAATCAAAAAAATTCTTTCCAGTCCACATCTCATATGGTGTCTTAACTACGGATTTAGATGGTAACCTGTTAAGTGTGAAAGCTGTTGTTTCTAGAGCGTAACCCCAAAATGACAATGGCAAATCTGACTGGCTCATCATCGATCGAACCATGTCCAACAAAGTTCGATTACGCCGTTCGGAGACCCCGTTTCTTTGAGGCGTTCCGGGCGGCGTAATTTGTGGAACAATTCCGCAACTCTTAAGATGATCGCTAAATTCGTGACTCAAATATTCACCTCCATGATCAGATCTCAAGGCCTTTATTTTCTTTCCACGTTGATTCTCTACTTCACTCTGAAACTCCTTTAACTTTTCAAAAGTTTCAGACTTATGCCTCATCAAGTAGACATAACCATATCTACTGAAATCATCAGTAAATGTAATGAAGTAGTGATATCCTCCTCTGGCTGTCGTGCTCATTGGTCCACCTACATCGGATGTATGAGTTCCAACAAGTCTGTTCTCTCGTAAACCTGAAAAAAGGCGACTTGGTCATCTTTCAAGTAAACAAGCCCCTGACATGTCTCGTGTGATTCAAAATCAAATGAAGTTAGAAGACCATCACCATGGAGCTTCTTCATGCGCCTTACACTTATATGCCCCAAACAACAACGCCATAAATAGGTAGGCCTCAAATCATTAGGCCGAAGCCTTTTAGCACTAACATTGTAAAACATATGCATCATCAAGATTTAAAATAAATAACCCATTCACAATGGGAGCATTAGCCATAAACATATCATTCTTAGAGATTACACAACCATTGTTTGCACTCGCGAATGAATAACCATACCTCATCAAACATGAAGGTGATAAAATGTTTCGACCCATACTAGGAATGTAATAACAATTATTCAACTCCATAATAAATCCTGAGGGAAGGTGAAGTTGCATGACACCGACGAATAACGCAGAAACTCTTGCTTTATTTCCGACGCGAAAATCCACTTTGCCTTTCTACACTTCTCTAGTCCTTATTAGCCCCTACATCGAATTGCAAATATGAGCAACCGATCCGGTATCAAATACCCAAGAGTTAACATAGGAATCAACGAGAAGAATGTCCACAACATTTACAACAAGCGTACCTGAGTGGGAAGTACTCTTACTTCTACTCTTCTTCAAAGAAGCCTGGTACTTGCTGCAGTTTCTCTTCCAGTGGCCATGTTCATGGCAAAAGAAGCACTTAGTGTCTTCTATAGGTCCAGCCTTTTGCTTGGGTGCAGGCTTAGGGATTGTATCCTTAGACTTGCCCTTCTTATTCCAAGAAGTACCCTTTTTCTTGAATCTAGGCTTGTTCTGCACAGCTATCACATGGCTATGTCGTGCACACTTCTTCATGTCACTTTCTGTTGTTTTAAGCATCCCACATAATTCATTAAGGCCCTTCTCCACCCCACGCATATGGTAGTTCGAAATAAACTGCCCATAGCTGGATGGAAGATACGCCAAAATGAAGTCAGTGGCCAACTCTTGGCCTAGTGGAAAACCAAGCTTTTCCAAAGTCTGACTGTAAGCAACCATTTTGATCACATGGGGGCCTACAGCTGCTCCCTCTGCTAGCTTGCATTCGACAAAAGACTTGGCAACATTATACCTCTCAGTCCTTGCCTGATCTTCGAACATGTCTTTAAGCGCAATGATCATATCGTACGCATCCTGATCCTCAAACTTCTTTGGAGTTCAGTTTCCATGCATGCAAGCATAAGACAACTAACCTCAAGAGAATTATGCTCTCTTGTAGGCATTCTTTAGGGAAGCAGATGCATTATCAGCAGGTTCATCGGGGATTGGGGTATCCATAACCGTTTCCTTTTTATTAGACCTGAGAACAATTATCAGGTTACGGACCCAGTCCGTATAGTTTGTTCCATTAAGTTTATCTTTGTCAAGAATCGAACGCAAAGAAAAAGGTGATGCAGTGTTTGGTGCCATTAATCTACAACAGAAAACATGCAAAATACTAAGCCATGTAACCATGAAAGAGTAAAACATATTAAACAATTTAATAGCATATACTCCCACTTAAATCAATATCCCTCTATTGATACTAAGTGATTCAAGATCCACAATTAACAAGTCGACTAGTGATCTTTAGCATCACTTCTAGAAGACAAGGTAAATTGGTAAGCAACACTTGCTAATCATATCACATATGACTCTTGTTGTTGGGTGACATCTCTATGTCAAAAATAGGCGCCCAACCTTTATGCCCCAAGGTCCTTAACTATTAAGATGACCTTGTCAAGATCACCAACCCTTATGCATGTAGGTATCCGATACAAACCCATCCAGCCAAGGAAAACCGCGGCACCCTAATTTGATAGGCGCACCAACGATTGTACAGGGCATAGGATGGTGCAAGGTTTGGTTGGGAGGGCATGGTTTAACTTAAACTTTGTGAGGGATCTGTCTACTTCTATCATCTAAGCATGCATAGTAGTAAAACGCGAAAGAATAGCATTCACATAAATGTGACACCGTATGGCCCATTTTCTCATGGTGATCTCCATCGCCATGGAACCTGTCCATCATGATGATCTCCATCTTCATATTCCATGTGATCCATCCTCAAAGTGATGAGTCCTCCAAGAACTTATACAAGCTATTACTCCTAACAGCTAGTAATCAAAAATTACATAGAATTTGGATCATCACAAGTTGTACGCAGCCATTACAATAAATGACAACACATATGGCTCCAGCCTTGTTGCCCTACTCACGACACGCAGGTCATGCAAAATTTCATACATGCATCACATACATATATGGGCCATCTTGATCACATACATCCTGCAAAAACCAGTTATGCAAAGAATCGCATTCTACCGGATCATGTGACCTCGTAGCACCTAGTTACCTTAACGAGATACAAAAGGGGCTACGATAAAGGGGGGTCTAGGGGGTCTCCCCCTGTGAAAAATGAGAGATCAAATCAACACAATTTTCTTTAATGATTTTGATCGGCAAATCAAATTTACCATAAACCGCTCATTGTTACGATCGATCAAACTCCTTTGATCACGGTACAACGATTTTAGATCTAAGTTCCGATTTGATCAATCATATTGATCTTCGCGTGATTCAAATGGATTTATGTGTCACTGTCTACCCCGATGGCGGAAGCCGAACGGTAGGGGTAAGTCGATCGACAACCTCAGAATCACGATCACGGAAAGAAAGATCATAGATCAATCCTGAACCACCGCCATATAAACGATCACATCATTCATATCAATCTGCATATCACCATATGCAAAATCCCAAACCTATAACTGAACAGCATCGGCTCTGATACCACTGAAGGGATACGGGTAGGCTACACTAGGGCAAATCAAAAAATTTCTTTCCATTCCACATCTCATATGGTGTCTTAACTACGGATTTAGATGGTAACCTGTTAAGTGTGAAAGCTGTTGTTTCTAGAGCGTAACCCCAAAATGACAATGGCAAATCTGACTGGCTCATCATCGATCGAACCATGTCCAACAAAGTTCGATTACACCGTTCGGAGACCCCGTTTCTTTGAGGCGTTCCGGGCGGCGTAATTTGTGGAACAATTCCGCAACTCTTAAGATGATCGCTAAATTCGTGACTCAAATATTCACCTCCATGATCAGATCTCAAGGCCTTTATTTTCTTTCCACGTTGATTCTCTACTTCACTCTGAAACTCCTTTAACTTTTCAAAAGTTTCAGACTTATGCCTCATCAAGTAGACATAACCATATCTACTGAAATCATCAGTAAATGTAATGAAGTAGTGATATCCTCCTCTGGCTGTCGTGGTCATTGGTCCACCTACATCAGTATGTATGAGTTCCAACAAGTCTGCTTCTCTCGTAAACTCGAAAAAGGCGACTTGGTCATCTTTCCAAGTAAACAAGCCTGACATGTCTCGTGTGATTCAAAATCAAATGAAGTTAGAAGACCATCACCATGGAGCTTCTTCATGCGCCTTTCACTTATATGCCCCAAACAACAACGCCATAAATAGGTAGGCCTCAAATCATTAGGCCGAAGCCTTTTAGCACTAACATTGTAAAACAGATGCATCATCAAGATTTAAAATAAATAACCCATTCACAATGGGAGCATTAGCCATAAACATATCATTCTTAGAGATTACACAACCATTGTTTGCACTCGCGAATGAATAACCATACCTCATCAAACATGAAGGTGATAAAATGTTTCGACCCATACTAGGAATGTAATAACAATTATTCAACTCCATAATAAATCCTGAGGGAAGGTGAAGTTGCATGACACCGACGAATAACGCAGAAACTCTTGCTTTATTTCCGACGCGAAAATCCACTTTGCCTTTCTACACTTCTCTAGTCCTTATTAGCCCCTATATCGAATTGCAAATATGAGCAACCGATCCGGTATCAAATACCCAAGAGTTAACATAGGAATCAACGAGAAGAATGTCCACAACATTTACAACAAGCGTACCTGAGTGGGAACTACTCTTACTTCTACTCTTCTTCAAAGAAGCCTGGTACTTGCTGCAGTTTCTTCCAAAGGGCCATGTTCATGGCAAAAGAAGCACTTAGTGTCTTCTATAGGTCCAGCCTTTTGCTTGGGTGCAGGCTTAGGGATTGTATCCTTAGACTTGCCCTTCTTATTCCAAGAAGTACCCTTTTTCTTGAATCTAGGCTTGTTCTGCACAGCCATCACATGGCTATGCCGTGCACACTTCTTCATGTCACTTTCTGTTGTTTTAAGCATCCCACATAATTCATTAAGGCCCTTCTCCACCCCACGCATATGGTAGTTCGAAATAAACTGCCCATAGCTGGATGGAAGATACGCCAAAATGAAGTCAAGGCCAACTCTTGGCCTAGTGGAAAGCAAGCTTTTCCAAAGTCATCGTAAGCAACCATTTTGATCACATGGGGGCCTACAGCTGCTCCCTCTGCTAGCTTGCATTCGACAAAAGACTTGGCAACATTATACCTCTCAGTCCTTGCCTGATCTTCGAACATGTCTTTAAGCGCAATGATCATATCGTACGCATCCTGATCCTCAAACTTCTTTGGAGTTCAGTTTCCATGCATGCAAGCATAATACAACTAACCTCAAGAGAATTATGCTCTCTTGTAGGCATTCTTTAGGGAAGAAGATGCATTATCAGCAGGTTCATCGTGGATTGGGGTATCCATAACCATTTCCTTTTTATTAGACCTGAGAACAATTCTCAGGTTACGGACCCCGTCCGTATAGTTTGTTCCATTAAGTTTATCTTTGTCAAGAATCGAACGCAAAGAAAAAGGTGATGCAGTGTTTGGTGCCATTGATCTACAACAGAAAACATGCAAAATACTAAGCCATGTAACCATGAAAGAGTAAAACATATTACACAATTTAATAGCATATACTCCCACTTAAATCAATATCCCTCTATTGATACTAAGTGATTCAAGATCCACAATTAACAAGTCGACTAGTGAGCTTTAGCATCACTTCTAGAAGACAAGGTAAATCGGTAAGCAACACTTGCTAATCATATCACATATGACTCTTGTTGTTGGGTGACATCTCTATGTAAAAAATAGGCGCCCAACCTTTATGCCCCAAGGTCCTTAACTGTTAAGATGACCTTGTCAAGATCACCAACCCTTATGCGTGTAGGTATCCGATACAAACCCATCCAGCTAAGGAAAACCGCGGCACCCTAATTTCATAGGCCCACCAACGATTGTACAGGGCATAGGATGGTGCAAGGTTTGGTTGGGAGGGCATGGTTTAACTTAAACTTTGTGAGGGATCGTTCTACTTCTATCATCTAAGCATGCATAGTAGTAAAATGCGAAAGAATAGCATTCACATAAATGTGACACCGTATGGCCCATTTTCTCATGGTGATCTCCATCGCCATGGAACCTGTCCATCATGATGATCTCTATCTTCATATTCCATGTGATCCATCCTCAAAGTGATGAGTCCTCCAAGAACTTATACAAGCTATTACTCCTAACAGCTAGTAATCAAAAATTACATAGAATTTGGATCATCACAAGTTGGCACGCAGGCCATTACAATAAATGACAACACATATGGCTCCAGCCTTGTTGCCCTACTCACGACACGCAGGTCATGCAAAATTTCATACATGCATCACATACATATATGGGCCATACTGATCACATACATCCTGCAAAAACCAGTTATGCAAAGAATCGCATTCTACCGGATCATGTGACCTCGCAGCACCTAGTTACCTTAACGAGATACAAAAGGGGCTACGATAAAGGGGGGTCTAGGGGGTCTCCCCCTGTGAAAAATGAGAGATCAAATCAACACAATTTTCTTTAAGGATTTTGATCGGCAAATCAAATTTACCATAAACTGTCTGTTGTTCCGATCTGATCAAACTCCTTTGATCACGGTACAGCGATTTTAGATCTAAGTTCCGATTTGATCAATCATATTGATCTTCGCGTGATTCAAATGGATTTATGTGTCACTGTCTACCCCGATGGCGGAAGCCGACCGGTAGGGGTAAGTCGATCGACAACCTCAGAATCACGATCACGGAAAGAAAGATCATAGATCAATCCTGAACCACCACCATATAAACGATCACATCATTCATATCAATCTGCATATCACCATATGCAAAATCCCAAACCTATAACTGAACAGCATCAGCTCTGATACCACTGAAGGGATACGGGTAGGCTACACTAGCGCAAATCAAAAAATTTCTTTCCAGCCACATCTCATATGGTGTCTTAACTACGGATTTAGATGGTAACCTGTTAAGTGTGAAAGCTGTTGTTTCTAGAGCGTAACCCCAAAATGACAATGGAAAATCTGACTGGCTCATCATCGCTCGAACCATGTCCAACAAAGTTCGATTACGCCGTTCGGAGACCCCGTTTCTTTGAGGCGTTCCGGGCGGCGTAAGTGGTGGAACAATTCCGCAACTCTTAAGATGATCGCTAAATTCGTGACTCAAATATTCACCTCCATGATCAGATCTCAAGGCCTTTATTTTCTTGCCACGTTGATTCTCTACTTCACTCTGAAACTCCTTTAACTTTTCAAAAGTTTCAGACTTATGCCTCATCAAGTAGACATAACCATATCTACTGAAACCATCAGTAAATGTAATGAAGTAGTGATATCCTCCTCTGGCTGTCGTGCTCATTGGTCCACCTACATCAGTATGTATGAGTTCCAAAAAGTCTGTCGTTCTCTCAGGTAAACCTGAAAAAGGCGACTTGGTCATCTTTCCAAGTAAACAAGCCTGACATGTCTCGTGTGATTCAAAATCAAATGAAGTTAGAAGACCATCACCATGGAGCTTCTTCATGCGCTTTCCCTTATATGCCCCAAACAACAACGCCATAAATAGGTAGGAATCAAATCATTAGGCCGAAGCCTTTTAGCACTAACATTGTAAAACAGATGCATCATCAAGATTTAAAATAAATAACCCATTCACAATGGGAGCATTAGCCATAAACATATCATTCTTAGAGATTACACAACCATTGTTTGCACTCGCGAATGAATAACCATACCTCATCAAACATGAAGGTGATAAAATGTTTCGACCCATACTAGGAATGTAATAACAATTATTCAACTCCATAATAAATCCTGAGGGAAGGTGAAGTTGCATGACACTGACGAATAACGCAGAAACCCTTGCTGTATTTCCGACGCGAAAATCCACTTTGCCTTTATACACTTCTCTAGTCCTTATTAGCCCCTGCATCGAATTGCAAATATGAGCAACCGATCCGGTATCAAATACCCAAGAGTTAACATAGGAATCAACGAGAAGAATGTCCACAACATTTACAACAAGCGTACCTGAGTGGGAAGTACTCTTACTTCTACTCTTCTTCAAAGAAGCCTGGTACTTGCTGCAGTTTCTCTTCCAGTGGCCATGTTCATGGCAAAAGAAGCACTTAGTGTCTTCTACAGGTCCAGCCTTTTGCTTGGGTGCAGGCTTAGGGATTGTACCCTTAGACTTGCCCTTCTTATTCCAAGAAGTACCCTTTTTCTTGAATCTAGGCTTGTTCTGCACAGCCATCACATGGCTATGCCATACACACTTCTTCATGTCACTTTCTGTTGTTTTAAGCATCCCACATAATTCATTAAGGCCCTTCTCCACCCCACGCATATGGTAGTTCGAAATAAACTGCCCATAGCTGGATAGAAGATACGCCAAAATGAAGTCAGTGGCCAACTCTTGGCCTAGTGGAAAACCAAGCTTTTCCAAAGTCTGACTGTAAGCAACCATTTTGATCACATGGGGGCCTACAGCTGCTCCCTCTGCTAGCTTGCATTCGACAAAAGACTTGGCAAAATTATACCTCTCAGTCCTTGCCTGATCTTGGAACATGTCTTTAAGCGCAATGATCATATCGTACGCATCCTGATCCTCAAACTTGTTTGGAGTTCAGTTTCCATGTATGCAAGCATAAGACAACTAACCTCAAGAGAATCATCACATGCTCTCTTGTAGGCATTCTTTAGGGAAGCAGATGCATTATCAGCAGGTTCATCGGGGATTGGGGTATCCAGAACCGTTTCCTTTTTATTAGACCTGAGAACAATTCTCAGGTTACGGACCCAGTCCGTATAGTTTGTTCCATTAAGTTTATCTTTGTCAAGAATCGAACGCAAAGAAAAAGGTGATGCAGTGTTTGGTGCCATTGATCTACAACAGAAAACATGCAAAATACTAAGCCATGTAACCATGAAAGAGTAAAACATATTAAACAATTTAATAGCATATACTCCCACTTAAATCAATATCCCTCTATTGATACTAAGTGATTCAAGATCCACAATTAACAAGTCGACTAGTGAGCTTTAGCATCACTTCTAGAAGACAAGGTAAATCGGTAAGCAACACTTGCTAATCATATCACATATGACTCTTGTTGTTGGGTGACATCTCTATGTAAAAAATAGGCGCCCAACCTTTATGCCCCAAGGTCCTTAACTGTTAAGATGACCTTGTCAAGATCACCAACCCTTATGCGTGTAGGTATCCGATACAAACCCATCCAGCCAAGGAAAACCACGACACCCTAATTTCATAGGCCCACCAACGATTGTACAGGGCATATGATGGTGCAAGTTTGGTTGGGAGGGCATGGTTTAACTTAAACTTTGTGAGGGATCGTTCTACTTCTATCATCTAAGCATGCATAGTAGTAAAACGCGAAAGAATAGCATTCACATAAATGTGACACCGTATGGCCCATTTTCTCATGGTGATCTCCATCGCCATGGAACTCCGCATCCATCATGATGATCTCCATCTTCATATTCCATGTGATCCATCCTCAAAGTGATGAGTCCTCCAAGAACTTATACAAGCTATTACTCCTAACAGCTAGTAATCAAAAATTACATAGAATTTGGATCATCACAAGTTGGCACGCAGGCCATTACAATAAATGACAACACATATGGCTCCAGCCTTGTTGCCCTACTCACGACACGTAGGTCATGCAAAATTTCATACATGCATCACATACATATATGGGCCATACTGATCACATACATCCTGCAAAAACCAGTTATGCAAAGAATCGCATTCTACCGGATCATGTGACCTCGCAGCACCTAGTTACCTTAACGAGATACAAAAGGGGCTACGATAAAGGGGGGTCTAGGGGGTCTCCCCCTGTGAAAAATGAGAGATCAAATCAACACAATTTTCTTTAAGGATTTTGATCGGCAAATCAAATTTACCATAAACTGTCTGTTGTTCCGATCTGATCAAACTCCTTTGATCACGGTACAACGATTTTAGATCTAAGTTCCGATTTGATCAATCATATTGATCTTCGCGTGATTCAAATGGATTTATGTGTCACTGTCTACCCCGATGGCGGAAGCCGACCGGTAGGGGTAAGTCGATCGACAACCTCAGAATCACGATCACGGAAAGAAAGATCATAGATCAATCCTGAACCACCGCCATATAAACGATCACATCATTCATATCAATCTGCATATCACCATATGCAAAATCCCAAACCTATAACTGAACAGCATCGGCTCTGATACCACTGAAGGGATACGGGTAGGCTACACTACCGCAAATCAAAAAATTTCTTTCCAGTCCACATCTCATATGGTGTATTAACTACGGATTTAGATGGTAACCTGTTAAGTGTGGAAGCTGTTGTTTCTAGAGCGTAACCCCAAAATGACAATGGCAAATCTGACTGGCTCATCATCGATCGAACCATGTCCAACAAAGTTCGATTACGCCGTTCGGAGACCCCGTTTCTTTGAGGCGTTCCGGGCGGCGTAAGTTGTGGAATAATTCCGCAACTCTTAAGACGATCGCTAAATTCGTGACTCAAATATTCACCTCCATGATCAGATCTCAAGGCCTTTATTTTCTTGCCACGTTGATTCTCTACTTCACTCTGAAACTCCTTTAACTTTTCAAAAGTTTCAGACTTATGCCTCATCAAGTAGACATAACCATATCTACTGAAATCATCAGTAAATGTAATGAAGTAGTGATATCCTCCTCTGGCTATCGTGCTCATTGGTCCACCTACATCAGTATGTATGAGTTCCAACAAGTCTGTCGTTCTCTCAGGTAAACCTGAAAAAGGCGGCTTGGTCATCTTTCCAAGTAAACAAGCCTGAGATGTCTCGTGTGATTCAAAATCAAATGAAGTTAGAAGACCATCACCATGGAGCTTCTTCATGCGCTTTTCACTTATATGCCCCAAACAACAAAGCCATAAATAGGTAGGACTCAAATCATTAGGCCGAAGCCTTTTAGCACTAACATTGTAAAACAGATGCATCATCAAGATTTAAAATAAATAACCCATTCACAATGGGAGCATTATCCATAAACATATCATTCTTAGAGATTACACAACCATTGTTTGCACTCGCGAATGAATAACCATACCTCATCAAACATGAAGGTGATAAAATGTTTCGACCCATACTAGGAATGTAATAACAATTATTCAACTCCATAATAAATCCTGAGGGAAGGTGAAGTTGCATGACACTGACGAATAACGCAGAAACCCTTGCTTTATTTCCGACGCGAAAATCCACTTTGCCTTTCTACACTTCTATAGTCCTTATTAGCCCCTGCATCGAATTGCAAATATGAGCAACCGATCCGGTATCAAATACCCAAGAGTTAACATAGGAATCAGCGAGAAGAATGTCCACAACATTTACAACAAGCGTACCTGAGTGGGAAGTACTCTTACTTCTACTCTTCTTCAAAGAAGCCTGGTACTTGCTGCAGTTTCTCTTCCAGTGGCCATGTTCATGGCAAAAGAAGCACTTAGTGTCTTCTACAGGTCCAGCCTTTTGCTTGGGTGCAGTCTTAGGGATTGTATCCTTAGACTTGCCCTTCTTATTCCAAGAAGTACCCTTTTTCTTGAATCTAGGCATGTTCTGCACAACCATCACATGGCTATGCCGTGCACACTTCTTCATGTCACTTTCTGTTGTTTTAAGCATCCCACATAATTCATTAAGGCCCTTCTCCACCCCACGCATAAGGTAGTTCGAAATAAACTGCCCATAGCTGGATGGAAGATACGCCAAAATGAAGTCAGTGGCCAACTCTTGGCCTAGTGGAAAACCAAGCTTTTCCAAAGTCTGACTGTAACCAACCATTTTGATCACATGGGGGCTTACAGCTGCTCCCTCTACTAGCTTGCATTCGACAAAAGACTTGGCAACATTATACCTCTCAGTCCTTGCCTGATCTTGGAACATGTCTTTAAGCGCAATGATCATATCGTACGCATCCTGATCCTCAAACTTCTTTGGAGTTCAGTTTCCATGCATGCAAGCATAAGACAACTAACCTCAAGAGAATCATCACATGCTCTCTTGTAGGCATTCTTTAGGGAAGCAGATGCATTATCAGCAGGTTCATCGGGGATTGGGGTATCCGTAACTGCTTCCTTTTTATTAGACCTGAGAACAATTCTCAGGTTACGGACCCAGTCCGTATAGTTTGTTCCATTAAGTTTATCTTTGTCAAGAATCGAACGCAAAGAAAAAGGTGATGCAGTGTTTGGTGCCATTGATCTACAACAGAAAACATGCAAAATACTAAGCCATGTAACCATGAAAGAGTAAAACATATTAAACAATTTAATAGCATATACTCCCACTTAAATCAATATCCCTCTATTGATACTAAGTGATTCAAGATCCACAATTAACAAGTCGACTAGTGAGCTTTAGCATCACTTCTAGAAGACAAGGTAAATCGGTAAGCAACACTTGCTAATCATATCACATATGACTCTTGTTGTTGGGTGACATCTCTATGTAAAAAATAGGTGCCCAACCTTTATGCCCCAAGGTCCTTAACTGTTAAGATGACCTTGTCAAGATCACCAACCCTTATGCGTGTAGGTATCCGATACAAACCCATCCAGCCAAGGAAAACCGCGGCACCCTAATTTCATAGGCCCACCAACGATTGTACAGGGCATAGGATGGTGCAAGGTTTGGTTGGGAGGGCATGGTTTAACTTAAACTTTGTGAGGGATCGTTCTACTTCTATCATCTAAGCATGCATAGTAGTAAAACGCGAAAGAATAGAATTCACATAAATGTGACACCGTATGGACCATTTTCTCATGGTGATCTCCATCGCCATGGAACCTGTCCACCATGATGATCTCCATCTTCATATTCCATGTGATCCATCCTCAAAGTGATGAGTCCTACAAGAACTTATACAAGCTATTACTCCTAACAGCTAGTAATCAAAAATTACATAGAATTTGGATCATCACAAGTTGGCACGCAGGCCATTACAATAAATGACAACACATATGGCTCCAGCCTTGTTGCCCTACTCACGACACGCAGGTCATGCAAAATTTCATACATGCATCACATACATATATGGGCCATACTGATCACATACATCCTGCAAAAACCAGTTATGCAAAGAATCGCAATCTACCGGATCATGTGACCTCGTAGCACCTAGTTACCTTAACGAGATACAAAAGGGGCTACGATAAAGGGGGGTCTAGGGGGTCTCCCCCTGTGAAAAATGAGAGATCAAATCAACACAATTTTCTTTAATGATTTTGATCGGCAAATCAAATTTACCATAAACTGTCTGTTGTTCCGATCTGATCAAACTCCTTTGATCACGGTACAACGATTTTAGATCTAAGTTCCGATTTGATCAATCATATTGATCTTCGCGTGACTCAAATGGATTTATGTGTCACTGTCTACCCCGATGGCGGAAGTCGAACGGTAGGGGTAAGTCGATCGACAACCTCAGAATCACGATCACGGAAAGAAAGATCATAGATCAATCCTGAACCACCGCCATATAAACGATCACATCATTCATATCAATCTGCATATCACCATATGCAAAATCCCAAACCTATAACTGAACAGCATTGGCTCTGATACCACTGAAGGGATACGGGTAGGCTACACTAGGGCAAATCAAAAAATTTCTTTCCAGTCCACATCTCATATGGTGTCTTAACTACGGATTTAGATGGTAACCTGTTAAGTGTGAAAGTTGTTGTTTCTAGAGCGTAACCCCAAAATGACAATGGCAAATCTGACTGGCTCATCATCGATCGAACCATGTCCAACAAAGTTCGATTACGCCGTTCGGAGACCCCGTTTCTTTGAGGCGTTCCGGGAGGCGTAATTTGTGGAACAATTCCGCAACTCTTAAGATGATCGCTAAATTCGTGACTCAAATATTCACTTCCATGATCAGATCTCAAGGCCTTTATTTTCTTTCCACGTTGATTCTCTACTTCACTCTAAAACTCCTTTAACTTTTCAAAAGTTTCAGACTTATGCCTCATCAAGTAGACATAACCATATCTACTGAAATCATCAGTAAATGTAATGAAGTAGTGATATCCTCCTCTGGCTGTCGTGCTCATTGGTCCACCTACATCAGTATGTATGAGTTCCAACAAGTCTGTCGTTCTCTCAGGTAAACCTGAAAAAGGCGACTTGGTCATCTTTCCAAGTAAACAAGCCTGACATGTCTCGTGTGATTCAAAATCAAATGAAGTTAGAAGACCATCACCATGGAGCTTCTTCATGCGCCTTTCACTTATATGCCCCAAACAACAACGCCATAAATAGGTAGGCCTCAAATCATTAGGCCGAAGCCTTTTAGCACTAACATTGTAAAACAGATGCATCATCAAGATTTAAAATAAATAACCCATTCACAATGGGAGCATTAGCCATAAACATATCATTCTTAGAGATTACACAACCATTGTTTGCACTCGCGAATGAATAACCATACCTCATCAAACATGAAGGTGATAAAATGTTTCGACCCATACTAGGAATGTAATAACAATTATTCAACTCCATAATAAATCCTGAGGGAAGGTGAAGTTGCATGACACCGATGAATAACGCAGAAACTCTTGCTTTATTTCCGACGCGAAAATCCACTTTGCCTTTCTACACTTCTCTAGTCCTTATTAGCCCCTACATCGAATTGCAAATATGAGCAACCGATCCGGTATCAAATACCCAAGAGTTAACATAGGAATCAACGAGAAGAATGTCCACAACATTTACAACAAGCGTACCTGAGTGGGAAGTACTCTTACTTCTACTCTTCTTCAAAGAAGCCTGGTACTTGCTGCAGTTTCTCTTCCAGTGGCCATGTTCATGGCAAAAGAAGCACTTAGTGTCTTCTACAGGTCCAGCCTTTTGCTTGGGTGCAGGCTTAGGGATTGTATCCTTAGACTTGCCCTTCTTATTCCAAAAGTACCCTTTTTCTTGAATCTAGGCTTGTTCTGCACAGCCATCACATGGCTATGCCATACACACTTCTTCATGTCACTTTCTGTTGTTTTAAGCATCCCACATAATTCATTAAGGCCCTTCTCCACCCCACGCATATGGTAGTTCGAAATAAACTGCCCATAGCTGGATAGAAGATACGCCAAAATGAAGTCAGTGGCCAACTCTTGGCCTAGTGGAAAACCAAGCTTTTCCAAAGTCTGACTGTAAGCAACCATTTTGATCACATGGGGGCCTACAGCTGCTCCCTCTGCTAGCTTGCATTCGACAAAAGACTTGGCAAAATTACACCTCTCAGTCCTTGCCTGATCTTGGAACATGTCTTTAAGCGCAATGATCATATCGTACGCATCCTGATCCTCAAACTTGTTTGGAGTTCAGTTTCCATGCATGCAAGCATAAGACAACTAACCTCAAGAGAATCATCACATGCTCTCTTGTAGGCATTCTTTAGGGAAGCAGATGCATTATCAGCAGGTTCATCGGGGATTGGGGTATCCATAACCGTTTCCTTTTTATTAGACCTGAGAACAATTCTCAGGTTACGGACCCAGTCCGTATAGTTTGTTCCATTAAGTTTATCTTTGTCAAGAATCGAACGCAAAGAAAGAGGTGATGCAGTGTTTGGTGCCATTGATCTACAACATAAAACATGCAAAATACTAAGCCATGTAACAATGAAAGAGTAAAACATATTAAACAATTTAATAGCATATACTCCCACTTAAATCAATATCCCTCTATTGATACTAAGTGATTCAAGATCCACAATTAACAAGTCGACTAGTGAGCTTTAGCATCACTTCTAGAAGACAAGGTAAATCGGTAAGCAACACTTGCTAATCATATCACATATGACTCTTGTTGTTGGGTGACATCTCTATGTAAAAAATAGGCGCCCAACCTTTATGCCCCAAGGTCCTTAACTGTTAAGATGACCTTGTCAAGATCACCAACCCTTATGCGTGTAGGTATCCGATACAAACCCATCCAGCCAAGGAAAACCACGACACCCTAATTTCATAGGCCCACCAACGATTGTACAGGGCATAGGATGGTGCAAGTTTGGTTGAGAGGGCATGGTTTAACTTAAACTTTGTGAGGGATCGTTCTACTTCTATCATCTAAGCATGCATAGTAGTAAAACGCGAAAGAATAGCATTCACATAAATGTGACACCGTATGGCCCATTTTCTCATGGTGATCTCCATCGCCATGGAACCTGTCCATCATGATGATCTCCATCTTCATATTCCATGTGATCCATCCTCAAAGTGATGAGTCCTCCAAGAACTTATACAAGCTATTACTCCTAACAGCTAGTAATCAAAAATTACATAGAATTTGGATCATCACAAGTTGGCACGCAGGCCATTACAATAAATGACAACACATATGGCTCCAGCCTTGTTGCCCTACTCACGACACGCAGGTCATGCAAAATTTCATACATGCATCACATACATATATGGGCCATACTGATCACATACATCCTGCAAAAACCAGTTATGCAAAGAATCGCATTCTACCGGATCATGTGACCTTGCAGCACCTAGTTATCTTAACGAGATACAAAAGGGGCTACGATAAAGGGGGTCTAGGGGTCTCCCCAGAAAATGAGAGATCAAATCAACACAATTTTCTTTAATTTTGATCAAATCAAATTTACCATAAACTGTCATTGTTCCGATGATCAAACTCCTTTGATCACGGTACAACGATTTTAGATCTAAGTTCGATTTGATCAATCATATTGATCTTCGCGTGATTCAAATGGATTTATGTGTCACCGCACCCCGATGGCGGAAGCCGACCGGTAGGGGTAAGTCGATCGACAACCTCAGAATCACGATCACGGAAAGAAAGATCATAGATCAATCCTGAACCACCGCCATATAAACGATCACATCATTCATATCAATCTGCATATCACCATATGCAAAATCCCAAACCTATAACTGAATAGCATCGGCTCTGATACCACTGAAGGGATACGGGTAGGCTACACTACCGCAAATCAAAAAATTTCTTTCCAGTCCACATCTCATATGGTGTCTTAACTACGGATTTAGATGGTAACCTGTTAAGTGTGAAAGCTGTTGTTTCTAGAGCGTAACCCCAAATTGACAATGGCAAATCTGACTGGCTCATTATCAATCGAACCATGTCCAACAAAGTTCGATTACGCCATTCGGAGACCCCGTTTCTTTGAGGCGTTCCGGGCGGCGTAAGTTGTGGAATAATTCCGCAACTCTTAAGACGATCGCTAAATTCGTGACTCAAATATTCACCTCCATGATCAGATCTCAAGGCCTTTATTTTCTTGCCACGTTGATTCTCTACTTCACTCTGAAACTCCTTTAACTTTTCAAAAGTTTCAGACTTATGCCTCATCAAGTAGACATAACCATATCTACTGAAATCATCAGTAAATGTAATGAAGTAGTGATATCCTCCTCTGGCTATCGTGCTCATTGGTCCACCTACATCAGTATGTATGAGTTCCAACAAGTCTGTCGTTCTCTCAGGTAAACCTGAAAAAGGTGGCTTGGTCATCTTTCCAAGTAAACAAGCCTGACATGTCTCGTGTGATTCAAAATCAAATGAAGTTAGAAGACCATCACCATGGAGCTTCTTCATGCGCTTTTCACTTATATGCCCCAAACAACAAAGCCATAAATAGGTAGGACTCAAATCATTAGGCCGAAGCCTTTTAGCACTAACATTGTAAAACAGATGCATCATCAAGATTTAAAATAAATAACCCATTCACAATGGGAGCATTATCCATAAACATATCATTCTTAGAGATTACACAACCATTGTTTGCACTCGCGAATGAATAACCATACCTCATCAAACATGAAGGTGATAAAATGTTTCGACCCATACTAGGAATGTAATAACAATTATTCAACTCCATAATAAATCCTGAGGGAAGGTGAAGTTGCATGACACTGACGAATAACGCAGAAACCCTTGCTTTATTTCCGACGCGAAAATCCACTTTGCCTTTCTACACTTCTATAGTCCTTATTAGCCCCTGCATCGAATTGCAAATATGAGCAACCGATCCGGTATCAAATACCCAAGAGTTAACATAGGAATCAGCGAGAAGAATGTCCACAACATTTACAACAAGCGCACCTGAGTGGGAAGTACTCTTACTTCTACTCTTCTTCAAATAAGCCTGGTACTTGCTGCAGTTTCTCTTCCAGTGGCCATGTTCATGGCAAAAGAAGCACTTAGTGTCTTCTACAGGTCCAGCCTTTTGCTTGGGTGCAGGCTTAGGGATTGTATCCTTAGACTTGCCCTTCTTATTTCAAGAAGTACCCTTTTTCTTGAATCTAGGCTTGTTCTGCACAACCATCACATGGCTATGCCATGCACACTTCTTCATGTCACTTTCTGTTGTTTTAACCATCCCACATAATTCATTAAGGCCCTTCTCCACCCCACGCATATGGTAGTTCGAAATAAACTGCCCATAGCTGGATGGAAGATACGACAAAATGAAGTCAGTGGCCAACTCTTGGCCTAGTGGAAAACCAAGCTTTTCCAAAGTCTGACTGTAACCAACCATTTTGATCACATGGGGGCTTACAGCTGCTCCCTCTGCTAGCTTGCATTCGACAAAAGACTTGGCAACATTATACCTCTCAGTCCTTGCCTGATCTTGGAACATGTCTTTAAGCGCAATGATCATATCGTATGCATCCTGATCCTCAAACTTCTTTGGAGTTCAGTTTCCATGCATGCAAGCATAAGACAACTAACCTCAAGAGAATCATCACATGCTCTCTTGTAGGCATTCTTTAGGGAAGCAGATGCATTATCAGCAGGTTCATCGGGGATTGGGGTATCCAGAACCGTTTCCTTTTTATTAGACCTGAGAACAATTCTCAGGTTACGGACCCAGTCCGTATAGTTTGTTCCATTAAGTTTATCTTTGTCAAGAATCGAGCAAAAAGAAAAGGTGATGCAGTGTTTGGTGCCATTGATCTACAACAGAAAACATGCAAAATACTAAGCCATGTAACCATGAAAGAGTAAAACATATTAAACAATTTAATAGCATATACTCCCACTTAAATCAATATCCCTCTATTGATACTAAGTGATTCAAGATCCACAATTAACAAGTCGACTAGTGAGCTTTAGCATCACTTCTAGAAGACAAGGTAAATCGGTAAGCAACACTTGCTAATAATATCACATATGACTCTTGTTGTTGGGTGACATCTCTATATAAAAAATAGGCGCCCAACCTTTATGCCCCAAGGTCCTTAACTGTTAAGATGACCTTGTCAAGATCACCAACCCTTATGCGTGTAGGTATCCGATACAAACCCATCCAGCCAAGGAAAACCGCGGCACCCTAATTTCATAGGCCCACCAACGATTGTACAGGGCATAGGATGGTGCAAGGTTTGGTTGGGAGGGCATGGTTTAACTTAAACTTTGTGAGGGATCGTTCTACTTCTATCATCTAAGCATGCATAGTAGTAAAACGCGAAAGAATAGCATTCACATAAATGTGACACCGTATGGACCATTTTCTCATGGTGATCTCCATCGCCATGGAACCTGTCCACCATGATGATCTCCATCTTCATATTCCATGTGATCCATCCTCAAAGTGATGAGTCCTACAAGAACTTATACAAGCTATTACTCCTAACAGCTAGTAATCAAAAATTACATAGAATTTGGATCATCACAAGTTGGCAGCAGGCCATTACAATAAATGACAACACATATGGCTCCAGCCTTGTTACCCTACTCACGACACGCAGGTCATGCAAAATTTCATACATGCATCACATACATATATGGGCCATACTGATCACATACATCCTGCAAAAACCAGTTATGCAAAGAATCGCATTCTACCGGATCATGTGACCTCGCAGCACCTAGTTAACTTAACGAGATACAAAAGGGGCTACAATAAAGGGGGGGTCTAGGGGGTCTCCCCCTGTGAAAAATGACAGATCAAATCAACACAATTTTCTTTAAGGATTTTGATCGGCAAATCAAATTTACCATAAACCGTCTGTTGTTCCGATCTGATCAAACTCCTTTGATCACGGTACAACGATTTTAGATCTAAGTTCCGATTTGATCAATCATATTGATCTTCGCGTGATTCAAATGGATTTATGTGTCACCGCTCTGCGATGGCGGAAGACGACCGGTAGGGGTAAGTCGATCGACAACCTCAGAATCACGATCACGGAAAGAAAGATAATAGATCAATCCTGAACCACCGCCATATAAACGATCACATCATTCATATCAATCTGCATATCACCATATGCAAAATCCCAAACCTATAACTGAACAGCATCGGCTCTGATACCACTGAAGGGATACGGGTAGGCTACACTAGCGCAAATCAAAAAATTTCTTTCCATTCCACATCTCATATGGTGTCTTAACTACGGATTTAGATGGTAACCTGTTAAGTGTGAAAGCTGTTGTTTCTAGAGCGTAACCCCAAAATGACAATGGCAAATCTGACTGGCTCATCATCGATCGAACCATGTCCAACAAAGTTCGATTACACCGTTCGGAGACCCCGTTTCTTTGAGGCGTTCCGGGCGGCGTAATTTGTGGAACAATTCCGCAACTCTTAAGATGATCGCTAAATTCGTGACTCAAATATTCACCTCCATGATCAGATCTCAAGGCCTTTATTTTCTTTCCACGTTGATTCTCTACTTCACTCTGAAACTCCTTTAACTTTTCAAAAGTTTCAGACTTATGCCTCATCAAGTAGACATAACCATATCTACTGAAATCATCAGTAAATGTAATGAAGTAGTGATATCCTCCTCTGGCTGTCGTGGTCATTGGTCCACCTACATCAGTATGTATGAGTTCCAACAAGTCTGTCGTTCTCTCAGGTAAACCTGAAAAAGGCGACTTGGTCATCTTTCCAAGTAAACAAGCCTGACATGTCTCGTGTGATTCAAAATCAAATGAAGTTAGAAGACCATCACCATGGAGCTTCTTCATGCGCCTTTCACTTATATGCCCCAAACAACAACGCCATAAATAGGTAGGCCTCAAATCATTAGGCCGAAGCCTTTTAGCACTAACATTGTAAAACAGATGCATCATCAAGATTTAAAATAAATAACCCATTCACAATGGGAGCATTAGCCATAAACATATCATTCTTAGAGATTACACAACCATTGTTTGCACTCGCGAATGAATAACCATCCCTCATCAAACATGAAGGTGATAAAATGTTTCGACCCATACTAGGAATGTAATAACAATTATTCAACTCCATTATAAATCCTGAGGGAAGGTGAAGTTGCATGCCACCGATGAATAATGCAGCAACCCTTGCTTTATTTCCGACGCGAAAATCCACTTCGCCTTTCTGCACTTCTCTAGTCCTTATTAGCCCCTGCATCGAATTGCAAATATGAGAAACCGATCCGGTATCAAATACCCAAGAGTTAACACAGGAATCAACGAGAAGAATGTCCACCACATTTACAACAAGCGTACCTGAGTGGGAAGTACTCTTACTTCCACTCATCTTCAAAGAACCCTGGTACTTGCTGCAGTTTCTCTTCCAGTGGCCATGTTCATGGCAAAAGAAGCACTTAGTGTCTTCTACAGGTCCAGCCTTTTTCTTGGGTGCAGGCTTAGGGATTGTATCCTTAGCCTTGCCCTTCTTATTCCAAGAAGTACCCTTTTTCTTGAAGCTAGGCTTGTTCTGCACAGCCATCACATGGCTATGCCCTGCACACTTCTTCATGTCACTTTCTGATGTTTTAAGCATCCCACATAATTCATTAAGGCCCTTCTCCACCCCATGCATATGGTAGTTTGAAATGAACTGCCCATAGCTGGATGGAAGATACGCCAAAATGAAGTTAGTGGCCAACTCTTGGCCTAGTGGAAAACCAAGCTTTTCCAAAGTCTGACTGTAACCAACCATTTTGATCACGTGGGGGCCTACAGCTGCTCCCTCTATTAGCTTGCATTCGACAAAATACTTGGCAACATTATACCTCTCAGTCCTTGCCTGATCTTGGAACATGTCCTTAAGCGCAACGATCATATCGTACGCATCCTGATCCTCAAACTTCTTTTGGAGTTCAGGTTCCATGCATGCAAGCATAAGACAACTAACCTCAAGAGAATCATCACATGCTCTCTTGTAGGCATTCTTTAGGGAAGCAGATGCATTATCAGCAGGTTCATCGGGGATTGGGGTATCCATAACCGTTTCCTTTTTATTAGACCTGAGAACAATTCTCAGGTTACGGACCCAGTCCGTATAGTTTGTTCCATTAAGTTTATCTTTGTCAAGAATCGAACGCAAAGAAAAAGGTGATGCAGTGTTTGGTGCCATTGATCTACAACAGAAAACATGCAAAATACTAAGCCATGTAAACATGAAAGAGTAAAACATATTAAACAATTTAATAGCATATACTCCCACTTAAATCAATATCCCTCTATTGATACTAAGTGATTCAAGATCCACAATTAACAAGTCGACTAGTGAGCTTTAGCATCACTTCTAGAAGACAAGGTAAATCGGTAAGCAACACTTGCTAATCATATCACATATGACTCTTGTTGTTGGGTGACATCTCTATGTAAAAAATAGGCGCCCAACCTTTATGCCCCAAGGTCCTTAACTGTTAAGATTACCTTGTCAAGCTCACCAACCCTTATGCGTGTAGGTATCCGATACAAACCCATCCAGCCAAGGAAAACCACGGCACCCTAATTTCATAGGCCCACCAACGATTGTACAGGGCATAGGATGGTGCAAGGTTTGGTTGGGAGGGCATGGTTTAACTTAAACTTTGTGAGGGATCGTTCTACTTCTATCATCTCAGCATGCATAGTAGTAAAACGCGAAAGAATAGCATTCACATAAATGTGACACCGTATGGACCATTTTCTCATGGTGATCTCCATCGCCATGGAACCTGTCCACCATGATGATCTCCATCTTCATATTCCATGTGATCCATCCTCAAAGTGATGAGTCCTCCAAGAACTTATACAAGCTATTACTCCTAACAGCTAGTAATCAAAAATTACATAGAATTTGGATCATCACAAGTTGGCACGCAGGCCATTACAATAAATGACAACACATATGGCTCCAGCCTTGTTACCCTACTCACGACACGCAGGTCATGCAAAATTTCATACATGCATCACATACATATATGGGCCATACTGATCACATACATCCTGCAAAAACCAGTTATGCAAAGAATCGCATTCTACCGGATCATGTGACCTTGCAGCACCTAGTTATCTTAACGAGATACAAAAGGGGCTACGATAAAGGGGGTGTCTAGGGGGTATCCCCCTGTGAAAAATGACAGATCAAATCAACACAATTTTCTTTAAGGATTTTGATCGGCAAATCAAATTTACCATAAACCGTCTATTGTTTCGATCTGATGAAACTCCTTTGATCACGGTACAACGATTTTAGATCTAGGTTCCGATTTGATCAATCATATTGATCTTCGCGTGATTCAAACGGATTTATGTGTCACTGTCTACCCCGATGGCGGAAGCCGACCGGTAGGGGTAAGTCGATCGACAACCTCAGAATCACGATCACGGAAAGAAAGATCATAGATTAATCCTGAACCACCGCCATATAAACGATCACATCATTCATATCAATCTGCATATCACCATATTCAAAATCCCAAACCTATAACTGAACAGCATCGGCTCTGATACCACTGAAGGGATACGGGTAGGCTACACTAGCGCAAATCAAAAAATTTCTTTCCAGTCCACATCTCATATGGCGTCTTAACTACGGATTTAGATGGTACCCTGTTAAGTGTGAAAGCTGCTGTTTCTAGAGCGTAACCCCAAAATTACAATGGAAAATCTGACTGGGTCATCATCGATCGAACCATGTCCAACAAAGTTCGATTACGCCGTTCGGAGACCCCGTTTCTTTGAGGCGTTCCGGGCGGCGTAAGTTGTGGAACAATTCCGCAACTCTTAAGATGATCGCTAAATTCGTGACTCAAATATTCACCTCCACGATCAGATCTCAAGGCCTTTATTTTCTTGCCACATTGATTCTCTACTTCACTCTGAAACTAATTTAACTTTTCAAAAGTTTTAGACTTATGCCTCATCAAGTAGACATAACCATATCTACTGAAATCATCAGTAAATGTAATGAAGTAGTGATATCCTCCTCTGGATGTCGTGCTCATTGGTCCACCTACATCAGTATGTATGAGTTCCAACAAGTCTGTCGCTCTCTCAGGTAAACCTGAAAAAGGCGACTTGGTCATCTTTCCAAGTAAACAAGCCTGAAATGTCTCGTGTGATTCAAAATCAAACGAAGTTAGAAGACCATCACCATGGAGCTTCTTCATGCGCTTTTCACTTATATGCCCCAAACAACAATGCCATAAAGAGGTAGGACTCAAATCATTAGGCCGAAGCCTTTTAGCACTAACATTGTAAACAGATGCATCATCAAGATTTAAAATAAATAACCCATTCACAATGGGAGCATTAGCCATAAACATATCATTCTTAGAGATTACACAACCATTGTTTGCACTCGTGAATGAATAACCATCCCTCATCAAACATGAAGGTGATAAAATGTTTCGACCCATACTAGGAATGTAATAACAATTATTCAACTCCATAATAAATCCTGAGGGAAGGTGAAGTTGCATGACACCGATGAATAATGCAGCAACCCTTAATTTATTTCCGACGCGAAAATCCACTTAGCCTTTCTGCACTTCTCTAGTCCTTATTAGCCGCTGCATCAAATTGCCAATATGAGAAATCGATCCGGTATCAAATACCCAAGAGTTAACATAGGAATCAGCGAGAAGAATGTCCACAACATTTACAACAAGCGTACCTGAGTGGGAAGTACTCTTACTTCCCCTCTTCTTCAAAGAACCCTGGTACTTGCTGTATTTTCTCTTCCAGTGGCCATGTTCATGCCAAAAGAAGCACTTAGTGTTTTCTACAGGTCCAGCCTTTTGCTTGGGTGCAGGCTTAGGGATTGTATCCTTAGCCTTGACCTTCTTATTCCAAGAAGTACCCTTTTTCTTGAAGCTAGGCTTGTTCTGCACAGCCATCGCATGGCTATGCCCTGCACACTTCTTCATGTCACTTTCTGAAGTTTTAAGCATCCCACATAATTCATTAAGGCCCTTCTCCACCCCATGCATATGGTAGTTTGAAATGAACTGCCCATAGCTGGATGGAAGATACGCCAAAATGAAGTTAGTGGCCAACTCTTGGCCTAGTGGAAAACCAAGATTTTCCAAAGTCTGACTGTAACCAACCATTTTGATCACATGGGGGCCTACAGCTGCTCCCTCTGCTAGCTTGCATTCGACAAAAGACTTGGCAACATTATACCTCTCAGTCCTTGCCTGATCTTGGAACATGTCCTTAAGCGCAACGATCATATCGTACGCATCCTGATCCTCAAACTTCTTTTGGAGTTTAGGTTCCATGCACGCAAGCATAAGACAACTAACCTGAAGAGAATCATCACATGCTCTCTTGTAGGCATTCTTTAGGGCAGGAGATGCATTATCAGCAGGTTCATCGGGGATTGGGGTATCCAGAACCGTTTCCTTTTTATTAGACCTGAGAACAATTCTCAGGTTACGGACCCAGTCCATATAGTTTGTTCCATTAAGTTTATCTTTGTCAAGAATCGAACGCAAAGAAAAAGGTGATGCAATGTTTGGTGCCATTGATCTACAACAGAAAACATGCAAAATACTAAGCCATGTAACCATGAAAGAGTAAAACATATTAAACAATTTAATAGCATATACTCCCACTTAAATCAATATCCCTCTATTGATACTAAGTGATTCAAGATCCACAATTAACAAGCCGACTAGTGAGCTTTAGCATCACTGCTAGAAGACAAGGTAAATCGATAAGCAACACTTGCTAATCATATCACATATGACTCTTGTTGTTGGGTGACATCTCTATGTCAAAACTAGGCGCCCAACCTTTATGCCCCAAGGTCCTTAACTGTTAAGATGACCTTGTCAAGCTCACCAACCCTTATGCGTGCAGGTATCCGATACAAACCCATCCAACCAAGGAAAACCGCGACAGCCTAATTTCATAGGCCCACCAACGATTGTACAGGGCATAGGATGGTGCAAGGTTTGGTTGGGAGGGCATGGTTTAACTTAAACTTTGTGAGGGATCGTTCTACTTCTATCATCTAAGCATGCATAGTAGTAAAACGCGAAAGAATAGCATTCACATAAATGTGACACAGTATGGCCCATTTTCTCAGGGTGATCTCCATTTCCATGGAACCTGTCCACCATGATGATCTCCATCTTCATGTTCGATGTGAGCCATCCTCCAAGTGATGAGTCCTCCAAGAACTAATACAAGCTATTACTCCTAAGAGCTAGTAATCAAAAATTACATAGAATTTGGATCATCACAAGTTGGAACGCAGACCATTACAATACATGACAACACATATGGCTCCAGCCGTGTTGCCCTACTCATGACACGCAGGTCATTTAAAATTTCATACATGCATCACATACATATATGGGCCATACTGATCACATACATCATGCAAAAACCAGTTATGCAAAGAATCGCATTCTACCGGATCATGTGACTTCGCAACACCTAGTTACCGTAACGAGATACAAAAGGGGCTACGATAAAGGGGGGGTCTAGGGGGTCTCCCCCTGCGAAAAATGAGAGATCAAATCAACACAATTTTCTTTAAGGATTTTGATCGGCAAATCAAATTTACCATAAACCGTCTATTATTATGATCTGATCAAACTCCTTTGATCACGGTACAACGATTTTAGATCTAGGTTCCGATTCGATCAATCATATTGATCTTCGCGTAATTCAACTGTATTGATGTTTCACTATCTACCCCGATGGCGGAAGCCGACCGGTAGGGGTAAGTCGTTCAAAAACCTCATAATCACGATCACGGAAAGCAAGATCATAGATCAATCCTAAACCACAGCGATATAAACAATCACATCATTCATATCAATCTGCATATCACCATATGCAAAATCCCGAATTTATAACTGAATAGCATCGGCTCTGATACCACTGAAGGGATACGGGTAGGATACACTAGCGCAAATCAAAAAAATTCTATCGCATAAACCAGGATTACTGTTGTCATAGATCACGGGATTACCACTAGACGCGCAGTTGCGGAATTGATGAAGCGCGTCGAGGCGGTGCAGACGTTCCACGTCTCCTCCTTGTTCTCGTCCCACGAGCAAGTCCCCTTGCACGACTCGTCCAAACGCCACAAATGCAGCGCATCCAAGGTATCCACACATACAGGGTGGAAGCGTCAGACGCCGAACTTCTACGTTCGCGCGTGCAACACAGGCGTGAGGATTGGCGGCTGAGGAGAATGGTCTAAGGTCTAACCCTGGTCAGCTCGCCCCACCCTCTCTTATATAGGCGTCCCTAGTGGGCTTCTACATTAGCAGCCCATTAGTAGCCTAAGCCTGGTCTAATTCGGATCCCATCCTCATTAGGCTTCCAGCCCCTTAAGTGTGTGACCCTATAGGTTCATATACGTGTAGACATGACACGAATACACTTATTCTGTCAATAGTTGGTAGCAGCCTCTAGCAAGACATGCCAACTCCTAAACGCATACAAAGATCATATCGGATGAACCATCACAAGGTTTAGTACATGTCTTTCCCTCTGCCTCACGATATTCGGTCTAGCTCCAAGCTTACCTCTCTTTCTCGATACCGTAACTCGGAATCCCTTTACTAGGTTAACTATTAAACTTATGTAGCATGGCCATGCATTTCTGGATCCGATCACTCGAGGGGCCCAAAGATATCTTTCTCAATTAGAGAGGGGCAAATCCCATCTTGATTCACCATGCCTTGTAGCATGCTTCAGGACAAACCCGAAAGCTACCTTTATAACTACCCAGTTACGGTGCAGCGTTTGATAGCCCCAAAGTAGGTCGATACACATCTCAAGTACATGCGACAATCTCAGGTCTAAGGACAAAACGTGCACGATGTGTAGAGAGAGAGCTGCAACAAATTGCCAGTCTCAAGTTGGGTCAGTCCAACCCCATGTTCATAACATGTGCCCACATCATTGGTTTGACATCTCCATGTCTATGACTTGCGAAACATAGTCATCAACCAATCGATGTGCTAGTCTAATATTCACGTGTGTCCTCACATGAACTCCGACTAGGGACAACTATTAAATAGCCATACAAGTAAAGAGTTTCACAAACAATTCACATAATTGCCAATCAATACACGTTGCCTGATATGGATATTCAAGGAACATTACAATAAATCATGGATACATAAGAAATATACTCATCTCTATGATTGCCTCTAGGGCATATTTCCTTCATAGGGTTATAGGGAAAAGTCCTAGCCGGACAGGTTACAGAGACCTACACTTCTTACAACTAGTCTAGCGTGTCTTGCACTCCAAGGCTCCAGGTACGTCGGTGACTCCTCCATAGCCTTCCTTTATCCGGCATGGGCCTCCCTTCTGGATCCATCTAACTGGGCCGCCCAGCAGGCCATGGGACATGCTACCAACTGTGGGCCACCCGGGTTATCCGGATAGGAGACATGATATGAGGATACCCATATATAAAATCCCTAACAATAGCCCCCAGAGAACTGCGAGATCTTGCGCCATCTTTCCTCTTCAAGTTGAATGCTCCGTCTAGATGGATGTCAGCAAATCGTCAAGCAATATCTTGTAGTCCTCCCAAGAACCCTACAAGGTTTTCTCCATCTTCAGCTTGTAAGTTAGAGAATTGCTGAATCTTCTATCGTACTCTTCCGTAGCCAGACTGGATCCGTCCATGCCGGAATATTCTGATGTGATGGTTCATCTAATAGTGACAGCTATGACAACGTAGACATAGGTCATCGATGCCTCGTAACTCACACATGCAGAGAACACAATCATGTCTGTTTTTCCCGCGTGAGAGATACAAACCGTTGGCAGTGATAGTTGGGAACATGGCGAAATTTCCGCGCACGCGCCTGCACACGTCGCCAATGCGTCAACCAGTGGATCATCTTGCATGAATCTTGATGCCAGAGGTTATAAATTGTAACTGCGGTGGATTTTTACTTTTCACCTCATTCTCCTCCTGCGTCGTCTTCTTCCTCCAGTGAGCACCCCCTCGAGCTCTCCGCGCGTTTCGTGAAAAACCCCTAGCCCTTCAATCCTTCCAGTCACCACCTCCTCCTCTCCAATGGCCAGCAGTAGCTCTGCTCCCTCCATGACGGCATCAGGCGATGCCGCGGCAAAGCTGGCGAGCACCGTCCATGTTCCCCCAGAGGTCCTGGTGCTACCCAAGTCTGCGGTGGTTGAATCCACCAGCGGCAACCACAACCCAGCGGTGCTAGAGTTGTTGGAAGAGGAGAGCGATTCCCACAAAGGGGACTAGCGTAGCTCGGACATCATGGACCACGACATCAAGGAACTGCTCTTCGAGGGCTACCTCCCTGCGACGGATGGCCTCGTCTGGCGGGCGGCGTCGGCCGGCGAGGTTACCCCTTCTCCCCAAGATGAAGAGAAGGTGTACCTCAAAGCCCAACTGGTACGTGGCGTCTTCCTGCCCATCTCCAACTTCTTTCTAGCTGTCCTTCTCCATTACCGAGTACAGCCTTAGAACCTCTCCCCCAATAGCATCCTCGCGCTTAGCAACTATGTGACGCTCTGTGAGGGTTACTTAGGGATTAGGCCTAGGCTAGATCTCTTTATCTATTTCTTCATCGTCAAGAGGGAAGCCGGAGCTGGCAAGAACTAGCTTAGGAATTGTGGGACCATTAGCTTTAAGATCCGGCCTAGCCGGCGGTTCCCCGACATCGTCGGCCATGAGGCTTACAAGAACTGGCAACAGACATACTTCTACGGCCTAGATATCCCTCTGGCTGGCCGAGAAGAGACGTATCCGAACTTCGTCGATGGAGCCGCCGCTGAATCCCCGACATGGAGATCCCAGGCAACCCTTCCCTCTGACAACGACGCTTCCCGTGCCATAAGGCGGATAGAGTGGTTTGTAGACACGGGTCTAACCGGGTTGGATTTAGCCATGTGCTGGTTCATCAGGCGGATCCAGCCTTGATGGGGATACGCCTACTGGGGTATACTCAGCGGGACGTTTCCGACTGGCCCAAGGGTTGGCGAGTGGGCCTGCATAACGGCGAGTGGATCAAAGCCCAGCAAGCTATTGGGCGACTGGAAGTTGAAGGCCCAGTCGGACTAGGTTAAACGATTACCAAAGCTGTAACTGAATCGGTTGAGATATGTAAACCCTAGGGGAGGTGAGCTTATATAAACCTCCCTACGGGGTGAGTAGAGACACGTTCCCTCATACACCCAAGGAACTCGCCGCCTAGTCGCCGAGTTCGCCCATTGTAAACTCATCTATAATACAATCTAGCAGGAGTAGGTCTTTACCCTCCGGGGGGCCGAACCTGGGTAAAACCCTGTGTCTCTGCCCTCATCTCGCACCGCAGATGGCTGGCCGCCCTTGCCCCTCGTTCTACTACTCGCTGCCGATTGCAGCATCTGCCGTGGCCATTCCCACGACAGTGGCGCCCACCGTGGGGCCTGGCCGGTCTGGCCGGTGTTCTGCGGCGAGATCCAATCTGCCCATCAACGAGACGGTCGCCACCGGCCGTATGATAGCGATCGGCGAGATGCTCCAGATCTTGCCGAGCAGCTACGTCCCGGCGGCGCGACCCGTCACGCACAGCGTAATCCTGCCAATCGGCACGATCAGCCTCTTCGTCGGCCTCACCGACGTCATCACCTCGGAGGACTCGGCTCGCATCCGCGAGTCGCCACCACGCGATCGGCTCTCTGAGAGCCAGGTCCGCACGATCCACCGCCTCGCCTCCGAGTACAACTCGGCCTACAGCAACGTGGCCGGGAACTCAGCGGTCGCAGAAGATGCGGCCCTCACCGACGACGCCGACTCGGCGACCCCGGCGTCACTCGCCGAATCCATCACCGCGGCCTCTTCCGCGGGCTCCATCGCCCAGGTCTCCAACGCGGGAGATTTCGAGGACCCCTCCATCCTCGGGATCTTCGAATTCGACTCCGGGTCGGAAAACTCCGCCGACTTCCACGACGGAACCGGTCGCCATGCCGCGACCTACATGTCCGGCGCCCGATCCGCCGGAGGATCCTTTCTCCACCCAATCCCTCCTAACGCCACGGCAATGGAGGTCGAGGAACTCCTGAAATTGGCGGAGGCAAGACGCAAAGCAGGCCGAAGCGAGAAATTTCGCCTCGAGCAAGTGACAGCGCAGAACCGTCACGCTACCACCAGCAGCGGATCAGGTCACGCTGAACCCCACCGTTCGGCGCGCCTGAACTTCGACAGCAACGACCGGCTCGCATAGCGGCCGCGATCTGCGAAGCAGCGCCACGGAGGAAGCGCCGCCCCGCCAGATCAACGGCGATGGGTGCCCCACCACCACCCAACCGCACCCTCGAGACCAGCCGCGGATAGTCGTCTCCTCACGGAGCGAGACGCGACGGCCTCCTGCTTCTCCACCCGATGGACAACCTCGTGGCGTGCCGAGCAGCAGCGATAGCATCACGGACACCGCGACGGCGCCTTACGAGATCCGATGCGTCAAGGCCCTGCGCAAAGCCGTGGAGCAGCAAAGAGCGGGCGCCGACTGCAAGGGCGGTATACTCGCGCTCCTCGAAGCAGGGCGGCCTCAGCGGCCGGCGGCGGCAAACACCCTCAATTGCCCGCCACGAGCCACTGCAGCTCAACGCCGACCAGCGAGCGCACTCTCCCAACGATCCCAGGCGGCGACCAACCGTCGCCGCTAACGGAGAACCCATCGACGCCGCACTCACATCATCAACAACCAAAACGGCGCCACGCCAGCCCGACGACTGCGGCACACCTAACTAATCGCGCGATGGCGAGCCTATGGGGTCGCCAATGACTAGGGCCTAAGTGCTTCGGACCAATGATCCGAGAAAAGTACCCGCCAAACTTCAAGGCGCCAAAGGAGATAGAAAAATCGACTCCTCGTCGACCCATGATGCGGCTTGACACATACCTCATGGCAATGGGGATCGCGGGTCACACTGATCTACTCGCCGCCGTTACCTCCCGCGATGATGGAGGGGCGTGCGGGCAATGGATCAACATGCTCCCCAGGCGATGTCGACTCACGGGAGGAAATGCGAGACGCCGTCGGGCACTTCAGTGCTCCTACACCCGCGCCACCACCATCGAGGACACGGCGATGCGTCCGGGGACCCGCGAGTCGACCATAGCTGGGTCCAACGGTGGCAAGAGCTCTGGTACAACGCGTCGGCATCCACCGGACACCGCGATCCATTGCTTCAAGACCTCGTGCCGCTACGAGCCTCTATTCGCCAAGCTCAAGCGACACGCCCGCCACTCGACAACATCCCGACCTCCTCGAGATCGCCAAGCGATGCCGATCGGGATCCCAACCAAGACGTCGGCGATAAGTCGGAGGCAACGCCGCACGAACGGCAACGACGGCGGACGCCGAACCGACCTACGCTACAGCGGCACCCGCCTCATAGGCAAGCGCCGCAACGACGGGCGAGACGACTTCGTCGCCAACGCTGGGCACGCTAACGCGAGCCCAAGAGCTACCGCGCGACGGAGGGCAACACGCGATGGCGGGAACTACAAGAACAAGCCAAGGTTCGATCGCGGCCCTCCTTAACCAACCATGTGCGTTTCACAGCAGGAAGGAAAGCCCGCCACGCACACCACCGCCAGCCACACCCTCGGAAATCGAGAAGGCACGCACGCGCGGAAGACACCGACAACGACCGCCAAATGGAGGAAAATTCGGCAAAGTAGCGGCTCGCTCCACCTTCACAGGCTTCAACACGAAGCGAGAAGAAGGTCATCGCCAGCGCCGTCGCCGTCAAGGCGGTGGCCCAAACAGACGTCCCCGGTTCCTCAACTGGTGAACAGCCCATCACAGGCCGGCAAGACCACTCGCCACGCGCGAGTACCGGGGCGAGTCGCCTTGGTGGTCAAGCCCAAGGTTGGCGACTACTGGCTCCCCAAGACACTGAAGGACGGCGGCAGCTCTATCAACATCCTCTACCTCGACACCTTCAGGCGGTTGCGGCTCCCGCAGTCGATGATCGAGACAACCCACACCACGTTCACGGCGCCGTCCCGGTCGGAAGGCGTACCCGATCGGCAAAGTCACGCTACCCGTCACCTTGTACTCGGCAAACTTCCGCACCGGCGGATCGTCTTCGAGCTGGTGCCTTCGACAACCCTTACCATGCGTCCTAGGCGCGGCGTTCGCCAAATTCATGGCGGCGCCTCACTCTGCATAACGCGATGAAGCTCCGGGCCGTGCGGCGTCATCACCATCAACGGCGACCCGACATGGCGCCCGAATGCGAGGCCAAAGGAGCGAACTTCGCCCGACGCCGTCATCGCGGCGAAGCTAATCACGCCGACAAGCTCGCCAAATACGCCGGCGGGTCAACAATGACGACCCACAATACTCAAGAAGCCCAACTTAGAGGCACAAACACCTCAACCTTTGAGGCCACGACGCCTTTTCGCCGTCGAGCTGGTCCCAGGCGACCCCAGCCAGACGGTGACGATCGGGACAGGCATGAGCCCAGCATAGGAAGGCGCGCTCATCGAGTTCCTTCGTGAGAATAGGGACATCTTCGCATGGAAACCCTCCGACATGCCTGGTGTCCCTAGGGAGCTCGCTGAGCACAAACTAAACGCCGACCCCAAAGTGCGACCCGTCAAGCGATCGCTCTGCCCTTCAATGAAGAGCGCCGTCGAGCAATCGCCGAGGAAGTGCAGCGCCTGCTCGCTGCCGGCTTCATCCGGCCAATCAAATACTCCAAGTGGCTGGCAAACCCAGTCCTGGTCGAGAAGAAAAACGGGACCTGGAGAATGTGTATCGACTACACAAACCTGAACAGCGCCTGCCCAAAGGAGCAGTTCGTCCTCCCGCGGATCGATCAGATAATCGATTCAACCGCGGGTTCGGAGTCGCTGTGTTTCCTCGACGCCTACTCCGGGTACAACCAGATCAAAATGGCCGTCGAGGATGAGGAAAAGACGGCGTTCATCACGCCATTCGGAGCATTCTGCTACACCGCCATGACCTTCGGCCTCAAGAACGCCGGGGCAACCTACCAGCGGTGCATGCAAGAATGCCTCGCGAGCCAAATTGGCCGCAACATCCACGTCTACATCGACGACGTGGTCGTGAAATCCGCTCGCCAAGGAGACCTACTCGCCGACCTAGCGGAGACCTTCGCCAATCTGCGGAGGTACAAGATAAAGCTCAACCCAGGCAAGTGCACCTTCGGTGTACCCGCCGGGCAACTACTGGGGTACGTCGTCTCCAAACGAGGGATCGAGGCAAACCCAACGAAGATCGACACGATCGCCCGACTCGGCAAACCCGAGTGCCTGCGCGACGTTCAGAAGTTGGCCGGGCGTGTAGCGGCTCTCAGTCGCTTCATCCCCGCTGGCGAAAAGCGATGCCCTATACGCTGATGCGCAAGAATCCCACCTTCGATGGGACAAGGAGGCGACGGCCGCGCTCGCGACCTCAAAAAGGTGCTACTCGCCGCACCACTACTCGCCGCACCCACCGACAAAGAGCCTATGCTGGTTTACGTCGCGGCGTCCGAGCGCGTCGGTCGTAATGGTTGTCGAGCGACGGAGGAAGGAAAGGCGGCGGTCCAGCGGCGGTGTACTACATCAGCGAGGTCCTCACCGAGTCGCGCCAGCGATACCCGCGATACCAAAAGCTAGTATACGCGGTCTTGAGGCTCGGCGCTGCCGCACTACTTTCGTGAGCACCCGATCACGGTCGTCTCCTCAAGACCGCTACAAGACATCATCCGCAATCGCGAGGCGACCGGGCGGTATCGCGATCAAGTCGAGCGGCCGACTTCATCGCCCGGGAGGAGGCCCGGCCGCGGAAGCCGCCGTACCTCCATTCTGGAACCTGCACTTCGACGGGTCCAAGAACGCGGATGGTGCGAGGCGGGGATAGTCTTGACTTCACCAAAGGCGACAAGCTCCGCTACATCCTCCTCGAATTCACGCCCTGCACCAACAACATGGCTGAATACGAGGCCCTACTCCACGGCATGCGAGCCGCAAAGGAGATGAGCGTTAATCGCCTTCGATGCTACGGAGACTCCGACCTCGTTGCGGGACAAGTCGCCGGCACCTGCGACGCCATCTCCCCTACCATGGCGGCATATCGCCAAGAGGTGGATAAGTTGGGCGCCCACTTCACCGGCTACTCTGTCGAGTGGATCGACAGGCGGAAAAACGAGGAGGCCGACGCCCTCTCTCGCATCGGGTCGGCTCGACTCGCACCACCCGCCGGCGTGTTCCTCGACACAATCTCCAAACCATCAGTCTCTCCCCCGAGGGAGATCGACATCGGAGTCCCACTCCAACCAGAGGCAGCCTTGGTCGCACTCATCTCCGAGCCAGACGACTGGACCAAGCCCTACATCGCCTACCTGGAGACCGGCACCCTGCCCGCAGACGAGACAAGCGCTCGAATGATTGCTCGCCGATGCAAGTCTTACACCATCATCAACGGCGAGCTACACAAGCGCAGCGTCACCGGCGTGTTCCAACGTTGCGTCCTACCGGCTGAAGGACGCAAAATCCTACACGACATCCACTCAGGCGACTGCGGCCACCACGCCAGCTCCCTGGTCGCCAAAGCTATGCGACACGGCTTCTCTTGGCCCACCGCACGCCGCTGTCGATATCGTCCAGCGATGCGCGGATGCCAATCGCCAACCACGCACGCGTACCAAGTTGCGCTCAAAACAATCCCCATCACCTGGCCATTCGCTGTGGGGCATGGACATGGTAGGCCCCTTCAAGAAGGCCCCTGCTACACCCACTTTCTAGTCGCCGTCGACAAATTCACGAAGTGGGTGGAGGCCAAGCCAGTCCGAAATGCGACGGAAGACCGCCACTAAGTTCCTCGCGAGCTCATATACCGCTCTGGGTTCCCCAACATCATCACGGACAACGGCACAAACTTCGCCAAGGAGCAATGGCGAATTGCGAAGAGCACCACATCCGGCTCGACCTCGCGTCGATCGCACACCGAATCAACGCCAGCGGAACGAGCCAACCAAAGCATCCTCCACGGCCTAAAGCCACGACTCCAAGTACCACTCGGCGCACTGGATCTTTGGGTCGAAGCTACCCTCCGTCATCCGGGAATCCGCACCTCGGTCAACAGGTCGACGGATTCACTCCTTCTTCATGGTCTACTGGCGAAGCGGTCATGCCCACCGACCTCGAACACGACTCGCGGTGCGTCCACTATACGGAGGCCGCAAACGAGCTGGCCCACCAAGATGGGCTCGACCAACTCGACGAAGCACGCGACCTCGCCCGATCGCGCACCGCCATTTATCAGCAAGGGCTCCGCCGCTACCACAGCCGATGGGTGAAAACCCGCACCTTCCAGGAAGGCGACCTGGTGTTACGCCTCATCCAGGACAAGAAGGGCATGCACAAACTCTCCCCTCCGTGGGAAGGCCCGTTCGCTATCGGGCGCGTACTCGGCAACGATGCCTACTACCTCATCGACGTCCGCGGGGACGGCGAACTCAACGTCAAGCGGCCATGGAATGTCAATCTCCTCCGGAAGTTCTACCCCTAGAACCCCACATATGTACTCTCCAGTCGCTATGAAATAAAAAGCAGTTCTCGCAAATTTCGTCTACTCTCCATGCCTTGTGCCACTACTTTTCGTAATAAACAGCGTCATGCTAAAATGCAGAAGTCAACCTTTGGTACAGCGACCGGCACGGCTAAGTAGTGCGATGTAAGGGCACTGATTCATTTCAGGTCTTGCGTCGTCCATGAAAAACGCCAATCCGGAGCCCCATTGGAGTCACCTAGCTCGGTTTTTGCGAACCAAGACAACGCCCTCGCTTCTCACAGCGACCTTGGTCCTCCGCATCCTCGGCGTGGCGACTCGAATGGCTAAGTACCACGCCGGGGATGAATACCGATTCGTCGCGATCGGTCGTGAAAAGCGCCAAGTAAGAGAGCATGCCTAGGACTGCCATGCGATCGACCCATGGGCGGCAGAGTGGCGCTCACCAACGACTCAGTCCTCAACCACCCTCGAGTCGCGCCTTGAACTACCAAGTACCACGCCGGGACTCGGCCACCCGACCCGTTCGCATCTGGGAAAAGCGGTAAAAATCTGAGCACTCAAGGAGTCGCCTTGCGGCTGGCTCTCGAGCTTCGAGTCGACTAAACTAACAAAACACATGATAACAACAAACATCATATACAAGGTGAACCCCACAAAAGGGCGGACGCGCTCGGGGACTCATCCAAAATCAATCCAAAACACACAAATAACTAGCAAAATGGACACAACATCCCATTCAATCGCACATCGCATTGTCTTACATTACAAATTATGCCTGCTCGGCAGAACTGCTGCTAACATATCTAGGCACACTACCCTATTCTGCAGGCTTCGACGACGACGCACCAGAATCCCGGCGCCTACGGATGAACGCGGTGTACGGGTTTGACGGATACGTCGTCAGCTCACCCGCCATCGCCGCACGGAAAGGCTGCTCGACCTTGAAGTCACGATGCGGCGGCTCGGGGTCGTTTGGCGCGACGACCGTTTCCTGGTAGGGAAGGAGGTCGCCCATCGCCCAGACACGCTCCGAGTACGCGGCGGCACGTTCCTGCAGCTTGAGAACCTCGGACAGATCCACCGCGCCAGTCGACGAAGGATACCCACTCGTCACATCGTCGAGGTCGAAGTCCTCGGGGAAGTGGGCGAGTCCAAGGCTCAGAGCTGTCGACGCTCCGCGCCGAAACGCCGACCGCGTCATGAACTCTACGACCGCGGGCGCCTTCTCCAAGTACTCCCACACCTCAACGAGGTCCTTTGAATAACCTCCGTGGTGACATCTCTTGAAGGTAGGCGCGGATGCATCGCCGACGGTGTCGCCGAGTCGACAAGCATGCTTACGCACTCTGCGTCAAGAGAGCTCGCTTCTTGGCTACCAATAACATGACCTGCGAAGGAGACAATTATGAGTACCATGGAAACCACAAACAATACAACCGAAAGACAGAAGACGACTCACCAAGCAACGCGGGCGATTCCCGTGATGAAGCTCGGCGGCGTATGATCGCCCTGAAGCCCAACAATGAGGGCTTCCGACACCTTTCGGTCTTCCTCCGCGTCGCAATGGCGGCCTTAGCTCGCCTGTCACGAGCTTGCTTCTTCTTTGCCTCCGCGAGGCCGAGGTCGGCGATCCTCCGCTCAAGAAGGTTTAAAGCGATCGCACCGCCACCAGTTCACCAGCAGGGACAAGCTCCTGGCGAGCCACCTCCGCCTGCGCAGCAACAGCCTGAAGCTCCTTGTTTGCTTCTTGGATAGCGGCCAGCTCCTTCTCAGCACGCTGCTTCGCAGCCAATCGCTCTGCCGACTCCAGCTGCAGACCCTGTACATCTTCAAAGTCACACATGAAAATTACTCAGTGCCCACCCGCTAAAATTTAGCGAAAAGCGCACTCGGGACCGCGACCACGAAATTCCTCGGTGCATACCCGCTAAAATTTAGCGCATACGCACTCGGGACCGGATTCGAAAGTACAAAAGTAACTATAAGAATCAAGCCGCTAAGCACCGACCGATCCTCGGGACCGGAGGTACCGGATGGCCGCACAAGCATGCCGTGAAGTTGTACCGTCCACAGACGCAAGCAACGCCGTGTGCCCGCGACGTTGGTCGATTTCAGCATCGCGGCCTCGAGCGAGGCTCGGGTCGCAGCCCACTCGCCGTGGGCCGCCTTGGTCATGAAGCGGGAAGGTAGCAATCGAGGTGCCCGCCAAAGGAAGTCGCTTCCTCCGGTTCAGGCAAGGAAACGCCTTCGTGACGCGGTTGCTTCCATCATGGGTCCAACCGGCACGGCCGCCGCGTCGTCAGAGACGGCGACGATGTCGTCGCCCTTGGTCTTCTTGCTGCCTTCCGCTGAGGCGGCGACCTCGTCACCTTTCCTCTTGCGGGAAGGATCCTCCTCGCTAGCGGTGGAGGGTACGTTGGCCACGGTCGGGTGACCCATCTTTTTCACTCCGGTCCTGCACATCGAATCAAATCAATAAAAGACAATCGAAGTACTAAAAGAAAGTAGAGAAGGTCGAATGCGCTCACTTGGCGACTGGAATGAAACGCAGCCCTGTACGAAGGCCGGCCGGTTTTTCCAGATCAGGGCCCAATCGGCGACTAAGCCCCAGTTCCAGGACGTCGGGGGCCCAGGATACGGACGGCTTCTTTGACGTTGAGCTAGCGGTTGGCGCCTCCGGGGCGCCTTCGGCGGAGGCCTCCTCGCGAATTGGGGCTACCGCGACCGGAACCTCCTTGCGGGGCGAGACCGCCACGCTCGGGACCTCCTTGCGAGGCGAAGTCGCCACAACCGGAGCCTTCCCTAGCCAGAAACCGGCGCGAATGGCGGAGGCATTGAGGCCAGCGGCGCTTCCGTAGATGGCGCATCTAGCGCGGTTGTCGCCGGGGCTGCGCCGTCACCGGCCGAGCTGTGAGCATCAGAGCTGCTCGTTGAGTGCGGCGGTGAGGCCGCCTTCGGCGGCTTCGTCTTCCTTCTCGTGGGGGCCTCGCCTTTTCCTTCTTCTTCTTCTTCGCGGGAGCCGACGGCGCGAGGTGGTCTCGGGAGTTCGTCGTCGTCTCATGACGCCGAGGCTCGCTGCTTCGATTTCATACGACGCGTTGCCCGCGGGTCTTTCGGACCAGTGGGGCAATCTCCTCTTCGGACTCGTCCTCGTCGTCCTCGTTACCCTTGGCGGGTGGCGACTCGCTTGTATCCTGGGCGGACGGCCCGGGTCTCTCGTCCTCGGCGGGTGGTAGCCACCCTTCCACCACTTGGAACAGCTGCGTTAAACACGAAACAGAGTTAGAATTACCGATCGCATTGCACGATCGCGAACAAGATAAAAGATTACCGTCGATCCGGACGCCGGTGTAGGAGGGACCCCTGCGCATCCGCGTATGCCGCTTGGGTGATCTTCTTCAGCCGAGAGGTAGTCCTCCAGCTTCCACTCGTCGAGGGCTTTCGTCGAGTCTCCCCGCCCGTAATCGGTACATGTAATGGTCGCGTTGGGTGAGCGGAACGCCGCCAAGCCAACAATTGTACAAGTTTACCGTCTGAGCCCTTCTTCTTCGGACCACGGATGGTCTGAGCATCTCGTCGACGACCATCCGCTGGTCGGGGAGCTTGCCGACCTGGAGATGGCGTGGCTCGGAACGATTGGCCGAGTACCGCGGGATCGCCGCCTCGTCCTCCGGAGTCGCCTCGGTCACGTAGAACCATGACTTTTTCCAGTCGCTCGCTGCTTTGGCCGGCAGCATCAGGTCGAAGAAGGAAGCTTTGGATTTGAGTTGGAAGGTTAAGCCGCCCGCGGCTAGCATTGGGCCGCCCGCCTCCTCGCGGCTGATCCGTCCATGGAATAGATCTTGCCACAAGGGAAAGTAGGGCCGGCAGCCCAAGTAGCACTCGCAGAACGCCACGAAGATGGCGAGCTGCTCGATGCTATGGGGACCCAGATCTGAGGGCTGGATCCCGTAGTAGGCGCAGAAACGCCGGAAGAACAAAGATGTGGGAAACCCTAACCCCCGCTCGAGGTGACTGGTGAAACAGACGAACTCTCTCTCGCGGGTTTGGGGTCGTTCTCCCAAGGGATACGCCAAGAGCCGCACAGGATTCCGGCCTCCTCGAGGAGGCCAGCCGCCTGGTGCACTTGGATCCACCCCAAGGTTCGGTGCGAGGGCCATGGTGAGGATTTGTTTGGAGGTCGGAGGATTGCGGGTCGATTGGATCGGAATCAAAGGAAGGAAGATGTGCGTACTCGGAAGAAATGGTGGGCGGTTGGCTTTGCGATAGCCTACCATTCCTCTTATATAGCGGAGTTGCCCGCCAAATTAGGGGCCGTTATCGCGATGATTACGCCAAAGTTACCGTTGAGTTACCTTAACGGCTAGTTTGACCACCGACGGTCCACCTCCAGCCCGGCTCGCTAAGTCACTCGCCGAGACCGTCCCGCTGGCTCTACTCGCCAAGACGCAACCTTTCGGTTCGCCGGATTTTTCCTTCATGCGAGCCCGCCGATTCGATGGATGCCAACTTGAAGCCAGATACTCGACCGCCAGCAGCCACTCACGCCTAATCAACGACGGCCTCGGGGACTACTGATGGGGATACGCCTACTGGGGTATACTCAGCGGGACGTTTCCGACTGGCCCAAGGGTTGGCGAGTGGGCCTGCATAACGGCGAGTGGATCAAAGCCCAGCAAGCTATTGGGCGACTGGAAGTTGAAGGCCCAGGCGAGTAGATAGGCCCAGTCGGACTAGGTTAAACGATTACCAAAGCTGTAACTGAATCGGTTGAGATATGTAAACCCTAGGGGAGGTGAGCTTATATAAACCTCCCTACGGGGTGAGTAGAGAGACGTTCCCTCATACACCCAAGGAACTCGCCGCCTAGTCGCCGAGTTCGCCCATTGTAAACTCATCTATAATACAATCTAGCAGGAGTAGGTCTTTACCCTCCGGGGGGGCGAACCTGGGTAAAACCCTGCGTCTCTGCCCTCATCTCGCACCGCAGATGGCTGGCCGCCCTTGCCCCTCGTTCTACTACTCGCTGCCGATTGCAGCATCTGCCGTGGCCATTCCCACGACAAGCCTCTACAGCACCGCTCGAAGCTGATGCATGAGTATACCAAGGATAGGAAGGATAGCCTCCGCATCTCCGAGGACAACTTCTCGAGTGACTCCATCAAGCTCCGCCTCAAGGACATCGTCAACGTGAAGGATAGGAAACGTGGCTTCACCATCACCTACAACATGTTCATTGATGGCTTGTGCCCAGAGGTAGGATGTTTATTTTTCGTGTATGACATATACTCCAGTTCTTCCGTCTAACTATTATCATCTCATCTAACACTTTGGGATTTCACTTAACAACTTAGTAGTCTAGATGAGGATAGCATGGCTGTCCAAATCTACGACCCCAAGTTGAAGGAAGTCACTATCGTGTCTGACGATGATGTCCCGCTGGCGCGAGAGCGGAAGAGCTCCACCTCTGACGATGTCGACGGAGGTAAGAAGAAGAAGACAGAGGGTGGAGCCTCCAAGAAGTCCACTGCCGCTCTAGAGGCAGAGAAAAGAAAGATTACCGGGATCCCTTTTGCCAAAGCACCCCCTGTTGTGTAAGCCTCTTTCTCTCCGACATTGTCCATTGCTTGTCTTATTCCTGTACTTATACTTTTTTTCACATTTCAGGAAGAAAGCCACTACTAGTTTTAAGAAGACCTCCAAAACTTTGGGGGCTTCTAGAAATATTAAGGATATGTTGCATCGTGACGTGTCTCCCCACGCATCTCCTGCCATCGCCCCTGTTACTCCTAGTGTCCACCCTACGTCTGCTCCGAGAAGCTCACAGGCCAAGGATGCATCTGGCCCTTCCGCCATGGAAGTGGACTCAGGTGCCTCCGTGGAGCTTGCCGTTGTCGGCGAACAGGCAACACAAGAAATTACCGCAACTCAAATGGCTGAAGCTCCGGCTAAGGATGTTATCGGTAGCGGTAAGGCGGTGGTGGTGGGTGGAACATCTGCTGAAGGCGGCATCTCTACACCCAGGATAACCGTAGAATTCCCGAAGATAGTCTACCCGGCACTTACGCCGAGTAGCTCCGCTTTGGTTCCTGGTGCAGCGCCGACATCTACAACCTGCGGTCTTGAGGAGCTTCTCCGACAAGCAGATATCTTGCGAGGAAACAGTCTTTCCTTCGGCAAGTTGCTTGCTGAGAGCGCTACCAACCTCAAGATCATCGCACTTGTAAGTTTTATTTGCCTTTTGCATTTAATATGAGTATCCCACTGTAGCCCCCGAGGATTTAGACAGAAAACCATAGGTCTTTGCATCTAAATGCTCTAAGAGTGACTAAGCTAGAAAACTTCTCACTGTAGCCCCCAAGTATTTATTTTGAATGAATGATTCCGACTAGATACTTTCAAAGTAGCATACGCAGTGTTTGTAAATTTTGATACTGTAGCCCCCAAGTCTCTAGTTGTAACTGAATTAGTTCCGACTAGATACTTGTCGAGGGGATAACCCCCGGTAGGGTCACAAGGGGTGAAACGTAGCGTAGCTGGGTTAGCTCTGAGTGAAGAAAGAACCAGGCCGGGTAAGGACAGCCGAGAGAGAGAAGCATATGCGTCCGAAATATGAACTATGTCGGCCCGCATAAGACAAAGTTGTTATTCTTGCAGGAACCAACGATCCGGGTCTACCGAGGAAGGGCCGAGTCTGATAGGACGCGTGGCACCTTTCCGTGTAAGGTTCAGGAGGGACCATGGCAAAACATGGTCAAAAGAGAAGGGCGACGTCGGGTGACACAAAAGGAGCCGGGTGACGCCCAAAGCAAACGCTGACATACAAAGTTACTAAGTGACGCCAAAAGGAATAGGAAGCAGCGTACCAGAAGATCGTTAGCTGTCCAGCTTTGTGGACTGGGACATTGGTCTTAGGGAAAGCCCATGACCCGACCCACATTATAGGGACCAAGATCCAAACAGTAAACCCTAGAACCCAAAGAGGTATAAGATAGATAGCACTGCCTATATAAGGAAGAGCATAGCTGTAGTAGAAGGAGGTTGGACCAAGTAGGGAACTAGTGCACCGAACCCTAGTTCATACAGCTCAAGGAGCACCTGTAATCCTTGGGTATCAATCAAATCACTAAGTGTGGAGAGTTCTTATTGTTCTTCGTGCATGGCTCGACCGTGCACTCCCTCCCTGGTGACCACAAGCACCCATTCGGCCCCCAACTTAAGCCTACCCATGGCATCTGCCATGCCACCACCACGACAGTTGGCGCCCACCGTGGGGAAGAAGCAAGTGCTTGATGGAGTCTTCATCCGGACGGACAACATCATCGCCAAGACCGGTGAGCACATCTACTCCGCCCCATCCAGAGGTTTGGAGCGCTCAACTTCGTCAGCGACAACGCGGGCTGCTTCGGTACCAAGCCGTTCCCTAGGGGCGGTCGCTTCATCAAGTTCGGCGAGCACCAGGTCTACGTCGCAGTGCGCGTGGAGCGCGCATATCCAGAGCGCATCGTCCTGGCGCCGTATCCGCCAGCGATTCCTGTCACTGGGAAGCTTCACCAACTCGTCTCCATGGAGGTAATGATGACAGCCCCAAACCCCGCAGCTCCGCCAATAGTTCCAGTAGTGAATGAGAATGTTGAGGGAGGAAATCATGAGGAAACACCAAGGGCTGCAAGAACACCAAAGGCACCACTGGAAAAACCAGAAAACATAGCTAGGAGTAAAAGGGCTAAGGAACTGCAGGAAGCGATAGACAAGTTGGCAGAGCCAGTAGGACAGGCAACTGACCCGACGCGTGTGCAAGCCGAGTTGGAGGAAGCCGGGATAAAAGTTTTGGAGAAAGCCAATGAATTAGTGCAGTTACAGCAAGATGTGGATATCACGATCTGAGAGCTCAACTCGGCAAATCGAGTCAAGGGCGCAAAGACCCGGCTTGATGCGACGAGATTGAGAGGGAGAAACCTCAATGAAGAGCTGGCAGAAGCGACATCAAAAATAACGCCAGAAAACAGCAACGAAACAGCTATGCGGCCAACATATAACACAGCAGCAGCTAATCTGCGAGCAGCAGAAGTAGCAATGGCAGAATTACCCCACTTGGAGGGAGAAGCAAAGAAAAGACAACAAGAACGAGTCAATGAACTAGTAAGAGCAGCCAGCATGCTGAATGAAGCGTATTACAGAGCAAATTCGGGTATAGCAGGAAGGTTACAGCTGGTTCACTCGGCGACTCCTATCCCGGCAAGATCGACAGGGCAAACGGCATCCTGTCTAGGAAAATGCAGGCCAAGAAAGGCAAGCAGGGCAAAGAAACGACAACGGAGGGCAAAATTTTGCGCCTCAAGCTAGGCGTGGAACTCACTCGGCAGGAGGAGAAAATCCAGCGCCAAATAATGCACTAGCTCAACCCGAAAGAAGACAGCAAAGCGCGGGAAAGGCAACTCAATAGCCTACTGGCCCAAACACAAATAAGTACAATGATGGTTACTCGGCTATGGTGGATGACGGATATGAATTGCCGGATTACGCATATCAAGCAATGGGAGATAGACTTGGAGGTAGGAACCTTCAGCCGGATGATGCAAGGCTGAAGCTTGACCGAATAAAGATGGCAGAGCTGGTCGAATCGCAAGGTCCACAGGGTCCACCATGCTTTGGCCTAAGGATCATGAAGGAGCCACCAGTACCAAATTTCCAGCTGGCCAGAGGGACAAAAACGTGCGATGGAAGTACAAAGCCAGACGAATGGCTGATAGATTATGGAACTGATGTGAAGATCGCATAGGGAAAATTGAGATGGGCAGTACGTTATGTACCACAAATGCTGGAACGACCAGCTCTGGTATGGCTGAACAATTTGCCACCCGGAAGCATTAACAGCTGGATCTATTTTCAAGACGCTTTTGTGAGAAATTTCACGAGCACTTACAAGAGGCCGAATCGCCCACAGCAACTGGCGGTTTGCAAGCAAAGAACGAATGAGACAGACAGGGAATTCCTCACAAGGTGGTGTACGATGCGCAACTCCTATGAAGGGGTAATCGAGTCACAGGCAATCGCTTGGTTTGCACAAGGATGCAGACATGGAAGTGTGCTATGGCAAAGGTTACAGAGAGATATGCCGACAAGTCTGGCAGAAACAATAAGAATCGCTGATTCGTATGCGTTAGGAGATCCGACTCAGCCGTTGCTTATGTCGGCAGACGGAATGACTGAGACTCAAATCTATGACGCTGCTGGGTCGCAAAGGCGTCAGGAAAGAACCGAATATAGAAGCAACAGAAGAGATGAAAGGCCAGACTACAGATATGGTGCGACTCAGGTTGCGGCCGTAAGTCAGGATCAGTAGCCAACACCAAAGGACAAGTGGACAACAATAGTGGGTGCCAAAGAATGATGTCAAAAAGCCATACGAACAAAGTAAGCAATATCAGGACCGAGATAAATATACCTATGAGATGATGCTGGACCAGCCGTGTAAGTTTCACACGCATAGTCCAAGTAAATCGGCTAATCACACAACAAGGCAATGCACTTGGTTTAAGAAACGAGATAGAGTGGAATCGCCGAATAAGAAACTTCCACCACCTCCCCCTCCACCACTTACAGGAGGAAATGCTCAAACAGTGAGAACAGATAATAGATATGAAAACAGGCAGCCAAGGTAACATAATCAAGAAAGAAGAGAAACTATGCACCAGATGCACAATCCAAGAGGTGACGACGCTCATGTTGGACACGGAACTAGAAATGAGTACAAAGAACATCATCAGAGCTATGTTGTCTTTGTCACAGACCCGAATGATAAAAAGAGTCAGCAGCAACGGATGATGGAGGTGAATGCCACAATGCCGGCAATTCCCAAGTACATGCATTGGTCTGAGCAAGAGATAACTTGGAGCATAAAAGATCACCCCAAGATCATGCCAACCCCAGGAGGATATGCTTTAGTCTTGGATCCAATGTTCATGGGCCCAGATATCAATGTCAAGTTTTCAGAAGTGATGATCAATGATGGCAGTAGCATCAACATCATGTACAAGGATACTATGCTCAAGTTAGGCATTACCATGAACATGCTGGAGCCGACTAAGACCACTTCCACGGTATTGTGCCAGGATTGCCCTGTCAGTCAATTGGTAAGATTTGGGTCGACGTCTTATTCGGCAACAGAGATAATTGTCGCACTAAAGCCATAGAGTTCGAGGTAGTGGATTTGGTCAGCTCATATCACGCCTTACTCGGCAGGCCGGCTATGGCAAGTTTTATGGCTACTCCCCATATTGCCTCCTTAAAGATGAAGTTGCCAGGCCCATGTGGGGTGATTACAGTTGAAGAAGACTACAAAAGATCCATTTCTTGTGCCTCAGCCAGATCTTCACTGTCCGAGTCACTCGTCATAGCACAAGAAAAGAATCAAATGTTGGAAGTGGCAGCATTGGCCAAAGCAGCACAAATGTCCATGCCAGCACTCACCAACCCGCATGGCAATGTGTCATTTCAAGCTACCAAAGAAACCAAGAAGGTACAGGTGGATGAGACTTTCCTAGAGTGCACAGTTACTATTGGGGCTGGCCTCATAGACAAATAGGAAAGCGAGCTCACCAGCTTCCTCTGTGAGAATCGGGATATCTTTGCATGGTCCATCCAGGATCTACAAGGAGTTCCGAGGGAGCTGGCTGAGCACTCTCTTCATGTAATACCAGATTCCAAGCCGGTGAAGCAACCCCTCCGTCGCTTTGCCAAAGATAGGAGGAAAGTAATAGCTGCCGAGATTGCCAGACTCTTAGCTGCTGGATTCATCATGGAAGTACTGCACCCAGTTTGGTTATCAAATCCAGTCTTGGCCGAGCAGAAAAAATATGACCCGAACGTGGCAGTGGTATGGCGCATGTGTATTGATTACACGAACCTCAATAAGGCATGTCCAAAAGATCCATTTCCCCTGCCGCGGATCGATCAAGTCATAGATTCTACTGCTGGGTGTGAGTTGTTGTCATTTTGTACATGCGAATTCTGGATTCCATCACATACCACTGAATCCGGAGATCAAATAAAGACAACCTTTATCACCCCGTATGGGGCTTATTGCTATCGTACCATGCCATTTGGGTTGAGAAATGCATGTGCAACATATCAAAGATGCATGCAAAAATGCTTGCAAGATCAATTGGACAAAAAAGTTCAAGTATACTTCAATGACGTGGTAATAAAAACCAAGCAAAGTCATACTCTAATTGAGGACTTGCGTCAAACATTCGCAAACTTGAGAAGATTCCAGATGAAGCTTAACCCAAAAAAATGTACATTCGGTGTCCCGGCTGGCAAGTTACTCGGATTCCTTGTATCCAGCCGAGGAATCAAAGCTAACCCGACAAAAATCAGGGCCATCGAAAGAATGGAATTACCAAAAACCCTCAACAATGTCCAGAAGTTTACTGGATGCCTGGCCTCATTGAGCAGGTTTGTTAGTCGGTTAGGGGGAAAAGCCCTACCACTATATCAACTGATGAACAAAATCAGACAAACTCATGTGGACACGGCAAGCTGATAGCGCTTTCCATGAATTAAAGAAGATGTTGGCAACAACACCAATATTAGCATCACCACTATCCAAAGAGCCAATGTTGCTCTATGTCGTCGCAACCAACAGAGTTGTAAGTGCAGTAATAGCGGTTGAACGTGAAGAAGGGGCTAGATCGGTCCAAAGACTAGTTTATTACTTGAGCGAAGTGCTCTCTGTCTCGAAATGGAATTACCCGCATTATGAGAAGATGACATACGGGGTATATATGGCGGCAAAGAAGATGAATCATTATTTTCAAGAACACCCAATCCGGGTAATATGCGAGGCACCTATCTCGGATATATTGGGCAGCAAAGAGCTGCTGGAGTGGGCTTGCTCTTCTAGGCTGGCTGAGTGCTGGAAGAAGCTCCGCATCGCTTTGGCTTGGCAATGGGGATCTTGCCGACTCCACCCATGGCGAGAGGAGGAGTGTCATGTACCTGGCCAGCTGCATAAGTAAATAATAGGATTACTCGGATAAGCTAGGAGACTAAGGTCACAAGGCATGTACCTCCAAAAGCGTACAATCATCATCCTCATCATCGTCAGACCAATCTTGTAAGGGATTGCGAGATCGACTCTTTCCCGTAGCTGAAGCAGCCGCAACATGCGGGATGGGCATGAAGCACTCCAGGTCATGTTAGAGTCAGAGCGATCCCCGTTATAACAACAGGGAGGGACAGTACTGTCATCAACCTGGTGAAGGAGGTTCTGCAAGAGACAAACAGAATGTGTAATAAAAACTAGACTGAGAATGGCAAAAGAGCTAAAGCCGACTCGGCAAGGAAAACGACTCAGAAAACTTACCTAGGGGACAGGCCTGACCCGGCTAAACGGAGGGCAACTCCAAGACCAATCATCCGCCAAGTTCATTTTAAAGATTGAGCTTACTCGGTGAGCAATGGAGTCATGGGTGAGCTCCTTAGTAGAGTGCCGAGTGGGATCGTGGGAGCCACTCATGAAGCACATCTTGTGCCTCATAGCTTGGATGGGGCTGACCCGACGTGAGATGAAGGTGCACATGAGGTCCCTCTCGTCAAGATGAAAATACTCATCCGGCGACAGCAAGCTTTCCAAGATCACGTTAGCCGCATTCACCGCAGCGTCTTGGTCGTGCGGGTCAAGATGCCAGAACTTCTTATTCAGGACTTCGTCCGAGAAAGGGAGGAGCCGGATGTTATCGGTGGACCCGCTGTTTTTTACATAGAAGAAAGTCCTATGCCATTTCTTGCAGGAATCTATACCAGTAACCCGAGGAAAGATGGAGTCTCTCCTGGGCGTGATACTAGCAGCACCGCACCGGGTCGGCCTCTTCTCGGATCGAGGAGCACCAGGCTGGGGAAAAACTTGAACCTTAAAGCTAAAATATTTGCTCCACAGAAGAACTGTAGGCCAAATCCCGAGGTAAGCCTCGTAGGCAGAAATAAAGCAAGAAAGAGAGCCAATGGCATTGGCAGGGAGATGATGGGTTTGTAGATGGAAGGTGGAGAGAAACGAGGAAAAGAAGGTGCTCACTGGAAGAGCAAAATCGCGTTCAAAGTGAGAAAGGAAAACCACCCGCTCATTAACATCGGGCTTAGGAGAGATTTCACCGGCGGGGAGACGGCAATCCACTTGCAGCGGAATGCGCCTGGTGGAGCGGAGCCATTTCAACTCCTCGGTGGAGACCTCTGTGTCATGGTGGTGGCACGACAGATGCCATGGGTAGGCTAAAGTATGGGGCCAATGGATGCTAGAGGGATCCGGCGAGAGAAGATGTAGTGATTTCTACACTCAAATGACTAACATGTAGATCTTTATTTCTCCTCTTAGGGACTACAAATGCTCCTCGATTCCAGGAAGAAGATAGCTAATACATGAGCCTTACGACGTAGAATGAATCGATCCCCTCCTCAGGAGCCAGCGTCCCCCCTTATAAAGAGGTGCATTGGTTCCTTCTATGGCTGACGTGGCAAGCATATTCTTGGAATATGCTTGTCCCAATATGGTAACTCAATGGCCTCCTTTCCATGTCCCCTTATATCGGCGGCAATGTTCTAGAGACCTTCACATGCGCGCCTTGGGCTCCCTGACTATCACCTCCATGACCTTCTTCTGCCCTTCTGCTGCTCTTCTCCTTGTCCTTTGTGCTTGGCTCTGTCTAGATTCCTCCTAGCCAGTGACTAGGGTTTGACTATAGGCACCTCCTTGTCCTGCAAGCTTCGTGTTACTGGCCTTGTCTCGCATAACTCGGCTCGGCCTTCACCTGCACTCAAGTTAGCTAGACTCATTTGGCCGACTTAACTCATATGTCGGCCGGATAAGGTGTTACTCATTCTACACTTTCCATGGCCCTGCTTATCTCGGGCGACTCTTATATGACCCGGCCGACACAAACAATAACTCGGCTCATGACAAGGGAGATTCCTTTCGTCTTTCCCCTGTCTTGACTCTATCCGGGGTCACCTCCCCAACATTAGTCCCCGAAGCTGGTGTGGTCCTGCCTGAAACCTCGGCCTGGCCACATCAGTTTCCCAACATACTTCTCTCCTTCTTTACGAGCTACTTCTTTCTGTTCGAGGTTTCCGTGCAGCTTCCTGAGCATGCCTCGTCCTACGTGTACCACTCATCATTATTCTTCTAGTTTTTTTTCCTCTACAGTGCCCACTGACAAGCTATAGTGATTGTTGCGCCCGTCGCGTCGGTGCAGTGACGCCTCGAGTACCACAACGGTCAGGAGGCCCGATCCCCTCCTACGCCGTGTGGTCTTCGGTGTGGCTCCACTAGTAGCAAATGGTTCCGCCGCACGCATGATTTACACGGTTATCGTGCGCACCCACGATCCCACTACCGCCAATACTGCGCGGTTATAAGGAGGGGAAAAGGTCTAGATGGTTTTACTTCCCCCCTTCGTTTGCCCTTCTTCTTCCTTCTCGCGCTCGTGCCTCTGTTCGTGTGTTGGCGGCTGCGCCATTGTCGATCTCCTCGACAGTGACGCTGTAGTTCTTCTGCTCCGATGACCTTACCGCTATGCCCTTCTTCGCCGCCTCCACGGGTGAGTTATTCTACAGAACCGCCGCTAGATTTCCGCCTGTCTCGGTTTCCCAGACTCCTAGCGATGGTTCTTCTTTGTCGCGCCGCCACGCTCGTTAGAATCACGACGGGGCCCTGCGCTTCTAGGCATCCCTCGGCCGCTAGTTTCTCCTCCGTTGATTCCTCCGGCGAGCCCATGTCTAGTTCTGCCAGCGGAGCCCTCGTCGAGGAGGATGATTTCGCATCCGGTCCAGAACGAGGTTCTTGGCAGGGTTCCACTGTCACTCGCCGTGAGGTAGAGTGGCTTATCAAGACGCGCCGAATACCTGCCGAGGTAAGCTGTCGCTTGCCCGGCAATGAATCCTCTCCCGTGCTCAACGAGGGAGAATACATAGTCTTCATGTCCCATTTTTCTCGTGGGTTCGGCCTCCCCCTTAGCGATTTCGCCAGGGAGTTCCTCGATTACTTCGGCCTCCAGCCGCATCACCTGCCGGCCAATGCTATCGCCTCCTTGTCATCATACATCTCGGCCTCGGAGGGGTACTTCCGCCTCTGGCCCTTCGTTCCTATGTGGTCTAAATTCTTCTAGATCCGATCTAATGTCATACCGAACAAATCTATTCACCCTTCCGAGAAGTCCCTTACCCAGTGCGGGGCCGCTTCCATTACACCTCAGAGAAACTCCGAGTTCCCTCGTGTCGCCGGCCTCAAATCTTGCAAGAAATGGCATAGATCATTTTTCTATGTCAAAAACACTAGAAAAGAAGATAAGATTCGGCTCCCCGCCTTTTCTATTGGCACCCCTTGCAAGAAGAATTGGAACTACAATCCTAGGAAGAGCCATGCTTTGGCCGAGGCTTTCGAGATTTGGCTCAAGGAGTTGATCCGCGCCGGGCTCCGTGGTGAGGATCTGATGACCACATTCATCAGCAGCCGAATCTGCCCTTTCCAGCTTCGCTCTCACAAGCTTTGTTACATGAGTGGTCCTCTTGATCCCAACCGAGTTTTGATGGTTGAGCTCGACGACTATCATATTTATAAGCGTGTTCGAGCTATCTTCAAGACCGATATGCCGGAGGATTGAGCATGGGGACTGAAGCCGTTCACTCGCGGGAATCCCCCTCCTCAGGTATATTTATGCATTGGTGTGTGTTTCCGAGTCGCGTTTCTGACTGTTCTTTTGCTAGCTCTACTTTGTTTCTTCTCTCGCAGAGGTTTGCGGAGCAAAAGATCGAGGATGTCGAGGTTCTGGCTCTTCCGTGGACTGCAGAACGGAATACCCCGGATAGCGGGGAACCTGACTCGGAAGAGTTTGTCCCTAAGTCGGATGTTGCTCCGGCTCGCGCCCGTGGCAAGACCTCGGCCGACGGGGATGAAGGTGACTCGAACGATGTCCAAATTCTTGAGGTAGTTTCCGCGATGCCTCTCTCTTACGCATTTCCGGCTCCTACTTTCCCAGCTAATCCAGCCGGTCAGGTGCACGATGCCGATCCTCTTGCTTCTCGAGCTCCTGCTACCTCGAAGAAGCGCACCGCTCCGGCAGGTCCCTCCGACGCTGCTCCCAAGAAGCGAATGAAGAAGTCTGCCCAGCATATTCCGAGGCGTAAGACCATTCCTGGGGTTACTGGGTGATTTTGTTATCATTCGTATTTCTTGTTTCTCTCTTTATGTCTTTTGATTCGATGCTTTGTCCTTTGCAGAGCTCCTTTCTCTGCCAAGCCAAGCGGTCCGAGTATGACAAGCCATACAACTCGGCAGCCTTCTCCTCCGCCCCCGGAGGATACTCGGGCTCCCAGTCCCTCTCGTGTTGACTCTCCTCCTGCGCCGACTCATACATCGCCTCAGCGAGGTGTACCCACAGCTCCCACCGTTAACGCCGACATAACTCCGCCAGTAGATCATCCTGTTGAACCTGTTGCCCCTCTTTAGACCGTCGCGGTTTCCCCCAACGACCCTCTGATCACCACGATCCCAGTTGTTACTCAGCGAGGTATCACCATCTCGGCCCCCTTGGAAATCATAGTTCCCCCTGCCCCTCAGGCTGTGATTCCTAATGTCGAGGTTGCTGCCCCTGCCAAATCCTCTCCTAAGAATAGGAAGGTTGTTATTACCAAATCTTCAGTATCTCAGAAGGGGCCGGCTAGCTCTTCTCAACCCAACATAGCTGATGCACTTCGCAAGGGGGCTTCCTCTGCTAATCCTGTTGTCACCCTGGCCGCCAACACTCAGCTTACTCTTCACAAGAGTCCTGCGACGGCGGTAGTTACACAACGGGTGCGAGGTAAAGTACTGACCCGTACTGAGAGTGGGAATAGCCTCGGCTCTTTGGTGGAATACGCCAATAACTGGAACGCCGCCGATCAGCTTGAGGGCAATCCGAGTAGCCAGCCATTTCAGCTTTCTGACAACAGCAGTCGTTTGCATATGGTTGCTAAGATTGTTCTTGATAGTGATAAGATGAACGAGGTAAGCACTTCTGTTGATACTTTGTCTGTTATTCAAATGATAGTATATATGCACTAGTCCCCGAAGCTTGCAACCGAATAATTTGTTCTTCGTTTGGAAGCTTTGTTAGGCTTCAAATGCATTATTTGCTAAGTCATTTTCCTGCATGACTTGGATTGACCGTGGTCCATTCATATTCCGAATTAAGTTTTGCTTAATCCGGATCTATTTCGGCTATGAATATCCAGCCACCAAGATCGGAGTTAAGTTTTACTTGATTCGGATCTTTTTTAGCTTTGAATATCCAGCCACCTAGATTCGAGTTAAGTTTTACTTGATTCAGATCTATTTTAGCTTTGAATATCCAGTTGCCTAGATCCGAGTTAAGTTTTACTTGATTCGGATCTGTTTTAGCTTTGAATATCCAGCCACCTAGATTCGAGTTAAGTTTTGCTTGTTTCGGATCTATTTTAGCTTTGAATATCCAGTTGCCTAGATCCGAGTTAAGTCTTACTTGATTCGGATCTGTTTTAGCTTTGAATATCCAGCCACCTAGATCTGAGTTAAGTTTTACTTGATTCGGATCTATTTTAGCTTTGAATATCCAGTTGTGTAATTCACTTTGGTACTTAGGTTGCCCATGATAGGCGGACAACCGAATTTCAAAGGTTTCTCTTTGCGCACAAGAAATTGCAAGAGAAATATGAGAAGGTTGTCCCCGTAGTGAAGAAAGCTGGTAATTTAATAAATCTTTGTATTGTTCCTTAAGTCCTTAATATTTTTTGCTTGACGTGCTAATTTACTCTTTGCTGGTATGCAGCTAGTATCAATTATCTTAATACCCGCCTTACCAAGAAAGTTGACACTCTGGAAGGTTAGTTATCCTTTTCGTCTTGTGATTTGTTGATTTTCGTTCGAGGCAAATCCTGGGTTTCTTATAACCTTTTCGACTTTGGTATAGCCAAGTTACAAACACTGCCTGATATGATGATGCATTTTTTAGAACAAGCCGCCACTCATTCGGAGCAACTTAAAGAAAAGGATGATGAGATAACCCGGTTACGTGCCGAGGTTGATTCTCTCAAGCTTGCACAGAAATCCGAATTGGAAAAGGTTGATCAGGAATTTTCTGAAGAAAAGAATCGACTGAGCCTGAAGTTGCAGAAGGATAAGGAACTTCTCGATGCTGCCGAGCTGAGGAACCGGACGATGAGCGAGGAAATCACTCGCTTTGAGAAGAATAAGGCCGACTTGACCCAGGATCTCCAGAAAATGTTGAGTTACATTCATCGTAAGTTTCCGACCGTGGCCGAGTTATTTTCTTCTCTTTATTATTTTTATCTGATATGTTTTCCTTTCGTTTAGATCATTTTCCGGAAGAGAAACCAGTGAGCTCTAAGGCAGTGATTTCTGCTCGTCCCCATAGACTCGAGTCTAGAATACTCAATGGAAGACTTCCTGATTGCCGTCAGTGCTGCCATTGGACCAATGAAGATTATGGGAAGAGATCTGGTGCAAGCAGCCATTCGGGCCTACCATGTTCTTTGGCCGAATACCTCTGGAACGCCTAATATTGACGAAGTCAAAATACTTGTGGAGAGATTAATGGCATCTTAGACCCAGTTAAATCTCTGGAGGGAATCTGCTGGGAGGGCTAGTGCTGATATGGCACTGACAGCCGTTTTGTCTTGGTACGGGGATATCTCACTCGATACTCTGATGAATTTGCACACTGGCTCTCGCTGGGTTGAGGATCCAGAGTTCGTCGCTCGCCACCAAGCTCGTGCCTTCCAGCTTATTGAGTATGCTGACGTGCATAATTGGATTGAAGGGCCGAGTTTTCTTCCCAATCCGGCGGATGATGTCGAAGTTGAAGATGCATCTGATGATGATTCGGCCGATCAGGATGAATCAGAGGGTGACTCGGATAACTCTCGTGACTCAAATGCAAGATCGGATGAGGATGGCGACGCGCGATCGTCCTCTAAAGGGACTGAGAATTCTTGAGCTCAAGCTAATGTTTCTCAGCAGCCGAGGCTTTCCCTCGAGGTTACTATTGCTTCTGTTGAAGGCGAAGTAACTTCGGCTGAGGCGCCAGCTACCTCGAAGCGCCTAGTTCCTGAAAATACCCCTGCGCAGGATACCGAGGTCGCCCCGCCATCATCCGAGATACCCATTCCCGATGCTCCTGATCATGCTGCTGCCCCTTAAGGGTGCTCTGGCCCTTTTCGCTATTTAGGTTCAAAAAACTCTAAGTTATTTTCAGTCCTCGTTATGCTAGTCGTATGATGTCTATGGAACAATTGTCTGGCTTTTGGTGTGGTGTGAACCTTTTTGCCTTTCGCCGCTGAGGTATGGGTGATGGTAATTATTATTACTCTATCTAAACAAATCTCATTGCTTTATATCTTTGCTTTGGCGAACTTTGATTTCGTAAGTTCGGATTGTATTTTTCCATGTGGCTGACCTTCGTTCGTCGTTTATCTTGCTTGCCCTTTCTAAACTCGATTGCGTAGCTGTGTTGTTTTCAACTTCTATCTGAAGTACAATGCCCGAAGCCCATATCTAGTAAAGTGATACCATAAGTTGCATCCCTTATCATACTTCGATTTGCTGGGGTTGTTATTCTTTCTTGCATTATCCTTAGAGATCTTTGTTTGTTTCCGCTTTGTTGTTCCTCTGATTACCGAGACAAGCTTATATCATATCTTGCAAGTTATGATCAACAATTTTGGGGAGTCCCCGAGTCTTTAGCTGAGCTATGGAGCTTTTATGTGTCTAGCGACAAACAGTGGGTAATACAAGTCAGTCCCCGAGTTATCACTCGGGTTATCGAGTTTGTGCGTGTGCTCAAAGAATATCTAGGATCATGCAACAGTCCCCGAGTTACAAACTGGGTTGCCGAAATATAATTCATGGCTCAATGCAAAGAATACTACGGGGTAGTACCCGAGTCATTTATCAAGGTGCCGAAGTTTAATACATATTTTTAGAACAAGAAACAATCATGGGGTAGTCCCCGAGTGAATGCTCGAGGTATCGAGGTTTAATGCATAATGCGAAATAAGGGATAATACGGTGCAGTCCCCGAGTCGCTGCTCGAGGTGCTAAATTTTAACACATAATTCAAAATAGGAAATTACACGGTGCAGTCCCCGAGTCACTGCTCGAGGTGTTGAAATTTAACACATAATTCAAAATAGGAAATAACACGGTGCAGTCCCCGAGTCACTACTCCAGGTGCCGAGGTTTACTACATAGTCTTAAAAATAGAAACAACATGTGCAGTCCCCGAGTCGCTGCTCGAGGTGCCGAGGTTCAATACATTCTTGATACTCCAACTTGATGTGTCACATCACGACGTACAACATATGGCTTCTTAGTGTAGAATGGGCGAAGAAAAGCTATGTTCCATGGTTTTTTTGATTCGTCTTCGGCCTTATTTGCCTTATTCTTCTCTGGTGGCTGAGCGTCAATCAGGTAATATGCATCATTGTGCAGTGCTTTACTCACAATGAATGGTCCTTCCCATGGAGGTGAGAGTTTGTGCATGCCCGATGTGCGTTGCACTAGTCGAAGAACCAAGTCTCCTTCTTTAAAAACTCTTGGATTTACTTTTTTGCTATGGTATCGTCTGAGGTTTTGCTGATAAACGGCTGATCTTGATAATGCCAATTCCCTTGCTTCCTCTAGCAGATCCACATCGTCTTGCCGTGATACTTCATTTACTTCGGCCGTTGTGTATTGGATTACTCTTGGCGAGTCGTGCATTATGTCGGCTGGAAGTACAGCTTCTTCCCCGTATACCAGAAAGAAAGGGGTATATCATGTGGACCTATTTGGTGTGGTTCTGAGGCTCCACAATACTGCCAGAAGCTCCTCAATCCAGCATCCTGCCAACCTTTGCAGTGGTTCGATAAGATGGGGTTTTATTCCTGACAATACCAGTCCATTTGATCTTTCTACTTGCCCATTTTATGCTAGGTGAGCCACCGAGGCAACATCTAGTCTTATGTGCTTTTCTTGGCAGTATCTAGCGAAGGCTCGTTCAGCAAAATTTGTGCCATTATCTGTGATAACACTGTGTGGATATCCATATCTCAAGATAATATCTTTTAGGAATTTTACCGTTGTTAGTCCATCACATTTTCTTATTGGTTTTACCTCGATCCACTTTATGAACTTTTCCACCATGACTAGAATGTGAGTCATTCCGCCTCGGGCTGGTTTGAACGGTCCTACCATATCCAAACACCATACCAAAAAGGCCAAGTGATTGGTATTGTCTTTAACTCGGACGAGGGCAGATGTATCTTGCTGGCGTATCTCTGGCAACCATTACATTTTTCCACTAATTCTTTTTCCTCCTTTAATGTCGTCGTCCAAGAAAACCCTTGCCTAAATGCTTTGGACACTAAAGCTCTTGATAAGGCGTGATTCTCGCATTCTCCCTGATGTATATCCATGAGTATTTCGTGTCCTTCTGCCCAATCAACACTTCTTTTATACAGCTCATTGTTTATGATTGTGTAAGCTTTTGCTCTTCTTACTGTTTGTCTGGCCAGTACTTCATTACTTGGCAAGATTGCCTCCTTAAGGAATGAATATATGGGTTGCGCCCATATCGGCATGGTTTTCTTTGGGATAGTTTCTCTGTCGACTTCCATATTTTCCGCCGACATAACAGCTTCGGATTTTTCTGTGTTCACTCGTGCGATGGCCGGGTTCACTTTCAAAAAGTCCGGGTTGCATTCTTTGTCGATCTCCATTGGCACACTTCCTTCTTTCAATTCTGCCGACATACGAATTGACTCGGACTCTAGTGATGGTGTAATCGATGGTTTTCTCAGGTGCTCTAGTCGATACCTGGGGGAATTGACTGCCTAGTTGATCCGAGTTTTGACAGTGTGTCTGCAGCGTCATTTTCCGCCCGAGGTATATGATGAAACTCGCATCCATCAAAGTATCCAATGATTTTTTGCACATGGAATCTATATAGGGCCATATTCGCATCTAATGGGTCCCAATTGCCTGATACTTGCTGTACTACTAGATCTGAATCCCCGTAGCATAGGATCCGACGTATACCAATCTCTTTTGCCACCTTTAACCCATGGACGAGTGCTTCATACTCGGCTACATTGTTTGATGCGGTGAAATGTATTTGCAGCACATACTTCAGCTGATATTTTTTCGGCGAAGTTAACACTATCCCTGCCCCCAAGCCATTGCTCAGCTTGGATCCGTCAAAATGCATTGTCCAATAATTTGGATCTGGTAATGGCGGCTCATATTGTACCTCGGCCCAATCCACAAAGAAGTCGGCCACTGCCTGAGATTTGATTGCATCTCGCCTATCGAATTGTGGAGCATAAGGTGATAACTCGATTGCCCATTTTGCTATTCGACCACTTGCATCTTTGTTGCTCAATATCTCGGCTATGGGCGCTTCACAAATCACTTTTATCGGATGTTCTTCGAAGTAATGTTTAAGTTTTTTCGCCGACATGTATACTCCATAAGCCATCTTCTGGTAGTGCGGGTAGTTCTGTTTTGAGGCCGATAGTACCTCGCTTAGGTAATATACCGGCCTTTGTATTGACTTATCACCTTCATTCTGTTCCACTACAACCACTACACTTACCACTCTGTTAGTGGCAGGTACATAAAGTAACATAGGTTCTTTTGATAGTGGAGAGGCCAAGATTGGTGCTGTGACCAAGATCTTTTTTTAACTCGTGAAATGCATTATCTGCCTGTGGTGTCCAAATGAACTTATCAGACTTTTTCATCGGTTGATATAGAGGTAATGCCTTTTCCCCCAGCCGACATACAAATCGACTCAGCGAGGCCAGGCAGCCCGTGAATTTTTGTACATCATTTAGACACCTCGGCAATTCCATTTTTTCATCTGCTCGTATTTTAGTTGGATTTGCCTCTATACCTTGGCTGCACACGAGGAAACCGAGTAATTTTCCAGCTGGCACACTGAAGGTACATTTTTTCGGGTTAAGCTTCATTCGGAACCTTCTCAAGTTTGCGAATGTCTGCCGAATATCATCCGGGAGCGTTTTGCTCTCTTTGGTTTTTATAAACACATCGTCTACATATACTTGTACATTTTTTCATATCTGGTCATGTAGACACTTTTGCATGCATCTCTGGTATGTTTCTCATGCATTACGCAGGCCGAATGGCATGGTGCGATAGCAATAAGCCCCGTACGGGGTAATAAACGCAGTCTTTATTTGATCGGCTGGATTTAACGGTATCTAGTGGAAACTAGAATACGCGTCTACAAATGACAACAGCTCACAACCAGCGGTCGAATCAATGACTTGGTCTATCCTAGGTAAAGGAAAAGGATCTTTGGGACACGCCTTGTTTAGGTTTGTGTAATTGATACACATTTGCCATACAACGGCTACATTTGGGTCATCCTTTTTCTTTTCCACTAACACCGGATTTGATAGCCAATCCGAATGAAGCACTTCCATGATGAACCCGGACGCAAGGAGCCAAGCTATCTCATCCCCTATTATTTTTCTCCTGTCTTCGGAGAAGCGGCGGAGAGGTTGCTTCACCGGCCTTGCTCCTGGCCTTACATGCAAAGAGTGCTCAGCCAACTCCCTCGGCACACCTTGCAGGTCTTGAGTTGACTATGCAAAGATATCCCGATTCTCATGGAGGAAGTTGGTGAGCTCGCCTTCCTATTTGGCATCTAGGCCGGCACCAATCGTGATGGTGCGCTCTAGGAACTGCTCATCTATCTGGATCTTTTTTGTCTCTTTAGTCAGCTGGAAGGAAACACTTCCATGTGGGTTGGCTAATGCCGGCATATTCAAATTTGCCTTGAGGCCGAGAGTCAGCCTCCTGAATCCTTCTTTTTTCTCTTGCAATCACCAATGACCCGGCCAGGTTTAATCCGGCCGAAGCACACTCCATCGAATTTCTGTAATCTCCGGCTACTGTTATCACCCCTTGTGGTCCAGGTAACTTCATTTTCAAATAAGTAATGTGGCAACTACTCATGAATTTTGCCAATGCTGGCCGTCCGAGTAAAGCATGATAGCAGCTCTCTAGGTCCACCACTTCAAATTCCAAATTTTTCGCTCTGCAATTTTCCCTTGTGCCGAATAATACATCTGTAACATCCCTAAATTCATATTCCAAAACTCATACATATCATCCATGCATCCATCATCATTTAGGGTTTCAAAATCAAACCATTTCAGAAAAACAGAAACTTGATGCTATGATTTCATGTGAGCAAATTTAATTCGAATGGCCATCACCCTCTGAAACTTGATTGCTTAGTAACTTGTTTGCTTGCCTCCATTGTTGGAAAGTTTAGGTGTAAAAGTTTGACCAAAGTTTTCAACCTGGAAATAAATTCAAAACCCTATTTTTAAACATTTGCAAACCAGAGGCAAAGTCTCTGATTGTTTTAAGTCCAAGCTTGACCAAGTCCTTGCAGGGTAACCACATGGTTAAATAACAGATTTTTGAAACCACAGTACCCTGCAAAAATCCCCAAAATTGTTTGAATTCAAAAAGGATTTGAATTCATATCTAAATCATTCCTGAAAACCAAAATAGAAAAGGAAAAGGAATAAACAAAATAAAAAGGCCGCGCGCCAGGTTTCTGGCCCAGCATCGAATCGAGCCCAACTAGCCCACCCGGGGGTTTTCTTTTTCTCTCTCACGCGCGAGCGCACGCACTCAGTCGCTGACAGCCAGACCCCACGCTCCCTCCGATTATTTCGCTGACCAGCGGGCCCCGTCCACGTAGCCCTCGTCCTCCCCAAACCGCGCCCGCGACCACGTCGCTGCTGCAGTCAAGTCCGGTAATGGCGCGGTGTAATTGACCATTAATCAGCAGGCGTTTCCTGTCGCACCTGAGCCTATTTAACCCTCTCTGCCTCGCGAGCATTCTCCCCCATTCACCTCGCTCACTCCGCCGCCAGGCTGCGCGCAATTGCCTTCGAAGCTCCGCAGAACCGAGAACTCCGGCGACCAAATACGGTGAGCCTCGACCACCCCTCCCTCTCTGGTTCAAACGAGGATGATCAGAATGTTCTTGCGCACCCTCTGATACTTTTATTTTGGCCGCTAGTGACCCAGGTTGTCATCTCATCCTGGCCGAAACCACTGCCGGACAAACCGGCGACCAATTAAGGTAAATCAGACCGCCCTTGCCTCCTCCCTCACACGAGCCTGTTACGCTGTGTCTTGCACATGTCTGATGCCACTCGTTAGGCTAGCGGCGCCAAACCTCGGCAGGACCACGTCGCAGCTACTATCGCCGCCGTAACTCGACGAGCTCCGGAGACCGTCTCCGTGCGCCGCAAGCCAGCACCACGTCGAGCTTGACATGCCACTGCGATTCGGTAAGCATCTCCTTCCTCCGGGCGACCTAGAACACCGGCGCCACCGTAGTCGAACAGCGCGCCGATCACGCCGCTAAGCGCCGCTGTTTGTGGCTTGATGGTTGTGTCTTGGATCGGATCGTAGGGCTAAGATAGATTGTAAATGAAGGGTAGGCGCATCGAGCCGCCAGATCCACTTAGATCCTGCGGTCCAGAGCGTGATCAACGAAACGGTATGCGCCAGTGAGACTGCGACACGTGGGTAGAGTTTAAATCAAAAACAGAATTTAAACCAGATTTAGATCCAAACTTCAAACAGCTATAACTTTTGATTGCCACGTTGGAATTTTGCAAACTTTATACCGTTGGATTCAGTGAATCAAGGCCTTTCTGATTATGCAAAGTGTTTAACAAATAGTAACCATTAAAATGACTTTGTTTGTAGAAACAAGTTTAGGCCCCTTTTGATTATAGTTTTTGTTTAGCAATTTGTTTTAGGGTTAAATAAGTTTAGTTGGCAAACTTGTGACTTGTTAAGTTTCTGTAAACATGTACATGCTTGGTAGAGTTTTCAAAATCACCACTTAGTAAATTCTTGCATGCATGCATTCATATTATTTTTGATTGTATATAAATTGTGTGTAATTGTATGCCACAAATCTTTGTGTAGATTTTGCTAGTGACTGTGACTGTGAGGAGTGGTACTCTCCACATTACCAAGGCAAGTGATATTTTTCATAAATATTTCCATCCTATGTTTTGAACTAGCATTAGATATTTTGCTTAGTCTTGCAAGCTACTTTTGGTCAAATGATATGTTGGGAAATCCTATGTAGTTTAGAATGGTAGAATTGCTAGGGATTTTTCCTAAGTTAAATTGCCATGCCAAGCTTAGCCTAGCTATTAGCAAACAAAGGGTTGGTATAATCTATTCATGCTATATTGGCTATATATTTCTAAGTCATGAGACTTAAGTTTTCTTAATAAAACCACTAAGTCAATGAATCTCCTGGGTGGAATGGAAAGATTGGGTTATGTTGAGTGGTTACACAAGGCCATGGATTTGGCTTGTGTATCACACTTTTGGTATGCCACCCAGGCACAAAGAGATTTGGAGGCCAAGTGTTGAGAAAGCTTACAGTGCAACCACCTGGCAATATGGGCTCTGCCATGATCATATAGGTTGCTAGAACTTAGTCACTTGGACAGTAGGTGGTAGTGGGAATGATAGGTTGGAGCGCGTCCATTTGATTAAGGAAAGGCTTCTGAAAGGTCCTGTCTTGGGAAACCAAGTCTGGTGGGGAAAGTGCACAACCTCTGCAGATGGAAAAACCTAAGTACTTAGCCAAGTCCATGGCAATGGATAACTTGAGCATCAAGACATGGAAGCTACAAGAATCTCATCAGTCCAACTTCTAAGTAAAAACTTGTGGGTGAACAAGGGTAAAGGACCCCAATGTCTATTGGTGGATTCTTTGGGAGGCTTTTGACAAAGAAAAACTTAGTGATTTCAACTAATAGGAAAAACCTATTTTGAGCAAAGCAAGCCAAGCTACACTTAGACAAAATGCATATAGTAATATAGTCCACTTAAAATAAACTAAGGTATCACTTGCCAATACTATTCCAAATTATTGACCCTCTGTGGCTGTAACTTGTGATGTTGCAGGTTACTCCAATGATGAATAGGAGTCATGAGTCTACACTCAACATGCTTGCCTGTGGCACATGAAGATGAGGACTTGTGTTTATTTACTTATTCCATGAACTCTTGTATTAGGCCTTTGGCCCCGAGATGTAAAAGACTATGTTTTATCTCTGGAATTAATGTAATAAACGACCTTTGTATCTGTGTACTTCATCTTAAACTATGGATGCTAGCATTGATCCAGGGACTAGCATTGCAATCACAGGGATACTTTCCTTTACAAAGGAGGGGTCTAACAGATGGTATCAGAGCACTGTGTTGCATGTAGGATTATGACCCCTAGGAATGGAAAACCACTAAGGAAAAAGTTTTTTTTTCAACTACTTCTACACTTGTCTATTCTTCTCGTAAAACTTTTCTAATCTTCTCATTCTCATCTCCATTTGTAGATGAACTCCATCAACGAAGCCGTGAAGAAAGGGCCACTCATGACCATGACCTTGGAGTGTGAAACTGAGTTTCCCAAGATTCTCAAGGACCTCATGGTGGCGATGGAAGCACATGGTGCAGCTGTTTACAAAGGCTTTCCGGTGATGGATGAAGGAGTGGAGTATTGGTGGGTGCAACCTCACTTGTACAAAAACAAGGAAGACAACCACAAAGAAAGAGGCTTCTGCATGTACACCAACACTGTAATGCACACCACATTCTTTGAGTCAGCCAGAGAAGCAGCTTGGAGGACCATCAAAGAACTAAGTGCTAGAGTCAAGTGCAGGATGCTCAACCTCCAAAAAGACTTAGAAAAAGAAAAGGAACTTACCCAAGAGTTGGAAGCCACCAACCAAGAATTAAGGGGAGATATTATAGACTTAGTGATGGAATCATGTGAACAAGATAGGTGGATTACTTCTAGGAACATTGTGTTAGCCACCAGATCCAGTGAGATAGGATTGTGAACGCACTTCATTAGTTGGACCACCATCTATCACCTTATTTTCCAAAAATGATACCTTAAATAAGTTTGGACCATGATTGATGTAATGGAATTATGTATGCATGACTTGGTTGATTTTGTGTTCCATGGATATGTATGAATGTTTGTCTTGTTTTATCTTAAATTGTGTTGTTCTAACTTTTTCAATCTTATAAATAGATGCCTATTACCATCAGCACTGTTGAGGAGTTCAGTTACCGTTTTGGTCCTCGTATCGTAGAGCTTACTACCTTTCTCGATCTCCCTCTTCCCACCATTATGGTGCACCCACTCACCAAGTTCGAGAGGAAGGACCTCAGGGCTTCAAGGTGAACCAGCGGGGCCTTGAGAGCCTACTACGGAGGCCATCGTCTTCAAGCTTATGCACGATGGCGGAGAGAGGCATGGAGGTCGTCATGGAGGACGATAGGACGTCTGTTAGGCCGTCACTCCCGACAGGTTAGAGGCACTCACTTCCACGTCTTCGGAAGACGTGATGTTGATGGAGAGTCCATCGACTTTGAGGACGACTCGAGGGACGCAGCAGAGCCGATACGTCTCTATCTCCTGGTCTTAGAGTCTCATCGAGCACGTGGACACGGACGGGACGACGTCATGCTCGGCAATGACGAGCTCAGTGCAACCTTCGAGAAGGACAAACTTTCGCCTGGCGGACGAGATAGTCAAGGAAATGGAGAAGAAGTTCGAGGCCCAGGACCGCAAGTTCAAGAGTCAGGAGAAACGTGTCCACGATAGGAACAAGAAAATTAGGGACATGACCGAGGAACTGAAGTCCAAGGATTTCGAGCTAGAGCAGCAGCAGATGGTGATCGAGAGACTTCGCTCCCAGAAGAGGGCTCTCAAGGCCAAGATCGATTCCTTGACCACTACGATTGAGGAGAACAAGACCGCGATGGAGAACGCAGGTCTTACTTTTGTCGAGGAGGAGATTGATGCTGATGAGTAGACTTGGCTACTCGGTTATCTTTTATCATCGTACTTGTTATTTGTGAACTTATTATTGGACCATCCGACATGTGGATGGCTTGCCACTTGTGTGTTTTACTTTGAGACTTCGGTATTTTGTTGTTGAACTTTTATTCTTGTGTTGCATGTTACGTGTTTGATTATGTGATGTAATGTAAATGAATCATGTATGGGTATCTCATTCTTATCTCTATTTGAACAAACCACAGATGCCTCCCCGTCGCGCAAACCCCAACCCAAACAACATTACCCCAGAAATGCAACAAATGATGAATGCGCAAACACAACTTATGCAGATGATGAAAACGTTCATCCAGAACCAGAATAACAACAACAACAACAACAACCCCAACAACAACAACAACCCTCCGGGTTTTGATATGCTCACCAGATTTCTGCGTCTGAGGCCGGCTAAGTTTTCGGGGACAACTGATCCCATGGTGGCCAATGACTGGCTACGTTCTGTGAACAAAGATTTAGTGACCGTGGGCTGCACGGATGCTGAAAAAGTCAGATTCGTAGCGCATCTGTTGGAAGGACCAGCCGCCACATGGTGGGACAACTTCCAGATCACCACTCCAATTGATGAGGTGACTTGGGCTATCTTTGAAGATGGCTTTCGCACTGCTCATATCTCATCAGGAATGATGAGCCTGAAAAATAAGGAGTTTCACAACCTGAAGCAGCGCCACCGCAGCGTGGCTGAATACATAGAAGAGTTCAACAATTTGGCGCGCTATGCACCGGATGAGGTTGATACGGATGCCAAAAGAAAGGAAAAGTTTCTGGAAGGCTTGAATGATGAGTTAAACTTACAGTTGTCTGTGGCATATGTTCCAACTTATCAGTCTTTGTGTGGCAAGGCTGCTATTTTGGAGAGTAAAATGAAGCAAGTCGAGAGTAGGAGAGGAAACACTCCGACAAACACAGCTCGGGATCGTCTCACAAACGATCTCACTATGATGACAGTGGAAGTTCAGGATCCCATAAGCATGGGAAATTCAACAAGCACCACAACCACAACCGTCATGACAACAAGCATCACCGCAGTCATGACAATGACAAGTACAAGAACCACAAGAGTGGACATAAGAACCACCATAGTGGGAATGGTAGTGGAAGTGGAAGTCAGCCTGCTAAAAAGGACATCAGTCAGGTTGAGTGCTTCTAATGCAAGAAACTGGGGCATTGTGCTAATGAGTGCCCTGAGAAGAAGGTTGAAGGACCTAACAAGCCCAATCCTTTTCAGAAAGGACAGGTTAACCACATCAATGTGGAGGAGGTCTATGAGGAGCGATCTTTGTCTTTGGTAAGTTCAGACTCAATTCCATTCCAGCATTTGTACTCTTTGACACTGGTGCATCTCATTCATTCATATCAAAAGCATTTGTTGATAGAAATGGGTTTGCATCTGAAAACATTGGGTGTCCAATAAAAGTTAGTTCTCCGGGTGGAGATATATGATAGTGAGTCTTGGATGCCGAGATCTTGTCATAGAGTTTGGAAAGCATAAGTTTCCAGTGAGCCTGATAATCCTAGATTCCCAAGGACTAGACGTAATATTGGGAATGGATTGGATGGCTAAGCATGAAGGGGTACTAGATTGTGCTAATCGTACTGTTGCACTCACAACCCCAGAAGGAAAAAGAATAAAATTCAGGTCAAACTTTGAATCCAAAGGAAGTAAACTGAATTCTCTTAAGGGGGTTAGCATGGACACTGTGCCAATTGTGTGTGAGTATCCGGATGTGTTTCCGGAAGAGTTACCGGGAATGCCACCAGATAGAGATGTGGAGTTTATAATAGATTTGGTACCAAGTTCTGGACCAAGAGCAAAGAGACCTTATAAAATGTCTGTTGACGAATTAAAGGAACTCAAGAAACAACTCTGAGAAGAATTGCAGAAAGGATTCATCCAGCCAAGTTCTTCATCTTGGGGAGCTCCAGTTTTATTCGTAGAAAAGAAGGATAGAACACAAAGATTATGCATTGACTACCGTTCTCTCAATGAGGTAACCATCAAGAACAAATATCCTTTGCCAAGAATCAACGACTTGTTTGATCAGCTAGAAGGAGCATGTGTGTTCTCGAAGATTGATCTCCGGTCAGGTTATTTTCAACTCAAGATAAGAGAGCAAGACATACCTAAAACAGCATTCACCACAAGGTATGGATTGTATGAGTACACTGTGATGCCTTTTGGTTTAACCAACGCTCCAGCATACTTCATGAATATGATGAACAAGGTGTTCATGGAATTCCTTGACAAGTTTGTGGTCGTTTTCATTGATGACATCTTAGTCTACTCCAAGAGCAAGGAAGAACATGAAAGACACTTACGCTTGATACTTGAGAAACTGAGGGAACATAAACTTTATGCCAAATTCAGCAAGTGTGAGTTCTGGCTAGAAGAAGTTGGTTTTCTTGGTCATGTTATGAAAAAGGATGGTGTAGCAGTTGACCCTGCTAAGGTTTCAAATTGTGTAATGGGAATCTCCAAAGAATGTGAAAGAAGTTCGTAGTTTCCTTGGCTTAGCAGGATACTACAGAAGGTTCATTAAAAATTTCTCAAAGGTTGCTAAGCCAATCACTGAATTGTTAAAGAAGGACAAGAAATTTGCGTGGTCTGAAGGTTGTGAAGTCAGCTTCCAAGAATTAAAGAAGAGACTTGTGACAGCACCAGTTCTATGTCTGCCAGATTTGGAAAAGGATTTCCAAGTATATTGTGATGCGTCTCATCAAGGTTTGGGTGCCGTACTTATGCAAGGCGGAAAATTTGTGGCTTATGCCTCGAGACAACTCAAAACTCATGAGGTAAACTATCCTACTCATGATTTGGAGTTAGCCTCTGTTGTCCATGCACTCAAAATATGGAGACACTACCTTTTGGAAAGCGTTGTGAAGTGTTCACCGATCACAAGAGTTTGAAATATATCTTCACCCAGAAGTAAATCAATATGAGACAAAGGAGATGTCTAGAACTTATCAAAGATTACGACTTAAGTCTGCAGTACCATCCCGGTAAAGCAAATGTAGTAGCAGATGCTCTAAGTCGTAAGGCGTTTGTAAATGGCCTTACCAAAGGTGAATTGCCAGATGACTTGTGTAAGCAATTCAAAGAACTCAGATTGGAGATTGTGCCAGAAGGACATCTTATGTCTTTGGATGTTCAACCCACTCTGCTGGATAAGATTAAAGAATCCCAAAAGACGGATAAAGAAATCGAAGAGATTAAGGAAAGGATTAGCCAAGGGAAAGCTAAAAGTTTCCATATAGACGAACAAGGTACTTTATGTCACGGGAAACGTATTTGTGTTCCACAAGGCACGGAGTTGCGGAAACTGATTTTACAGGAAGCCCACAACTCTCTGTATTCTATTCACCCAGGAAACACCAAGATGTACGTGGATATGAAAGAAAGATTTTGGTGGAACAATCTAAAAAGGGACATCGCCGAACATATTGCTTTGTGTGATGTGTGTAGTAGAGTAAAAGCGGAGCATCAAAAACCAGCCGGTTTGCTTCAACCACTACCTATTCCTGAATGGAAGTGGGAAAATATCGGTATGGATTTCATTACCGGATTACCAAGAACCAGGTCAGGGTATGATTCTATATGGGTAGTAGTGGATCGCCTAACTAAAGTGGCTCATTTTGTACCCGTGAAGACAACTTATACAAGTGCCAAGTTAGCCAAGATCTACATGAGCAGAATTGTATGCCTTCACGGTGTGCCTAAGAGTATTGTGTCTGATAGAGGAACTCAGTTCACTTCACACTTTTGGAGACAACTTCATGAATCTTTGGGAACGAGATTGGAATTCAGCACTGCTTTTCATCCTCAAAATGATGGTCAAACAGAAAGGACTAATCAAATTCTTGAAGACATGTTGAGGGCATGTGCCCTAGACTATGGGGCAAGTTGGGATGAAATCCTGCCTTACGCAGAGTTCTCCTACAATAACAGTTATCAATCTAGTATTGGGATGGCACCATTTGAATTTCTCTATGGAAGGAAGTGTACCACCCCATTGCTATGGAATGGTGTGGGAGAAAGAAGTTTATTTGGACCTGATCTTATCAAAGACGCCGAAAAGAAAGTCAAATTGGTTAAGGACAGATTGAAGATAGCATAGTCCCGACAGAAAAGCTACACGGATTCTAAGCGTAGAGAGGTAACCTACGAAGTTGGAGATAGAGCCTATCTTAGAATATCACCACTTCGTGGAGTGAAAAGATTTGGAGTCAAAGGAAAGTTGGCACCAAGATATGTTGGACCATTCAAAATTCTAAGTTGCAAGGGAGAAGTTGCGTATGAAGTTGAATTGCCTGAAGCTCTGTCGGCTGTCCATAATGTGTTTCATGTGAGTCAGGTCAAGAAATGTCACCCAGAAATGGAAGAATCTTCTTTGAGGGATACCATACCTTTGGATGAAGTTCAATTAGAAAGTGACCTCACCTATGAAGAAAAGCCTGTCAAGATTCTTGAGACCGCAGAAAGAGTCCCAAGGACAAAAACTATCAAGTTTTGCAAAGTGAAATGGAATCATCATTCCGAAGAGGAAGCAACATGGGAAAGAGAAGATGATCTTCGGAAAGACCACCCTCACCTATTTGCTAGCCAATCTGAATCTCGAGGGCAAGATTCATCTTAAGGGGGTTAGATTTGTAACATCCCTAAATTCATATTCCAAAACTCATACATATCATCCATGCATCCATCATCATTTAGGGTTTCAAAATCAAACCATTTCAGAAAAACAGAAACTTGATGCTATGATTTCATGTGAGCAAATTTAATTCGAATGGCCATCACCCTCTGAAACTTGATTGTTTAGGAACTTGTTTGCTTGCCTCCATTGTTGGAAAGTTTAGGTGTAAAAGTTTGACCAAAGTTTTCAACCTGGAAATAAATTCAAAACCCTATTTTTAAACATTTGCAAACCAGAGGCAAAGTCTCTGATTGTTTTAAGTCCAAGCTTGACCAAGCCCTTGCAGGGTAACCACATGCTTAAATAACAGATTTTTGAAACCACGGTACCCTACAAAAATCCCCAGAATTGTTTGAATTCAAAAAGGATTTGAATTCATATCTAAATCATTCCTGAAAACCAAAATAGAAAAGGAAAAGGAATAAACAAAATAAAAAGGCCGCGCGCCAGGTTTCTGGCCCAGCATCGAATCGAGCCCAACTAGTCCACCCGGGGGTTTTCTTTTTCTCTCTCACGAAGCGCTGCACTCGATCGGTGACGGCACCCGCTCCCTCCGATTATTTCGCTGACCAGCGGGCCCCGTCCACGTAGCCCTCGTCCTCCCCAAACCGCGCCCGCGACCACGTCGCTGCTGCAGTCAAGTCCGGTAATGGCGCGGTGTAATTGACCATTAATCAGCAGGCATTTCCTGTCGCACCTGAGCCTATTTAACCCTCTCTGCATCGCGAGCATTCTCCCCCATTCACCTCGCTCTCTCCGCCGCCAGGCTGCGCGCAATTGCCTTCGATGCTCCGCAGAACCGAGAACTCTGGCGACCAAATACGGTGAGCCTCGACCACCCCTCCCTCTCTGGTTCAAACGAGGATGATTAGAATGTTCTTGCGCACCCTCTGATACTTTTATTTTGGCCGCTAGTGACCCAGGTTGTCATCTCTGTCCAGAGCCGAAACCACCTGCGCCGCCGACAAACTTCGGCGACCAATTAAGGTAAATCCAGACCGCCCCTTGCCTCCTCCCTCACACGAGCCTGTTTGCCTGTGTCTTGCGCATGTACTGATGCCACTCGTTCGTGCTAGGACGACGCCAAACCTCAGCAAGGACCACGTCTGCAAGCTACTGTCGCTGCCCGTAACTCCGACGAGCTCCAGAGACCGTCTCCGCGCGCCCCTTCGCAAGCCAGCACCACGTCGAGCTTCAGCACGCCACTGCGATTCCGGTAAGCATCTCCCTTCCTCCCCGGGCGACCTAGAACGCCGGTGCCACCGTATTCGACCGCCACGATCAACGTCGCTAAGCGCCAGTTTGTGGCTTGATGGTTGTGTCCGTTGGATCCAGATCGTAGGGCTAGGATAGATTGTAAATGAAGGGGTAAGCGCGCATCTGAGCCGCCAGATCCCACATAGATCCTGCGGTCCGCAGAGCATGATCCAACCTAAACGGTATGCGCCAGTGAGACTGCGACATGTGGCTAGAGTTTAAATCAAAAACAGAATTTAAACCAGATTTAGATCCAAACTTCAAACAGCTATAACTTTTGACTGGCACGTTGGAATTTTGCAAACTTTATACCGTTGGATTCAGTGAATCAAGGCCTTTCTTATTATGCAAAGTGTTTAACAAATAGTAACCATTAAAATGACTTTGTTTGTAGAAACAAGTTTAGGCCCCTTTTGATTATAGTTTTTGTTTAGAAATTTGTTTTAGGGTTAAATAAGTTTAGTTGGCAAACTTGTGACTTGTTAAGTTTCTGTAAACACGTACATGCTTGGTAGAGTTTTCAAAATCACCACTTAGTAAATTCTTGCATGCATGCATTCATATTATTTTTTATTGTATATAAATTGTGTGTAATTGTATGCCACAAATCTTTGTGTAGATTTTGCTAGTAACTGTGACTGTGAGGAGTGATACTCTCCACATTACCAAGGAAAGTGATATTTTTCATGAATATTTCCATCCTATGTTTTGAACTAGCATTAAATATTTTGCTAAGTCTTGCATGCTACTTTTGGTCAAATGATATGTTGGGAAATCCTATGTAGTTTAGAATGGTAGAATTGCTAGGGATTTTTCCTAAGTTAAATTGCCATGCCAAGCTTAACCTAGCTATTAGCAAACAAAGGGTTGGTATAATCTATTCATGCTATATTGGCTATATATTTCTAAGTCATGAGACTTAAGTTTTCTTAATAAAACCACTAAGTCAATGAATCTCCTGGGTGGAATGGAAAGATTGGGTTATGTTGAGTGGTTACACAAGGCCATGGATTTGGCTTGTGTATCACACTTGTGGTATGCCACCCAGGCACAAAGAGATTTGGAGGCCAAGTGTTGAGAAAGCTTACAGTGCAACCACTTGGCAATATGGGCTCTGCCATGATCATATAGGTTGCTAGAACTTAGTCCTTGGACAGTAGGTGGTAATGGGAATGATAGGTTGGAGCGCGTCCATTTGACTAAGGAAAGGCTTCTGAAAGGTCCTGTCTTGGGAAACCAAGTCTGGTGGGGAAAGTGCACAACCTCTGCAGATGGAAAAACCTAAGTACTTAGCCAAGTCCATGGCAATGGACAACTTGAGCATCAAGACATGGAAGCTACAAGAATCTCATCAGTCCAACTTCTAAGCAAAAACTTGTGGGTGAACAAGGGTGAAGGACCCCAATGTCTATTGGTGGATTCTTTGGGAGGCTTTTGACAAAGAAAAACTTAGTGATTTCAACTAATAGGAAAAACCTATTTTGAGCAAAGAAAGCCAAGCTACACTTAGCCAAAATGCATATAGTAATATAGTCCACTTAAAATAAACTAAGGTATCACTTGCCAATACTATTCCAAAGTATTGACCCTCTGTGGCTGTAACTTGTGATGTTGCAGGTTACTCCGATGATGAATAGGAGTCATGAGTCTACACTCAACATGCTTGCCTGTGGCACATGAAGATGAGGACTTGTGTTTATTTACTTATTCCATAAACTCTTGTATTAGGCCTTTGGCCCTGAGATGTAAAAGACTATGTTTTATCTCTGGAATGAATGTAATAAACGACCTTTGTATCTGTGTACTTCATCTTAAACTGTGGATGCTAGCATTGATCCAGGGACTAGCATTGCAATCACAGGGATCATTTCCTTTACAAAGGAGGGGTCTAACAACATCTATCCGGACTTTCCCAATGGGTTCACACGAAAGTCCCGGGACTATTCCATGGAACGTGGTTCTCGTGGATTGCAGCATATTCTGTGCTATTTCGAGTTTGTGCATTGTATCTTTGTATATGATGTTCATACTACTGCCATTGTCAATGAGTACTTTTGAGAATTTTACATTGATGCTAGGCCCGACAAACATCAGATCTAGAACGAGTGCGTACGACCCTGCATTTGGCATTATTTTCGGGTGATCCTTTATGCTCCAGGTTATTTCCTGATCGGACCAAGGCACGTATCTTGGTACCGCCGGCATAACAGCATTCACTTCCATATGCCGGCGTTGTACACTTTGCCTGTCTTGCTGTTCTGTTGTGAACACACAATATGATTGATGATGCTCCCTGTAATCATTACGTCCGTTGTTTCCGGGGTTTGTCCTTCCATCCTGACCTTGATTTATCACTTGATGCACTGCATCTCTCCGGTCCGGGTTGTCATACCTCGGCGGAGGTGGTGGTAACATTAACTGCTGCGCATTTGCTCCAGTTAGCTGTGGCTGCTGCTGCTGATGATGCGCTTGATGAGGGGGTGCTTGCATGCCCGCCGGATTCCCCATTGCATTTTTCATCCAAGCACATTGACGAGTTGTATGATTAGCCGGCTTGGTCGGGTTTGGAGTGTGAAACTTACACGGTTGATCCAACATGGACTCAAACATGTATTTCGGCCTTTCCTTCCACTGCTTCTTCTGTTCTGGTGTCCATGTCTCTTCCCATCATTCCTCGGTGTCCACTGCTGAGGACCATTTTTCTGTCGCTGACTGTTTCTTTGACTCGGCTGATCTTGTACTACTGCTGCCACCTGATTGGAATCATATCTGTAATCCGGTCTTTCCTCCCTTCTTCTACCTCGGAACTCGTTGCGCCTCGATGATTCGGCTGCATCTCTTGCGTATTGATCCTGATGCTCCCGATGTTTTGCCAACATTAATTCTGGTTGCGTCCGATCCCCTAATGCATACGAATCTGCTATCCTGATGGTCTCTGCCAATGTAGTCGGCATATCTCTTTGCAGCCTTTGCCATAACACACTTCCATATCGGCAGCCTTGAGCAAACCAAGCTATCGCTTGAGACTCTATGACTCCTTCGCATGAGTTTCTGAGGTTACACCACCGAGTCAAGAATTCTCTATCTGTTTCATTTGGCCTCTGCTTGCACATAGAGAGATGTTGTGGCCTGTTTGGCCTTTTATAGGTACTGGTGAAGTTGCTCACAAACATCTCTTCAAAATATAGCCAAAAGTTGATACTGCTTGCTGGCAGATTTTTCAGCCACACTTTGGCTGGTCCTTCCAGCATCTGTGGGACGTATCTCACCGCCCATCGTAAGTTTCCACTAGCTATTTAGTGGCATAGTAAATCAACCGATCTTGTGGTTTTGTGCTCCCATTGTATGTTTTCGTGCCCCTTGCTAGTTGAAAGTTTGGCACCGGTGGTTCGCCCATGATCTGAGGTCTGAAGCACGCTGGACCAGGCGGGCCCTGTTCCTCCAATAACTGGGACCGATATAACTGTTGGAATTATGCCCTAGAGGCAATAATAAAGATGTTATTATTATAATTCTTGTTCATGATAATGTTTATATTCCATGCTAGAATTGTATTAAGCAGAAACTTTAATACTTGTGTGGTTTGTGAACAACACCGTGTCCCTAGTATACCTCTATGGACTAGCTCATAGATTAATGATGGTTAAGGTTTCCTAACCATGGACATGAGTTGTCAATTAATAATGAGATCATATCATTGGGAGAATGATATGATGGATAGACCCAAACTAAGCGAAGCAATTAGATCGTGTCATCGTGTTCGTCTTTGCGAAGCTTTTCTTATGTCAAATATTGTATTCCTTAGACCATGAGATAATACAACTCCCTAGTATCGGAAGAAAGCTTTGAGGTCATCAAACAACGTCCTATGAGAGGGTGATCATAAAGGTTTCTCTCAGGTGATCGGAAAGTATCTGTTGGGTTGTATGTATCGAGATGGAATTTGTCCCTCCCAAGTCGGAGAGATATACTTCGGGCCCACTCGGTAATCGATATCAACACCGCTTGCAAGCATGTGGTTAAGGAGTTAATCACAAAGTGATATCGGATTATGGAACGAGTAAAGTACTTGCTGTGAACGAGATTGAACTAGGTATGACGGTACCGACGATCGAATCTCGAGCAAGTAAAATATCGCGAGACGAAGGGAATATATATGGGATTGATTGAATGCTAGCATCGTGGTTCATCCGATATGATCATCGATGAATGTGTGGGAGTAAATATGGGTTTCCAGACCCCGCTGTTGATTATTCATAGAAGATCATGTCTGCATATTCTCTCGAACCCGCAGGGTCACACACTTAACGTGTCTCGACGCTAGGATAGATTGGATAATTTGTTTATGAGTTTTTTTTCGGAGTCTCGGATGGGATCCGGGACATCACGAGAGGTTCCGGAGTGGTCCGGAGAATAAGATTCATATAAGGCAGTGCAGTTTTTGGAGTTCGGAATTGTTCCGGGTTAATCGGTATTGTACTGGAAGCTTCTAGAACCTTCCGGAAGGGGACCAACGTGGCCCCACCTTCCGGGAGGTGGCATGGGCCTATAAGGGAGTGCCTGGCGCATTGGCCAGGCACAAGGCCCCATAGGGCCCAACCGGCCAGCTAGGGTAAAACCCTAACTAGACCTTCTAGAAGGGGGGGGGTTCCTTGCCCCCCACTCCTCCTCCTTGTGGCCGCCGGTTTGGACTTGGGGGAGGGGCTAGGGCAGACGCCCACCCCTCTATATAAAGAGGGCTGGGGGCGCACCACCCTCCCACACCTTCCCCTCCAACCCTAGCCGCCCTGCTGCCCTCCTCTCTCCCTCCCGACTGTTTGTAAGGCGAAGCCCTGCTGCAGAAATTCTCCACCATATACACCAGGCCGTCGTGGTGTAGATCCAATTCGTCTCTCCACCATACTTGCTGTTCCAAGGAAGGAGGAGACGTCGAGGTGCTGCACGTGTGCATCTCACGGAGGCACCGCCTCTTGTGGTGCTAGATCGGATCGGATCGCGAGGAGGAGAAGCGAGTACGACTACATCACCCACGTTCCGACGAACGTTCCGCTGTGTGAATCTTCAAGGGTATGAAGATCTAATCCAATCTCTCTCGTTGTTTGCATCTCCTAGATTAGATCTTGGCTTTCCTTATGTTCGCATCCGTAGAAAATTTTGATTTACTATGTCGCGAAACCCATCAGTGGTATCAGAGCTAGATCTATGCGTAGATGTGTTTCACGAGTAGAACGCGACATGGTTGTTGCGGGCATTGATGTTTTCTGTTGCAAGCCTCTTGTTTGTGTTCTTCTTATGACGCGGGTTAGTGAGATTGAAGCGGTCCAGGCCAACCTTACGCGACGTCGTTCGCGAGACCGGCTCCGCACTTGACGTGTGGCTTGTTCCACACATGCGGTTGGTGGATGTCAGTTTCTCTCACTATAGTTTTCATGGGATTAACACCGGAGTTTGGCAACCATAATATCACCATTGTGGCTTTCCGTAGGTAAGAATCGTTCTTAGCATCTACTCCCATAAGCCACGTAAAACATGCAACAACAAAGTAGAGGCGTCTAACTTGTTTTTGCAGGGAGTGTTTTCTGTGATATGGTATGGCCCAAGATGTGATGTGTATAATGTATGCGATGATCATGTTTTGTAATGTTTCACGACTTGCATGTCGATGAGTACACAACCGGCAGGAGCCATATGGTTGTATTTATAATTGTGTATGACCTGTGTGTCAACTTCTTATACGCCATGTAATAGTTTCACTTTATCGCTAAGTAGTTAGCAATAGTTGTAGTTGCTATTCGTGGTGGAGGCAATCATGGTGGAGTGATGGAGATCATGCCGGCACGCACAAGATGGAGATCATTGCGCGAAGATTGGCTATACCATGTCACATTAAAGTTATATGCATGTGATTTTTATCCTTTTATGTATCTTATCATGCTTAGATCGCGAGGGTAGCATTATAAGATGATTCCACACTTAAAGATCAAGATAAAAACTGTGTTCTCCCCAAGTATGCACCGTTGCGAAAGTTTGTCGTGTCCAAGCATCACGTGATGATCGGGTGCTATAGACTCTACGCTCACATACAACAGGTGCAAGCCAGTTTTGCACACGCGGAAATACTTGGGTCTAACTTGACGAGCCTAGCATGTACAGACATGGCCTCGGAACACAAGAACCGAAAGGTTAAGCATGAGTCATATGAATGATATGATCGACACTTTGTTGTACACCATTGAAACCACATCTCTTCTCGTGATGATCGGATTAGGTGTGGTGAATTTGGATCGTGTTCACTAAACAACTTGAGGGATGTTGAATTTAGTGGGAGTTCATCTAGTAATTTGATTAAAAGTTGAACTAGTTATCATGAACATAGTTTAATTTGTACTTGCAAATATTGTAGATCAAATGGCTAAATCCAACTTCAACTTCAACGTTTTCGCTGAGAAGGAAAAGCTTAGAAACAATGGGTCTAACTTCACCAATTGGTTCCGCAATCTAAGAATCATTCTCTCTGGCGGTCAAGCATTAGGTGACCCCCTGCTGCAACTGCGCCGGCTGATGAGAAAGCTTTCTATCAGTCGCGCAAAGATGATTATGGTGTGATTAAGAGAACCATGTTGTTTGCTATGGAACCGGAACTTCAAAATCGTTTTGAAGACTATCTCGGGCCCTTTGAGATTCTCGAAGAGCTGAAAACCATGTTTCAGACTCAGGCCCGTTCTGAGAGATATGAGATCTCTGAGAAGTTCTTTAACTGCAAGATGGAGGAAGGGAGTTCCGTTAGTGAGCACGCCATTAAGATGACGGGCTACACTCAACGCCTTGAGCAACTGGAATGCACGATTCCAGAGGAGCTCAAGATTGACAGGGTTCTGCAATCACTCCCTCCCAGCTACAAAAGTTTTGTAGTGACTCATAATCAGATTGGTTCCATCGATCATCACCGAGCTCTTCGCAAAGTCAAGGCGCGGAAGTGGACATCAAAAGGATAATCATGTGTTGATGGTCAACAAGCCCACCTTCAAGAAAGGTAAGGGTGCAAAGAAGCCCTTCAAGAAAGGCAGCGACAGCGCGTTGCCCTGCGAGAAGAAGCTCAGTCTGGTCCTAAGCCGGACATCGAGTGCTTCTATTGCAAGGACAAGGGTCCTTTGGAAGCCAATCGTCCAAGTACTTAACGGACAAGAAGGTTGGCACCATCAAAGGTATATTTTATATACATGTTATTGATGTTTTCCTTACTAGCCCTCATTGTAGTGCCTGGGTATTTGATACCGGTTCAGTTGCTAATATTTGTAACTTGAAACAGGAGCTACGGAATAGACGGCGGCTTGCGAAGGATGAGGTGACGATGCACGTTGGCAACAGATCAAGAGTTGATGTGATGGCCATCGGCACGCTCTCCTTAGTTTTACCTTCAGGATTAGTTTTAAACCTTAATAAGTGTTATTATGTGCCTGCGTTGAGCATGAACATTATTTCTGGATCTTGTTTATTGCAAGACGGTTATTCATTTAAATCGGAGAATAATGGTTGTCCTATTTATATGAATAACATCTTTTATGGTCATGCACCTATTGTGAATGGTTTATTTCTTCTAAATCTCGAAAGGGATGAAACACACATCCATAACATTGAGGCTAAGAGATGCAAAGTAGATAGTGATAATACTACTTATTTGTGGCACTGTCGTCTAGGTCATATTGGTGTAAAGCGCATGAAGAAACTCCATTCTGATGGACTTTTGGAGTTTCTTGATTTTGAATCATTTGACACATGTGAACCATGCCTCATGGGCAAGATGATCAAAACCCCGTTCTCTGGTATGATGGAGCGAGCAACGGACTTGTTGGAAATCATACATACCGATGTATGCAGACCGATGATTGTTTCGACGCGTGGTGGATATCGCTACTTTCTCACTTTTACCGATGACTTAAGTAGATATGGGTATATCTATTTAATGAAACATAAATCTGAAACGTTTGAAAAGTTCAAAGAATTTCAGAATGAAGTGGAGAACTATCGTAACAGAAAGATTAAGTTTCTACGATCCGATCGTGGAGGTGAATATTTCAGTTACGATTTTCTCACGCATCTTAAAGCAAGTGGAATCGTTTCACAACTCACGCCACCCGTAACACCACAGCGCAATGGTGTGTCTGAACACCGGAACCGAACCCTATTAGATATGGTCCGATCGATGATGTCTCTTACTGATTTGCCGTTATCATTTTGGGGTTATGCATTAGAAACCGCTGCATTCACTTTAAATAGGGCACCATCTAAATCAGTTGAGACGACACCGTATGAACTGTGGTTTGGTGCTAAACCTAAGTTGTCGTTTCATAAAGTTTGGGGATGCGAAGCTTACGTCAAGAAGTTGATGCCGGACAAGCTCGAACCCAAAGCGGAGAAATGCGTCTTCATAGGATACCCTAAGGAAACTATTGGGTATACCTTCTATGTAACATCCCTAAATTCATATTCCAAACTCATTCATATCATCCTTGCATTCAACATCATTTAGGGTTTTTCTCAAAATCATTTCAGGAACATGAGCATTTGTGGCTCATTATTTTATGTATGAAAACCCTAGCCTTTGTGCTACATGCTATTGGGAAAGATGTTGTTATTTCTTTCAGAATGATTTGAAATCCAAACTTTAGTGGTCTCAAAAGCTTGAGCAAAATATCAAAAGAAAAATATGAATTAAAACAAATTCTATGCCTATTATCACCTCTCATAAAGACATAGTTTAATTTATTTTCAAAAGGACCCAAGTGTTCTGAAAAGTTCAGATGTGTTTGACACTCATTTAAGAGCAAGTTTTATTTTGCAAAAGTCCTGTAAAGCTTTGGATTCAAACAGATTTGAATTTAGGTTTAAAAACCATTTCTAGAAATTCAATGTTTTCATGAATATTTCTATCCAATGTTTTGTACTAGCATTAGATATTTTGCTAAGTCTTGCATGCTATTTTTGCCTAAAGCTAAGTTGGGAAATCCTAAGTAGTGTAGAATTGTAGAATTTCTAAGGAATTTTCCTAAGTTAAGTTATCTTACCATGCTTAGCCTAGCTATTTAGCAAACAAGGGTTGGTGAAAATCTATACTTACTATGGTGAAAATATTTCTAAGTCATGAGACTTATGCTTTCCTAATAAAACAACTAAGTCAAATGAACCTCCTGGGTGGAATGGAAGGATTGGGTTATGTTGAGTGGTTACACAAGGCCATGGACTTGGGTTGTGTATCTCACTTGTGTTATGCCACCCAGGCACAAAGGGATTTGGAGGCCAAGTGTTGAGAAAGCTTAGAGTGCAACCACTTGGCAATATGGGCTCTGCCTTGATCATATAGGTTGCTAGGACTTAGTCATTTGGACAGTTGGTGGTAGTTGGGATGATAGGTTGGAGCGCGTCCATTTGACTAAGGAAAGGCTTCTGAAAGGTCCTGTCTTGGGAAACCAAGTCTTGTGGGGAAATTGCACCACCTCTGCAGATGGAAAACCTAAGTACTTAGCCTAGTCCAAGGCAATGGACAACTTGAGCATCAAGACATGGAAGCTACAAGAATCTCATCACTCCAACTTCTAAAGTAAAATTTGTGGGTGAACAAGGGTGAAGGACCCCAATGTCGATTGGTGGTTCCTTGGGAATGTTTTGGACAAAGAAAAACTTAGTGATTTCAACTAATAGGAAAAACCTATTTTCAAGCAAAGCAAGCCAAGCTACACTTAGCCAAAATGCATATAGTAATATAGTCCACTTAAAATAAACTAAGGTATCACTTGCCAATACTATTCCAAAGTATTGAACCTCTGTGGCTGTAACTTGTGATGTTGCAGGTTACTCCGATGATGAGTAGGAGTCATGAGTCTACACTCAACATGCTTGCCTGTGGCACATGAAGATGAAGACTTATGTTTATTTACTTGTTCCTTAAACTCTTGTATTAGGCCTATGGACCTGAGTTGTAAAAGACTATGTTTTATCTCTGGAATGAATGTAATAAACGACCTTTGTATCTGTGTACTTCATCTTAAACTTTAGATGATAGCATTGATCCAGGGACTAGCATTGCAATCACAGGGATCCTTTCCTTTATAAAGGAGGGGTCTAACAGATGGTATCAGAGCACTGTGTTGCCTGTAGGATTATGACCCTAGGATTTGAAAACCACTAAGGAAAAATTTTCAACTACTTCTACACTTGTCTATTCTTCTCGTAAAACTTTTCTAATCTTCTCATTCTCATCTCCATTTGTAGATGAACTCCATCAACGAAGTCGTGAAGAAAGGACCACTCATGACCATGACCTTGGAGTGTGAAACTCAGTTTCCCAAGATTCTCAAGGACCTCATGGTGGCAATGGAGGCACATGGAGCAGCTATATACAAAGGCTTTCCAGTGATGGATGAAGGAGTGGAGTATTGGTGGGTGCAACTTCACTTGTACAAAAACAAGGAAGACAACCACAAAGAAAGGGGATTCTGCATGTACACCAACACTGTAATGCACACCACATTCTTTGAGTCAGCCAGATGATGCTTGGAGGACTATCAAAGAACTAAGTGCTAGAGTCAAGTGCAGAATGCTCAACCTCCAAAAAGACTTAGAGAAAGATAAGGAACTTACCCAAGAGTTGGAAGCCACCAACCAAGAGTTAAGGGGAGATATAATAGACTTAGTAATGGAATCATGTGAACAGGATAGGTGGATTGCCTCTAGGAACATTGTGATAGCCACCAGATCCAGTGAGATAGGCCTATGAGCACACTTTGTTAGTGGACCACCATCTATCACCTTATTTTCCAAATGATACCCTAAATAAGTTTGGACCTTGAATGATGTAATGGATTTATGTATGCATGACCTGTATGATGTTTGTGTTCCATGGTTATGTATGAGATGGTTGTCTTGTATTTATCTTAAATTGTGTTGTTCTAACTTTTCAATCTTATAAATAGATGCCTATTACCATCAGCACTGTTGAGGAGCTCCAGGTTACCCGTTTCGGACCCCGTATCATTGAGATTACCACTTTGCTCGATCTCCCTCTTCCCACCATCACGGTGTACCCACTCACCAAGTTCGAGAGGAAGGACCTCTGGGGCTTCAAGGTGAACCAGCCAGGACGCCAGACTGAGCCTACTACAGAGGCCATCGTCTTCAAGCTGATGCACGACGACAGGGAGAGAGGCATGGAGGTAGTCATGCAGGACCTGATAGGACGTCTGTTAGGCCGTCACTCCCGACAGGTTAGGGGAACTCACTTCCACGTCTTCGGAAGGCGTGATGTTGATGGAGAGTCCATCGACTTTGAGGATGACTCGAGGGACGCGGCAGAGCCGATACGTCTCTACCTCCCGGACTTAGAGACTCTCCTCAGGCACGTGGACACGGAAAGGACGAACGTTATGCTTGGCAATGACGAGCTCCAGGTACAGCTTCGCGAGAAGGACAAACTTTTCGCACAGCAGGATGAGGTGATCAAGGAAATGGAGACAAAGTTCGAGGCCCAGGACCGCAAGTTCAAGAGTCAGGAGAAACACGTCCAGGATAGGAACAAGAAGATGCCGGACATGACCGAGGAACTGAAGTCCAAGGATTTCGAGCTTGAGCAGCAGATGGTTATTGAGAGGCTTCGCTCCCAGAAGAGGGCTCTCAAGGCCAAGGTCGATTCCTTGACCACTACGATTGAGGAGAACAAGACCACGATGGAGAACGCAGGTCTTACCTTCGTCGAGGAGGAGATTGATTCTGATGAGTAGACTTGACTACTCGTTTATGTTTCATATTCGTACTCGTATTTGTGAACTTGTTATTGGACCATCCGACATGTGGATGGCTTGCCACTTGTGTGTTTTATTTCATGAACTTATTATCTGGTTGTTGAATTTTTGTTCTTGAATTGCATGCTATGTGAATTGCTTGTGATGTATTGTGCATAAAACATCTATGGGTATCTCATTCTTATCTATTTGAACAAACCACAGATGCCTCCCGTCACAAGCAAACCCCAACCCCAACAACATCACCCGAATGCAACAAATGATGAATGCGCAAACACAGCTTATGCAAATGATGACAACATTCATTCAAAACCAGAATAACAACAACAACCCCAATAACAACAACAACAACCCCAACAACAACAACAACAACAACAACAACCCTCCGGGTTTTGATATGCTCACCAGATTTCTGCGTTTGAGGCCAACAAAGTTTTCGGGGACAACTGATCCCATGGTGGCCAATGATTGGCTACGTTCCGTGAACAAAGACTTAGTGACCGTGGGCTGCACGGATGCTGAAAAAGTCAGGTTCGCAGCACATCTGTTGGAAGGACCAGCCGCCACATGGTGGGACAACTTCCAAATCACCACTCCTATTGATGAGGTGACTTGGGATATCTTCAAGATGGCTTTTCATGCTCATATCTCATCAGAATAATGAGTGAAAAGAAGGAGTTTCAACTCAAGCGCCACCGTAGCGTGGCAGAATACATAGAAGAGTTCAACAATCTGGCGCGTTATGCACCGGATGAACTTGACACAGATGCCAAAAGAAAGGAAAAGTTTTTGGAGGGCTTGAATGATGAGCTGAATCTACAGATGTCTGTGGCATATGTTCCAACTTACCAGTCTTTGTGTGACAAGGCTTCTATTTTGGAGAGTAAAATGAAACAAGTCGAGAGTAGGAAGAGGAAACACTCCGACAAGCACAGCTCGGGATCGTCTCACAAACGATCTCACTATGATGACAGTGGCAGCTCAGGATCCCATAATCATGGGAAATTCAACAAGCACCACAACCACAACCGTCATGACAACAAGCATCATTGCAGTCATGACAATGATAAGTACAAGAACCACAAGAGTGGACATAAGAGCCACCACAGTGGGAATGGTAGTGGAAGTGGAAGTCAGCATGTTAAAAAGGACATCAGTCAGGTTGAGTGCTTCAAATGCAAGAAACTGGGGCATTACACTAATGAGTGCCCTGAGAAGAAAGTTGAAGGACCTAACAAGCCCAATACTTTTCAGAAAGGACAGGTTAACCACATCAATGTGGAGGAGGTCTATGAGGAGCCTGATGCTGTTGTTGGTAAGTTCAGACTCAATTCCATTCCAGCATTTGTACTCTTTGACACTGGTGCATCTCATTCATTCATATCAAAATCATTTGTTGATAGAAATGGGTTTGCATCTGAAAACATTGGTTGTCCAATAAAAGTTAGTTCTCCGGGTGGAGACATGATAGTAAGTCTTGGATGCCGGGATCTTGTCATAGAGTTTGGAAAGCATAAGTTTCCAGTGAGCCTGATAATCCTAGATTCCCAAGGACTAGACGTAATTTTGGGAATGGATTGGATGGCTAAGTATGAAGGAGTACTAGATTGTGCTAATCGTACTGTTGCACTCACAACCCCAGAAGGAAAAAGAATAAAATTCAGATCTAACTTTGAATCCAAAGGAAGTAAGCTGAATTCTCTTAAGGGGGTTAGCATGGATAGTGTGCCAATTGTGTGTGAGTACCCGGATGTATTTCCGGAAGAATTACCAGGAATGCCACCAGATAGAGATGTGGAGTTTCTGATAGATTTGGTACCAGGTTCTGGACCAATAGCTAAGAGACCATACAAAATGTCAGTTGATGAACTGAAAGAGCTCAAGAAGCAACTAGGAGAACAGTTACAGAAAGGTTATGCATAGATTACCGTTCCCTCAACGAGGTAACTATCAAGAACAAATATCCTTTGCCAAGAATCAACGATTTGTTTGATCAGCTAGAGGGAGCATGTGTGTTCTCAAAGATTGATCTTCGGTCAGGCTATTTTCAACTCAAGATAAGAGAGCAAGACATACCTAAGACAGCATTCACCACAAGGTATGGATTGTATGAGTACACCGTAATGCCCTTTGGTTTAACCAACGCTCCAGCGTACTTCATGAATATGATGAACAAGGTATTCATGGAATTTCTCGACAAGTTTGTTGTCGTATTCATCGATGACATCTTGGTCTACTCCAAGAGCAAGGAAGAACATGAAAGACACTTACGCTTGATACTTGAAAAGTTAAGGGAGCATAAACTTTACGCCAAATTCAGCAAGTGTGAGTTTTGGTTAGAGGAAGTTGGTTTTCTTGGTCATGTTATGACAAAGGATGGTGTGGCAGTGGATCCTGCCAAAGTTTCAGCTGTGACAGAATGGGAATCTCCCAAGAATGTGAAAGAAGTTCGTAGTTTCCTCGGCTTAGCAGGTTACTACAGAAGGTTCATTGAAAATTTCTCGAAGGTTGCCAAGCCAATGACAGAATTGTTAAAGAAGGACAAGAAATTTGCTTGGTTTGAAGGTTGTGAAGTCAGCTTCCAAGAATTGAAGAAGAGACTTGTAACAGCACCAGTTCTATGTCTGCCAGATTTGGAAAAGGATTTCCAAGTATATTGTGATGCGTCTCATCAAGGTTTGGGTGCCGTACTTATGCAAGACGGTAAAGTCGTAGCCTATGCTTCGAGACAACTCAAAACTCATGAAGTAAACTATCCTACTCATGATTTGGAGTTGGCCTCTGTCGTCCATGCACTCAAAACATGGAGACATTATCTTTTGGGAAAGCGTTGTGAAGTATTCACCGATCATAAGAGTTTGAAGTATATCTTCACCCAGAAGGAAATCAACATGAGACAAAGGAGATGGCTAGAACTTATCAAGGATTACGACCTAAGTTTGCAGTACCACCCCGGTAAAGCAAATGTAGTAGCAGATGCTCTAAGTCGTAAAACGTTTGTTAATGGCCTTATCAAAGGTGAATTGCCAGATGACTTGTGTAAGCAATTCAAAGAACTCAGATTGGAGATTGTACCTGAAGGACATCTCATGTCCTTAGATGTTCAACCCACTTTATTGGACAAGATCCGAGAAGCTCAGAAGACTGATAAGGAAATTGAAAAGATTAAGGAAAATATAAGTCTAGGGAAAGCTAAGATTTTCCATATAGACGAACAAGGTACTTTATGGCACGGGAAACGTATATGTGTTCCACAAGACCCGGAGTTGCGGAAACTGATTTTACAGGAAGCCCACAACTCTCCGTATTCTATTCACCCGGGAAACACCAAGATGTACATGGACATGAAAGAAAGATTTTGGTGGAATAATCTCAAAAGAGATATCGCCGAACACATTGCTTTGTGTGATGTGTGTAGTAGAGTGAAAGCGGAGCATCAGAAACCAGCAGGTTTGCTTCAACCACTACCTATTCCTGAATGGAAGTGGGAAAATATTGGCATGGATTTCATTACCGGATTACCAAGGACCAGGTCAGGGTATGATTCTATATGGGTAGTAGTGGATCGCCTAACTAAAGTGGCTCATTTTATACCCGTGAAGACAACTTATACAAGTGCCAAGTTAGCAAAGATCTACATGAGCAGAATTATATGCCTTCACGGTGTGCCTAAGAGTACTGTGTCAGATAGAGTAACTCAGTTCACTTCTCACTTTTGGAGACAGCTTCATGAATCCTTAGGAACGAGGTTGGAATTCAGCACTACTTTTCATCCTCAAACTGATGGACAAACAGAAAGGACTAATGAGATTCTTGAAGACATGTTGAGGGCATGTGCCTTAGACTATGGAGCAGGTTGGGATGAAAGTCTGCCCTACGCAGAGTTCTCTTACAACAACAGTTATCAATCTAGTATTGGGATGGCACCATTTGAGTTTCTCTACGGAAGGAAGTGTACCACCCCATTGCTATGGAATGGAGTGGGAGAAAGAAGTTTATTTGGACCTGATCTTATCAAAGACGTCGAAGAGAAAGTCAAATTGGTTAAGGACAGATTGAAGATAGCAGTCCCCGATGTAAAAGCTACGCGGATTCTAAGCGAGAGAAGTCACCCTGAAGTTGGGGATAGAGCTTATCTCGAGTATCACTACTTCGTGGAGTGAAAAGATTTGGAGTCAAAGGAAAGTTGGCACCAAGATATGTTGGGCCATTCAAAATTCTAAGTCGCAAGGGAGCGATTGCGTATGAAGTTGAATTGCCGAATCTCTCACCGTCCATAATGTGTTCCATGTGAGTCACCTTAAGAAATGTCACCCAGATGGAAGAATCTTCTTTGAAGGATACCATACCTTTGGAAGAGGTTCAACTAGAAAGTGATCTCACCTATGAGGAAAAGCCTGTCAAGATTCTTGAGACCGCAGAAAGAGTTACAAGGACAAAAACTATCAAGTTTTGCAAGGTACAATGGAATCATCACTCCGAAGAGGAAGCAACATGGGAAAGAGAAGATGATCTTCGGAAAGACCACCCTCACCTATTTGCTAGCCAATCCGAATCTCGAGGGCGAGATTCATCTTAAGGGGGTTAGATTTGTAACATCCCTAAATTAATATTCCAAACTCATTCATATCATCCTTGCATTCAACATCATTTAGGGTTTTTCTCAAAATCATTTCAGGAACAGGAGCATTTGTGGCTCATTATTTTATGTATGAAAACCCTAGCCTTTGTGCTACATGCTATTGGGAAAGATGCTGTTATTTCTTTCAGAATGATTTGAAATCCAAACTTTAGTGGTCTCAAAAGCTTGAGCAAAATATCAAAAGCAAAATATGAATTAAAACAAATTCTATACCTATTATCACCTCTCATAAAGACATAGTTTAATTTATTTTCAAAAGGTCCCAAGTGTTCTGAAAAGTTCAGATGTGTTTGACACTCATTTAAGAGCAAGTTTTATTTTACAAAAGTCCTGTAAAGCTTTGGATTCAAACAGATTTGAATTTAGGTTTAAAAACCATTTCTAGAAATTCAATCTGAAAAAGAAAAGGAATTAAGAAGGAAAAAATAACCAAACCAGCCAATCTGGCCGACCCAGCCCAACACGGCCCAGACTAGCACAATAGTGCACACCCCACGAATCGTTTTCTTTACCCACTCTCGCACCCACCAATGCACTGACAGAAGGGACCCGCTTCCACTCCCCTCTCTCGCTGACAACCGCGGCCCACCCGAGCATCGTCGTCTCCACCCCCCACGACCTGTTCGTCCCCAAAATTGACGCGGCTGTTTCCTGTTGATTACACCGCTTAAATTCGCGTTAAGGCTCGAGTGATTCTTGCTCGCGAGCAGGCTACATAAACCCCCTCTTCCCCCTCTCTCTTCTTCCCCAAACCCCAAGCACAGAACGCCCCCAGGCTGCGCACATTGCTCTCTGCAACCCCGCCGCCTCCGACGAGCTGCCGAAGCAATTCCGGCCACCTCCGACCACCCCTCTGCCTCTGCTTCACACAAACAGACTCCACTTGATCTCCCGCACCTCCTAACACTCCTGGTTTGCCCGCGGGTGACCCAGAACGTCGGCTACGCAAACGACTGACCGCCACCGTCTCCAACTTCAACTCCGGCGAGCTCCAGCCGAAGTCCGGCACTCCAACCCTGTTTTCACGCACGCATCTTCGCCGTGGTCTTCGCATCTAACCACATCCTCCGTTTGCATCCTAGTGATCTACAACGCGTTGCCTTCGACCTCAAGCGAGCCACCGTGCGGATCCAACTCCGAGAAATTCACGCAACCCCGAGCGCCTTGCCGAGCTGTCCACAAGTTGAGCATACCCACGTCCTTGCGGTCTCGGTGAGTACCTTCCCTGTCCTCCTAGTGACCTGTATCGCCGGCGCCGCCACCGTCTGGTCGTCGCCGCCGCGCGCAGCCTCTAAGCGCCGCCAGATTTTGGCTGGGTAATTTAGGCCGTTGGATCTGTATCGTAGGGCCAGGATAGAATTTTAAACGAAGGGGTAGGCGCGCATCTGAGCCGCCAGATCCCACTTAGATCGTGTGGTCCATAGAGCGCGATCCAACCGAATCGGTATGCGCCAGTGATGTTGCGACACGTGTCTAGGGATAATTCAAAAACAGAAATTTGAATCAGATTTAGATCCAAACTTCAAACAGCTATAACTTTTGAATGCCACGTTGGAATTTTACAAACTTTATACCGTTGGATTCAGTGAAAGAAGACCTTTCTGAATATCCAATGTGTTTAACAAATAGTAACTGTTAAAATGAATTTATTTGTGGAAACATGTTTAAGGCTATTTTGAGTATAGATTTAATATAGTAATTTGTTTTGGTGTCAAATAAGTTTAGTTGGCAAACATGTGACTGGTTAATTTTCTGTAAACATGTGCATGCTTGGTAGAATTTTCAAAAATCACCACTTGGTAAATTCTTGCATGCATGCATTCATATTATTTTTGATTGTATATAACTGTGTGTAATTGTATGCTATAATTTTGTGTAGATTTTGCTACTGATTGTGATTGTGAAGAGTGCAGCTCTCCCCACTACCAAGGCAAGTGATATTTTCATGAATATTTCTATCCTATGTTTTGTACTAGCATTAGATATTTTGATAAGTCAAGTTAAGTTATCTTACCATGCTTAGCCTAGCTATTAGCAAACAAGGGTTGGTGAAAATCTATACTTACTATGGTGAAAATATTTCTAAGTCATGAGACTTATGCTTTCCTAATAAAACAACTAAGTCAAATGAACCTCCTGGGTGGAATGGAAGGATTGCGTTATGTTGAGTGGTTATAGAAGGCCATGGACTTGGGTTGTGTATCTCACTTGTGGTACGCCACCCATGCACAAAGGGATTTGGAGGCCAAGTGTTGAGAAATCTTATAGTGCAACCACTTGGCAATATGGGCTCTGCCTTGATCATATAGGTTGCTAGAACTTAGTCATTTGGACAGTTGGTGGTAGTTGGGATGATAGCTTGGAGCGCGTCCATTTGACTAAGGAAAGGCTTCTGAAAGGTCCTGTCTTGGGAAACCAAGTCTTGTGGGGAAATTGCACCGCCTCTGCAGATGGAAAACCTAAGTACTTAGCCTAGTCCAAGGCAATGGACAACTTGAGCATCAAGACATGGAAGCTACAAGAATCTCATCACTCCAACTTCTAAAGTAAAATTTGTGGGTGAACAAGGGTGAAGGACCCCAATGTCTATTGGTGGTTCCTTGGGAATGTTTTGGACAAAGAAAAACTTAGTGATTTAAACTAATAGGAAAAACCTATTTTCAAGCAAAGCAAGCCAAGCTACACTTAGCCAAAATGCATATAGTAATATAGTCCACTTAAAATAAACTAAGGTATCACTTGCCAATACTATTCCAAAGTATTGACCCTCTGTGGCTGTAACTTGTGATGTTGCAGGTTACTCCGATGATGAGTAGGAGTCATGAGTCTACACTCAACATGCTTGCCTGTGGCACATGAAGATGAAGACTTATGTTTATTTACTTGTTCCTTAAACTCTTGTATTAGGCCTATGGCCCTGAGTTGTAAAAGACTATGTTTTATCTCTGGAATGAATGTAATAAACGACCTTTGTATCTGTGTACTTCATCTTAAATTGTGGATGCTAGCATTGATCCAGGGACTAGCATTGCAATCACAGGGATCCTTTCCTTTATAAAGGAGGGGTCTAACATTCTATCACAGAACCGAAGGCAAAGTGTTTGTCGCAAAGAACGGTTTCTTTCTTGAGAAGGAGTTTCTATTGAAAGTAGAGCTAGACGAGGTTATTGAACCTTCTCTTGAGTTAGAGAGTAGCGCAGCACCTGAAATTGTTCCAGTGCCGCCTGCACCAACAATAGAGGAAGCTAATGACAAGGATCATGAAGCTTCAGACGATGCTGCTACTGAACGTTGCAGGTCGACAAGGTCGCGTGCCCCTCCTGAGTGGTACGGCAACCCTGTCTTGACTGTCTTGTTAGTAGAAGACAGTGAACCTATGAACTATGAGGAAGCGATGATGAGCCCAGACTCTAAGAAATGGCTAGAAGCCATGAAATCCGAATTGGGATCCATGAGCGAAAACCAAGTATGGACTTTGGTGGACCCTCCTAGCGACCGAAAGGCCGTTGAGTGCAAATGGATCTTCAAGAAGAAAACAGACGCGGATGGTAATGTTACCATCTATAAAGCACGGCTTGTTGCGAAAGGTTTTTGACAAGTTCAAGGTGTTGACTACGATGAGACTTTCTCTCCCGTAGCGATGTTTAAGTCCATTCGGATTTTATTAGCAATTGCTGCGTTTCATGATTATGAAATATGGTAGATGGATGTCAAGACTGCGTTCCTCAATGGCAACATTGATGAAGAGTTGTATATGATGCAACCCGAAGGTTTTGTCGATCCTAACGATGCTGATAAAGTATGCAAACTTCAGCGTTCTATTTATGGACTGAAGCAAGCATCTCGGAGTTGGAACCTTCGTTTTGATCAAGTGATCAAGATCTTTGGATTTGTTCCAAATTGCTACGAAGCTTGTATCTACAAGAAAGTGAGTGGGAGCTCGGTGACGTTTCTGGTACTATATGTGGATGACATATTGATTATCGGAAATGACATCAACATGCTTAACGATGTGAAGAGTTATTTGAACAAGAGTTTTTCAATGAAAGACCTAGGTGAAGCTGCTTATATATTGGGCATCAAAGTCTATAGAGATAGACAAAGACGCCTGATAGCTTTAAGCCAGAGTTCATACCTAGACAAAGTTCTGAAAAGGTTCAGAATGGATAAGGCAAAGAAAGGTTCAGTGCCTATGTTGTCAGGTAAGATATTGAGCAAGGCTTAGTGTCCAGCTACGGTAAATGATAGGGAAGCTATGAGCAAAGTGCCTTATGCCTCGGCCATAGGTTCTATCATGTATGCCATGCTGTGTACTAGACCAGATGTGTCCAATGCTCTTAGTTTGACGATCAGATATCAAAGTGATCCAGGAGTGGAACACTAGACAGCCGTGAAGAACATCATAAAGTACCTAAATAGGACTAAATAAATGTTCTTAGTCTATGGGGGTGATGAACAGCTCGTCGTAAAAGGTTACGTCGACGCTAGTTTTGACACCGACAAGGATGATTCTAAATCTCAGACAGGATACGTGTATATTTTGAATGGAGGAGCTGTGAGCTGGAGAAGCTGCAAGCAAAGCGTGATCACGGGATCTACAGTAGAAGCGGAATACATGGATGTTGCATAAGCGTCAAGTGAAGGAGTTTGGATAAGGAACTTCATCACTGAGCTTGGCGTGGTTCCAAGTGCATTGGACCCACTGGAGATATTGTGTGACAACACTGGCGCCATAGCACTCGCTAAGGAACCAAGATATCATCCAAAGACCAAGCATATCAACCGCAAGTTTCATATAATCTGAGATTATATAGCAGATGGAGATCTGAAGATTAGCAAAGTACATACAGATCTGAATGTCGCATATCCATTGACTAAACCTCTTCCACGTGTAAAACATGATCAGCACCTCAGTGCCATGGGTGTGAGATTGTTGCCAGATGTAAACTAGATTATTGACTCTAGTGCAAGTGGGAGACTGTTGGAATTATGCCCTAGAGGCAATAATAAAGATGTTATTATTATAATTCTTGTTCATGATAATTTTTATATTCCATGCTAGAATTGTATTAAGCGGAAACTATAATACTTCTGTGGTTTGTGAACAACACTGTGTCCCTAGTATGCCTCTATGGACTAGCTCATTGATTAATGATGGTTAAGGTTTCCTAACCATGGACATGAGTTGTCAATTAATAATGAGATCATATCATTGGGAGAATGATATGATGGATAGACCCAAACTAAGCGAAGCAATTAGATCGTGTCATCGTGTTCGTCTTTGCGAAGCTTTTCTTATGTCAAATATTGTATTCCTTAGACCATGAGATAATACAACTCCCTGGTATCGGAAGAAAGCTTTGAGGTCATCAAACGTCATCCTATGAGAGGGTGATCATAAAGGTGTCTCTCAGGTGATCGGAAAGTATCTGTTGGGTTGTATGTATCGAGATGGAATTTGTCCAGCCCAAGTCAGAGAGATATACTTCGGGCCCACTAGGTAATCGATATCAACACCGCTTGCAAGCATGTGGTTAAGGAGTTAATCACAAAGTGATATCGGATTACGGAACGAGTAAAGTACTTGCTATGAACGAGATTGAACTAGGTATGACGGTACCGACGATCGAATCTCGGGCAAGTAAAATATCGCGAGACGAAGGGAATATATATGGGATTGATTGAATCGGCATCGTGGTTCATCCGATATGATCATCGATGAATGTGTGGGAGTCAATATGGGTTTCAGACCACTTTGTTGATTATTGATAGAAGATCATGTCTGCATATTCTCGAACCCGCAGGGTCACAGACTTAACGTGTCTCGACGCTAGGATAGATTGGATAATTTGTTTATGAGTTTTTTTCGGAGTCTCGGATGGGATCCGGGACATCACGAGAGGTTCCGGAGTGGTCCGGAGAATAAGATTCATATAAGGCAGTGCAGTTTTTGGAGTTCAGAAAATTGTTCCGGGTTAATCGGTATTGTACCGGAAGCTTCTAGAACCTTCCGGAAGGGGACCAACGTGGCCCCACCTTCCGGGAGGGGGCATGGGCCTATGAGGGAGTGGCCTGGCCGCATTGGGCCAGGGGCACAAGGCCCCATAGGGCCTAACCGGCCAGCTAGGGTAAAACCCTAACTAGACCTTCTAGAAGGGGGGGGGGTTTCCTTGCCCCCCCTCCTCCTCCTTGTGGCCGCCGGTTTGGACTTGGGGGAGGGGCTAGGGCAGCCGCCCACCCCTCTATATAAAGAGGGCTGGGGGAGCACCACCCTCCCACACCTTCCCCTCCAACCCTAGCCGCCCTGCTGCCCTCCTCTCTCCCTCCTGACTGTTTGTAAGGCGAAGCCCTGCTGCAGAAATTCTCCACCATATACACCACGCCGTCGTGTTGTAGATCCAATCCGTCTCTCCACCATACTTGCTGGTCCGAGGAAGGAGGAGACGTCGAGGTGCTGCACGTGTGCATCTCACGGAGGCACCGCCACTTGTGGTGCTAGATCGGATCGGATCGCGAGGAGGAGAAGCGAGTACGACTACATCACCCACGCCCGATTTAACGCTCACGTCTTGAATCTTCAAGGGTATGAAGATCTAATCCAATCTCTCTCGTTGTTTGCATCTCCTAGATTAGATCTTGGCTTTCCTTCTGTTCACATCCGTAGAAAATTTTGATTTACTATGCCGCGAAACCCATCAATAACCTGTCGAGTTTTAACCTTGCATCATTTGATGGCAAGTTTCTGTAAATGATTCTCTCCTGTATTCCATAATGGTTATTCCCACCATGTCCTGCATACTCCATATCCGAGTAACCATCATTGTACCTCTCGTTTGCCTGATTATGGTGAGCTGGTCTCATTTCTCGCTCTTGTTGAGGCTCATACCTCGGCTGAGGTTCGGGCGGTGGGTCTCTCCTTCCCTCTGTCGGGTTATTGTTCTCATGATTTCCTCTTCCGAGGTCTCCATTACCTCGGCTTCCGTTGCCTTTGTTGGCACGGCCGGGGTTTCTATCGCCACTGTTACCTCAGCTTCCATTGCCTCTGTTTTCATTAACCTTTCCGGCTACTACCGGATCATACGGAACAATTTGTTTATTTCTTTTTCCTGAAGTTACTGCTCTATCTTTTCGCGCGTTGTTTCCGGGTGAGGATGTTGCTGCCGCTGATAGTGCGGGCGCTACTCCAGCCGAATGAACCATACGCGAGGCTCCCGGTCTTGCCGGGTCAGCCCTAAGCATTTCTTCATTCTGCTGGTTCGCAATGCGTACCAGCTCATTCACTCTTTCTTGCTATTTCTGCCGGGCTTCGCCGGTTAATCCTTCTAACTCCAATCCAGCGGCATTTGCCCCCTTAGGTTCTTTGTCGGGGTGCTATACCTCGGTAAGCCTAGATCAACTGAATCAGCCTTATGAGTCTCGTGCTCTTTGTTGATATCATTCATGAGGTTTTTTCCTCTCAATCTTAATTCATCTACCCGCTCGGGTGAAACATCTAGTTTGTTTGCCTTAGCATATTCTCGCAGGGTCCTGTTCAAGGACTCCCGCAAGGCCGACACCTTTTTTGCCTCTACCGGTAATTTTTGCCTAGTCTCTTCTAACTCCTCCTGAGCGTTCACCGGATCAAGTATCAACGCCACAGGAGTGGTTAGATTATCTATAGTTGCCTGGAGAATATTTTCTGGCCTTTCGAGAGGTGGCCATCTTACTCTTGCTGCCTTTGGGGTTATATCCTGCACCTCGGCTGACTTGGCTACCGATGGATCTACCTCGGTGAGCTGTGGAACTGCTTCCTTCGTGGTCACATGTCCTCCTGCCCCCGGGTCCTTGCTTGATCCGTCGCCTGCTCCTGCCGCCTGTACCGCGGCTGTGACCATCACCTCGACGCTGCCGACGGGGCGCGCTCCACGCGGACCGTTAGTGGCACTGAGGGGAGGCTCTCCTGCATCAATAACTCGGTGAGGATAAATGCAGGAGGTGGCTACGCCGACGTAGACCTTGTGCGTGCCCAAGTTGATGAAGACGTCATTGCACGGTGGTGCTTTCCTCCTGAAGCTACCTGCGTTATCGCTGACATAGTCCCAGAGATCAAATCTCTGGACTAAGCCAGAGACAACGCGCTCGCCGGTGCGGATGAAGTTTCCCGTCCGGATCTTGACTCCAGCTAGAACCGGGCGCCAACTGTCGTGGTGGTGGCACGGCAGATGCCATGGGTAGGCTAAAGTATGGGGCCAATGGATGCTAGAGGGATCTAGGGAGGGAAGATGTAGTGATTTCTACACTCAAATGACTAACATGTAGATCTTTATTTCTCCTCTTAGGGACTACAAATTCTCCTTGATCTGTTTCCAGGAAGAAGAGAGCTACTACACGAGCCTTACAACGTAGAATGAATCGATCCCCTCCTCAGGAGCCAGCGTCCCCCCTTATAAAGAGGTGCATTGGTTCCTTCTAGGGCTGACGTGGCAAGCATATTCTTGGAATATGCTTGTCCCAATACGGTAACTTGGCGGCCTCCTTTCTGTGTCCCCCTTCTATCGGCGGCAATGTTCCAGAGACCTTCATATGCGCGCCTCGGGCTCCCTCATTGTCACCTCCGTGACCTTCTTCCGCCCTTCTGCTGCTCTGCTCCTTGTCCTTTTGTGCTTGGCTCTGTCTAGATTCCTCCTTAGCCAGTGACTAGGGTTTGACTATAGGCACCTCCCTCTCCTGCAAGCTTCGTGTTACTCGGCCTTGTATCGCATAACTCGGCTCGGCCTTCACCTGCACTCAAGTTAGCCAGACTCATTCGGCCGACTTAACTCATATGTCGGCCAGATAAGGTGTTACTCATTCTACACTTGCCATGGCCCTTCTTATCTCGGCCGACTCTTATATGACCCGGCCGACACAAACAATAACTCGGCTCATGACAAGGGAGATTCCTTTCGTCTTTCCCCTGTCTTGACTCTATCTGGGGTCACCTTCCCAACACTCCAAGCCTTCCCAGCCGCCGCGCTCGCCGGCGGGAAACTCCTGCTCCTCAGCACCATCAGCACCGTCGTGAGCATCCATGAGCTTCGCAGATTCAGTCTCCTCCGCCATTGGAAGAGGTTTGGAAAAACGCGGACCCGTGGTGGAATGGAAAGAGAAGAGGAGCAATTGCAGGACAAGAACAGGAGGAAGAGGAAACCGCAAAGGGAGCGGTTTGATCTCGCAGGCGCAAGGAAGAAGAAGAGGCAAGGGAAAACTGAACGGGCGTGGGGGAAGTGGAAACCCTCAACCCCTACTTAATGGCAGTAAAAAACCTGGTCGTGGGATCGATCTGTGCCCTGCGGCCAACGTGTGGCCGTGTACCAGGCCGAGTAAGCCAATCTGCGGGCGCCACGTAGCCAGAGTTACACAAAAAATCCCGTGCCACGTCATGAAAGGAAGGACAAGGGGCACAGGCCGATGGGACTGCCACAGTGACGGGGAATAACTGCGCATCCGTCACTGTGCCGCTAGAGCTTGGAACAAAATTTGAGGCAAGTAATCATGATTACCAGCTGTCAGTGACTAAAGCACGCCAAAAATAACATGGAATTGGGCAAAGTGACTCGGCTCGAGGCAAAGACGAGCCAGGAAGTCAAAGAGGGGATCCGAAAATTGTCAGACAAACCCGGCAAGGTGCGAGATTGTGGAAAATAAAGACAAAAATTAAGTTCCAGACACATAAAACGAACCTGGAGACGCCTAACAGCTTAAACTGCTAGACCTCACCAGCTTCGGGGACTAATGTCGGGTGGATAACCCCAGGTAGGGCCACGAGGGGTGAAACGTAGCGTATCTGGGTAAGCTCCGAGCAAAGAAAGAACCAGGCCGGGTAAGGACAGCCGAGAGAGAGAAGCATATGCAGCCGACATATGAACTATGTCGGCCCGCATAAGACAAAGTTGTTATTCTTGCAGGAACCAACGAGCCGGTTCTACCGAGGAAGGGCTGAGTCTAATAGGAGCATGACACCTTTCCGGGTAAGGTTCAGGAGGGACCATGGCAAAGCGTGGTAAAAAGAAAAGGGCGACGCCGGGTGACACAAAAGGAGCCGGGTGACGCCCAAAGCAAACGCTGACGTACAAAGTTACTGCGTGACGCCAAAAGGAACAGGAAGCAGCGTACCAGAAGAACGTTAGCTGTCAAGCTTTGTGTACTAGGCCATTGGGCTTAGGGCAAGACCATGACCCAGCCCACATTATAGGGACCAAGATCCAAACAGTAAACCCTAGAACCCAAAGGGGTATAAGCTAGCTAGCACTGCCTATATAAGGAAGGGCATAGCTATAGTAGAAGGAGATTGGACCAAGTAGGGAACTGGTGCACCGAACCCTAGTTCATATAGCTCAAGGAGCACTTGTAATCCTCGGGTATCAATCAAATCACTATGTGTGGAGAGTTCTTCTTGTTCTTCGTGCATAGCTCGACCATGCACTTCCTCCCCGGTGACCACAAGCACCCATTCGGCCCCCAACTTAAGCCTACCCATGGCATCTGTCGTGCCACCAACACGACAATACTTAAAGAAATACTAAGCGTATGAGTGAGTTAAAAAACTTTGTACTGTAGCCTCCAAGCTTCTAATTGAAAACTGAACCAGTTCGACTAGATGCTTAAAGAAAGACTAAGTATATTGCCAAGTTAAAAAACTCTCACTGTAGCCCCCAAGCCTCTAGGTGGATATTTATCCGGCTAGATGCTCCAAGTAGACTAAACAGCGTTGAATTTCCTTTCTATAGAATGAGAATTCTCGGAGGGGCGTGGCCAACGAGAAGTTCCAGAAGATGCGTGCGGATTTGGAAGCCGAAAAGGGTAAAACTGCCTTTCTTTTTCGTATTCCGACTTGGTCTTGTGCAAATCATTCTCCGAGTACTCACTATGTACTGTTCTTTCTCTGACTTGCAGAAACCATTGCCAAGGCTAAGGATATTGTTGAGCAATCCAAGCATGTTGAGCAGCTGGATAGCGAAAACAAGATCCTTAAGCAAGAGTGGAAGGATATGCTGAAGATGCATGAGGACTCCATGAATATTCTGCAGGAGTCTACCAACGTAGAGATGAACCACTTGAAGGATGAGATCGCGATGCTAAAAGAGAAAAAGAAAGCCGTCGATGAGCAAAATCAGTGCAATCTTGAAGCATACAAGATCTTCCGACAAGAACGGGACTCCATGGCGGAAACTCTCCAGCAGGATGAGATTAGCATCTTCAGTAAGTGATTCTCTGCTTTGTACTTATATAAGCTAGATACTCTGAACTTTTTGTGTTATTGAACTCATACGTTTCTTTGTCGAAAATTTGCAGATCCAATTGGTTTGACCTAGTAGCCTCCTCCGCCAAAAGAATGCATGGTCCTTGCCGGCAACTTTATCAACACCGCTATCAAGCAGGCCAAGGAGATAGCCAAGCACCTCCAGATCAAGATCAAAGTAGTGGATTCTGTGATGAAGTTCTCAGAGATATTGCGCCAAGCCCCCGAGCGTATTGTAAGCTAGAAAGCTTCATGTACCCGGGCTGGCGCGAGGATGGCGCTGTCAATGGTCAAGGCGCACTACGAAAACACCGACATTGACACGGTGACCTCCGGTATCTACGACGTGGATGACGATGGCCAAACAATAGATCATAAAGCTATCTTGCCGTTGGTCGCGGGTTTTGATACTAGAGTCGCCGAGTTGGTCGACCCTAACATCTTCGTGCCCATGGAGATCATTGACGGTGACAACCAAAGCTCCTCCGAGTCCCTCAAAACCGCCAACTTCGAGGAGGATGGCTCTCCTGCTGCTGATGACGATGCGTCCAAGTCGCCTGTGCTAGAGGAATGAAAAAATAATATGTAATACTTGTTTCCTCTAGAATTTGTATGCAGAAAAACTACTTGTTTAACTTAAGGCGGAAAAACAATGGTTGTTATTTACTGCTACTCAAGAATTGGTACCAACATGTATATGTTTTTAAGCAAGTGCTGGCTTATCCATTACTCTGGTTTTTATGCTTGACTTTTCATGAGTCGGAAGACTCATTGTCGGAACTATGCGCTCAGGCGATGATGCCCAATGGAACCGTCAATAACCTAAGCACAAAATCACTGACAATAAGTGCCAAAAGTCACTACTCCAGAATCCACATAAAAACAACAAAGAACGTGTAGTCCAAAAAACTTAATCTAACACCCATAGGCGGAATTTTCAAAAGTGCAATCGCAAAGCTTGTGCATAAAGGTTTTATACGATCCAAAAATGAACACTAAAGGAGCTAAAAGACTCAGAAATATGAGTCAAAAGAGAGCTATATTTCATTGATCATATAAGAGGTACACAATAGATAAAAAATGCTAAGTGTAGAAAGGACGTAGTTGTGCTATGTTCCATGGCCGATCAAGCTCCGAGTAGTCATCATACGGGTCACGTCGCTTACGCTTATGATCCTCGATGGGTCTAACCTCCAGTTCACGATTGTCAATGAGGTAGTAAGACGCATCGATTAGCGCCTTGCTTATGATGAACGGTCCTTCCCATGGCGGGGATAATTTGTGTGACTTCTTCTGCTTAAGTCGGAGCACCAGGTCCTCCTCTTTAAACAAGCGATGCCGAACTCGGCGACTATGGTAGCTGCGTAGCTTTTGCTGGTACATGATGGATATTTCGCATGCCAATACACACTCCTCCTCGAGAAGGTCCACATCTAGGCATCTAGATTCTTCAGCTTCTTCTTCGTCGTAGGCGGCAAATCTTGGTGAATCGTGAAGGATGTCGGAAGGCACGATGGCTTCTGCTACATATACCATGAAATAAGGGGTGTAGCCGGTAGATCTGTTGGGTGTAGTTCGTAAACTCCACAGCACAGATGGTAATTCCTCCGCCCAGGCTCCAGCTGCTCTATGCAACGGTGCTTCCAGACGTGGCTTGATTCCCTGCAGAATTAATCCATTGGCCTGCTCACCTAACCATTGGACTATGGATGTGCCACAGATGCAAGGTCAAGTCGGATGCCCTTCTTCCAACAGTAAGCTTCCACTTCTCCGACTGACAAGTTGTTGCCGTTGTTGGTGATAATGCTATGTGGGAGACCAAATCTCACCACTAGATCCTAGACAAACCCAAGGGCAGTTGCCCCATCAAGCTTTCTAATGGGTTTAGCTTATATCCATTTGGTGAATTTATCAACTGCTACTAGCAGATGCGTAAACCCACATGGTGTCATTTGCAACGGACCAACCATGTCCAGCCCCCAAACTGCAAACGGCCAAGTTATTGGTATTGTTCGCAATTCTTCAACAGGAACATGTGGTTGTCGGGCATAATACTGGCATCCCATGCATGTCTCCACCAGCTTGTCGGTGCCCGCCTTCGCGGCCAGCCAGTAGAATCCTTATCGGAAGGCTTTAGCGACCAATGATCGAGGAGCGGCGTGATGCCCACAATCTCTGAGATGGATTTTGCGGAGGATTTCAATACCTTCTTGTTGGGAAACACACTTAAGGTATACACCAGTGGTGCTTCTTTTATAGAGATGTCTATTGATTATGGTATAGCCCTTTGCTCGAAGTACTATTTGCCATCTTTCGACTTCGTCGTCGGGAAAAATTCCATGTATGAGATATTCCATGAACGGTATGGTCCAAGCCGGAGGGACCTTTGTCACCGTGTGAACGAAAGAGTCAACTCTTTCCGGGTTGTCTATGTCTGCTCCCTTCACAGATGGTGTCCATAGATGCTCCAGGAAAACGCCTGGCGGAATTTGTTTGCGCCCTGACCCAAGCTTTGATAGAAGGTCATCCGCCTCATTTTGTTCCCAAGGTCCATACTTGACCTTGTAGCCCAAGAAGCTCTTGGCTATCTCGTCCACTTCATCGCGATATGCCGCCATCATAGGGTTCCGCGCGTTCCAGGTGCCAGCCACCGGCTGGGCAACCAAGTCGGAATCTCCATAGCAAACTATGTGCTTGATGCCAATATCCTTGTCTACGCGTAGTCCGTGAATGAGTGCTTCATACTCCGCCATGTTGTTCGTAGCCTCGTAGTGGATCTGCAGAACGTAGTGTAGCTTCTTCCCAGTTGGTGACTGTAGCAGTACACCAGCCCCCGAGCCATTGAGTAGCTTTGATCCCACCCAGTATTCTGGCTCTAGTATAGGGGTAGCATCAGGCATCTCCGTCCAGTCTGCGATAAAATCCGCCAAGGCTTGTGACTTGATAGCGTCGCGTCTCTTGTAGGTGATCTCGAAGGCGGCAAGTTCAATGCCCCACTTCATGACCCTTCCCGTAGCATCGCTGTTGTTGATGATGTCAGATAGTGGAGCCTTGCTCACAACTGTGATAGGGTGCTTCTGGAAGTAGTGCCTCAGCTTCCGAGAAGCAAGGAACAATCCATAAGCTAGATTCTAGTAGTGAGGGTAACGCTACTTCGAAACCGTCAAGACCTCGCTTACATAGTAAACTGGTCATTGAAATCCATACTCATGCCCTGGTTCCTTCCGCTTACCACGGCGACGATGCTGATTACCCGGTTGGTGGCTGCCATGTAGATTAACATGGGCTCCATACGCTCGGGTGCTGCAAGTATAGGGGCTGAGGAGAGTATCTCCTTGAGCTGCTTCAATGTTGCATTTTCCTCATCCGTCCATGTGAATTTGTCCGCCTTCTTCAGCAACTTGTACAGCGACAGAGCCTTCTCTCCAAGTCGGTTGACGAACCGACTAACTGCTACAACGCAACCTGTTAGCCATTGTATGTCATTTAGGCATGTCGGACGGTTTATGTTTAATATGCCCTTGATTTTCTCCGGGTTGACCTCGCTTCCACGCTGGGAAACGATAAATCCCAACAATTTGCAGGCTGGAACCCCAAAGACGCACTTCTTAGGTTTAAGCATCATGTTGTATTCTGGAGATTGTCAAAGGATTCTTTTAAGTCGGAGATTAAGTCGTTTGACTTTTTGGACATCACCGCTATATCGTCCACATAGGTGTGAACGTTTCGACCAATTTGATCGTGTAGGCAACGCTGCATTGTCCGCTGGTACGTAGCACCTGCATTTTTCAGCCCAAAGGGCATCATGACATAGCAAAACGTGTCTTAGGGTGTAGTGAACAAACTGGCCAATTGGTCCAACTTCCTCATCTTGATCTATTGGTATCCTGAGTATGCATCGAGAAAACACAAAAGCTCCGAGCCAGCCGTCGAGTCAATGATTTGGTCAATGTGAGGCAAATCAAACGAATCTTTGGGACATGCTTTGTTCAAGCCGGTGTAATCAACGCACATTCTTAATTCTTTGGTTCCCTTTTTGGGGACAAGTACAGGATTGGCTACCCATCGAGTGTCAAGGACTTCTCGGATAAAACTAGCCTTAAGAAACCTAGCTATCTCTTTTCCTATGGCGCGTCTCTTCTCGTCTCTGAAGCGTCGTAGAGGTTGTTTCACTGGTTTACATTTTGGATCAATATTCAAGCTATGCTTGGCAAGTTCCCTAGGTACACCTTTCATGTCGGCAGGTTGCCAAGCAAAGATGTCCCTGTTCTCGCGGAGGAACTCGACGAGCACGCTTTCCTATTTAGGGTCCAGGTTTGTCCCAATGGCGGTGGTCTTGGAGGCATCACCTACCACAAGTTCCACCTGCTTGGTATCGATGGCGGCCTTGAATGCTGGAGCGGAGTCAGAAATCTGTTTCTTCAACGTGGGCATCTCTGAGGCATCGACCTTGCTCTGGATCTCCTTGAATTCTTCGCTGTAGAGGACAGCTTCCGCAAAGGCTGCTTCTCCAATCTCGAAGTCCCTTGCCTTGGTAAAGCTTCCGGATACGGTGATGACATCGTTTGGTCCGGGTATCTTGAGCTTGTTGTAGACGAAGCATGGCTTGGCCATGAAGGTGTGGAAGATGTCACGGCCGAATATTATGTGGTACACGCTCTTGAAGGGGACCACCTCAAAGGTCATGCGTTCTTGCCGGTAATTATTGACATCGCCAAAAGCGACTTGAAATGTGATGCACCCAAGGGACCGAGCCTCCCGACCAGGAACTACGCCATGGAAGATGGTGCTGGTCTACCTTAGGTTTGCCTCCATCAAGTTCATCTTGTGCAGTGTATCTAGGTACATGATGTTGATGTTCCTTCCACTATCCACCATACATTTGGTGAACTCGTTGTCGTCAATCAGGGGTTGATGATCATGGTGTATTGGTTCTCCATAGGGATGAGGTCTGGGTGATCCTTCCTGTCCCAAGTAATTGGAATCTCTGACCAGCGCAGGTATTGGGGAACTGGGGGTAGTGTGGCCATTAGTATCCTCATGTAGGTCTTCTGTTGTCGAACGGTGGGGGTGCCAAGGAAAGTGTGGAAAACTGCCTCCTTCTTCTCGAAGGGTTTTTTTTCCTTGCCATCGCTCTTGGCGACGTGCTTGGGGTCAACGTCCTCGTCCATGTCACTTGAATCCTTGGACTCATCCTCCTTCTTCTTCCCCTTGCCCTTCCTTGCGGTCTGTTCTTCCGACTTTGCTTGTAGCCGGACTACGGGTCCTCCTTGAGGTCGTTGACGAACTCTCAATGGCGATTGGTGTGTGTGGCCTTGCCGTTGGCGTCGAGGTGTACGAGGCACGACATATAGCGGTACTCCTCGTAGGTCTGAGGAACACAGAGCGCTGCAGAGGTAGTTTCGCTACCTCGCTGCTGCCCACGACCAGCTCCCCATCCTCGGCCACCCTATCCGCCATCACCTTGTCCTGCAAAAGTCATAGCGACCATGTCGAAGGTTTTCTTTTCTTATGGCGGGGTCTTCCGCTTGGTGTTGTTGTTCCTCCGAGCTTGAGTTGGAACAGCCGTTGCCGGAAGGGAGCCACGAGCATCGTCGTCGGCAGCTGCGAACTCACTGGCCAACTAAATAATCTGGTTCAGATCTAGCTGGTGATTGTCCTGCAGACGCTTCAGCTTATGTCGGAGCAACGTTCCCCTTTCCAACCCATCGATGAAGGCGGCCATGGCGGTCTGAGCGTGCACTCCTGCGCAGGAATTCTTCATATCCATCCAGCGAGAGAGGTAGGCGCAAGATGTCTCGTCTTTCTCTTGCATGCACCGCTATAGATCGCCAACACTGCAGGGACGTTTGTACATACCCTCGAATTTCTTGGTGAACGCCTCTTGCATGTCTAACCAATTGCAGATGGACCTTTTCAGCAAGTCATCAATCCATTGACGGGTCGTGCCCGCCAACATCAATGGGAGGTACTTGACGGCGATGTTGGGGTTACCCCCGGTGATCTCCACCGTGTTACCATAATCCTGCAACCATGTAGCTGGCTTGGCGGTGCCGTCATAGGGCTTGATGGTCTTGTCAATCCGGAAACCTTTTTGGTAAGTTGCGGACCGTACACAGGTCCAAAGAAACATGGTCCCAAGTATGGTCCTTCCCGGGCCTAGTGGATCTTGTCGAGATGTGAACGTGTATCGTATGGCTCTGGGCTTATTTTCTTCTTCTTGCCATCAGGGGATGGGCTGCATGAACGACGCGGGCCTCCTCCGCTATGGTGTCTGCTAGGTGGCGACGGAGGAGGAGGTGGCAGTGGGTTAGCCTTCTTGATGTTACCCTACTGTGACACCTCACGCTTGTCACGGTTGCTTGTCGGACGCGGAGGCTCATGGCGCAACCTGCTCTTGTGTCCTGGGTTGCATTCTCCGTCGTGGCGGGTCTGCTCCATGTTGTCGCGGATGATGATGCCGCTTTGCCTTGGCGGAGGCATATCCGTACGACGGTGAGCCTTGGTATCTTTGTGATGTCGGGGAGAGCGGGGCGGTGGAGATGGGCGACGAGGTTGAGCCTTGCCTCCATGATCAGAGGATATGGGGATAGCGTCCTTCATGTTGCACGCATCCCTCCGTCTTTGTTCTGAAGAACCCGTCTGGGACCCGGCATCATGAGGAGATCTGTCCCTTGGCGGCTTATGCTGGCTAGACTGGCAAAACACTGGCTCAGACTCAAGCCTCTGAGAGGTGGCCTTTTCCTACTGTTTCACCGCCTTGGCCACTAGGTCATAGACCTGGTTTACCGCTTCGGGTGATCTATCCTGCTCCAGAAGGGTCTTGGAGACGGCGAGGTTGAGAAGAGGAGTGGGCATCACCTACCTTCCTTCACTGTCAATGTATGGCTTGGCCTATGCCGGCTTCGAGGGAGCCCATCCTAGGTTTCGTCGTATGTTAGGATCGTTGATGACGCGAGCTGGAGCCTTCTTAGCCTTCTGTTTATGTAGCAGAGTCTTGTACTCGGCCTCCATTGCTCTAGCTTTCTCTATTGACTTGTGTGTGTTGGTCAGATCTCGATCTATCTTAGAACCTTGCTTCGCGATGGCCTGCGCTTCCTCCAGCAGCTGCTGGCGCTTCTCGTCAAGCTGGACTACATTGCGAATATGAGCCACGGTCATAGGCTCGACAAGGAGATTGCCATACATCACTCTATCAGTTGGGGTGACTTGGGCAGCAGCAGACGTAGATGCCGGAGGCGGCGGGTTTGCGGTGTTGTTATTGCTCGGGCCGGTGCCGAGTTCCTGCGGCTGCTGCACTGGGTTAGGCGGAGGGGGCATGACCTTTGCGTGATCATTGTCAGCAGCAATAGGTGGTACCTTCCCTTTGTCCAGCGTTGTAGGCGGAGCTCGTCCGGGTTGATCTTCGTCCATCGCCGTCCCAATGGCGACAAACACCTCTCAGGACGTGACGACATTGTTGGCCTGCTCGTCGCGCTTGTAATCCTCCTCCATCTCCTACATGGCAGAGTCTAGATCCTCCGGGCTGAAGTCTATCTCCTCTGAATCTACGCTGATGTCGGCGTGGAGCGCGTCGAGAACGGAGTCGAAGGGTGTCGGGGCTTCCTCGATGACGGGGGGTGGAGGTGCAACAGTAGCGACGATGACTAAAGGTGGTGGCGTAGCCACGGCAAAGACGACCATGGGGGTGGAGGAGCTCCGCTAACAAGCACGATTTCCATCTGAGCTTCCTTGTCAGCCTCCTTATAGTTGTTGACGGTGTTCACCATGCTTTCAAAGTTCAAGCGTCCTGAAGCCTGCTGCCGCCTTAGCGTATGCCGGAGGAGCGTACCTTGGTTCAGTCCTTCCACAAAGTGATACATGGCATCATCATTGGGGTAATGGGCTAGGTCGGCCCGTATATGGGGCCACCTAGAAAGGTAATCGCGGGGGTTTTTGCCCTCTGTCTGAACGCAGCGCGCCAGATCGAAGATGGTCACCACTCTGACGAACTTGCATCTCTGATGTCCAGACGCTTGGGCAAAGCCATCGGACTTGCTGTGATCTTCCACTGTTATATCCTGCACAGGGGCGGTTTGGGTGGGCCTTGAATTTTTCTGATCTTTGCCGGCAAACTCCGAGGAGAGATCCGACATCGATCCTTCCTCTAACGTATCCTTCATGTAGGCGGTCCGTGCAGGTCTTTAATTTTTCCGATCTTTGCCAGCAACTCCGAGGAGAGATCCAACATCGATCCTTCCACGAACATATCATGCCCGTAGGAGGTCTGTGCGGGTCTTGATGCTCCTCCGACTCCCAGGGAACTAGTGCACGAGTCGGTTTCGCCGATGAAGAGGTGGATATCTCCGATGGGAATGATCGAGCACCATGTAGGGTTCGTCTTTGCCGGGATCCAGAACTCGTCGGGAGGGACGATCAAAATGTTACCGGAGAAGATAACGCGGCTGATGGCTATGGTTTAGCCGATTCCCGCGAAGATCTTGGTCCTCGCCCACTGAAGAGCGTGAAGTGCCTCTTGCCCCCACGGTGGGCGCCAACTGTCGTGGTATTGTTGACGAGTACGCCATGGAGGGATCCTCACAGTGTGTGTTTAGAGACGTGGGGGAAGGCGAACGGTTGACGGGTACAAGGTTACACAGCTTACCCAGGTTCAGATCCCACAACGGTGGCGGAATCCTATCCCTGCTATAAATCACTATAAGGGCAATACGCCGAGTTACAGGGATTGGTTAGTTGTGTGAGGTGACTAGGAAGTCTAAGTTATTGTCTTACGTTATGCCCTAAAGGCTCCCATAGGCATGACTTATATAGTCGCCAGGTCCTAGTGTTAGAGAGAAAAGTTCTAGCCGTACAGGTTACAGATTCCTACACTGCTTACAACTAGTCTAGCGTGCCTTGCACTCCAAGGCTTCGGGTAAGTCGATGACTCCTCCGTAGCCTTCCTTTATCCGGCATGGGCCTCCCTTATGGATCCATCTAACTAGGCCGCCCAGCAGGCCATGGGCCATGCTACTAACTGTGGGCCACCCGGGTTATCCGGATAGGAGAGATGCTATGAGCATACCCATATAGCATAACCCCAACATAGGACGAAGATGAATCCCTTCGGCAAGTTCCCCCTCCAGATCCCTTCTAGAGGTGAGGGTTTCTGTGATTTATGCTCGTTCTGTATGTCCTCTATCCCTTCTGATTACACGGGTCGAAACTATTTGAGGAGGTGGTGGCGGTGAAAACTATACGACGGGAAATATACGGCCAGAAAAGTATTCCCGCTGTATAGTTGTTCGTTAAAGCCTTTGCTTGCTGCGATCGCCGCGGGTTTTCTTCTGGTGTTGTTTATATTTCCCAATTTAGCGTTTTACACTGTTTTGGCTCCTTTTCACTTAAGTACAACTGATCCAAGAACTGTGTCCATTGTATTCATCATCTGTCTTGATCCTGGTGAAAATAGACATAAAAGATGCGCGCGAGCGCCGTAAAATACCAAGATCCTACCACTACAGTGAAAAATAATAATATAAAACATGGTGCAAATATGCACTCATCAACTTCCCCAAGCTTAGACTCTTGCTCGTCCCGAGCAAGAATATAGATTAATGGATTTGATCCTCATATTCATGAAGCTAAGTTAATAAAATAAATGAGGCATTTGCAGCATGTGCTTATCATACAAGATGTATAAGACTAAATTCCTGAATAGTACCTTACTTGAACTATCCGAATAATATTAGTAGACTTCCACACCTTAGCATTTAATAGTTCACAAAAGGTTACCTCTCGATATGATGTAAGATTGTGTTGGTTCGACCGAATGAGTTAGCGAGGTACTCCCAAGTGTCTTACGATTAACATATTCATTTGGGATTTAAAATCTGAAATGTTTCTTTGTCTCACCACAAGATAATGGTGTATGCCTATTTTCTCTTTGCACATTTTCTTTTCTTTTTTCTCACACTTTTATCTTTAAGTGTTGTGTAAATAATCTAGCCATGCATTCCACCTCTTGAGAGAATTCAAAGATTAACGATCTCAATTATCAAATTCTAATTCTATATGAAGTATCTTCATGGCTTGAATATTCTACCTCATCTTGTTCTCACTCAAATTTGATAGCACTTTTTAATTCTTATTTGTTCAAGGTTTCATTCTCAACTTTGTTACTAGGATAATTCTTTCTTTGTAAATCAAACCATGAACTCACAACATATCAAATAAATTACCTTTGTATTTCCATTCATACCAAGGGTGTGGAAGACTACTAATACTATCATCAAGTGCAAGTAAAATAATACCCAATCTTGTCCATATATCTAATAAGATCACCACAAAGTCAATAATACTCCGTATATAATGATGAACTCGGAATTTCATAACGGGATTGACTATTCCTAAAGGGAATTCTAATGATGCACAATGTATTTCTAAGTTTGAAGTAATGCAAAAACTAAACTTATAAGATATATTACAAGGTCTTAAAGATGTCCCCTAGCTTGGAATCAAGCTAGGAGGGATCAAATAACTCCTTGTTGGTACCTATTCCTTCTCATGGGTGAGAAGAACATCGCCTTATTCTGTGTTGCAAGCCTTATCTATGCTTGCAAGGCGGCTGCTGAGCTCGGACATGTCGAATTGAAGCTTCAAAATATTCTTCTGGAGGAATTTTTTCTCATTTGTCAACTCAAAAATAATTTTAATCTAGAAACCAACTCTAACATCGATGTCATTGACCTTTTGCTCAAGGTCTTTGCTCATCATCTAGTAGGAGTCAATCCCTTCCCCAATAGTTTCAACACATGCTTTCGAGGCTTTTTCCAATTGATAGATCTTATCATGAATCTCATCTAGCCGCACCTTCTTAGGCTTGAGAGTTGACAGACCAAGATGAGGTTTATAATAAGATATTAAGTTGTGATGATAAGGATTAGGAGGATACTCATCCTTGTTTTTCTTTGCTCTGCTTGCCTCATCATGTCCATCCTCTGCGGGAACATGTCCTCCCAATTTGGGAGAGGCTTGATTTCCTTGATCTCCGGGCTGGATGGCGATGATGCTTCTTTATGTTCTACTTCTTGATCCTCTTCATGGGCTTCTCTTCTTTCTTCCTCCAAACCTTGTTCACATGAAAAGGCTACATGACTTCGCTACACTAATATTGTTAGAAGGAGCTTATATAGGGATGGCGATGATTTTTCGAGGCTGGATGCTTTAGCTCTGTGAAAACTTAATGAAAAATGTTAGATGCAATAACTTTAAAAGGGGAGGTTGAAAACCCTAGCCGTCGATCATAACGAGAAACTATACGGGGGCGACCCGTATACGTCCCGCCATATAGTTGTGAACCAACTTAGATTTTACTTCAACGACGGTACCAACTATATGACCGCAACTATACGGGCAGGAATTTTATTCCCGCTGTATAGTTGGTCGTCAAACTTTCGGTAACCTGGAATAAAAATTCGGAGATGGGTAGATAACTATACGACCACAACTATATGGCCAGAAAAAGGTTTTCCCGTTGTATAGTTGGTCGTTAAACTTACTGTCGGAAAATAGAAGAGAAGATGTAAAAACATCTATACGACCGGAACTATACGACCATAATTTTTATTCCCGCCATATAGTTGGTCCTTAAACTTTCTAGAGTCACCAAAATTTACATGTCTCTTCGAGAATTCTTTATTAATCTGAAATTTAATAAAACAACAGGTTTTGACAGAAAAATGACAGCTTAAATTTTCGGCCAACATTAACATCCATTGAAAGGTATTTTAGCATTACCAAACTTCTTCTGCTTCACTGGAGCTTTAAGTGTTCCTTATTCAACACAAACTTAACTAAAACTTAAGTGAAAGTTTAAAAATTTACTTGTAACATCCCAAATTTCATCAAATTCAAAAACATGTTGTTGCATTCATATCATCATGGCATATTTATCTTGAACAAAAAATTTCAAAACAAAAACCCTAATAGAACCATATTTAAATCCCTTCTTATATTATATATATATGGGGCATGGTTTTATTTTATTTTATGACCTCAAAATGATTTTTGAGTGATTAGATGTGTTTGACACACTTTTGGACACTAGGATCACAACACAAAAGTTTAGTAAAGATTTGGATTTGATATAGCCATTAAAATCCTATTTAGAAAATCAAAACAGAAAAGGAAAAAGACCAAAGGAAAAAATAGAAGCCAACTAGCTATTATGGCCCATGCCCAATACAGCCCACAGCCCACCCGAGAACCTTCCCCTCTCTCCTCGTAGTTTCTCACCTGCGCGCGCACCCCTCCCACAGATAGCCAGGCCCCACTGCCACCTCACCCTTCTTCCCCAAATCCCTCGCGATGACCGCGCCGCTGGACGTTTCCTCCCCTATCATCGCCGATGAATGCACGTCTAAATGTCATTGATTCACTGAGTAATTCCCCTCCCCGCTCTGGCTACGTAATCCCCACCTCCTCGCGACCATTTCCCATCACACAGCCAGCATAGAGTGCCGTCAGGCTCCTCTAATTTCCCCTCGCACCGCCGTAGTACCGATTCGCTCCGACAAGCTATTCTGGTGAGTCCAGTGCGCCCCTCTGCCTCTCGTTCACGCGAGCGTGTTCCCCTTGCTCTTGCACATCTGCTTTCCCTTGGATTGTCCTATTTCGCCCCAAGTCGTCGCCCCCGTCGACGTCTGCAAGCAACTGAGGTGCAGCTCAGCTCCGGCACGTAATTCCGGTAAACCCCGTGCTCCCCTTGACCCCTATTTCACAAGACTGTATTCGCCATGACCTTGCGCATCCTCTAATGCCAGCCGTTTTCCCTCTTGCACCCTAGGTCGCCGTCTTTGTCTCTGACAGTGAGCACCCAATGCCAGGACAAACTCCGACGAGGTGTATCTGTCGTGTCCATGCGCCCCCGTCCCAGCCGCGTCCATGTTGAGCTTCCACGTGTCCTCGCGACCTCGGTAAGTGCCAGCACACCCCTACCCCTCTGGCCTCGCTGGCTTGTTAACACCAGTGGCGTTGCCGTCGCCAGAGCCATGTGCGCCTATGAGTTTTGGTTGGGCAGATCTGGTCCATTGGATCTGGATCTAGCGGTTTAGATTAGATTCAGTAGCAAACAGGTACGATTTGATCTAGACCATGCATCATCACTTAGATCCTACGGCCTGCAAGCGTGATCCGCCCGAACCGGTACGCGCCAATCAGACGCTGCCGCGTGGCTAGATTTTAGATTTAAAATCTAGATTTTCAACTATTAGTTATTTAAACTTGTAAATTCAAAAACTTTTGTTCTGTTTATCCAAAAATTACAAATTTTATATCTATGGATGGAGAAAATTAAGCCATTTGCATCTATTGCCTTGGTTTGGTCATTTGCTATGAAAAATTAGGATTATATGTAGAAGCATTTGTCGACTTATTTTGCTATAAAAATTATTTAGAATATTATTTTAGGGTGGTTTTTGGTTTATTTAGACTTTAGAAAGTATGCCTTATGTTCAGTACTGAAAAGTTTGTTTTGAAAAGTGTGGCAAATCATATCATTGCATTTTTCATGCATTCATTTATATTTTTGTTTGTATATTGATTGTGAATTTTGTTGTATGAATTTATGTGTAGATTTTGTGGAATTTGGAGAGTGTGATTGTGAGGATTGTGTCTATTCCCCTAGCTACCAAGGCAAGTGATACTTCATATTTTGTCCTATTATTTTATCTATGCACGGGTGATATTTTCAGTAGGATTTGCATGGTAAATTTCAAAGTATATGATATGCTATGGTAGATCCTATAGATGATATCTGGTAGGAATTTCCTAAATCAAGAGACATGTTATGATAGTATGCTTAGCCTAGCTATTAGAATTCAAGGGAGAAAATTCATGTTATGATATTATGGCAAGTTTATGCCTTTGTGTTTTTGACTAAGAAAACAACTTGCTAATGAAACACCTAGATGGAATGGGAAGAATGGTTTATGTTGAGTGGTTACACAAGGCCCATTTATATGGTTTACCTTGTGTATCACACTTGTGGATGGCCACCTAGGAAAAAAGGGATTTGAGATGTTTAGTGTTGATAAGCTTCTAGTGCAACCACATGGCATATGGGCTCTGCCTTGATCAACTAGGTTGCAAGAACTCAGCCAGATGGGCAGTTGGTGGTAGGGTTGATAGGATGGAATGCGTCCATGGTGGTCTAAGGGAATGCATATGAAAAGTCTCGTCTCGATGCATGTCGAGTCTTGTGGGGGAAAGTGCACCACCCCTCGAGAGGGTAAAACCTAAGTACTTAGCCACACATTGAAATGATCAAGGATCCCCTCATCCCAATTTCTCTTAGTTAAAAATGGTGGGTGAACAAGGGTAGTGGTTCACCAATTTCTATTGGTGGTACCTTAGAGTTTTTGTAAAGAAAAACTTAGTGTTTTCAACTAGTAGGACAAAACTATTTTCTGCAAAGCTAGCCTGAAACCACACTTAGCCAAATTCATATGGATGATAACTTCTACTATATAAACAATGTTATCACTTGCCAATAGAATTCCAAATGTATTGACCCCTTGTGGCTGTAACTTATTATGTTGCAGGTTATTCTGATGGTGAGTAGGGTTATGAGTCTACACTCAACATGTTTGCCTATGGCACATGAAGATGAAGACTTTAGTTATTTTGTTATGTGTTGAGAACTCTTTGTATTAGCCTTGGTCTAATGAGTTGTAAGAAATATTTTATCTCTGGAATTACGACGTAATAAAGACCTTTCTATCTATGTACTTCATCTTAAACTATGGATGCTAGCATTTCGATCCAGGTACTAGCATTGCAATCACACGGGCCTTTACCTTAAAGGGTGAGGTCTTACAGATGGTATCAGAGCACTGTGTTGCCTGTAGGTTTATGACCCTAAGATGGATTATACTAAGGAAACCACTAGGAAAATGCAAACTCCTTTGTAAAATTTCCACACTTGTCTATTTTCATCTCGTAAAACTTCTCCTAATCTTCTTTCTCATCTCTATTTGTAGATGGCCGCCGTCAACGAAGACGTTAAGAAGGGACCACTCATGACCATGACCTTACAATGTGAGACGGAGTTTCCCAAGGCACTAAAAAACCTCATGGTTAGCTTGTGGATACATGGTGAAGCCGTGTACAAGGGATTCCTAGTGATGGATGAATGAGAAGAATATTGGTGGGTACAACTCCACTTGTACAAAAACAAGGAGGACAACCACAAAGAGTCGGGATTCTGCATGGTCACCAACTCTTAAATGCACATATCATTCTTTGACTCTGCAAGGAATGCACCATGGAATGCCATCAAGGATCTTGGTGAAAGACTCAAGTGTAGAATGCTCAACACTCAAAATGACCTTAGAGAGGAGAAGAAGCATACTCAAGACTTAGAGGCTACCATAAAACGTCTAAGGGAAGATATCATAGACTTAGCATGGGAGTCTTGTGATCAAGACAAATAGATTGCCTCCAAGCATGCCCAGATAGCTTCCTTGACTATTGAGTGAGAGTTGTGACGTACTCCAACAAATGGACCACCACACTTGTCGTTTTCTCGCATTAATAATTTTGATCATACCAACCTATGTGGTATGGCAAAAAAAATTCTAAGTTATGTTTGAACCTTGGTGCTTGTGATAGAATATTGTATGCCATGACTTGTGTGTTTTATTGATGAATGTATGCTTTTGGATTTTGTTTCACTACTTTATGTTTTTCTCTTTACTTGTGTTGTTTATAATTTTCTCTATCCTATGCAATAGATGTCTAGCTTTATTTTCAGCACCGCCGAGGAGTTCAAGGGAACTCGTTTTGGATCCTGTATCGTGGAGCTCGTCAGTGTGCTCAATCTTCCCCTCCCTAGCATTAAGGGACTTCAACTTAGGAAGTTCGAGAGGAAGGACCTATGGGGATTTCGAGTCTCACGTCAGTCAGAGCCTCCCACCGAGGACATCGCCTTCAAGATACTCCATGACGACAAGGAGAAGGGACTCGATGTTGCCATGCAGGAGCTACTAGGACGTCTATATGGATGTTACTCCACCGATCTCAGGGGCCTCTACTTCCACCCATTTGGGAGAGGTGATGAGGAGGGAGAGTCTATAGTGTATGTCGAGGCAACTAGGGAGACTATTGAGCCAGTGTGCCTCTATCTTCAGGACCTAGAGAGCCTTCTTAGGCAGCTCGATACTGATAGGACCAACGTCATGCTTAGCAATGACAAGCTACACATCCAGTTGTGGGAGAAGGACAAGGCCTTCGAGGAGAAGGAGGAGAGCATCAAGTAGATGGAGTCTAGGTTTGAGAAGAAAGACAAGAGGTTCAAGAACCAAGAAAAGAGAGTGCAGGATAGGAACAAGAAGATCAATGAGATGAAGGCCGAGATGGAGCTCAAGGATCTTTAGCTAGAGACACAGCAGGAGGTGATTGAGAGGTTGTGTTCGCAGAAGAGAGAGCTTTAGGCGAAGGTCAATGCTTTGACCACCAGTGTGGAGGAGTACAAGGAAGGAATCGATGTGCCAGGACTTTCTCTAGTGGAGGTGGAAGTCGATATGGAGGAGTAGTGTTGACTACTTGGCTATCTATCTATTTATCATCTTTTATTTCATCGAGTCGCATTGATCATCCAACATGTGGATGACTATGCTAGTGTGTTTACTTTGCAAACTTGTTGTTCGTTTTGAATCCTAAAGTTTATAATGTGCTTGCTTATTTGTGATTGTAGCTATGTGTTGTGATGTGCATGTTAGTATCTATGGGTTATATCTCATTACTTATCCTTATTGAAACCACAGATGCCTCCCCGTCATGCCAATCCCAACAATAACAACAATGGCAATGAGATGCAGCAGCTGATGACAACCCAGACTCAGTTGATGCAAATAATGACTTAGTTTATGGCCAATTAGAATCAGAACCAAAACAACAACAACAACAACAACAACAACAACAACAACAACAACAACAACAACAACAACAACAACAACAACAACAACAACAACAACAACAACAACAACAACAACAACAACAACAACAACAACACCAGCAGCAACAACAACAGCAGCAGCAACAACAGCAACACCAACAACAGCAACAGCAACAACAAAAACAACAACAACAACAACAACAACAACAACAACAACCAAAACAACCTACTAGCTTTTGATATGCTCACAAGGTTTCTAAGGTTGAGGCCTGCAAAGTTTTCTGGAACCACTGATCCTATGGTATCCCATGACTGGTTATGTTGTGTGAACAAGGAATTGGTCACAGTTGGTTGCACTGATGAGGAGAAGGTCAGATTTGCAGCACACCTGCTAGAAGGACCAGCAACTACTTGGTGGGACGAGTTCCAAATCACTACTCCTATTGAAGAAGTGACATGGGCAATGTCTGAGGATGGATTCTGCACTATTCATATCTCTTTAGGAGTGATGAGTTTTAAGAAGAAGGAATTTCACAACCTTAAGCAACGCCACCGTAGTGTTGCGGAATATATTGAGGAGTTCAACAATCTGGCACGCTATGCACCAGATGATGTTGACACTGATGCAAAAAGGAAGGAGAAGTTCCTTGAAGGGATGAATGATGATATGTGCATGCAACTATCTGTTGCATATGTTCCAACTTATCAATCTCTATGTGACAAAGCTACCATCTTGGAAAGCAATATGAAGCAAGTGGAGAACAGGAAGAGGAAGCACCATATTGATAAGCATAGTTCAGGATCTTCACACAAGCGTTCCTATGGTGAAGGAGGTGGAAGTTCTGGATCCCACAAGCATGGGAATCATAACAACCATCGCAACAACATCTACACCATGATAATATGAATCATCGTGGTCATGACAATGGTGGACATAGGAACCACAAGAGTGGGTACAAGAGTCACCATAGTGGAAATGGAAATGGAAGTCAGACATCAAAGAAAGACATCAGTCAGGTTGAATGCCTCAAGTGCAAGAAAACTGGGCATTATGCAAATTAATGCCCAGAAAAGAAGACTGATGGAGCCAACAAGCCAAACCCTTTTTAGAAGGGTCATGTGAACCACATCAATGTGGAGGAAATCCATGAGGAGTCTGATGCTGTGGCTGGTAAGTTCAAGATTAATTCCTTTACAACACTTGTCATTTTTTATACCGGCGCATCGCATTCATTCATATCAAGAGCATTGGTAGACAAAAATAGACACCCAACTGAAACAATTGGATGTCCTATTGAAGTAAGCTCCCCAGGTGGAGAGATGATAGTAAATTTTGGATGTCATGATCTAGTAATAGAGTTTGGAAAATATGAGTTTCCAATTAGTCTAATAATCCTAGAATCCCAAGGATTGTAAGTAATATTGGGCATGGATTGGATGGCTAAGTATGAGGGAGTAATATATTGTGCCAATCATACTGTTACACTCATAACCCCGGATAAGAAACGGATTAGGTTCAAGTCTAACTTTGAACCCAAAGGGAGTAAGCTAAATTCTCTTAAGGGGGTTAGCATAGACAGTGTACCAGTAGTGAAAGAGTATCCGGATGTGTTTCCGGAGGAATTACCAGGAATGCCACGAGATAGAGATGTGGAGTTTTTGATTGACTTACTGCCAGGATCTGGACCAATAGCAAAGAGACCCTACAAGATGTCAGTTGATGAGTTGAAAGAGCTCAAGAAACAGCTTGGGGAATAGTTGCAGAAAGGATTTATCCAACCAAGTTCTGCGTCATGGGGTGCACCAGTTATGTTTGTTGAGAAGAAAAATAGAAGTCAGAGGCTATGCATAGATTATCTATCACTCAACAAAATGACCATAAAGAACAAGTATACCTTACCTAGAATCAATGATCTATTTGATCATCTAGAAGGATCCCGTGTGTTCTCAAAAATTGATCTTCGATCAGGCTACTTTCAGCTAAAGATTAGAGAACAAGACATACCTAAGACTACTTTTAGCACTAGGTATGGATTGTATGAGTATACGTTGATGCCATTTGGACTAACAAATGCACCAGCTTATTTCATGAACATGATGAACAAGGTGTTCATGGAATTTCTAGACAAGTTTGTTGTGGTATTCATCGATGACATATTGATTTATTCCAAGAGCAATGAAGAGCATGAAGAACATTTGCGTTTTATTCTTGAGAAACTCAGGGAGCACAAGTTGTATGCTAAGTTCAGTAAGTGCAAGTTCTGGTTGAATGAAGTTGGATTTATTGGGCATATTGTGTCTGGAGATGGTATAGCTCTCGATCCACAAAGGTGTCAGCTGTAACTGAGTGGGAATCTCCCAAGTCGGTTAAAGAAGTCCATAGTTTCCTAGGCTTGGCCGGGTACTATAGAAGGTCCATCGATAATTTCTCGAAAGTGGCTAAGCCAATGACGGAATTACTTAAGAAAGAGAAGAAGTTTGATTGGACTGAAGGATGTGAAATCAGTTTTCAAGAGTTGAAGAAAAGATTGGTGTCAGCGCCAGTTGTATGTCTGCGAGATCTAGAGAAAGACTTTTAGGTCTATTGTGATGCATATCACCAATGATTGGGTGGAGTATTGATGCAAGATGGAAAGGTTGTGGCTGATGCCTCAAGACAACTCAATACCCATGAAGTAAACTATCCTACACATTACTTAGAGTTGGCCTCTGTTGTCCATGCACTCAAAACATGGAGACACTACCTTTTGGGGAAGTGTTGTGAAGTGTTCACAGATCACAAGTGTTGTGAAGTGTCGTAGCGCATGCATTAAGCCGCAAAGTTTATGTGAATAGCCTCACCAAAGGAGAGTTGCCAGATGATTTGTGTGCCCAATTTAAAGAGCTAAGATTGGAGATAGTGCCTGAAGGATATATCATGTCATTGGAAGTTCAACCAACACTGTTGGATTGGATCAAAGAAGCCCAAAAGTTGGACAAGGAAATAGAGGAGATTAAGAGTAAAATTAGTAAAGGAAAGGAGAAAGGATTCCATGAAGATGAACAAGGGACTTTATGGTATGGAAAGCGTATCTGCATTCCACAAGATCCGGAACTTCGGAAATTGATTATATAAGAAGCACACAATTCACTATATTCTATTCATCCGGATAACACCAAAATGTACATGGATGTGAAGGAAATATTTTAGTGGAAAAATCTCAAGAAGGATGTCGCGGAACATATTTCCTTGTGTGATGTGTGTAGTCGAGTGAAGACGGAACATCAGAAACCGACGGGGATTCAAAATATCAAGTATTCGGTTCAACCGAATGAGTTAGTGAGGTAGTCCCAAGTGTTTTTAGGATTAACATATTCACTTGGGATTCAAAATCTCAAATGTCTCTTTGTCTTACTACAATATAGTGGTATATGCCTATTTTCTCTTTGCACATTCGCTCTTTTTCTTCATCTTTCTTTTTCTATATATATTTGTTCTCACACTTTTGTTTAAGTGTTGTGCAAAGGATCTAGCCATATATTTACTTCATGTAGTGTAACGCCCCCGAATCGGGTCTATGCAGATTTCAGCTTTTCCCGCCAAAATCCGCATAGAAGCGATTCAAAGACGCCCACCAGACACTTTCGTGTGGGTGGGATATGAATACAAGTAGTTACATCACAGTAGTTTACAACAGAGTCCACAAGAACTATATATATACAACAATGACTCAACGAGTCAAGAATACAAATGATACAAATCATAAATAAAGCCAAAAAGTATCCGAGTACGGACAAGATCCAAATGGGACTAAGTGTCCTGAAGAATAACCAAGCGGTGTCCATAACCCTGCCTAGGCCAAGCCCGAAGGGTAACCTTGCTAACGTCGTCAATCACATACCTGTCAAGCCAAAAGGGTGCCGACAAAGGGCAAAGGAAAACAGAAAGAGAGCGGTCAGTACTGAGTCCAGTACACGGCGAGACTAGAATTCGGCGGTCCTCGCCTACATAGGTATGGTGGGCTCAGCGATAGCAAAGCTTGCACTATCTAACTTATAGAGACACGCTACAACTTCGGCTATTAGAGTGAGATAAGAGAGCGCTATGCGGTAACTACATATAACACTAAACATAACCCATACGAAGATTTCCCCCTCGAAGACCAGTCGAGGAAGTCCCCTTGCGGAACACACACGGTGGCAATTTTAGTCAAGTGGGTGTTTAGTTGATAAAGCTAGAGTCATATTGTTAAAGACAAAACATTAGTGGCGTTGTCTATGATCATGACACTGTACTCCTGAGGCTCCCATAACCGTGGACACACGGCTTCTCGAAAAGATTTACCCTGCAGGGGTGCACTACTGTACCCAAACGCATGCTCAACCCTTCAGGCAACCTATTACGCGTGCCATCCGAATCTCACAACAAGAACTGTCCCTTAACTATGCGCATATACAGAGGCATCACCTACTGTGGGGAACCAACCAAGAGGTACAACGATTCTCAAGGAAGGCACGGCGTTTGCGCCTACTGGTGGATCGGGTCCTGCGGGGTAACCTGCACACACCGTGGGTGCCGCCACCGTGTACCGCGATTTATGTATGCAAGCCATGGGAGTCCACCAAAACATCAAGTCCGAAGACATATCAACTCACCCATGTCCGAAGACATATTATGCGTATGCACCAAATGGAAAACCAATTTTGTAACCCTCTGGATATACAAATAGCGCCTGTAGTTGAGGGGGATCCCAGAGGCCCCACGTTTGGTTAGCGCGATCAACTCAGAACTGGTATCATAGAACGAACGGGTCCTAGGTCGGCTCAAGCAGTTATCAAAGGTGGTCCCTGCCGGGGCCTTATCATTAGATGAAACCATAACCATAACCAACATCAGATTAATTATCTTATCACCAAACATATCCAGGTATCATGTTCCACCTGTATGAGAGCGATACTAAGCATTCCTACGACTCGCAAGGACAAAGCTAGATAATCAAACAAGGCAATGGGATAACCATGGCCATATAGTGGAGCAGGTAAATAAAGGAAGGGTACTATAGCATCGACAATAAGGTTAGCAATAGATCAAAGGAAGGAAGTAAAGACTATAAATGCAAAATAGGTAGAAGGGGGAGAATGCTCGCCTGTGAGACAAAGTCAGGTAGCCGAAGGCTTGTCGTATCTCACATCGACTCATCATCCTATCCGGTGAAGAAGCGAACACTAGAAGGAACAACCGATGCAATATTTAATAATAGGCGGAAGATCCGGCATGTTTATAATATGATGCATGGCATGGCAATATGTGGCCCCACTTAGCAATATTAAGCGGAATCGGGATCCCGGCATTTATTATTAGGTTCAACTTATTTAACTACCCGGCATATTAAATGTTGAGTTAACAAGGCATAACATGGCATCGGTTCCCTACACAATATTAAATGAAACCGGGATAAGACAAATAGCACTCCCATATATTTCATATTTATTTAGTAGATGAATTACCATTTAACCCCCGAACATCAACAAATGTATGCAAACATGAATGATTTAATATGCAACGGGTTAAATACGACATTTATAAAGTATGGGCTCGGTTAGAGATCATGCATGGGTCGAAGATCTTGGGTTCCGAGGGTCTCGGGGTTCGACGAGGTCCGGTCTTCCGATTCAGGCTTCGGGATCGGCACCTAGGACGTCAGATCCATGACGAAGGTCTAGGATCCCGGCGTCACCGGGTCCAGGAGGAGGGCTTCTCGACATCTGATCCAAGAAGGAGAACTGGTCGCTCTGAGGAGAACTCGGGCGTCCGGCTTCAGTTCCAAGCGGCGCTCTTGGATTGGGCTCTGAGGTATTCATGGCAGCGAGTAACATAGAGGATGCCGACACCAACAAGGCATCGGTTCCCTAGTCTAAGTCACACCAGCGAGGTCCTTGACCGATTCTAATCCTGGTTCACGCAGAGATCTTGAACAGAAAATGCCAGCACCACACCAACACCTGAGGAGTACCACGACATCACTGTAACCATGTTCTAAAAACGATGAAACCAAAGATCGATGCAGGGTACCACTTGAACATACACTCTCCACATACATCAAACAGCCATGGGCACCGACGTGCTGCCGGAGGCTGCACGTCAAGGTGGCGACAGGCCGGGGCCACTGCCGGGGTCCAGGCGGCGCGGCGAGCTTGGGGTAGACAGGGAGGCGGCGTCGCTGGGAGGCGGGGTGGCGGCCTGCAGATGAAACCAGGGGAGCGGCGTGGCAGCGCTCACGCGGGGTAGAGGGAAGGAGGCGCGGCCGCAGGACGAGGAAGGGGAAAGCTCGGGGAGGACGTGGGGAAGAAGGGCCCCGACGGCGATGCGCGGGCGCTGCGCCGGTGAGGCAGAGGCCGGCAAAAGGGGAGGTGCTCTGGGACGGGCTCGAACGGCGGCCGCGGGGAGGCGGGGTCGCTGGCGGCGCTGCTGCCTGGGAAGCAGAGGCGAGCGGCGGCGGGGCGGCTGTGGAGGAAGGAGGACGGGGAGAGAGAGGTTGGGGACGCATGGAATCCCGTGTCGAGGCCGCGTGTGTCGCGTGCGTGACCTACTGGTCGCGTGCGTGTGTGGCGTTGCGTGGCATGGCAAGTGTGGGTCGCGTGCGTTGTGTGTTCAGGTGTGGGTCGTGTGTTGGTGCGGTGTGTGGTGTAGCGTGTTGGGTATGGGGTGTTGGGTACGTGCGAGAATGCGGCGTGTGTTGTGAGTTGCAACGTGACAGGCGGACGTAGCATGTTGAACCAGCGGGTATGTGAGTGCATTTAAAAGAAAAGAGGTGGAATTTGGTTTAGATATGGGGCTAGGGTTTGGGAGGAAAAAGAGGAGAATGGATTATTTATCTAGTCCAAAGTAGACTAGATGAAGCTAGTTTTGGACTAAAACTTTAGACGGACTTTAGCCTAATTTTATTTAAAAAACAAGAAAAAGCTTTTGCCGAGAGAAATATTATTTATTTTAATTTTAAAATAAGAACAAGAGACGGGTTTAATAAAACCACATGGATATTTGGTAAAACAAAATATGGTTTGATAAAATAATTTTACGGGTAAAATATGCATGATGATGTCATGATGATGCAAAAATAAAATAACACAATATTTTATTTTGGAATATTTTCCGGGGCATTACAACTCGAAACCACTAACAAGGGATCTCGTCCCGAGATCCAAGCAGAGACACCGGGGGGAAGGGGATTGATGATCGGATCTTCTTGCATCAGATCGATGGTCGCGACACCACTAACAAAGATTCTTGTCCCGTCTTGAAATCGTCAACACCACCAACAAGGGTTGGTTGCTCATACTTCGAAAGAACAATCCGAAGAGGCAAAGGCGGAAGTAGAGGTATCAAAGATAAGGCCACATTTAACTTCCATGGAAGGAGTAAAATTGCATGGTTCCACCACTCCGTGTACAAGGGGAATGATAAGAGTAGTGGTATGGTAGCTACTCCATCCTGCACCCAAAGCATTACTCTGTACATGAATAGAAGGATCATGCAACCAACTCTCAGAATTTAGACTTAAGATCTTGACATTTGGTATTAACAAAAGATTTAGGTAGGTGATGTCGTCGCAGAAGTTGCAGGACACCGGGAAACATTTGAAAAGGGATCAAGTAGAATGAAATCCAGATGTAGATCCCTCGTTACGAATGATGGAAATCAGAACCCTAAAGGTATGACAGAAAACCCAACCACGAGAATCCTAGACTTGAAGAAGGTAAGAGATCAGATCATAACACACAAAGATAAGAGGGAAAAGAATGGAGGTAAGGAGTAAAATCAGAGCTAATTAGATCTATCCAACGCATTTGTAGCAAAATAGTTTTGATACTAGACATCGACCGTTGGCAAGGTTAACCTATAGGCTGGACCAGTGGGGTATCGTAAACCTTTGCTCTGATACCACTTGTAACGCCCCCGAATCGGGTCTATGCATATTTCAGCTTTTCCCGCCAAAATCCGCATAGAAGCGACTCAAAGACGCCCACCAGACACTTTCTTGTGGGTGGGATATGAATACAAGTAGTTACATCACAGTAGTTTACAACAGAGTCCACAAGAACTATATATATACAACAATGACTCAACGAGTCAAGAATAGAAATGATACAAATCATAAATAAATCCAAAAATTATCCAAGTACGGACAAGATCCAAATGGGACTAAGAGTCCTGAAGAATAACCAAGCGGTGTCCATAACCCTGCCCAGGCCAAGCCGGAAGGGTAACCTTGCTCACGTCGTCAATCACATACCTGTCAAGACAAAAGGGTGCCGACAAAGGGCAAAGGAAAACAGAAAGAGAGCGGTCAGTACTGAGGCCAGTACACGGTGAGACTAGAATTCGGCGGTCCTCGCCTACATAGGTATGGTGGGCTCAGCGGCAGCAAAGCTTGCACTATCTAACTTATAGAGACACGCTACAACTTCGGCTATTAGAGCGAGTTAAGAGAGCGCTATGCGGTAACTACATATAACACCAAACATAACCCATCCGAAGATTTCCCCCTCGAAGACCAGTCGAGGAAGTCCCCATGTGGAACGCACACAGTGGCAATTTTAGTTAAGCGGGTGTTTAGTTGATAAGGCTAGTTACTAGTCATATTGTTAAAGACGAAACATTAGTGGCGTTGTCTATGATCATGACATTGTACTCCTGAGGCGCCCATAACGAGACACACTTCTCGAAAGATTTACCTGCAGGGTGCACTCACATGCCAAACGCATGCTCAACCCTTCAGGCAACCTATTACGCGTGACATCCGAATCTCACAACAAGAATTGTCCCTTAACTACGCGCATATCCAGAGGCATCACCTACTGTGGGGAACCAACCAAGAGGTACGATGATTCTCAAGGAAGGCACAGCGTTTGCGCCTACTGGTGGATCGGGCCCTGCGGGGTAACCTACACACACCGTGGGTGCCACCACCGGGTACCGCGATTTATGTATGCAAGCCATGGCAGTCCACCAAAACATCAAGTCCGAAGACATATCAACTCACCCATGTCCGAGGACATATTATGCGTATGCACCAAATGGAAAACCAATTTTGTAACCCTCTGGATATACGAATAGCGTCGGTAGTTGAGGGGGGATCCCAGAGGCCCCACGTTTGGTTAGCGCGATCAACTCAGAACTAGTATCGTAGAACGAACGGATCCTAGGTCGGCTCAAGCAGTTCCCAAAGGTGGTCGCTGCCGGGGCCTTATCATTAGATGAAACCATAACCATAACCAACATCAGATTAATTATCTTATCACCAAACATATCCGGGTATCATGTTCCACCTGTATGAGAGCGATACTAAGCATGCCTACGACTCGCAAGGACAAAGCTAGCTAATCAAACAAGGTAATGGGATAACCAAGGCCATATAGTGGAGCAGGTAAATAAAGGAAGGGTACTATAGCATCGACAATAAGGTTAGCAATAGATCAAAGGAAGGAAGTAAAGACTATAAATGCAAAATAGGTAGAAGGGGGAGAATGCTCGCCTGTGAGAAAAAGCCGGGTAGCCGAAGGCTTGTCGTATCTCACATCGACTCATCGTCCTATCCGGTGAAGAAGCGAACACTAGAAGGAACAACCGATGCAATATTTAATACTAGGCGGAAGATCCAGTATGTTTATGATATGATGCATGGCATGGCAATATGTGGCCCCACTTAGCAATATTAAGCGGAATCAGGATCCCGGCATTTATTATTAGGTTCAACTTATTTAACTACCCCGCATATTAAATGTTGAGTTAACAAGGCATAACATGACATCGGTTCCCTACACAATATTAAATGAAACCGGGATAAGACAAATAGCACTCCCATATATTTCATATTTATTTAGTAGATGAATTACCATTTAACCCCCAAACATCAACATATGTATGCAAACATGAATGATTTAATATGCAACGGGTTAAATACGACATTTATAAAGTATGGGCTCGGTTAGAGATCACACATGGGTCGAAGATCTTGGGTTCCGAGGGTCTCGGGGTTCGACGAGGTCCGGTCGTCGGATTCGGGCTTCAGGATCGGCACCTAGGACGTCAGATCCATGACGAAGGTCTAGGATCCCGGCGTCACCGGGTCCAGGAGGAGGGATTCTCGACATCTGATCCGAGAAGGAGAACTGGTCGCTCTGAGGAGAACTCGGGCGTCCGGCTTCAGTTGCCAGCGGCGATCTTGGATTGGGCTCTGAGGTATTCGTGGCAGCGAGTAACATAGAGGATGCCGACACCAACAAGGCATTGGTTCCCTAGTCTAAGTCGCACCAGCGAGGTCCTTGAACGATTCTAATCCTGGTTCACGCAGAGATCTTGAACAGAAAACGCCAGCAGCACACCAACACCTGAGGAGTACCACGACATCACTGTAACCATGTTCTGAAAACGATGAAACCAAATATCGAAGCAGGGTACCACCTGAACATACACTCTCCACATACATCAAACAGCCATGGGCACCGACGTGCTGCCGGATGCTGCACGACAAGGTGGCGACAGGCCGGGGCGACTGCCGGGGTCCAGGTGGCGCGGCGAGCTTGGGGTCAACGGGGAGGCGGCGTTGCTGGGAGGCGGGGTGGCGGCCTGCAGACGAAACCAGTGGAGCGGCGTGGCAGCGGTCACGCGGGGTAGAGGGAAGGAGGCGCAGCCGCAGGACGAGGAAGAGGCAAGCTCGGGAAGGACGTGGGGAAGAAGGGCACCGACGGCGATGCGCGTGCACTGCGCCGGTGAGGCAGAGGCAGCAAATTGGGAGGTGCTCTGGGACGGGCTCGAACGGCGGCTGCGGGGAGGTGGGGTAGCTGGCGGTTCTGCTGCCTGGGAAGCAGGGGGAGCGGCGGCGGGGAGGCTGTGGAGGAAGGAGGACGGGAAGAGAGAGGTTGGGGACGCAGGGAATCCCGTGTCGAGGCCGCGTGTGTCGCGTGCGTGACCTACTGGTCGCGTGCGTGTGTGTCGTTGCCTGGCATGGCAAGTGTGGGTCGCGTGCGTTGTGTGTTCAGGTGTGGGTCGTGTGTTGGTGCGGTGTGTGGTGTAGCATGTTGGGTCTGGGGTGTTGGGTGCGTGCGCGAATGCGGCGTGTGTTGTGAGTTGCAACGTGATAGGCGGACGTAGCGTGTTGAACCAGCGGGTGGCGGTGGCAGACGAAAAGAAAAGAGGTGGAATTTGGTTTAGATATGGGGCTAGGGTTTGGGAGGCAAAAGAGGAGAATGGATTATTTATCTACTCCAAAGTAGACTAGATGAGGCTAGTTTTGGACTAAAACTTTAGTCGGACTTTAGCCTAATTTTATTTATAAAACAAGAAAAAGCTTTTGCCGCGAGAAATATTATTTATTTTAATTTTAAAATAAGAACAAGAGACGGGTTTAATAAAACCACATGGATATTTGGTAAGACAAAATATGGTTTAATAAAATAATTTTACGGGTAAAATATGCATGATGATGTCATGATGATGCGAAAAATAAAATAACACAATATTTTATTTTGGAATATTTTCCGGGGCATTACATGTAGGAATTTCAAAGTTTAACGATCTCAATTATCAAATTCCAAATATATATGAAGCATATTTATAACTTGAGTACTCTACCTCAACTTGTTCTCACTCTATTTGATAGCACATATAATTTCTCCTTTGTTCAAGGTTTTTCTTTTTCAATTTAATTAATTAGATAATCTCTCCTTTTTGTAAATCAAACCATTGACCTAAAATATGTTGATCAAATTATCTTTACATGTTTCGTTAGTACCAATGGTGTGGAAGACTCCTATTGCTATCATCAAGTGCAAGTAAAATCATACTCAAGGCATTCCTATATCTAGTAAGACAAACTCAAACTCAATAATGGTCCATATATTATAATAAACTCAGAATTTCATAAGAAGGATCAACTATTCTTGAAGGGAATATAATGATGCAAACTTTATTTATGAGGTCAAACTAATGCAAAACTAGAATAGAAATAAAAACTTGTAAGATAGATTACAAGGTCTTAAAGATCTCCCTAAGCTTGGAATCAAGCCAGGCAGGATCAAATAATCCCTCGCGAATATTGGATACCATGTTTATTCGAAGGTCACTGTGGTGCCATGGAGTGTAGAACCACGGTGCGTAGCTTCCTATTGGTATCCAAGGCGGTGATGCGGCTGTAGCACCTACACAAATCATATTGCAAAGTATCCATCCTATCAACGAGCTTGGTCACCATCGGGAGAAGATCACCATTCTCCTCTATATCCTTGAGGCAGTGACGTACTTCCACGCGATGGAGTAGCTCCTTCTTATGTTATACTTCCAGTGCCGCACGCGAACCTTTGTCCTGGGGACAACTTCCTCTTCCTCATCTATTATTGATGGATCAGGGAAGTAGAAGCTGCTCTTCCACTCCTCTTGGGGCTTCACCCTCATACGAGCGCCAGTGGTAGGCCTCAAGCAGGGCAACACTAGTCCCTTGCTAGAACCTGCACCAATGTTAGGTACTTCCTTACGCTTATGCAGCTTTGGATCTATAGTGACGAACTTGACCGTCTCCACACGTCCTTTTCCGTGCGGCTTGCGGCCTCTCTCTCTTCTTGAGTTCTTTTCATCACTTCCCAGTTGACCTCCTGGGGGGTCATAGATGTCGCGGCAGATGTAAACGTCGCCCATCCTTCACTGGAGTTGCTGTTGTAGAAGCTTGGCTCGACGTACTCTTTGTACCCTAGGCTAAATCTCTCCACCTCCTCATCGCAGTCCTCCATCGACAGGGTGCTAGAAAGGTCCCTAGGGGCAATGAGCCCCATTGGTTTTCCATGGCCTAGGACGGGATAGCGCAAAGATGGATTTGTTCCTGGTGATTTGTGATTAGAGAGAGGCACAAGGGAAGTATATAAGAGGGGTCAGAGGTCGATAAAAATCGCGAGAAACACCAAATTGTCGTCCAAGAAAACAATCCAAACCGACTAGAAAACAAAATCGCGGATTTGGAGTAGTACTGCGCCGTAACGACCAACTATACGGTCGCGGCTCGTATAGTTTCGGCCGTATAGATGGTTCCAGGCAGATATTTCCAAATATCTCGAGCCTAGGTCAGTTAGATGACCGACTAGGAACCGACAAAGATGTTTTATTATCGATAACAAAAGCGGATCAAGGATACTGAAGCTTTGATGACCAACTATACAGCGGGAGAATTTTCTCCGGCCGTATAGATACGGTACCTCGAAAATTCTTTTGTAAAGGGATACAGAACGTTTAACGACCAACCATACGGCGAGAGAATTTTCTCCAGACATATATTTGCACCCTTATAGTTGTAGGGATTCGTAGCATGGAAAACAAAAAATTTCTACCGCATACAAACAAACAAGCCAAGATCTATCTACTAGATTGTAGCAACGAGTCGATGGAATAACTCACCCTCGAAGATTCCAAAGTGTTTAACGAGAGCGGATTCTCGTGGGTGATGTAGTCGCATTCTTCCGATCTCAAGATCGCGAGCGATCCTTCCCAAGGCTGCGTTCGGCGCTTCCAATCGGTCACACGTTCGGTACTCGACGAAGACCTTCCTCTCCCTTGTTCCAGCATGCAGCGGAGGTTGTAGCACTCTCCTCGCGATTTCGGCAGCACAACGGCGTGGTACCGGAAGTAGAGGGGAGATCTCGCAGGGCTTCGCCTTAAGCCGGAGCGAGTATGGTGGACTATGAGAGAGAGCCTCGCCGATCTAGGGTTTAGACACACCAAGGAGGGGGCAAGGCCGGCGGCTAGGGTTTGCCCTAGGAGGCGGCGGCGAGTTTCCCTAGGCGGCGGCTATGGTGGGCGGCGGCGGCTAGGGTTAGGGTTTAGAGGGCGTGGTGCTGTTTCCTTGGAGGGGCAGCCCTGCCCCTCCTTATATAGGTGGAGGGGGCGTGCCAAGGGAGGGGAGTCCCTCCCCAACTCGGTTTCCCAAGTGGGCCGGCGGTGGAGGGAACTCCTCCCCAAATAGGTTTCCTACTTCCCCTCCACCTCACAAAATAGCCATTTGACTTTTCAAATTGGCGTTTGACTTTTCAAACTAGGATTTGATTAAACCCTTTATTTTGTTCAGCGATGACACCTAGTACATGATGCAATCATTCCAACTTGATATGACACATTCATGTACCCTTCCCCTCCGGAGTGCCAGACATTCCGGAACCTTCTAGAACATTCCTGATGAAAACACCGGAACCATTCTCCAACACCGAAACAGGACTTTCCTTATATGAATCTTATTCTCCGGACCATTCCGGATCTCCTCGTGATATCCCGGATCCCATCCGAGACTCCGAATAACATTCGGTCTCTTACTCATCATTCCATAACTACTCAAACAACGTCGAATCCTTAAGTGTGCCTCCCTACGGTTCGTGAATTATGCGGACATGATCGAGACACTTCTCCGAACAATAACCAATAGAGGAATCTGGAAATTCATATGGCTCCCACATATTTCTACGATTACTTTGCAATCGAATGAACCACTTACATACGATACCAATTTCCCTTTGTCTCACGAATAGTTTACTTATCCGAGGTTATGATCGTCGGTATCTCTGCATACCTAGTTCCACCTCGTTACTGATAAGTACTCTTTTCTCGTTCCCGTGATATGTAATCCCTTGTGAGATAGTCACATGCTTGCAAGCTAATTGGATGACATTCCACAGAGAGGGCCCATAGTCTATCTATCCGTCATATGGATGGACAAATCCCACTCTTGATCCATGTGTCTCAACCAACACTTTCCGAACACTCAATGCCACCTTTATAGCCACCCAGTTACGGTGTGGTGTTTGATGTCATCAAAGCATCCTTCCGGTGAAGGTGATATGCATGATCTCATGGTCGAAGGAATTAGGTTACTATGTATCAGAAAGCATATAGCAATTGAACTATTAAAATGACTTGATCTTAATGCTACGCTTATCTATAGGAGTATGTCCACCATATCATTCTCCTAATGATATGATATTGTTGTTAATAACATCTCAATGTTCATGATAGGGAAACCACAATAATTTATTAACCAACAAGCTAGTATTATAAAGAGGCTTTACTAGGGACTCTGTTTTAGTTTACAAATCACACAAGTATTAATGTTTCCTTGTTAATACTATTATAGCATGAATGTAAACATTTATCATAAACAAAAAGATATAATGTAACATCCCTAAAATCACGATTTCAAAGATTGCATATCATTCATGCATGCATATATTTTTGAGATCATTTTTCAACTCATTTCAAGAAAACAGAAGCACTTAGTGCTATTATTTTATGTGAGCAAACATAAATCAAATGCTACTCTCAATTGAGAGCATAAGTGTTTTAAACCAAGTTTTGTTGCTTCCTTGTTGATTAGATTGTATGTGGAGTTTGGAAAAAATTCACAGAACAAATATGGTTTCAAAACCATTTTCAAAACATTTCCAAATCAAGTACTATAGCACTGTTTATTTTGTTTATTCAAAGGGACCAAGCAAGTACAGAGAGACCACATGGTTTTATGTCCAAAAGGCATGATGGTTACACTTTACAAAATCCAGAAAAGATTTGAAATTCAAATGCCTTTGATTTGAAGTTGAAATTCATTTCAGAAAATCAAAACAGAAAAAGAAAAGAGGAAAGGAAATAGAAAAGGGCCAGCGCCAGTCTTTTGGCCCAACTGAGAAAGCAACCCACTAAGCCCACCCGGGTCGTTTTCCCCTTCTCCCTCTCTCACCCATACCCGCTCTGCCCCGCTGCCACTGCCACTGGGCCCGAGCCACGTCAGCTCCTTCTTCTCCACCCCGCGCGCGCAGACCCCGTCGCCTCCGCCGTTTCCTCCAGAAACGCCGCGTTGATTCCGTTCTTAATTGGCATTGATCTGCAGCGTGATTCCCTCGCCCCCCCTGGCTACTTAAACCTCTCCCCCTCGCGGCCATTTACCCCAACAAAGCCAACCCGAAGCGCCCCCAGGCTGCCAGTAATCGCCATTGCCTCGCCGCAGATAGAAGCACTCCGGCGACTAATCACGGTGAGCTTCGACCGCCCCCTTGTCTCTGGTTCAAACCAGCATGACCAGGGTGTCCTTGCGAGTCCACTGATGCCTTTTGTTTGCTTTCCCATGGCCCAGGTTGCCGTCATCGTTCGTGCCTGCAAACGACAGAATCGTCGCTCGACTCCGACGAGCGATTGAGGTAAAACCTGACCGCCCCTCGACTTCTCTTTGACCCAGTAATGTTCTCTGTAACCTTGCGCACCCCCTGATACCACTGGTTCGTGCTAGGGAGATTCAGAGCGTCGCCAACGTCTTCGTCACCGAGCACCCGACGCTACTCTCAACTCCGACGAGCTCCTACGGTCACCTCAACGCGCCCCTGTCCACGCCAGCAACACCTCGAGCTTCCGCGCGACCTTGCGACGCTGGTAAGCCACACCACTGTCCCCAGCCCTCACTAGAGTCGCTGATCCATCGCCGGCAGAGCCATCGCCGCCGCCAGCAGCCATTACGCCGCTCATCTTTGGTCAGAGCATCTAGGATCGTTGGATCCAGATCCAGAGGCTAGGATTAGATTAGAGGGCGAAGCGTTACATTTTACTCTGAGCCGTGCATCGCCACTTAGATCTTGCGGCTCGTAAGCGTGATCCGCCCGAACCGGTATTAGCCAATAGAAACACGCCGCGTGGCTGAAGTTTAGATTTAAAACAGGATTTGAATCTGATTAAAGTTTGAATTTGATTTGGCTATAACTTTTGATCCCCACGTTAGAATTTGACAAATTTTATATCGTTGGAATCAGGAGAGCAATCTCTTTATAATTACTCAATGTGTTTAATGTTTTGCTTCTGTTAAAAAGGTTTTATTTGCAGAAACTTGTGTAGGACTAAATTGAGTATATGAAATGTTTAGGAAATAATTTAGGGTTTAAATAATGGTTGTTTGGCAAGTTTTTAACTTGTTAGTGAATCAGTACTGTATACTTGCTTTGTTGAGTTTTTAAAAAATCATCACATATCATCTTGCATACATGCATATGTTTTTGATTGTATATGTTTTGTGTGTAATTTGTTGTACAATTCTTTGTGTAGATTTTGGTGCTAGTGATTGTGATTGTGAAGAGTGTAACTACTCTCCAAACTACCAAGGCAAGTGGTACTTCATGAATATATCTATCCCTATGTTTTATACTAAGCATTAGAAATATTTTGCTAAGACTTGCATGTTATTATTTTGCTTATGCCATGTTGGGAAATCCTAATAGTTGTAGAATTGCTAGGGAATCTCTAAGTTAAGTTACTATCTATGCCATGCTTAGCCTAGATAGTAGAAAACAAGGGTTGGTGAAATATACATGCTATGATGAAAATATTTCTAAGTCTTTGGACTTGTGGTTTTTCCTAATAAAACAACTAAGTAAATGAAACACCTGGGTGGAATGGAAGGATTGGTTTATGTTGAGTGGTTACACAAGGCCATTTTTATGGTTTACCTTGTGTATCTCACTTGTGGTAAGCCACCTAGGAACAAAGAGATTTTAGATGCCAAGTGTTAAGAAGATTCTAGTGCTGCCACTTAGCAATATGGGCTCTGCCAGGATCACATAGGTTGCTAGAACTTAGCCATTTGGACAGTTGGTGGTAGAGGGATGATAGGTTGGAACGCGTCCATTTGGTCTAAGGGAAGGCTTCTGAAAGGTCCTGTCTTGGTGAAAATCAAGGCTTGTGGGAAAAGTGCACAACCTCTACAGATGGAAAAATCTAAGTACTTAGCCAAGTCCATGGTAGTGGACAACTTGAGCATCAAGACATGGAAGCTATCAAGAATCTCCTCATCCCAATTTCTAAGTAAAAATTTGTGGGTGAACAAGGGTGAAGGACCTCAATGTTTATTTGTGGTTCCTTGGGAAAAGTTTTGACAAAGAAAAAATTAGTGATTTCAGCTAATAGGAAAAACCTATTTTGAGCAAAACAAGCAAAGCTACACTTAGCCAAAATTGCATTTAGTATCTAGTCCACCTAAATTATACTAAGGTATCACTTGCCAATACTATTCCAAAGTATTGATCCACTGTGGCTGTAACTTGTGATGTTGCAGGTTACTCTGATGAGGATTAGGTGTCATGAGTCTGCACTCAACATGTTTGCCTGTGGCACATGAAGATGAAGACTTTTATTTATTTACTTATTCCAAACTCTTGAACTAGGCCTGTGGCCTTGGAGTTGTAAAGACTATGTTTATCTCTAGAATGGCTGTAATAATGACCTTTGTATCTGTGTACTTCATCTTAAACTGTGGATGCTAGCATTGATCCAGGGACTAGCATTGCAATCACAGGGATCCTTTTTCCTTTATAAAGGAGGGATCTTACAGATGGTATCAGAGCACTGTGTTGCCTGTAGGATTATGACCCTAGGATTGGAAACCACTAAGGAAAAAATTTCAGCAAGTTCTACACTTGTCTATTCTTCTCGTAAAACTTTTCTAATCTTCTCTCTCATCTCTATTTGTAGATGAACTCCATCAACGAAGCCGTAAGGAAAGGACCACTCATGATAATGACTTTGGAGTGTGAGACAGAATTACCCAAGGCTCTCAAGGACCTCATGGTTGCATTAGAGATACAAGGTGCAGCTGTGTACAAAAGTTTTCCTATGATGGATGAAGGAGTGGAATACTGGTGGGTGCAACTGCACTTGTATAAAAACAAGGAAGACAACCACCAGGAAAAAGGATTCTGCATGTTCACCAATTCAGTGGTGCACCCTACATTCTTTGAATCAGCAAGGGATGCAGCTTGGAAGACGATCAAAGAACTTGGTGATAGAGTCAAGTGCAGAATGCTCAACCTCCAAAATGATCTAAAGGAAGAGAAGAAACATACCCAAGAGTTGGAAGCCACCAACCAAACCTTAAGAGGAGACATTATAGACTTAGTGATGTAGACATGTGAGCAAGATAGGCTGATTGCTTCTAGAAACATTGTGTTAGCCAACAGATCCAGTGAGATAGGATTGTAAACGTACTTCGTTAGTTGGACCACCACTTATCACCTTATTTTCCAAATGTTGCTTTAAAATAAGATTGAACTTGGTTGTTGTAATGGATCCATGTATGCCATGACTTGTGTGTTTTGCTTTCCAAGGATATGCTTGTGATGTCTTGTCTTGTGTTGTAACTTGAATTGTGTTATTCTAACTTTTTCTATCTTATAAATAGATGCCTACTGTTACCATCAGCACTGTTGAGGAGTTCCAGGTTACCCGCTTTGGTCCTCGTATCGTTGAGTTTACTACTTTGCTCAATCTCCCCCTTCCTACCATCATGGTGCTTCCCCTCACCAAGTTTGAGAGGAAAGACCTTTGGGCTTCAAGGTCAACCAGCCCGGACGCCAGACAGAGCCTACCACAGAGGCCATCGTTTTCAAGCTCATGCATGACGACAAGGAGAGAGTCCTTGAGGTAGTTATGCAGGATCTGATCAGACGTCTGCTAGGGAGACACTCCCGACAAGTGAGAGGTACTCACTTCCACGTCTTCGGTAGACGTGATGAGGATGGAGAGTCCATCGACTTCGAGGACGATTCGAGGGACACAATGAGCCGATTATCTGCCTATACCTCCAGGACTTAGAGTCTCTCATTAGGCACGTGGACACTGATAGGACTAATGTCATGCTCAACAATGACGAACTCCAGGTGCAGCTTCGCGAGAAGGACAAGCTCTTCGCGGAGCAAGATGAGATAGTCAAGGAGATGGAGGCGAAGTTCGAGAGCAAGGACAGGAAGCTCAAGAGTCAGGAGAAGCGAGTCCAGGATAGGAACAAGAAGATCCGGGACATGACTGAAGAATTGCAGGCCAAGGACTTCAAGCTCAAGCATCAGCAGACGGTGATTGAGAGGCTTCGTTCCCAGAAGAGGGCTCTCAAATCCAAGATAGAGACCTTGACCACTAGTGTCGAGGAATACAAGACCGCGATGGAGAACGCTGGTCTTACCTTTGTCGAGGAGGAGGTTGATGCCGAGGAGTAGATTTGACTACTCATTTATCATTTATTATCGTATTTGTTGCTTGAGAACTTGTTATTTGACCATCCGACATGTGGATGGCTTGCTACTTGTGTGTTTTACCTTGCGAACTTGTTATCTTGGTGTTGAACCTTTATCCTTATTGTTGCATGCTTTGTATTGTTATGTGATGTATTGTGCATGATAGCATCTATGGGTATCTCATTCTCATCTTTGTTGAACAAACCACAGATGCCTCCCCGTCGTGCAAACCCCAACCCCAACAACAACAACATCACTCCAGAAATGCAGAAAATGATGACCGCTCAAACTCAGCTGATGCAGATGATGACGACGTTCATCCAGAACCAAAACAACAACAATAACAACAATAACAACAACAATAACAACAAAAACAACAACAACCCACCGGGTTTTGACATGCTTACCAGGTTCTTGAGATTGAGGCCAGCAAAGTTCTCAGGAACAACTGATACCATGGTGGCCAATGATTGGCTACGCTCTGTGAACAAGGACTTGGTAACTGTGGGTCAGATCTTTGAAAAGTCAGATTTGCAGCACATTTGCTGGAGGGACCAGCCGCCACTTGGTGGGATACCTTCCAGATCACCACTCCCATAGAAGATGTGACATGGGCTATCTTTGAGGATGGCTTTCGTACTGCTCATATCTCATCTGGAGTGATGAGTCTGAAAAAGGAGTTCCATAACCTGAAACAGCGGCACCGCAGCGTGGCTGAATATATTGAAGAGTTCAACAATCTGGCACAATATGCACCGGATGAAGTTGACACTGATGCTAAGAGGAAAGAAAAGTTCCTTGTAGAGTTGAATGATGAGCTGATTCTGCAGTTGACTGTGGCCTATGTTCCCACTTATCAGTCTCTCTGTGACAAGGCTGCTATTTTGGAGAACAAAATAAAGCAAGTTGAAAGCAGGAAGAGGAAACACTATGACAAGCACAGCTCGGGATCGTCACACAAACGATCCCATTACCACAAGCATGGGAAATTCAACAAGCACCACAACCACAACCGTCATGACAACAAACATCACCGTAGTCATGACAATGACAAGTACAAGAACCACAAGGGTGGATACAAGAGTCACCATAGTGGTAATGGAAGTGGAAGTGGAAGTCAGCCTATCAAGAAGGACATTAGTCAGTTTGAATGCTTCAAGTGCAAGAAGACGGGGAATTATGCAAATGAATGCCCAGAAAAGAAAGTTGAAGGACCCAACAAGCCCAACCCTTTTCAGAAGGGACAGGTGAACCACATCAATGTGGAGGAAATCTATGAGGAGCCTGATGCTGTTGCTGGTAACTTCAAACTCAATTGCTCAAAGATTTGTTCTCTTTGATACTGGTGCATCTCATTCATTCATATCAAGAGCATTTGTTGAAAGAAATGAACTGCCGGTAGAAACTATTGGGTGTCCTATAAAGGTAAGTTCTCCTGGTGGAGAAATGATAGTGAATTCAGGATGTCATGATCTAGTCATAGAGTTTGGGAAGTATAAGTTTCCCATTAACTTGATAATTATAAACTCCCAAGGATTGGATGTCATTTTGGGAATGGACTAGATGACTAAGCACAAGGGAGTGATAGACTATGCCAACCATACTGTCTCGCTCACAACTCTAGAAAATAAAAGGATCAGATTCAAAACCAACTTTGAAGCAAGAAGGAGTATGCTAAATTCTCTTAAGGGGGTTAGCATAGACAGTGTGCCAATTGTGAGTGAGTATCCGGATGTGTTTCCGGAAGAATTGCCGGGAATGCCACCAGATAGAGATGTGGAGTTTCTTATAGATTTGGTACCAGGGTCTAGACCAATAGCTAAGAGACCGTATAAGATGTCAATTGATGAACTGAAAGAACTCAAGAAACAACTTGGAGAACAGCTACAGAAAGGATTTATTCAACCAAGTTCTTCATCTTGGGGAGCCCCAGTTTTGTTTGTGGAAAAGAAAGATAGAAGTCAAAGGTTATGCATAGATTACCGTTCACTTAATGAGGTGACTATTAAGACCATATATCCTTTGCCTAGAATCAATGATTTGTTTGATCAGCTAGAAGGAGCTTGTGTGTTCTCAAAGATTGATCTCTGGTCAGGTTATTTTCAACTCAAGATAAGAGAACAAGACATACCTAAGACAGCTTTCACCACAAGATATGGATTATATGAGTATACCGTGATGCCATTTGGTTTGACCAATGATCCAGCATACTTCATGAATATGATGAACAAGGTGTTCATGGAATTCCTTGACAAGTTTGTTGTCGTTTTCATCGATGACATTTTAGTCTACTCCAAGATCAAAGAAGAGCATGAAGGACATTTACGTTTAATACTTGAGAAGTTAAGAGAGCATAAACTTTATGCCAAATTCAGCAAGTGTGAATTCTGGTTGAATGAAGTTGGATTTCTTGGACATGTTATGACAAAGGATGGTGTAGCAGTTGATCCTGCTAAGTTTTCAGCTGTAACTGAATGGGAATCTCCCAAGTCAGTGAAAGAAGTTCGTAGTTTCCTTGGCTTAGCAGGTTACTACAGAAGGTTCATTGAAAATTTCTCCAAGGTAGCTAAGCCTATGACTGAATTGCTAAAGAAAGACAAGAAATTTTCTTGGTCTGAAAAATGTGAACTCAGCTTTCAGGAGTTAAAGAAGAGACTTGTGACAGCACCAGTCTTGTGTTTGCCAGACTTGGAAAAAGATTTCCAAGTATATTGTGATGCATCTCATCATGGATTGGGTGCAGTACTTATGCAAGAAGGAAAAGTTGTGGCGTATGCCTCGAGACAACTCAAAACTCCTGAAGTGAACTATCCTACTCATGATTTGGAGTTAGACTCTGTGTCCATGCACTCAAAACATGGAGGCACTATCTTTTGGGAAAGCATTGTGAAGTGTTCACAGATCACAAGAGTTTGAAGTATATCTTCACCCAGAAGGAAATTAATATGAGACAAAGAAGATGGCTGGAACTCATTAAGGACTATGACTTAAGTTTGGAATACCACCCCGGTAAAGCAAATGTTGTAGCAGATGCTCTAAGTCGTAAGGTTTTTGTGAATGGCCTTACCAAAGGAGAATTGCTAGATGATTTGTGTGCCCAATTTAGAGATCTCGGATTGGAAATTGTGCCTGAAGGATATCTCATGTCTTTGGATGTTCAACCCACTTTGTTAGACAAGGATATCTCATGTATTTCCATTGTCACCATGAGGTCCTTGAGAATTCTAGGAAACTCAGTCTCACACTCCAAGGTCATGGTCATGATTGTTCCTTTCTTTACGGCTCCGTTGATGGAGTTCATCTACAAATAGAGATGAGAAAGAGAAGATTAGAAAAGTTTACGAGAAGAATAGACAAGTGTAGAAGTAGTTGAAAATTTTCCTTAGTGGTTTCCAATCCTAGGGTCATAATCCTACAGGCAACACAGTGCTCTGATACCATCTGTAAGATCCCTCCTTTGTAAAGGAAAAGGATCCCTGTGATTGCAATGCTAGTCCCTGGATCATTGCTAGCATCCACAGTTTAAGATGAAGTACACAGATACAAAGGTCACTTATTACATCCATTACAGAGATAAAACATAGTCTTTTACAACTCAAGGCCAAGGCCTAATACAAGAGTTTGGAATAAGTAAATAAACATAAGTCTTCATCTTCATGTGCCACAGGAACGCATGTTGAGTGTAAACTCATGACACCTAATCATCATCTGAGTAACCTGCAACATCACAAGTTACAGCCACAGTGGGTCAATACTTTGGAATAGTATTGGCAAGTGATACCTTAGTAAATTTTAAGTGGACTATATTACTATATGCATTTTGGCTAAGTGTAGCTTGGCTTGCCTTGCTCAAAATAGGTTTTTCCTATTAGTTGAAATCACTAAGTTTTTCTTTGTCAAAACTTTTCCCAAGAAACCATCAATGGACATTGAGGTCCATCACCCTTGTTCACCCACAAGTTTTACTTAGAAGTTGGAGTGATGAGATTCTTGATAGCTTCCATGTCTTGATGCTCAAGTTGTCCATTGCCATGAACTTGGCTAAGTACTTAGATTTTCCATCTGTAGAGGTTGTGCACTTTCCCCACCAGACTTGGTTTCCCAATACTTGGCGCTCCAACCTATCATTCCCACTACCACCAACTGTCCAAATGGCTAAGTTCTAGCAACTTATGTGATCCAGGCAGAGCCCATATTGCCAAGTGGCTGCACTATAAGCTTCTCAACACTTGGCCTCTAAAATCCCTTTGTGCCTGGGTGGCATACCACAAGTGAGATACACAAGATAAACCATGTCCATGGGCCTTGTGTAACCACTCAACCAAAAACCACCATTGAAGTCCCATTCCACCCAGGTGATTCATTGACTTAGTTGTTTTATTAAGAAAAACATAAGTCAAAAGACTTAGAAATATTTTCATCATAGCATGTATATACTTTACCAACCCTTGTTTGCTACTAGCTAGGCTAATTATGGCATAGTAACTTAACTTAGGAATTTCCTAGAAATTCTATATCTACTTAGGATTTCCCAACATGGCATTTGGCAAAAATAGTAACATGCAAAACTTAGAAAAATATTTCTAATGCTTGTATAAAACATAGGAATGGGAATATTCATGAAGTACCACTTGCCTTGGTAGTTGGGAGAGTAGCACTCTTCACAATCACAATCACTAGCACCAAAGTCTACACAAAGAACATAACCACAATCACATACAAGTCATATACAAACAAAAATATATATGCATGCATGCAAAAAATGCTAAGTGATGACTTTTAAAACTCCACCAAGCAAGTGCACAATACTGAACCATAAACAAGTCAAAAACTTGCCAAACCAAGTTTATTTAGCACTAAAACAAAATCCTAAACAATTTCTATACTCAAAATAGCCGTAAACAAGTTTCTGCAAATAAAGTCATTTTAACAGAAACTTTTCACTAAACACATTGCATAAACAGAAAGGGCTTGTCTCCCTGATTCCAACGGTATAAAATTTGCAAAAATCTAACGTGGGAATCAAAGGTTATAGCCTAATCAAATTTGAATCCAGATCTATTTTAAATTCTGTTTTAAACTCAACCCTAGCCACGCGTCTTCATTCTATTGGTTGATACCGTTTCGCTCAGGATCACCCTCCCGCGCCGTCGGATCTACTTAAAACACACGGCTCAGATCTACCCATAACGATTCGTTAAGTGATCTAATCCTATACGCTGGATCCAGATCTGACGGCTCTGGATCAAACGACCAAAGCGGGGCGGCGCTGGCGGCGGCTACTGGAGGCGGCGAGTTCTGTCTGCGGCGGCGCGACACTACAGGTTGTCCGGAGAGGCAGGAGGATGCTCACCAGGTTCGTAACGTCGAGGAGAAGCTCAACTTAGCAGCAGCTTGACGAGGGGCGCACGGGCACGGCCGGGCTCGCCGAGTTGCGCGCGTCGCCCGCCGCTATTGCCGAGGTCGCTGTCGAGGCTCCGTGTCGTCCTAGCACAAGGCAGAGGGTTTAGAAGATGCGCAAGTGACTAGCGAACAAGTTGGTAACAAAGGGAAGGCAATAGGCGCTCAGTTCTTACCGCTATTGCTCGCCGGAGTCGAGCGGCGGCGCTGGTGGTTGCGGGCGTGAACAGAAACGATGACCTGGGTCACGAGAAAGCAAACCAGAGGCGTTAGCACATGCAAAAGATCATGCTGGTTGCAGTGGTTTGAACGAGAGGCAACGGGGTGGTCTGAGCTTACCGTGATTCGTCGTTGGAGCGCGTCTGTCTGCGGCGGCGCAAGTGCGATTGTGGGCAGCCTGGTGGCGATGTGGAGGCGTTGAGTGAGGGGAAATGACCGCGGTGCAGAGGGGGTTATGTAGGCGAGAGGGTAGCGGCGATTAAGCGCGGAATCAAGGGCAATTAAGCGAGGAATCAACGCGGCAGTGATGGGCGGAGGAAACGGCCGGCGACGTGGTCGGGCGCGATTTGGGGAAGACGAGGGTGAGTTGTCAAGGTCCACCAGTCAGCGAGTGAGACGGAGAGGGGGTGGGGTCCGATTGTCAGTTCCTGTGTGGGTGTGTCTGTGTGTGCGAGTGAGAGAGAGGGAGGCCGGGTGGGCTAACTGGGCCGGTTGTGCTGTTGTGCTAGATTAGGAGCGTCTGGCCCTTTTTTTTTCTTTAATCTTTTTCTTTTTCCAGAATGAATTTCAGGAATGGTTTTCAAATGAATTCAATCTCCATTTGAATTCAAATCTATTTGGGATTTTTGCAGTGTGCAACAGTCTCAATTCTAGGTATAAAACCATGGGGTCACTTTGAAAAGGCTTGGTCATTTTTTGGAGAAACAAAATAACAGGAATTTTGCACTTGATTTGCAAATGTTTGAAAAATGGTTTTTGAAACCATTTCCATTTTGTAAAGTTTGGTCCAAATTCCACACTCAATCCATTCAACAAGGGAGATAAACAATCTAGGTTTAAAACATTCAAACTCTCAAATGGGGATGGCCATTTGATATAAGTTTGTTCACATAAAATGATAGCACTATGTGCTTCTGTTTTCTGAAATGAGTTTTGAAATTGATCTCAATTCTATATGCATGCATGAATGATATGCAATCTTTGACATCATGATTTTAGGGATGTTACAAATCTAACCCCCTTAAGGTGAATCTCTCCCTCGAGATTCGGATTGGCTAGCAAATAGGTGAGGGTGGTCCTTCCGAAGATCATCTTCGCTTTCCCATGTTGCTTCCTCTTCGGAATGATTCCACTGCACTTTGCAAAACTTGATAGTCTTTGTCCTTGTGACTCTTTCTGCAGTCTCAAGAATTTTGATAGGTTTCTCTTCATAAGTGAGATCACTTTCTAGTTGAACTTCCTCCAAAGGTATAGTATCCTTCAAAGAATTTTCCTCCATTTCTGGGTGACATTTCTTAAGATGACTCACATGGAACACATTATGGACAGCTGATAGAGATTCTGGCAATTCAATTTCATAGGCAACTTCTCCTTTGCGACTCAAGATCTTGAATGGCCCAACATATCTTGGTGCCAATTTTCCTTTGACTCCGAATCTTTTCACTCCGTGAAGTGGTGACACTCTAATATAGGCTCTATCACCCACTTCGTAGGTGACTTGTCTACGCTTAGGATCCGCGTAGCTTTTCTATCGGGACTGTGCTATCTTCAACCTGTCCTTAACCAATTTGACCTTCTCTTCGACTTCTTCGATAAGATCTGGCCCGAATAAACTTCTTTCTCCCACACCATTCCATAACAATGGGGTGGTACACTTTCTTCCGTAGAGAAACTCAAACGGTGCCATCTCAATGCTGGCTTGATAGCTATTGTTATAAGAAAATTCTGCGTAAGGCAGACTTTCATCCCAACTGGCTCCATAGTCTAAGGCACATTCTCTCAACATGTCTTCAAGGATTTGATTTGTTCTTTCTGTTTGTCCATCTGTTTGAGGATGGAAAGCGGTACTGAATTTCAATCTCGTTCCCAATGACTCATGTAGTTGTCTCCAAAAATGGGAAGTGAATTCAGTTCCCCTATCAGACACAATACTCTTGGGCACTCCATGTAGACATACAATTCTACTCATGTAGATTTTGGCTAACTTAGCACTTGTATAAGTTGTCTTCACGGGTATGAAATGAGCCACTTTAGTTAGGCGATCCACTACTACCCATATTGAATCATATCCTGACCTGGTCCTTGGTAGTCCGGTAATGAAATCCATTCCAATTTTGTCCCACTTCCAATCAGGAATAGGTAGTGGTTGAAGCAAACCTGCTGGTTTCTGATGCTCTGCTTTCACTCTACTACACACATCACACAAAGCAATATGTTCGGCGATGTCCCTCTTGAGATTATTCCACCAAAATCTTTCTTTCATGTCCATGTACATTTTGGTGTTACCCGGGTGAATACAATACGGAGAGTTGTGTGCTTCCTGCAAAATCAGTTTCCATAACTCGGATCTTGTGGAACAGACACGCTTCCCATGCCATAAAGTACCTTGTTCGTCTTCATGGAAATTTTTAGCTTTTCCTTGGCCAATCTTTTCCTTAATCTCTTCAATTTCCTTATCCGCCTCTCGAGCTTCTCGGATCTTGTCCAACAAAGTGGGTTGAACATCCAAAGACATGAGATGTCCTTCGGGCACAATCTCCAATCTGAGTTTTCTGAATTGGGTACACAAATCATCTGGCAATTCTCCTTTGGTAAGGCCATTCACAAATACCTTACGACTTAGAGCGTCTGCTACAACATTTGCTTTACCGGGGTGGTATTGAAAACTTAAGTCATAGTCCTTGATAAGTTCTAATCATCTTCTTTGTCTCATATTAATTTCCTTCTGGGTGAAGATATACTTCAAACTCTTGTGATCAGTGAACACTTCACAACGCTTTCCCAAAAGGTAGTGTCTCCATGTTTTGAGTGCATGGACGACAGAGGCCAACTCTAAGTCATGAGTAGGATAGTTCACTTCATGAGTTTTGAGTTGTCTCGAGGCATAAGCCACAACTTCACCGTCTTGCATAAGCACTGCACCCAAACCTTGATGAGATGCATCACAATAAACTTGAAAATCCTTTTCCAAATCTGGCAGACATAAAACTGGTGCTGTCATAAGTCTTTTCTTCAACTCCTGAAATATGACTTCACAACCTTTATACCAAGCAAACTTTTTGTCTTTCTTTAACAATTCAGTCATGGGCTTAGCTACCTTAGAGAAATTCTCAATGAACCTTCTGTAGTAGCCTGCTAAGCCAAGGAAACTACGACCTTCTTTCACGGACTTGGGAGATTCCCATTCAGTCACAGCTGATACCTTAGCAGGATCAACGGCTACACCATCCTTTGTCATAACATGACCAAGAAAACCAACTTCCTCTAACCAGAACTCAAACTTGCTGAATTTGGCATAAAGTTTATGCTCTCTTAATTTCTCAAGTATCAAAGGCAAGTGTCCTTCATGTTCTTCTTTGCTCTTGGAGTAGACTAAGATGTCATCGATGAAAACGATAACAAACTTTTCAAGAAATTCCATGAACACCTTGTTCATCATATTCATGAAGTATGCTGGAGCATTGGTCAAGCCAAAAGGCATCACAGTATACTCATACAATCCATACCTTGTGGTTAATGTTGTTTTAGGTATGTCTTGTTCTCTTATCTTGAGTTGAAAATAGCCTGACCGGAGATCAATCTTTGAGAACACACATGCTCCTTCTAGCTGATCAAACAAGTCATTGATTCTAGGCAAAGGATATTTGTTCTTGATAGTTACCTTGTTGAGTGAACGGTAATCTATGCATAACCTTTGACTTCTGTCTTTCTTCTCCACAAACAAAACTGGGGCTCCCCAATATAAAGAACTGGGTTGAATAAATCCTTTCTGCAACTGTTCTCCTAGTTGCTTCTTGAGTTTTTTCAGTTCATCAACTGAAATTTTATATGGTCTCTTTGCTATTGGTCCAGAACCTGGTACCAAATCTATCAGAAATTCCACATCTCTATCTGGTGGCATTCCCGGCAATTCTTCCGGAAACACATCCGGATACTCACTTACAATTGGCACACTGTCCATGATAACCCCCTTAAGAGAATTTAGCTTACTTCCTTTGGATTCAAAGTTGGACTTGAATTTAATTCTTTTTCTTTCCAGGGTTGTGAGTGCAACAGTATGATTAGCACAATCTAGTACTCCTTCATACTTAGCCATCCAATCCATTCCCAATATTACGTCCAGTCCTTGGGAATCTAGGATTATCAGACTCACTGGAAACTTATGTTTTCCAAATTCTATTGCTAGATCCCGGCATCCAAGACTTACTATCATTTCTCCACCTGGAGAACTAACTTTTATTGGACACCCAATGTTTTTAGTTGGAAACCCATTACTATCAACAAATGCTTTTGATATGAATGAATGCGATGCTCCGGTATCAAAAAGAATAAATGCTGGAATAGAATTGAGTCTGAACTTACCAGCAACAGCATCAGGTTCCTCATAGACCTCCTCCACATTGATGTGGTTCACCTGACCTTTCTGAAAAGGATTGGGCTTGACAGGTCCTTCAAATTTATTTTCGGGGCACTCATTTGCATAGTGTCCCATCTTCTTGCATTTGAAGCATTCAACCTGACTAATGTCTCTCTTAGCAGGCTGACTTCCACTTCCACTTCCATTACCATTGTGGTGGCTCTTATGTCCACTCTTGTGGTTCTTGTACTTGTCATTGTCATGACTGCGGTGATGCTTGTTGTCATGACGGTTGTGGTTGTGGTGCTTGTTGAATTTCCCATGCTTGTGGGATCCTGAGCTTCCACTGTCATCACAGTGAGATCGTTTGTGAGACGACCCCGAGTTGTGCTTGTCGGAGTGCTTTCTCTTTCTACTCTCGACTTGCTTCATTTTGTTCTCCAATATAGCAGCCTTGTCACAGAGCGACTGATAAGTGGGAACACATGCCACAGCCAATTGCAGATTCAGCTCATCATTCAAGCCTTCCAGAAATTTTTCCTTTCTCTTGTCATCTGTGTCAACTTCATCCGGTGCATTGTTACAATTGCGACAAGAAGATAACGAAGAACGAAAACGAAAAAAACACAGCAAGGGGACACATGATTGTGGAAAAAAAACCTCAAAAAAAAGAGAAAAAAAACGCGCCAAAACAACTAAAACTTCTATATATCATCGAGTTTACAAAAGGAACGGGATTTTCCATTCATGCTCCTCTCCCAAGCCTCCCGGCCTCCTCCCTCGCCTCCCTCCCTCAAGCCCTTGTTACCTACTTGTTTTTGTAGAATTTGGATCAACATATAACATGCATAACGCGCCAGATTGTTGAACTCTTCGATGTACTCAGCCACGCTGCGGTGGCGCTGCTTCAGATTGTGGAACTCTTTCTTTTTTAGGCTCATTATTCCTGATGAGATATGAGAAGTGCGAAAGCCATCCTCAAAGATAGCCCATGTCACCTCATCAATAGGAGTGGTGATCTAGAAGTTGTCCCACCAAGTGGCGGCTGGCCCTTCCAGTAGATGTGCTACAAATCTGACCTTTTCAGCATCCGTGCAGCCCACGGTTACTAAGTCCTTGTTTACAGATCGTAGCCAATCATTGGCCACCATGGGATCAGTCGTCCCCGAGAACTTAGCTCGCCTCAATCGCAAAACTCTGGTGAGCATATCAAAGCCCGGAGGGTTGTTGTTGTTATTGTTGTTGTTATTGGGGTTTTTGTTGTTGTTGTTTTGGTTCTGAATGAATGTTGTCATCATCTGCATCAGCTGTGTTTGAGCAGTCATCATTTGTTGCATTTCTGGTGTGATGTTGTTGTTGTTGTTGGGGTTGGGGTTTGCGTGACGGGGAGGCATCTGTGGTCTGTTCAAATAGAGATAAGAATGAGATAACCATAGATGTTTTCATGCACATTACATCACATAAGCAAACACATAGCATGCAACACAAAGACAAAAGTTCAACAACAAGATAACACGTTCACAAAGTAAAACACACAAGTAGCAAGCCATCCACATGTCGGATGGTCCAATAACAAGTTATCAAATAACAAGTACGATAATAAAAGATAAACGAGTAGTCAAATCTACTCATCGGCATCAATCTCCTCCTCGACAAAGGTAAGACCTGTGTTCTCCATCGCGTCCTTGTTCTCCTCAATAGTAGTGGTCAAGGACTCAATCTTGGCCTTGAGAGCCCTCTTCTAGGAACGAAGCCTCTCTGTCACCGTCTGCCGCTGCTCTAGCTCGAAGTCCTTGGACTGCAGTTCTTCAGTCATGTCCCGGATCTTCTTGTTCCTATCCTGGACACGTTTCTCCTGACTCTTGAACTTCCTGTCCTGGGTCTCGAACTTCGCCTCCATTTCCTTGACTATCTCGTCCTGCTGTGTGAAAAGCTTGTCCTTCTCGCGAAGCTGCACCTGGAGCTCGTCATTACTGAGCATGACATTGGTCCTGTTAGTGTCCACGTGCCTAATGATAGACTCATAAGTCCTGGAGGTACAGATGTATCGGCTCTGCGGCGTCCCTCGAGTCGTCCTCGAAGTCGATGGACTCTCCATCCTCATCACGTCTTCCGAAGACGTGGAAGTGGGTGCCTCTAACCTGTCGGGAGTGTCGACCTAGTAGACGTCCTATCAGGACCTGCATAACTACCTCCATGCCTCTCTCCCTGTCATCGTGCATAAGCTTGAAGACGATGGCCTCCGTAGTAGGCCCTGTCTGGCGTCCGGGCTGGTTCACCTTGAAGCCCCAGAGGTCCTTCCTCTCGAACTTGGTGAGTGGATGCACCATGATGGTGGGAAGAGGGAGATTGAGCAAGGTGGTAAGCTCAACGATACGAGGACCAAAACGGGTAACCTGGAACTCCTCAACAGTGCTGATGGTAATAGGCATCTATTTATAAGATAGAAAAGTTAGAACACACAATTTAAGATAAAACAAAGACAAACATCACATACATATCCTTGGAAAACAAAATCACACAAGTCATGCATACATGAATCCATTACATCAACCAAGGTCCAATCTTATTTAAGGTATCATTTTGGAAAATAAGGTGATAGGTGGTGGTCCAACTAACGAAGTACGTTTACAATCCTATCTCACTAGATCTGTTGGCTAACACAATGTTCCTAGAAGCAATCAGCCTATCTTGCTCACATGATTCCATCACTAATTCTATAATATCTCCTCTTAAGGTTTGGTTGGTGGCTTCCAACTCTTGGGTAAGTTCCTTCTCTTTATCAAGTCTTTTTGGAGGTTGAACATTCTGCACTTGACTCTTGCACTAAGTTCTTTGATAGTCCTCCAAGCTGCTTCTCTTGCTGACTCAAAGAATGTGGTGTGCACCACTGTGTTGGTGTACATGCAGAATCCTTTTTCTTTGTGGTTGTCTTCCTTGTTTTTATACAAGTGAAGTTGCACCCACCAGTACTCAACTCCTTCATCCATCACTGGAAAGCCTTTGTACACAGCTGCACCATGTATTTCCATTGTCACCATGAGGTCCTAGAGAATTCTGGGAAACTCAGTCTCACACTCCAAGGTCATGGTCATGAGTGGTCCTTTCTTTACGGCTTTGTTGATGGAGTTCATCTACAAACAGAGATGAGAAAGAGAAGATTAGAAAAGTTTACGAGAAGAATAGACAAGTGTAGAAGTAGTTGAAAATTTTCCTTAGTGGTTTCCAATCCTAGGGTCATAATCCTACAGGCAACACAGTGCTCTGATACCATCTGTAAGATCCCTCCTTTGTAAAGGAAAAGGATCCCTGTGATTGCAATGCTAGTCCCTGGATCATTGCTAGCATTAACAGTTTAAGATGAAGTACACAGATACAAAGGTCATTTATTACATCCATTCCAGAGATAAAACATAGTCTTTTACAACTCAAGGCCAAGGCCTAATACAAGAGTTTGGAATAAGTAAATAAACATAAGTCTTCATCTTCATGTGCCACAGGCAAGCATGTTGAGTGTAGACTCATGACACCTAATCATCATCGGAGTAACCTGCAACATCACGAGTTACAGCCAAAGTGGGTCAATACTTTGGAATAGTATTGGCAAGTGATACCTTAGTAAATTTTAAGTGGACTATATTACTATATGCATTTTGGCTAAGTGTAGCTTGGCTTGCCTTGCTCAAAATAGGTTTTTCCTATTAGTTGAAATCACTAAGTTTTTCTTTGTCAAAACTTTTCCCAAGAAACCATCAATGGACATTGAGGTCCATCACCCTTGTTCACCCACAAGTTTTACTTAGAAGTTGGAGTGATGAGATTCTTGATAGCATCCATGTCTTGATGCTCAATTTGTCCATTGCCATGGACTTAGCTAAGTACTTAGATTTTCCATCTGTAGAGGTTGTGCACTTTCCCCACCAGACTTGGTTTCCCAAGACAGGACCTTTCAGAAGCCTTTCCTTAGACCAAATGGACGTGCTCCAACCTATCATTCCCACTACCACCAACTGTCCAAATGGCTAAGTTCTAGCAACTTATGTGATCCAGGCAGAGCCCATATTGCCAAGTGTCCGCACTATAAGCTTCTCAACACTTGGCCTCTAAAATCCCTTTGTGCCTGGGTGGCATAACACAAGTGAGATACACAAGGTAAACCATGTCCATGGTCCTTGTGTAACCACTCAACCAAAAACCACCATTCAAGTCCCATTCCACCCAGGTGATTCATTGACTTAGTTGTTTTATTAAGAAAAACATAAGTCAAAAGACTTAGAAATATTTTCATCATAGCATGTATATACTTTACCAACCCTTGTTTGCTAATAGATAGGATAAGCATGGCATAGTAACTTAACTTAGGAATTTCCTAGCAATTCTATATCTACTTAGGATTTCCCAACATGGCATTTGGCAAAAATAGTAACATGCAAGACTTAGCAAAATATTTCTAATGCTTGTATAAAACATAGGAATGGGAATATTCATGAAGTACCACTTGCCTTGGTAGTTGGGAGAGTAGCACTCTTCACAATCACAATCACTAGCACCAAAGTCTACACAAAGAACATAACCACAATCACATACAAGTCATATACAAACAAAAATATATATGCATGCATGCAAAAATGCTAAGTGATGACTGTTAAAACTCCACCAAGCAAGTGCACAATACTGAACCATAAACAAGTCAAAAACTTGCCAAACCAAGTTTATTTAGCACTAAAACAAAATCCTAAACAATTTCTATACTCAAAATAGCCTTAAACAAGTTTCTGCAAATAAAGTCATTTTAACAGAAACTTTTCACTAAACACATTGCATAAACAGAAAGGTCTTGTCTCCCTGATTCCAACGGTATAAAATTTGCAAAAATCTAACGTGGGAATCAAAGGTTATAGCCTAATCAAATTTGAATCCAAATCTGTTTTAAATTCTGTTTTAAACTCAACCCTAGCCACGCGTCTTAATTCTATTGCTTGATACCGTTTCGCTCAGGATCACCCTCCCGCGCCGTCGGATCTACTTAAAACACATGGCTCAGATCTACCCATAACGATTCGTTAAGTGATCTAATCCTATACGCTGGATTCAGATCTGACGGCTCTGGATCAAACGAGCAAAGCGGGCGTGGCGGCGCGGCCATCGGCGAGCTCGTCTGCGACAATGGCGCTACAGGTCGCCCGGAGAGGCAGGAGGATGCTCACCAGGTTCGTAACGTCGAGGAGAAGCTCAACTTAGCAGCAGCTTGACGAGGGGCGCACGGGCACGGTCGCTGGGGCTCGTCGGAGTTGCGGGCGGCGTCTGTCGCTTGCTGTCGAGGTCGTTGTCGAGGCTCCGTATCGTCCTAGCACAAGGCAGAGGGTTTAGAAGATGCGCAAGTGACTAGCGAACAAGTTGGTAACAAAGGGAAGGCAAGGGGCGCTCAGTGCTTACCGCTATTGCTCGCCGGAGTCGAGCGGCGGCGCTGGTGGTTGCGGGCGTGAACGCAAACGATGACCTGGGTCACGAGCAAGCAAACCAGAGGCGTTAGCAGAGGCACAAGATCATGCTGGTTGCAGTGGTTTGAACGAGAGGCAAAGCGGTGGTCTGAGCTTACCGTGATTTGTCGTCGGAGCGCGTCTGTCTGCGGTGGCGCAAGTGCGATTGTGGGCAGCCTGGTGGCGATGTGGAGGCGTTGAGTTAGGGGAAATGACCGCGGTGCAGAGGGGGTTATGTAGGCGAGAGGGGAGCGGCAATTAAGCGCGGAATCAAGGGCAATTAAGCAAGGAATCAACGCGGCAGTGATGGGCGGAGGAAACGGCCGGCGACGTGGTCGGGCGTGATTTGGGGAAGACGAGGGTGAGCTGTCAAGGTCCACCAGTCAGCGAGTGAGACGGGGAGGGGTGGGGTCCGAGTGTCGATGCACGTGTGGTGCGTGCGTGCGTCTTGAGAGAGAGGGAGGCCGGGTGGGCTAACTGGGCCGGTTGTGCTGTTGGGCTAGATTAGGAGCGTCTGGCCCTTTTCTTTTCTTTAATCTTTTTCTTTTTCCAGAATGAATTTTAGGAATGGTTTTCAAATGAATTCAATCTCCATTTGAACTCAAATCTATTTGGGATTTTTGCAGTGTGCAATAGTCTCAATTCTAGGTATAAAACCATGGGGTAACTTTGAAAAGGCTTGGTCATTTTTTGGAGAAACAAACTAACAAGGACTTTGCACTTGATTTGCAAATGTTTGAAAAATGGTTTTTGAAACCATTTCCATTTTGTAAAGTTTGGTCCAAATTCCACACTCAATCCATTCAACAAGGGAGATAAACAATCTAGGTTTAAAACATTCAAACTCTCAAATGGGGATGGCCATTTGATATAAGTTTGTTCACATAAAATGATAGCACTATGTGCTTCTGTTTTCTGAAATGAGTTTTGAAATTGATCTCAATTCTATATGCATGCATGAATGATATGCAATCTTTGAAATCATGATTTTAGGGATGTTACAACAACTCTCCGTATTCCATTCATCCGGGTAACACCAAAATGTACATGGACATGAAGGAAAGATTTTGGTGGAATAATCTCAAGAAGGATATCGCCGAACATATTGCCTTGTGTGATGTGTGTATTAGAGTGAAGGCGGAACATCAGAAACCAGCAGGTTTGCTTCAACCACTACCTATTCCTGATTGGAAGTGGGACAAGATTGGTATGGACTTCATTACCGGATTACCAAGGACCAGGTCAGGATATGATTCTGTTTCGGTAGTAGTGGATCGCCTAACTAAAGTGGCTCATTTCATACCCGTGAAGACAACCTACACAAGTGCTAAGTTAGCCAAAATCTATATGAGTAGAATTGTATGTCTACATGGAGTGCCCAGGAGTATTGTGTCTGATACGGGAACTCAATTCACTTCTCATTTTTGGAGACAGTTACATGAGTCATTGGGAACGAGGTTGGAATTCAGTACTGCTTTTCATCCTCAAACTGATGGCCAAACAGAAAGGACCAATCAGATTCTTGAAGACATGTTAAGGGCATGTGCCCTAGACTATGGAGCCAGTTGGGATGAAAGTCTACCTTACGCAGAATTCTCTTATAACAACAGCTATCAAGCCAGCATTGAGATGGCACCATTTGAGTTTCTCTACGGAAGAAAGTGTACCACCCCATTTTTATGGAATGGTGTGGGAGAAAGAAGTTTATTCGTACCAGATCTCATCAAAGAAGCCAAAGAGAAGGTCAAGTTGGTTAAGGACAGGTTGAAGATAGCACAGTCCCGACAGAAAAGCTACGTGGATCCTAAGCGTAGAGAAGTCACCTACGAAGTTTGTGATAGAGCTTATCTTAGAGTGTCACCACTTCGTGGAGTGAAGAGGTTCGGAGTCAAAGGAATATTGGCCCCAAGATATGTTGGACCATTCAAGATTCTGAGTCGAAAAGGAGAAGTTTCCTATGAAATTGAACTGCCAGAATCTCTGTCAGTTGTCCATAATGTGTTTCATGTGAGTCAGCTTAAGAAATGTCATCCATAAATGGAAGAAACTTCTTTGAAGGATCCTATACCCCTAGAAGAGGTTCAGTTGGAAAGTGATCTTACCTATGAGGAGAAAACTATCAAGATTCTTGAGACTGCAGAAAGAGTCACACGGACTAAGACCATCAAGTTCTGCAAGGTTCAGTGGAACCATCACTCCGAAGAGGAAGCAACATGGGAAAGAGAAGAAGATCTTCGGAAAGACCACCCTCACCTATTTGCTAACCAATCCGAATCTCGAGGGCGAGATTCACCTTAAGGGGGTTAGATTTGTAACATCCCTAAAATCATGATTTCAAAGATTGCATATCATTCATGCATGCATATATTTTTGAGATCATTTTTCAACTTATTTCAAGAAAACAGAAGCACTTAGTGCTATTATTTTATGTGAGCAAACATAAATCAAATGCTACTCTCAATTGAGAGCATAAGTGTTTTAAACCAAGTTTTTTTGCTTCCTTGTTGATTAGATTGAATGTGGACTTTGGACAAAAATTCACAGAACAAATATGGTTTCAAAACCATTTTCAAAACATTTCCAAATCAAGTACTATAGCACTGTTTATTTTGTTTATTCAAAGGGACCAAGCAAGTACAGAGAGACCACATGGTTTTATGTCCAAAAGGCATGATGGTTACACTTTACAAAATCCAGAAAAGATTTGAAATTCAAATGCCTTTGATTTGAAGCTGAAATTCATTTCAGAAAATCAAAACAGAAAAAGAAAAGAGGAAAGGAAATAGAAAAGGGCCAGCGCCAGTCTTTTGGCCCAACTGAGAAAGCAGCCCACTAAGCCCACCCGGGTCGTTTTCCCCTTCCCCCTCTCTCACCCGCTCGCCTTGCCCTTGCCATCGGGCCCGAGCCATGTCAGCTCCTTCTTCTCCACCCCGCGCGCGCAGACCCCGTCGCCTCCGCCGTTTCCTCCAGAAACGCCGCGTTGATTCCGCACTTAATTGGCATTGATCTGCAGCGTGATTCCCTCGCCCCTCCTGGCTACATAAAACTCTCCCCCTCGCCGCCATTTCCCCTAACAAAGCCAACCCGAAGCGCCCCCAGGCTGCTAGTAATCGCCATTGCCTCGCCGCAGACAGAAGCACTCCAGCGACTAATCACGGTGAGCTTCGACCGCCCCCCTGTCTCTGGTTCAAACCAGCGTGACCAGCGTGTCCTTGCGCGTCCAATGATGCCTTTTGTTTGCTTTCCCATGGCCCAGGTTGCCGTCACCGTTCGTGCCCGCAAACGACAGAATCGTCGCTCGACTCCGACGATCGATTGAGGTAAAACCTGACCGCCCCTCGACTTCTCTTTGACCCAGTAATGTTCGCTGTAACCTTGCGCACCCCCTGATACCACTGGTTCGTGCTAGGGAGATCCAGAGCGTCGCCAACGTCTTCGTCACCGAGCACCCGACGCTACTCTCAACTCCGACGAGCTCCTACGGTCACCTCAACGCGCCCCTGTCCACGCCAGCAACACCTCGAGCTTCCTCGTGACCTTGCGACGCTGGTAAGCCACACCACTGTCCCCAGCCCTCACTAGAGTCGCCGATCCATCGCCGGCAGAGCCATCGCCGCCGCCAAAGACCATTCGCGCTCATCTTTGGTCAGAGCATCTAGGATCGTTGGATCCAGATCCAGAGGCTAGGATTAGATTAGAGGGCGAAGCGTTACGTTTTAATCTGAGCCGTGCATCGCCACTTAGATCTTGCGGCTCGTAAGCGTGATCCGCCCAAACCAGTATCAGCCAATAGAAACACGCCGCGTGGCTGAAGTTTATATTTAAAACAGGATTTGAATCTGATTAAAGTTTGAATTTGATTTGGCTATAACTTTTGATCCCCACGTTAGAATTTGACAAATTTTATATCGTTGGAATCAGGAGAGCAAGCTCTTTCTAATTATGCAATGTGTTTAATTTTTTGCTTCTATTAAAAAGGATTTATTTGCAAAAACTTGTGTAGGACTAAATTGAGTATATGAAATGTTTAGGAAATAATTTAGGGTTTAAATAATGGTTGTTTGGCAAGTTTTTAACTTGTTAGTGAATCAGTACTATATACTTTCTTTGTTGAGTTTTTAAAAAATCATCACATATCATCTTGCATACATGCATATATTTTTGATTGTATATGTTTTATGTGTAATTTGTTGTACAATTCTTTGTGTAGATTTTGGTGCTAGTGATTGTGATTCTGAAGAGTGTAACTACTCTCCAAACTACCAACGCAAGTGGTACTTCATGAATATATCTATCCCTATGTTTTATACTAAGCATTAGAAATATATTACTAAGACTTGCATGTTATTATTTTGCTTATGCCATGTTGGGAAATCCTAATAGTTGTAGAATTGCTAGGGAATCTCTAAGTTAAGTTACTATCTATGCCATGCTTAGCCTATCTAGTAGCAAACAAGGGTTGGTGAAATATACATGCTATGATGAAAATATTTCTAAGTCTTTGGACTTGTGTTTTTGCCTAATAAAACAACTAAGTAAATGAAACACCTGGGTGGAATGGAAGGATTGGTTTATGTTGAGTGGTTACACAAGGCCATTTTTATGGTTTACCTTGTGTATCTCACTTGTGGTAAGCCACCCAGGAACAAAGATATTTTAGAGGCCAAGTGTTAAGAAGCTTCTAGTGCAGCCACTTGGCAATATGGGCTCTCCCAGGATCACATAGGTTGCTAGAACTTAGCCATTTGGACAGTTGGTGGTAGAGGGATGATAGGTTGGAACGCGTCCATTTGGTCTAAGGGAAGGCTTCTGAAAGGTCCTGTCTTGGTGAAAATCAAGGCTTGTGGAAAAGTGCACAACCTCTGTAGATGGAAAAATCTAAGTACTTAGACAAGTCCATGGTAGTGGACAACTTGAGCATCAAGACATGGAAGCTATCAAGAATCTCCTCATCCCAATTTCTAAGTAAAAATTTGTGGGTGAACAAGGGTGAAGGACCTCAATGTCTATTGGTGGTTCCTTGGGAAAGGTTTTGACAAAGAAAAACTTAGTGATTTCAACTAATAGGAAAAACCTATTTTGAGCAAAACAAGCCAAGCTACACTTAGCCAAAATTGCATTTAGTATCTAGTCCACCTAAATTATACTAAGGTATCACTTGCCAATACTATTCCAAAGTATTGACCCACTATGGCTGTAACTTGTGATGTTGCAAGTTACTCTGATGAGGATTAGGTGTCATGAGTCTACACTCAACATGTTTGCCTATGGCACATGAAGATGAAGACTTTTATTTATTTACTTATTCCAAACTCTTGTACTAGGCCTATGGCCTTGGAGTTGTAAAGACTATGTTTATCTCTGGAATGGCTGTAATAATGACCTTTGTATCTGTGTACTTCATCTTAAACTGTGGATGCTAGCATTGATCCAGGGACTAGCATTGCAATCACAGGGATCCTTTTTCCTTTATAAAGGAGGGATCTTACATATAATAATAATCATATTTATTATTGCCTCTAGGGCATATCTCCAACAATAGTTACAGCACTCGAAATTTATTTCGCAAGGGGGATACAGAACGTTTGACGACCAACTATACGGCGGGAGAGTTTTTCCGGCCGTATAGATATAGAAACCCCTCAAAAAATTCAGAAAACAAGAGGAAAACAAATTAAATATTTTTAGAATAAAAAACTATGAAAACAAAACACTTATTTGAGTAAGAAAGCTTACCTTCCACTTACCGTTATTTGAGTCGGGAGTGACAAGCTCCTCCAACAACAATGACTTCTTCTTCGTGGGAGGATTTGTCCTTAGTTCATATAGTAATTCTTGAAAACAAAAATCACCGGGACTAAAACACCTCTCAATAAGATTGATGCCTTGTTGTGTAAATATAGATGATGCATCTACTACCTTTGCTTCTTGTCTCTGCATAATCTGCAACTCAAATTCTTGAAGTAAAAGGATCCAACGGATGCGTCTTGGTTTATGAAACTTCCTCTCGAGGAGTTCTTTTAAACCATCACGATCCGTATGGACTCTTACTTTTGCATCAATAATATATAGAACAAAACTTATCACAAGAGAAAAATACAACAAAGAGTTCTCTTTCTTCCTTAGGATAATTCTTTTGAGCACTATTGAGAGTTCTACTAGCATGATGTATAATATTAAATCTGCGACATATGTGTTTGCCCAAAGTTACTCCTACAACATCATCACTAGTTTCACATATTAAATCAAAAGTCATATCCCGTATAGGTGGTTTAATGATGGGAGCATGAGATAAAGCATATTTAAGTTTATCAAAGGCAATAAGGCATTTATCATCAAAATTGAATCTTACTCCTTTTGCAACAGATTATTCAAAGGTTTAGAAATTCTAGAAAAATTCCTAATGAACCTTCTATAAAAGCCTACATGACCAAGAAAACTTCTTACACCTTTTACGTCCCTTGGTTGTGGCATTCTCTATATTACTTCAACTTTAGCCCTATCTACTTCAATACCCTTACCTGATACTTTATGTCCAAGGACTATGCCTTCTTTGACCATAAAATGGCACTTCTCCCAGGTCAAGACAAGATTGGTTGCTTCGCAACGCTGAAAGATTCTATTGAGATTATCCAAGCAACTAGAAAACAAAATTCAATAGAAATGGTAAGGAAATCGGTAATCGTTAACTTCTTGGTTTTCTTGGGAGTAGCGACTGATACGTCGTAAACGTATCTATAATTTTTTATGTTCCATGCTTGTTTAGTATCTACTTTTATTTGCTTTTTCTTCTCTTTGAGGTATTTTTATATGTTTTATAGAACTAACCTATTAACAAGATACGACAGTGCCAGTTCCCTATTTTTGTTGTTGTTTTTGGTTCCAGAAAATTCAGAAAATGAATATTCTTGGAATTGGACGGGATAAAAGACAAAGTCAATATTTTACCGTGGGGAACACGGAGCCAGAAGATGAGACAGAGGAGGGCCTCGAGGGGGCCACACCCCCTGGCCATGCGTCCTGGCTTGGCGCTCGCCTGGGAGGGTGCGGCTGCCTCGTGCACCCCATCGGACTCCCTCTTCACCTATAAGAAGCCCCTGATACCTAAACCCTAAGTACCCGATCAATCTTCCACGATACAGTCCATAGCCGCCGCCACCATCGTCCCTAGATCGGGGGGATCTGAAGCTCTTCCCGGCACCCTGCCGGAGGGGAGAGATCATCCCGGAGGCCTTCTTCATCACCATGCTAGCCTTCGGTATGAAGCGTGAGTAGTTCCACCTTGGACTACGGGTCCATGTAGTAGCTATATGGTTGTTTCTCCTCCTTTGTGCTATCATATTTAGATCTTGTGATCTCCATTCATGATCAAGATCATCTATTTGTAATCATGCATGTTGTGTTTGCAGGGATCCGATGGATATTGAGATTACTATGTCAGATTGGTTAATGATTCTATCATGTCTGTGTTTTTTGAGATCTTGCATGCTCTCCGTTTCTAGTAGCTATCTTGTCCAAGTAGATGCTAGTGACTCCAAGAGGGAGTATTTATGCTTGATAGTGGGTTCATGCCTCTATTTAATCTGGGGAAGTGACAGAAATATCTAAGGCTGTAGATGTGATGTTGCTACTAGGGAGAAAACAACGATCTCTTGTTCATGGAACAAGTGTATTGTTTACTTTACACACTTTGCTTAAAGCAGTTATCCGTTGCTTGCAACTTAATACTGGAGGGGGTTCGGATGATAACCTGATGGTGGATTACTAGTCATAGATGCAGTTGGATGGCGATCTATGTATATTGTTGTAATTCCCAATAAAATCTCATAGGATCATGAATGTCTAGTTTTGCATTATTATGCCTTGCTCTGTCCTGGCAATTGCCCCGATGTAATTTGTTTACCCGGCATGTTGTGTTGTTTATCTTAAGGAGAACACCTCTAGTGAACAATGGATCCCGGTCCAATCTTTACCATTGATACGTCTTCCATTGTTACGGTTTAGTTTCTGCAAGCCACCATTACCTTCCACACCATATAGTTAATCCTTTGTTTTCAGCAAACCGGTGAGATTGACAACCTCATTGTTCGTTGGGGCAAAGTCTTGAGTTTGTGTTGTGCAGGTTTCCATGTTGCTAACAACACCTTTGGGTCATTTCCTTCCTCCTACTGGTTCGATAACCTTGGTTTCTACTGAGGGGAAACTTGTTGTTGTGCTCATCATACCTTCCTCTTAGGGGTTCCCAACGAAGCTCTACAGTGATTTGAGCTACACATCATCAAGATTTTTCTGGCGCCATTGCCGGGGAGGCTAAGGACGGCTTCACAAGGGGAGTCCTTCACAACCTTTCTCTTTACTTTGTTTTTGTTTTGCTTAGTTCCTTTTGCCTTGTTTTGTTTGCCTCTTTTTATCAAAAACTCCAAAAAAATAGTTTCGTTTGTTTGCTTTCTCTTATCAAAAACACAAAAAAATAGTTCCTACTCTAGTTGGTGTTGCTGTTGGTTTGCTCCACTTTTGAAAAAATGAACTCTGTTGAGAACACCAAGTTTTGTGACTTCACTAGCACAAACAACAATGATTTCCTAAGTACACCTATTGATCCACCTGCTCCTGATGCTACCTTTTATGAAATTAAGCTAGCTTTGTTGAATCTTGTGATGAAAGAGCAATTTTCTGGTGCTAGTTCTCATGATTCTGCAGCTCACCTCAATAACTTTTTTGAACTTTGTGAGATGCAAAAATATATGGATGTAGATGGAGATATTATTAAGCTCAAATTTTTTCCTTTATCCTTGAGAGGAAAAGCTAAAGAATGGTTGCTATCCTTGCATAGAAATAGTATTGATTCTTGGATTAAGTGCAAAGATGCTTTTATTGGAAAATACTATCCTCCTGCTAAGATTATATCTATGAGAAGTGAAATAATGAAATTTAAACAACTTGATAATGAACATGTTGCTCAAGCAAGGGAAACAATGAAATCTTTGGTAAATAATTGTTCCACTCATGGAGTGATTGCTTGGATGATTATCCATACTTTTTATGCAGGTTTAAACTTCTCTTCAAAAAATCTGTTGGATTCAGCTGCTGGAGGTACCTTTATGACCATTACCTTGGGTGATGCAACAAATCTCCTTGATAATATGATGGTCAACTATTCTGAATGGCACACTGAGAGAGCTCCACATGGTAAGAAGGTAAATTATGTTGAAGAAACCTCCTCTTTGAGTGATAAGATTGATGTTATCATGGCCATGATTGTTAATGGAAATGCTCATATAGATCCAAATAATGTTCCTTTAGCCTCTTTGGTTGCTCAAGAAGAGCAAGTTGATGTGAACTTTATTATAAACAACAATTTTATCAACAATGCCTATAGGAATAATTTTGGTAGTAACAATAATTATAGGCCTTATCCTCCTAATAATGACAATACCTATGGAAACTCCTACAACAAAACTAGAAGTACTCCTTCTGATCTTTAAGTCATACTTAAAGATTTTATTAATAAACAAACCATTTTCAACAAGACTATGGAGGAAAGGCTTTTGAATGTTGAGAAAAATATTTCCTCTTTGTCTGAAGCATAGTCTTCTTTGATTAATAAAATGGCTGCTAAGCCTGAAACTTTGGAAAGTACCTTTGCTTCTACTCATGCCATACAAGTTACTATTGATGAAAATGTTAGACTGTTAGCTCAACTTACATGATAAATGGGAAAGAGAAGCTGAAATTGCTAGAAACAATAGTGTGTGCACTATTACCACCACCAATATGGATGCCACCAAACCACAAGAGGTCCCGATTCTTCCTACCACAATGCCTAAACCCAATGAGTCTACTACCAGTGATGCTAAGTTTGTGTAGAGGTCTCAACCTAATAAGGTAGATTCCTCCTGTGTTTACAATGCTAGTCCCTGGATCAATAGCTAGCATCCACAGTTAAGATGTAATATCAAGATACAAAGGTCATATTATAACTTTATAACCAGGAATAACATAATTTTATTACATCATACATAGCTCATTTGGCTATTACATTACATTGCAGCGGAATAACTATAGTCATGGGTCCTTCATCTTCAAAGTGCCACAGGCAGATGTTGGTTGTAGACTTTGTAATCCTAATCAAACAATCTTCACTAAAATCAATCAAACCTGCAACATACAAGTTACAGCCACAAAGGGTCAATACATTTGAATTGTATTGGCAAGTGATACTATGGTAGTATAGTGGAATCTATCATCTATATGCATTTGGCTAAGTGGAGTTGAGGCTTGCATTGCTCAAAATAGATTTTATTATCATTTTGAAAATACTAAGTTTTTGTTTTGACAAATTACTTCCCAAGACATCTACCAATCAAAGACTGAAGATCCTTTCCAAGGCATCCACCAATCAAAGACTGAAGTGCTTGGCAAAAACATTTTTCTCAATCAAAGATTTCAAGATCCTTGTACCAAGCCATCTCTCCATCAATGATTGAAGAATTCAAACAACCCTTGTTCAAACCACAAGATTTTAATTTAGAAATTGGAATGATGAGATTCTTGATTGCTTCCATGTCTTGATGATCAAATTGTCCTTTACCAGGGACATGGCTAAGTACTTAGATTTTACACTCTGCAGAGGTGGTGCACTTTACCCACAAGACTTGGTTTCCCAAGACAAAATCTTTGAAGCCTTCCTTAGACCAAAATGGACGCGTTCCAACCTATCAAACACTACCACCCACTGTCCATTTGGCTAAGTTCTTGCAACCTATATGATCATGGCAGAGCCCATATTGCCAAGTGGTTGCACTTGAAGCTTCTCAACATTTGACATCTCAAATCCCTTTGTTTCCTGGGTGGCCATCCACAAGTGAGATACACAAGGTTCCTGGCCTTGTGTAACCACTCAACATAACCCAATCCTTCCATTCCACCCAGGTGATTCATTAACTTAGTTGTTTTATTAAACAAAACACAATTCCTTGACTTAGAGATTTTTCCATAGTGTGAATATATTTTCCACCCAGGTTTTCTATTAGCTAGGCTAAGCTTGATAGTAGTAGGAATCATAGCTTAGGAAAATCCTACTAAGGATTCATCTATTAGAATTTCCTATAGCAAGATCTATACTTAGCAAAATCCATGCAAGTTTTACTTAGCAAAATCACTAGTGCATAGTACAAATAATGGGACCAAGAGTATGATCATCACTTGCCTTTTTGGAAGGGAATGGTGGTTCACTCCTTGATCTTGCTAGTCTCACACTTCACTACAAGTCAATCAAGCAAACACTAATTCAATTTACATTCCAACCAAAGTCAAACAAACAATTCTTCACACACACAAAGTAATGGAATCTAAGTCATGCATGGGAGCATGCACAAGATAGTTTTATTTTTCAAAGGGGTCTCTATGGGTTTCTAAACTTTGTAAGATCCAATTTGGTCATGTACCAAAGTGGCAAAGTCATTAGCAAGAGGGTTTGGTCCAAAAACTATTTTTTTAATTCCATTCATCATTACATGTGGTGAAAAATGTTTTTATTAAGGCAAAAACTCTTACGTTGTTCACCAAATGAGTTGCTATTACAAAGCTTGGTGTTTTTGGGTCAGTAGGTTTTGGTATAAACCATTTTCTCAAAGTTTTCTTTTCCAAAAACATTTTTATAATAAAATCAACAATTTTATTTGGCTAGAAATGACTAAGTCAAGTAATCTAACCTAAATTTTACAAAAATCATTTCTAACACCATGGGTTGGTTCCTAGGGTCAGTAAGGTCACAACAAACCAATTTGCAAAGGTTTTATCCTTAAATTCAATTTTAAACAATTTTTATACTCTAAACAAGCTCACAAAAGTTTCTGCAAATTTAAACAAGCTAATAGATACTATTTGCTAAACTAAGGCCATGGTTGGCTAGGGCTTGTTCTCCTGATTTCATTGATATAAAATTTGCAAAATTTGGACGTGTGGTTTGAAAGTTACAATGGTTTGAAAATTGCATATCAATCTGATTTCAAAAATCTGTTTTAACTCAACTACTGACACGCGTCGTTATCCTACTGGGCGATACCGGTTCGGCCGGATCGGCGACGTTGGCCGTTGGATCTAACTATCAACGCGCGGCTCAGATCGATGCATACCCCTTCGTTAAGTCATCTGTTTATACGCGTCTGATCTAAATCGAACGGTCCTGATCGATCAACCACAAAGTGGCGGCGCTGGCGGCGGTGGTTGGCGGCGGAGCGGCCAGTCGATGACGGCGCCGACGGTACAGGAAGCAAAGGAGGGTGGGGATATGCTCACAGTGATCGCCATGAAGTGCTGGTGCTCAACGTGGTTGTCTCTGTCGAAGGGGTGCTCGGGGTGGACGGCAATCGCTCGCCGGAGATGAGCCGCATGCCGGTTCAGAGGTCGTCGTGGGCGAGGATAGGGAGCGCCCTAAGACCAGTAGATGGTACCGTTAGGTTCGTAAGAGGGAGGCGAGTATGTGTGCATCATAGGGGGTGAAGAGGGAGTCTGGTCTCACCAGTGGGACTCGTCGGAGCGGAGGCAGACGGCGGCGGTGCTGGAGGTTGTAGTTGCCGACACTCTGGAGCGCCCGCGGTCGTACAAAGGGTACAGGCGGATGCGCCTGGATGTGGTGAATATGCCTGCGTGTAGAGGGAGTCGAGGGGCGGCCGTGGTTCGCCGGATTTTGCTGGAGAAGGTCGCCGGAGTTGGTGAGGTTGCAGTGGTCAATTGGAGCAGCCCTGGGGCGGAGAGGAACTGGAACCAGAGGGGAAACGGAGAGGAGTGACTGGCGATTTATCACGCGTGCTCACTGCGGCTTTTACTCGTGGTATCAAGGCGAATTAAGCCGAGGAATCAATGGCAGGGCGGGGAGAACGGTCGAGGCGGGTGAGAAAGATGAACAAGAGGGTGGGGTCCGGGCAAGGAAAGAAAGGGAGAAGGGGAGGGGTCCACGTGTCAGCCTCAGTGCGGTTTCTTTTGAGGTGCATAAAAACGGTTCGGGAATAGGGGAGGTGGGATGTTGGGTTTAGTTGGGCTGGAGCTGGGCCAGATTTGTTGGGCTGTTCTATTTTTTCTATCTAATTCTTTTCTTTTTCTGTTCTATTTCGATTTGTTATTTCAAACAATTCTCAACCATTCAAAACATTTCAAATCTTCACCAAACATTGTAACTACAAATTTGGTTCTGTTTAGTATTCAACCAAAAATCCTAAATAAAATAAATAACACTTTAATCTTTTTAGGTTCCATCCTTAATTAAATAAGTAGGCCATGGTTTATTAATTAAATAAAGTTTTTGTTGTTTATTAATAAAATCTTTATGTGAAATCCAAATATTTTCAAAATCAAATCAGTAGGTATCATTTGGAAGTAAATAATACTTGGATACTTGTTTAAAACAAAATATTATTTTGCTTTAGGGTCCAATAATAATTATATATAATGGTCCTTAGTTATTAAATCAAATAGAGTTTGATTTTATTAATAAAATCTTTATTTGAAACTAAATATCTTCAAAACCAAATTAGTGGGTTTTATTTGGGAAATATAGAATACTTGGAGATTTGTTTTAAAATAAAATAACATTTTATTTTAGGGTCCATTATTAATTAATATAATAGACTTTCATTATTATTTCAAATAGGATTTATTTTATTTGAGATATTTATTTTGAATCTAAAATAAAGCCAAAACACTTTAGTAGGTTTTATTAGAGAATATAAAATACTTGGAAAACCTATTTTAAACAATTTAATAAGTCTTGATGTTTTAATTAAAATAGTAAAACCTTTCATAATAAATTTTGATATTAATTCCTTATTATTTTATTTTAAATAAACCTTTGTTATTTTTATTCAAAACTAAATGTTTTAATTCCCAAAGTTTGGTCAAGGTTTAATTTGCCTTTATTAAATAATCTTTATTTATAAAACTTCTATTTCATTTGAAAACAAATCTTTTCATTTAATTGTTTCAAAATAGTATTTCCAAATGTTTTTATTTTCCTTTTATTAAATGTTTATCTTTTTAAATCTCTTTAGTTTTATTTTAATTCAAATGGGTTTGAAGTTCCAATTGAATTCAAAAAGTTTCTTCTGGCTCTGAAAATCAAACAAAGTTTTATTTTATTAATTTATTTTCACATTACAAGATTTGGAAAATCTTGGGATGTGACAGTTTGATTTTGATCTTGATGGTTGCAATATTTCTGAAGTGATTATGTTCCTACCAAATCTTGCTAGAAGTCCAGATGTAAGTGATATGAATGTGGCTTTCACCAAACACATTGCAGATGCTCTCATTAAAATTAATGAAGAAAAGTTGAAACACAAAGCCTCTATTCCTAGGAAAGTAGAAGATAGTTGGGAACCCATCATTAATATGCAAGTGAATGACTTTGATCTCAAAGCTTCATGTGACCTTGGTTCTAGTGTCTCTATTATGCCTAGAAAGATTTATGAAATGCTTGATTTGCCACCTTTGGAAGATTGCTATTTGGATGTCCGACTTAATGATCATGATAAATAGAAACTCATAGTGAGTGTTAATGATGTTCTTATTATGGTTAATAATGCCTATGTCCCTGTTGATTTCTATGTTTTGGATGTTGAATACAATGCTTCCTGTCCTATTACTTTGGGAAGACCTTTTCTTAGAACTGTTGGTGTCATCATTGATATGAAAGAAGGCACCATTACATATCAATTTCCATTCAATAAAGGTATTGAACACTTCCCTACGAGAAGAGAAAAGTTGCCTTTTGCTCCTCCTTTGAAAGCAAGGTTTGATGTTAATGTTTCTTCATTTGAAAATACTTGATTCTTGCTTCTTGTGCCTAACTTAAATACGTTAAATAAAAGTACTTCTTGAGAGATAACCCAATAGTTCTCTTGAGTCTTGGAAGTTAATACTTCTGTAATAACTGCTCCTTATCCTGTTTATTTGATTTTTGTGCCAAAAATAACCTTTAATGAGAGGGAAGTAAGATTTGGGGAGTTGCTGTCCCAAAACAGATTTTTGTACTCCACTGTAATAATACGTGTAAAATCTCTGTAAGTCGGATTGAGCTGTAATTTTCGTAATAAATCCCCCAGGTTGTTATATAACTTACGTTAGTTCAATACTTTTTTATTTGAGCAATAGAAGGTCTTTGAAAAAATCGGTTTTCACATACTGGTATGTTTTGACAGATTTCTGCCATTATTTGCATTTGCTTCTTATTGATTCCTTTTTGGGTTCTTTTTGGGAAAATGAGATTTTTAAGAGAATTTCTACAGTAGCTTGTGTCTTTAGTGAAAGTTTTGCTATTTTGAAACTAAACCCAAAGGTCTATTACCTTTTGAATGCACTAATGTTGCTAATTAAGATTGTGTGAAGTTTTGTATGAAGGAAAATTTTCAGGTGTAGAGAAAGAATGATGTAATGAGATGAAGAATGGACAAAAGCTCAAGCTTGGGGATGCCACCCCATGTCACCCCAAGAAATATTCAAGAGGTACAAGCTTCAAAGCTTGGGGATACCCAAGGCATCCCCTTCTTCATCAATAAAAATCTCAGGTCTTTCTAGACACTTCATTTTTATTGTTTCATGCACAGTTGTGTTGTTCTTGGAGCGTCTTAGTTTTCGATTTTGGTTTTTGTTTGCTTAGTTTTCTTGAATAAAGTATTTGGACGCCCGTTTTCGCCGTGTTGTTTCAAATAAGTTGATTGGTGTTGGAAAGGAGTAGGAAGTTCTTGGTTAGTAGTACAAGAAGGAGCTTGCTTTGACTATGATTTAGCCTTTATCATGTCATGATAGATGTTGTTTTGACCTTATGCTTAGTGATTATTGTTGTATAATTACTTGTTACAAACAATTAGGATTGCTTAATGTGCCTTGAAAGAATCATGCGTTGTTTTAGCATACAAAAGCATAGTATTACGTTATTCTCCTTTGATGCATTGTTTGGGTTGACTTGGCACATGCTCACACCATGTTATGACTATGAATCAGTCACCATAGCCTCTATGATCATTTAGTTTTTGACTTGTAGTACCACTTTATGCTTTGATTAGTAATTTTTTGTCGCTCTGCATGATTATGGCCATTATTGCTCTCTTAGTTGGTCGCTCCCAGTCTTTTGCTAGCCTCCACTTGTATGAGTAAGATCTACTCATGCATCCAACTCCCAAAAACCAAGTATTTCCAAAGTGTCCACTATAAATTCATATGCATGGTGTGTTACACCATTCCAAGTATATTCTTGTTTTATCTATCTTCCAAATTAAACTTGTTATGTGAAAGTTGGTGATTAAAGCTCTCACAAACTTGATGGCACACTTTATTTTCCTTGCCCCTAATAAACTTGAACCATTGTGTCATCTATGTTGTATATGCTTGCACTTATACGTTGGAATTATCAAAACCATGATGTCATGGGGAACGCTTTCAACATTGCACGTGTACATTGTACCCAGTTGATATCATGCTCTTTTGTTTATGCATGTTGTCGGTGCAAAATGAAAGGGGAGCTTATAAGTCCATGGAGTTATGTATGTGTGTTAGATAAATGCCTAGGCTGCTAGCCTAAGCCATGCCTAATCATGGTGGAAACTTGCAGCACCACCATAATGAGCAATCTATGAAGAATTCTTCTTATAAAAAGAGAGATAGAGATTGAGAAAAATAAAAAAAAATGAGAAAGAGGAAAGAGAGAAAAAAGCACCATTTTCCCATGGTAAATAAGAAGATTGCTGAGATGCTCATTGTCTGCATTACTTGTCATTTTGATATGGGATAGCTCCTATATCATGTGCATGGGATACCCCGTTGGCAGTTCTCTATGATACACATGTAGTTACTATGAAAAGAACTTACCAGTGACTAAAGTTGAGTAGCATGAGGAGGGGCCCTCGTACTCAAGGGACATGAGATTGCCAACTTATACTTTGTCAAGCATATACTCCATAGATTGTTCACTTTAACCTTAATCACTTCAAGATGCTTATGATAGGGGCAATGAGAGCTGAAAGATAACAAGTACCATAATTTTTTGAAGCTCTTTATGAGAATTAAAATCCCTACTTCCCTTTTATGAAGGGCCTTTGTTCCACTATTATATTGAGTCTCCACCTTCTATCCTTAGGCACCAATTAAGAGAGCATAGTTTCCATTCTTAGTTCTATGTGCATTGTCCCAAAACTTATTGATTGATTCATATTGTTGATATTGCTTGTTCTTGAACTATTTGTATCTAGTCACTCTTATAAACCTTGAAGGTGTCCTATGCATTTATTTGCTACTCCATGAGGGACAAGATGAATTCCACTATGCTATGTTTTCTATATATGAAACAAACAAACGTCTTCCAATGCATTGTTATTCATGAATCTTTGTTTGTATCCTTTAATGTTGCTTTCATAGTTACTTTATATTACTGTTAGAACTTCTTCTTTCATGGTCATGTTTAGAGTACTTTGATCCTAGCTTTCAATTCTTGCAAATGGTTTAATCTTTATTTTGATGGTGCATGTCACCTAAAAAATTATTCTTTTTATCACTTACCTACTCGAGGACGAGAAGGAGTTAAGCTTGGGGATGCTTGATACGTCGTAAACGTATCTATAATTTTTGATATTCCATGCTTGTTTAGTATCTACTTTTCTTTGCTTTGTCTTCTCTTTGAGGTATTTTTATATGTTTTCTAGGACTAACCTATTAACAAGATGCCACTGTGCCATTTGCCTGTTTTATGTTGTTTTTGGTTTCAGAAAAGTCAGAAAACGAATATTCTCAGAATTGGACAGGACAAAAGCCAAAGTCAATATTTACCGTGGGGAACACGGAGCTAGAAGATGAGACGGAGGAGGGCCTCGAGGGGGCCACACCCCCTGGCCATGCGGCCTGTCCTGGCCCACGCCTGGGGGGTGCGGCCGCTTAGGGCACCCCCTCAGACTCCCTCTTCGCCTATAAGAAGCTCTCGGTACCTAAACCCTAAGTACCCGATCAATCTTCCAAGATCGGGGAGGATCTAAAGCTCTTCTCGGCACCCTGTCGGAGGGGAGAGATCATCCCGGAGGCCTTCTTCATCACCATGCCAGCCTCCGGTATGAAGCGTGAGTAGTTCCACCTTGGACTACAGGTCCATGTAGTAGGTAGATGGTTGTTCTCCTCCTTTATGCTACCATGTTTAGATCTTGTGAGCTCTGTTCATGATCAAGATCATCTATTTGTAATCATGCATGTTGTGTTTGCGGGGATCCGATGGATATTGATATTACTATGTCAGATTGGTTTATGGTTCTATCTTATTGATTCTATCATGTATGTGTTGTTTGAGATCTTGCATGCTCTCCATTTCTAGTAGCTATCTTGGCCAAGTAGATGCTAGTGACTCCAAGAGGGAGTATTTATGTTCGACACTGGGTTCATGCCTCTATTTAATCTGGGGAAGTGACAGAAATATCTAAGGTTGTAGATGTGATGTTGCTACTAGGGAGAAAACAACGATCTCTTGTTCATGGAACAAGTGTATTGTTTACTTTACACACTTTGCTTAAAGAAGTTATCCATTGCTTCCAACTTAATAATGGAGGGGGTTCGGATGATAACCTGAAGGTGGATTACTAGTCATAAATGCAATTGGATGGCAGTCTATGTATATTGTTGTAATGCCCAATCAAATCTCATAGGATCATTAATGTCTAGTTTTGCATTATTATGCGTTGCTCTGTCCTGTCAATTGCCCCGCCGTAATTTGTTTACCCAGCATGTTATGTTGTTTATCTTAAGGAGAACACCTCTAGTGAACTATGGATCCCGGCCTAATCTTTACCATTGATACATCTTCCACTATTACTGTTTACTTTCTACAAGCCACCATTACCTTCCACACCATATAGTTAATCCTTTGTTTTCAGCAAACCGGTGAGATTGACAACCTCATTGTTCGTTGGGGCAAAGTCTTGAGTTTGAGTTGTGCAGGTTTCCAAGTTGCTAGAAACACCTTTGGGTCATTAACTTCCTCCTACTGGTTCGATAACCTTGGTTTCTACTGAGGGAAAACTTGCTGCTGTGCTCATCATACCTTCCTCTTGGGGTTTCCCAACGAAGCTCTATAGTGATCTGAGCTACACATCATCAAGCTTTTTCTGGCGCCGTTGCTAGGGAGGCTAAGGACGGCTTCACAAGGGGAGTCCTTCACAACCTTTTTCTTTACTTTGTTTTTATTTTGCTTAGTTTATTTTGCCTTGTTTTGTTTGCCTATTTTTATCAAAAACTCCAAAAAAAATAGTTTCATTTGGTTTGCTTTGTCTTATAAAAAACAAGGCACTCCAGGTTTGAGGTCTGGTCGGTCTATTGCACCTCAAACACCTACCTTATTAAAAAATTAGCACCTAAAACACATATGACTCCTCTTGCACCTCAACCACCTACCCTATTAAAGGCAACATCGAGCTCCCGGATGAGATCCCCAAGGTGCTCTAGCTCTTGTATCTGAGGTCTGATCGGCAACTACGAGGAATTGGTCAACAACGACAAGGAACTGGTTGGTGATGGCAAATATCGATCTCCTGGAGGCAGGGATCGAGCGGGAGCTTCAAAAAACCTACTTCATTGGGACGGGCTAGCGGATGGATGGGCGATATGTGTTGATAATTTTGCAAATTTTTTGACCAAGTGTAGTAGTTAATCGGGAACATACCTAGTAATTGGAGTGTTAGAGCTATTAATCTGTCTAAACGATTAACACAAACAATTAGTGGTAATCAACACGGTTAAGTCCCTAGTAGTGATTAATCGGCCTATTAATCGATGATTCGGCCTATTTTTTGAACAGTTGAGAAAAATCATCCATAAATACTTCCATTATCAGTTCTATAAAATCTGCAAATATAGAAGTCATGCATCTTTGAAAATTAGCTGGAGCATTACATAAACCAAAAGGCATACGTCGATAAGCATGTAATCCATAAGGGCTAATGAAAATTATTTTAAGTTGGTCATCAGGATGAACAACTATTTTGGAAAAACCAGAATATCCATCCAAGTAACAAAAATGAGTGTGGTTAACTAACCTCTCTAAAGTTTTATCTATGAACGGTAAAGGATATTGATCTTTCCTTATTTCCTTATTCAATTTCCTGAAATATATGCACATCATATGTCCAACAACAGTTCTAGTAGGTATCAATTCATTGTTTTATTAGGAACAATAGTAAAGCCGCCTTTCTTAGGAACACAATGAACATGACTTACCCATTCACTTTCTTTTACAGTATAGATTATACCTGCATCAAGTAGGCATACTATTTCTTTTCTTACCACTTCCATCATTTCAGGCTTTAGTCTTCTATTAAATTCGGCAACTGGTTTAGCACCTTCCTCCATAAATATTCAATGGGAGGCTATCATGGGACCAATACCCTTCAAGTCATCCATTGAGTACCCCAAAGGCCTTGTGGTGCTCCTTTAATACCTTCATAAGTTCTTCTTCTTCCCCTACAAGCTTAGCACTTAATTTTACCTTCAACCAATATAGAAGTCTCTTCATCAAGTTCAACTATGTTACAATGTGCATACATAGCCATGATTGCTTCCTTGGTTACCCTTCATCTTTGGTTTCATCTATATGATCTTAAATTATTGGCACACTTTCCTCTTCTTTCACCTCATGTACTCCTTTGACATGTTCATATTCCAAAATATGATTTTGTGTAGTGTTAGGGAAAGTTATCTCATACATTGGTTCTAGGGAGGCCAGTGTTGCTTTAACTTCTGTTTTCTTCTTAGGTTTAGGTGGTGGATCAAACTTGATCGAACCATCTTTTGGAGCTTCGATGTGTTCTGTAAAAGCTTTAACAACTTGCAACACAAGATCCGAATCTAAATAAAGATCTTTAGATAATTCATTAACATGGCCCTTTTTATTATAGTCATGAATACATTCATGATCTATTTATGTGCCTCCTTAACTTCCTAGACCAAAATTCCATGAAACTCTATGATCGCGAATTCTATAAAGTAAATCCCAATCTTTAGTTATAGGTAAATCCATAAAAGCTCCTCTCGCGCAAGAGTCTAGTTCAATTTTATTAGGTTCAATTAAACCTCCATAAAAGATATGAAATAAATACCATTCAGGTAAATCATGATGAGGACATTGTCTAAGTAAATATTTAAATCTTATATAAGCTATTACTAGTCCTTTATTGGGACAGTTCCTCCAAGTCATTATAAGGCGCTTGGTTCCAAAATATTTTGATAATGGGTACTATTTAGATAGGAATTCTCAAGATAAATTATCCCAAGTAGTAGTGGCTTCTGAGGGCAGAGATCTATACCATGAGAGAGCTGTACTTGTCAAAGTTTGACTAAAAAGTTTAACCCTTACCTCATCGGCGGTATACCCCGTTAATTGGAAGGTGCCACATATATATTTAAAACATGCAATATGCTCATATGGATCAGGATCTTCTTCATCTCCAGAAAATTACTTCTTGTGTAAAATACCAAATAGTAGAGGATTTATTTCAAACCCCCTTGTCTTCTCATTGGAGTTATCTTTTTTATAATTATCATAGGGCTTCCCAAAGTGGTTGAGTGGGTTAGCACAAGTATATGCTCAAATGCCATCATGTTGGTGGAAACATGTAACTCAAAACAAAACTAAAGTAAATAAGCAAAAACTAAAAGACCTACAACGCTTAGCTCCCCGGCAAAAGGGCCAGAAAATAGCTTGAGTACTGCAAGTGCACAGATTGGATGTAGCTAGTTTCAAAATAAACATATCGATCCCACAGGGAGAAGGAGTCTGAAGTCTAAGAATTCTTAAAGTAAATACTAAAAATAGAATTGCTAAATAAAATTCTAAGTGACAAGATAAAATGCGAGTAGTGTGTAAAAATGTGTTTTTGGGTTTTTTATAAGAGAGTAATGAATAAAGTAAACAAAACTGAATACAGAAAATAAGTATCGCGTATGTAAAAGAGATTTGAAACTTCAGTGGGAAAAAGTGTTCTTAGGGATTAGCGGATACACCACTAGCATTATAAAGGGCTAAGGTAAAGATTATTATCATGAATATTCTCAACTATGTATGAGTGGGAGGAACTCCGTATTTGGACAAAGAGGCAGCAACCACTTCTCAAATCATCCTCATAACCACAACAGACAGCAATCAACATTAATTGAATTACTTCGCTATTAAGGGACATAATCCCGCAGGATGTATCCCATGGCATGGATAGTGTTTTGTGAGTTTCCTATATTTCCAAGTTGATACATAGGGGCTGCCAATAGCTTTATAGTTACTGTAAGTGCTAACATCCCTCCGTTTACCAACAAGTAGTTCCCTACATCAAGTCCCCACAAGAGGCAAATATTGGATAGGTCGAATTCTCCTAACATCAAGATGTAGACAATCTAACACATGGTCACAGCGATGAATATCATAATAAACTTTATCTTATTTCAATCTCATGCTAGGGTTTCTCCATCTCCCTAAGAACTAATGATCTACTCATACATGGAGGCAGACATCATCATAGTAATGGTAATGGAAACGATTATTGATGAATAGTACTTGTATAAATCCACAACTAGTGCAAGTTTTACAACAAGATCTAGATGGGATGGATGGAGATGATGGTGGTGATGAAGATGCAGTGTTTGATGAAGATCGAGATCGATGCCTTGGCCTCCCAGATCTGCGTAGGGTGAAGATGGATCCCTAGGGCAAGTTACCCCTCCAGATTCCTTCCAGAGGATGGGTTTTGGCGATTTCTAGGTGTTCTGTATGTCGTCTCCCCGAACCAGTTGCACGGGGTGAAACTATTTGAGGAGGCAGAGGCGGCGCCAACTATACGACGGCAACTATACGGCGGTGGCCCATATAGTTGGTCATTACCTCTCTGTATCCTCCAATTGCTTTGGGTTTTCTTCTGGTATTATCAATATTTCCCAAATAAGCAATTTACGTATTTTTTGGCTCCTTTTCTCTCCAGTACAACTGCTCCAAGAATTGTGTCGGGGGAACACCCCCAGGTAGGCTAACCGGACAAGATGCGAAGCACCAACACGTCAGCCGACTAAGGGTAGCCGGAGGAGGAAACCTCAAGACAGATTAGAAGAGGGAACAGACCGAGACCCGACTAGCAAACCAGCCAGTCGGACAAGAACTATCGGCAAGACCGCCAGCCGGCTAGATCAAGACAGTCGGCCGAAGCAAGAAAGACCAAGAGCCAACCGGCGAAAGAATCAGCCGGATGAAGCAAGCAAGGGCAAAAGAGTAGCCGGATGGATCCGACCATCCGACCCAGGAAGGCCAACCGGCTAGATCACTCTAGCCGGCCACTCAAGACAGGCAAGGTACCAGATGACATAAGGCATAGTGCGCAGTATGACCAGGACAACGGACAAGACAAAAAGGAGACTCAAACACTCGGCCCATACCGACGACTTCACCGATGACGGTCGCAACAGTAGACAGTAGGTGGCACTATGCATAACTACTCGCGCGGCGGCCACTATAGATGGCGTGGCAGCATGGGCTTGACTGTGAGTATGCACTCCACATGCCCCCCACTGTAAATGAACTAGACGGTTAGGGCCCGCCTGTGGGACCCGCCAGTCGGCCAGGTCGTTGCCCACGCTGCCTCGGCCTATATAAGGGGCGGCAGGGGCAACTGAGCAAGGGTTGGACTCTCCTTTACTACTAGCCAGACCCGATACAGCTTGAGGAGCCTTGTAGCCCTTAGTGATCATCCTCATAGTCAGATCGGCAGGAGTAGGGGCTTTACCTCAACCCGAGGGCCCCGAAACTGGGTATTTCTTGTGTCCCCGACGCTTGCTTGTATCCAATCCCGCCTGCGGACGCCGTCGCACGCTTCCCTGCTTTGCTCCCACACTTCTTTCTAGCCTGCTTAGGCTCCGCTATTTCCATAACGATGATAGTTAGCGCCCACCGTGGGGCAGAGATGGCGGAGACCGGAGTGACGTTCCACATGGGACCCCGCACTTCGTCAGGCGAGCGTGTGGCTTTCGGCCTCGTGCTCACGCTTTTCCAGTTCGACTGCGTCATTGACAACACCTGCTGCTTCGCCGGATCTAGCTTTCCGGGAGGCGGCTCCATCTTGCTGTTCGGCGATCTGCCTGTCTACGTCGCCACCGTGCCGGAGCGTTTCCCTTGGGAAATCGTCTCCTTCACCGATATGTTGCCCTCAGCCGTCAGCGCGCTCACTACGCCCGGCGCTGTAGAGGTGATGATGCCTGGCTCAAGAAACAGCCGTGTCCTCCCCTTGAGCGTGGCAGCGACCATGTCGGCCCGTCTACCCCGGTGCGTGAAAAGGGCACGGTGGACGATGTCATCGAAGAGCTCCGCGAGCCGGTGCACCCTGGGGACGACCCGGATGCGGCCATGGCCAAGATCGAGGCTGCGCATGAGCGTCTGCTCCAGCAGGCCCAAGGCCTAGCCTCTACCAAGTACCGGATGGAGAGCAACATCCGCGAGTATAATCGCGCGCACGGCCTCACCCCGACTAACGAGGATCCTAGCCGGCTGGGCTCCATGCCACGCCGCCGGGGAGAGCTGGGTGCCCGTTTCGAGCACGACCTCGAGCCGGCCTCCCACACCTACTCCCCCCCCCCCGTCTACGACACCACGGTCAATATGTCCGGGCGGCACGAGCCGTCGCGGAGGACCTACCCCACCTGGAGGGGGACGACATGATGCGCCGGTTCCAGCACGTACAACACCTGCTGCGCGTGGCCGACGAGCAGGCCGAGGCCACTCGGATCGCACTCGTGGCTGGAGCCGGCTCCAGAGGGAATTGCCCGACTGGCAATAGTCGGGGAGGACATCGTCAGACCGAGTGCTCCGCGTCTCCGGGCCAGCAACCCCTGCGCTCCAAGTGTCGCCAGTCCGGCAGCAGCCAGCCTCGCGGCGAGCAGGGCGCCACGAGCCACCCTCCCTCGGCTGGCCAGAACCTCCCTCCACCCCCTCCACCATCCCGCCTCACCGGCCGGGTGGGAACTCCCAATCCGGTTGAGCCATACGCACGCGCTCGCATCGACCTTCTGATGGAAGCTCGCCTCACCGAGGAGGAGGATGCAACCGGCCTCGTGTGTTTCGGACCACACATCCGGAAGGAGCCCTTTCCCGACAAGTTCTCCCTGCCCCGGGACACCCCCAAGTACGACAACAGCATGAAGCCGGAGGACTAGCTAACCGACTACATCACCGCAATCAGCATAGCTCACGGAAACAAGCGCTTCGCGATCCGCTACATACCCCTCATGCTAACCGGCTTGACAAGAACCTGGATCAACATCCTTGCGCCCAATAGCATCAACGCTTGGCCAGACTTCGAGAAAGTCTTCATCCGGAACTTCAACGACAAATACAAGAGCCCAGGTAGGCCCCGTGATCTTTCTCTGTTTTTCCAGGGAGACCGCGAGTCGAATCGCGCGTACCTCGCCCGCTAGACCGAGCTGCGCTACTCCTGTGAAGGTGTGGTGGAGAACCAAGCAATCGGTTTCTTCATCGAAGGGTGCCGCGATATAAAGTTCGGAAGAGAACTTCCGGCATGAGCCAATCTGGTTCGAGGTGTTGGGAATATTCCCTAGAGGCAATCATGTATGATGAGATTTCCCATTGTATTCATAAAGATATAAAGTTGTCCTTGTATAAACATCTGATGTGTATCATTGAATATGTGATTCGGTTGTGGAACTATACATTCATGTTGTTTGTACTAAATATCCTTGGTCATTGAGGTTGTGCTGGACACACAACTTAGACCAATGTGAAAGTTGGCTTGATGACTCGGTTCCACTTGTCATGGGCATGGAGATGCTATTCCGACTTACAAGGATTTGGCTAAAGAGTTTAGCGAGTCGGATTGACCCATATTGAGGTACAGCGAACAAGTTGTCATTTGTATATCTCAATCAATGTAATCCTTAGACCTGAGGTTGTTGCATAGTCCGAGTTGAGGATCACCAACTTAGGTTCTGTCAAACACTGATCCGTAACTGGGCAGTCATAAAGGCAGAGTTCGGGTCGACTGAGAATCAAGCTGCGTGATGTGAATAACCAATACGGGATTTTTCCCCTCCACTTGGAGAGATATTCTCTGGGCCCTCTCGGATGATATGATTCGGAAAGCATGGCCATGCACGACTCGGTTAAGTGTTAACCGAGGCGATCGACTAAGAGTTAGTCGGATGAATCACTTATCTCGGATCAAGAAGAGAGTTGGACTATTTAAGGGATGACAATTATTCGCCTATAGTCTGGCAAGGTATATCGTGAGGCAAAAGGGACTCTGACGTAAGTCACATTAGAAAGGAAAGTCGTTATGACTCTTTGGTACTTGGGAGTCGGCACATTCTGATAGGATCCGCTACCGACTGATCGATTGAGAGTCGGACTCTAATCGTGTCCAAGTTGCCAAGAGCCTGCGGGGTCACACACTTAAGAGCGGGAGCAAGTTCGGATTGGATCTGAACCAGAAATCTTGTTGGGTTGGACCCGAGCCGTATTTGGACTGAGTCAGTGAGTCGGACTCACGGTGACTGGTTTTATATGGGCTTTAGTGAGTGGGCCACGAGAGTGGAGCCCACGTTCACTCCCTAGATATAGTGGAGCACAGTAACCCAGAAGGGTTAATCGTTGCTCGGTTAGGTCATTCCATGTGTCGAAAACCCTAGTTCCACAACAGTCCTGTCGCTGTAACAAATCTAGCAGTTCGCCACCGGCGCTCCTCCTTGTACGTGTGGATACCAGCAGTGGTGTTGTGCGATCAGCACCGGGACGATTGGATCGCAAAGGACTGCACTGCATCAACTGACGCGCTACATCAGTAATCCACAACTACGCGTCTAGTGGTAAACCTCATGGCCTTCTACCTCAGCTAGATCTTGGGATCACAATGTTAGAGGGAAAAGTTTTTGTTTTATCTCTACGTGGCCCAACAGTGGTATCAGAGCGATAGCTTCTGGTTTTAGGCTCGAGATCTTGCATATATGATATGTGGTTGGCTGTAGATGAGATCTATGTGTTGTTTTGGTGGTCGATCTATGAGATAGATCGATTTTGTACGAGATTGATTGGATCAACTGTACTCGCGGAATGCTAGATCTGATTTCCGTGATCATACTGCTGAGATCGTGGAACGAGATACCCCTACCGGTCGGCTTCCTCCATCGAGGTAGACTGTGACACGTAAATCTAGATGCGGTGATCGAAGATCAAAAAGTTTGATCGAATCGGGGACCACCGGCTTCGCCCTGTCGTAGCGCCTTAGATTCCGTTGTGAGTTTCACAACTCTGGTAGATATTGTATCTATGCATAACTTTATTTTTGAGGAAGTTGTGAATGGTATGGTTTATGTGCATGTGATGTATGTGTGTAATCCATACGTGATCTGTGAATCACGATTTTGTCAGCCGGATGGAGCCTACGTGTTGTCATATTATTGTATAATGACCAGCGTGTCGGATTCTCCTTGTAATTTACTTTACTAAGCTAGTGTAGTTGTTTGGAGAACCCGGAAGGCATGCAAGGCGTTGTACATGTCGGCGACATGGAGTAAGACGGCAAGTGACAAGAGTTGGCATGAGCCGGACTACAGGCTTTGTGGAGATGGAGATCGCCATGAAGAGAGCCATACCATTTCACATTATGATTATTTTATTATGTGTTATTGTTATGTCTCTATTTTACCTCTATTAGATAGTCGGTAAAATGTAATCCCTCAAAGAAGGTATAGTCGGTTTTCCCGCCAGTGTTTGAACCATCACAAGTCAGACATTTTTGGTAGTGGGCTCATAAAATTGAGGTGCTGCCAATTATTTTCGACTACGTGGGTTCGAGTCAGACTCTTACTACGGAAACACTCGGTAAGCTAGACGGGTCTATCACAACGGCTGTGGGGATCGGGGAAAATTCGGATGGGAGCCAGGGCATGTGATGTCACCCGTCCAACAGGAGTCGTATGAGATACGATTGAAAAGGAGTTATCTACCTAGATCACTTGGCGGCTAGCGGTGATGCTAAATCTCACTAGCCGACTTGCTTATTTAGGATCCTGAATCACTAAGTAACCATCGGAGGGGTGTTGGTTCTAGTGGGAGCATAAAATATTAAAGTGTTTAATATGCTTGCTCTTTTATGAATACATGTCTTAAGTGTTTTGCATATTTCTGTTGTAGGTCATGGCACCAAGTAGCAGTCACTCTCAGATATCCGATTTTGCATTGAGAACCATTCTTGAGAAAGATAAACTGAACGACACTAATTTTACCAACTAGTATCGAAATCTGAGAATTGTTCTCAAACAAGAAAAGAAGGAACATGTCCTAGACAACCCACTTCCAGATGAGCCGAATGAGCTGCCACCAATGCCTACCGTTGGGCTAAGGATGAGTCCACGGATATTAGCTGTCTTATGCTTGCTCACATGGAACCGGACTTGCAAAAGCAGTGCGAGAATGTTGAGGCCCAAGATATGATCGAAAGCCTCAAAAGTATGTTCCAGGCTCACGCGAAGACTGAGAGGTATCAAGTCTCTCAGGCTTTGCTGAGTTGCAAGCTTAAGGATGGTGATCCACTGAGTCCGCATGTGATCAAAATGGTTGGTTATGTGCAGTCTCTGGAGAGGCTTGGCTACCCCATTAGCGAAGAGTTCGCTACGGATATAATTCTGAACTCTCTTCCTAGTGCGTATGGGTAGTTCATTTCGAACTACCACATGCATGGTATGGATAAGAAGCTCACTGAATTACATGGGATGCTCAAGCAGGCAGAGGCGGATCTCAAGAAGGGCGCCAGTCAAGTGTTGATGGTGCAGAATAAGGCTAAGTTCAAGAAGAGTTCTTGGACTAAGAAGAAGGCTGAGTCGGGAGGAAAGCAGGCTCAGGACTCGGTCCCAAGCGCTTCCTCAGGGACTAAGCCATCTTCTTCAGACGGATCCACTTGCTTCTACTGCAAGGCGGATGGCCACTGGAAGAGGAACTGCAGCAAGTATTTGGCCGACAAGGCCAAGAGTGGAGGTATGACTTTTGACTCAGGTACACTTGTTTGCAATGTTATAGACATATATCTTGCTGATGCACCTAATAGTTCTTGGGTATATGATACCGGATCAGTTATTCACATATGCAACTCGTTGCAGGGACTGGTAAGAACTAGGAGCGTGGCAAGAGGCGAGGTTGATATTCGAGTCGGCAACAAAGCAAGAGTTGCTGCGTTGGAAGTCGACACGATGCAGCTTCATTTACCTTCCAGATTCATTATGGAACTGAATAATTGTTATTATGTTCTAGTGCTCAGTCGAAACATTATTTCTGCTTCATGTTTGATGAGGCAAAGCTATGAGTCGAATATCAAGAATAATGGTTGTTCTTTGTATTTGAATGATATGTTTCATGGCTTTGAACCCGTCCAGGACGGGTTATTTATTTTGAATCTTGATGGTGAGTCAGTCTACAACATAAATGTTAAAAGTTTGAAACCAAATGATCTGAATATGACTTACTTTTGGCACTGTCGGCTTGGTCATATAATTTGGAAACGCATGAAGAAGCTCCATGATGATGGACTCCTAACTTCGCTCGACTTGGAGTCGTTCGAGACATGGGAATCTTGCCTACTCGGCAAAATGACCAAGACACCTTTTGCAAAGAGTTGTGAAAGGGCGTCCGACTTGTTGGGACTAGTACATAGTGATCTATGTGGACCAATGAGCACGACAGCCAGGGGTGGTTATGAATACTTCATTACCTTCACTAATGATTTGAGTAGGTATGGATATATCTACTTTATGAAACATAAGTTAGAATCTTTTGAAAAGCTCAAAGAATTCCAGAATGAAGCACAGAATCAACTCAGCAAGAAAATAAAGTTTCTTCGGTCAGACCGAGGAGGCGAGTACATGATCCATGAGTTTGATGACCATCTGAAAAGTTGTGGAATAGTTCCTCAACTTACTCCGCCAGGAACTCTGCAAAGGAATGGTGTTTCGGAAAGGCGGAATCGGACCTTGTTGAACATGGTACGATCAATGATGAGTCGGACAGATCTACCTTTATCATTTTGGGGTTATTGTCTAGAAACAGAGGCGTTCACACTAAATAGAGTACCATCAAAATCGGTAGAGAAGACACCGCATGAGATGTGGACAGGCAAAAAGGCAAGTTTGTCTTTTCTTAAGATTTGGGGTTGTGAAGCATTTGTCATGCGACTTCAGTCCGACAAGCTTACATCCAAGTCGCATAAGTGTATTTTCGTGGGGTATCCGAGGGAAACCTTGGGTTACTACTTCTACAACTGAGAAGAGGGCAAAGTGTTTGTCGCTCGGAACGGTGTCTTCCTTGAGAAAGAGTTTCTCAGTCGGGGAGTCAGTGGGAGCACGGTGCAGCTCAAAGAAATTCGAGAGCCACCGGCTAGTAGCGAGTCGTCAAAAACATTGGAGGTTGATCCAGTTGTGGTAGCTGAGCCGGCAGCAGCACCTGTACTACGAAGATCGGCGAGATTACAAAGTGTTCATGATGTATTACTGTTAGATAGTGATGAGCCGGCAAATTATTTGGAAGCGATGGTGGGATATGATTCTGAGTCATGGCTTGGAGCCATGAGGTCCGAGTTAAAGTCCATGGATGAAAATCAAGTTTGGAACTTGGTTGATCTGCCAGACGGTGCAAGACCCATTGAATGCAAATGGGTCTTTAAGAAGAAAACTGATATGGATGGAAATGTTTCTGTCTATAAAGCACATATTGTCGCGAAGGGGTTCCGACAAGTTCAAGGAGTTGATTACGACGAGACTTTCTCGCCCGTAGCGATGCTTAAATCAGTTCGGATCATGTTAGCTATAGCAGCCCATTTCGACTATGAGATATCGCGGATGGATGTCAAAACGGATTTCCTTAACAGAAATTTAACTGAGGACGTCTATATGATACAACCCGAGGGTTTTGTCGATCCGGATAATGCTGACAAAGTGTGCAAACTTCACAAATCCAATTATGGGTTGAAGCAAGCATCTCGGAGTTGGAATATTCTCTTTGATGAGGTAGTCAAATCATTTGGCTTCATCAAGAGTGATCATGATTCTTGTTTATACAAGAAGTTTAGTGGGAGCAAAGTAAACTTTCTAATATTATATGTGGATGACATATTATTGATTGGAAATGATGTCTAGATGTTGCAAGAAACCAAGGAATCATTGGAAACAAGTTTCTAAATGAAAGACTTGGGTGAGGCAACATGTATCCTTGGAATCCGGATCTATAAAGATAGATCAAGACGGCTCATTGGATTGAGTTAGAGTACTTATTTGGACAAAGTGTTGAAGAAATTCAACATGGAATCGTCTAAGAAGGGGTTCTTACCGATGTCCCATGGTGTAAAACTTAGCAAGACTTAGTGTCCTTCGACAACTGATGAGCTAAGTCGGATGAGTGCGATTACATATGCTTCTGCAGTCGGATCCATCATGTATGCCATGATTTGTACTAGGCCAGATGTTTCGTATGCTCTAAGTGTTAGGAGCAGATACCAGGCTGATCCTAGAGAAATCCACTGGACAGCGGCTAAAAATATCCTAAAGTACTTGAGAAGGACTAAGGATATGTTTTTGGTTTATGGTGGTGAAGATGACCTCAGTGTAAAGGGTTACACGGATGCGAGTTATCTTACCGACTCTGATGATTCTCGTTCGCAATCCGGATACGTGTTTATTATAAACGGAGGTGCTGTGAGCTGGAAGAGTTCCAAGAAAGACACTGTGTCGACATCTACAACAGAGGCTGAGTATATTGTTGCCTCGGAGGCAACAAAGGAAGCTGTTTGGATGAGGAATTTCCTCATTGATCTTGGTGTGGTTCAGGGCTCGTCCAATCCGTTAGACGTGTATTGTGACAACAATGGTGCTATTGCACAAGCCAAGGAACCTAGACAACACCAGAAGAACAAGCACATACTCATGCGGTACCACCTGATTCGCCAGTTCGTGGATAAGGGTGATATCAAGTTATGCAAGGTACACACGGATGCAAACATTGCGGATCCGTTGACAAAGCCGTTACCACAGCCAAAGCATGAGGCGCACCTGAGATCCATGGGCATTAGATGCTTAGACATGTGATGTCGGAAGATTGACTCTAGTGCAAGTGGGAGACTGTTGGGAATATGCCCTAGAGGCAATCATGTATGATGAGATTTCCCATTGTATTCATAAAGATATAAAGTTGTCCTTGTATAAACATCTGATGTGTATCATTGAATATGTGATTTGGTTGTGGAACTATACATTCATGTTTTTTGTACTAAATATCTTTGGTCATTGAGGTTGTGCTGGACACACAACTTAGACCAATGTGAAAGTTGCCTTGATGACTCGGTTCCACTTGTCATGGGCAGTGGAGATGCTATTTCGACTTACACGGATTCGTCTAAAGAGTTTAGCGAGTCGGATTGAACCATATTGAGGTACAACAAACAAGTTGTCATTTGTATATCTCAATCAATGTAATCCTTGGACCTGAGGTTGTTTCATAGTCCGAGTTGAGGATCACCGACTTAGGTTCTGTCAAACGCTGATCTGTAACTGGGTAGTCATAAAGGCAGAGTTCGGGTCGACTGAGAATCAAGCTGCGTCATGTGAATAACCAAGACGGGATTTTGCCGCTCCACTTGGAGAGATATTCTCTGGGCCCTCTCGGATGATATGATTTGGAAAGCATGGCCATGCACGACTCGGTTAAGTGTTAAACGAACGACTAAGAGTTAGTCGGGTGAATCACTTATCTCGGATCGAGAAGAGAGTCAGACTATTTAAGGGATGACAATTATTCGCCTATAGTCTGAAAAGGTATATCGTGAGGCAAAAGGGACTCGGACGTACGTCACATTGGAAAGGCAAGTCGTTATGATTATTTGGTACTTGGGAGTCGGCACGTTCTGCTAGGATCCGCTACCGACTGATCGATTGAGAGTCGGACTCTAATCGTTTCCAAGTTGCCAAGAGCCTGCGGGGTCACACACTTAAGAGCGGGAGCAAGTTCGGATTGGATCTGAACCGGAAATCTGGTTGGGTTGGACCTGAGCCGGATTTGGACTGAGTCGGTGAGTCGGACTCATGGTGACTGGTTTTATATGGGCTTTAGTGAATGGGCCACGAGAGTGGAGCCCACATTCACTCCCTATATATAGTGGAGCACAGTAACCCATAAGGGTTAATCGTTGTTCGGTTAGGTCATTCCATGTGTTGGAAACCCTAGCTCAACAGCAGTCCTACCGCCGTAACGAATCTAGAAGTTCGCCGCCGGCACTCCTCCTTGTATGTGTGGATACCAGCAGAGGTGTTGTACGATCAGCACCAGGATTATTGGATCGCAAAGGATTGCACTGCATCAACTGACATGCTACATCAGTAATCCGCAACTGCGCGTCTAGTGGTAAACCTCGTGGCCTTCTACCTCAGCTAGATCTTGGAATCACCACGTTAGAGGGAAAGTTTTTGTTTTATCTCTACGTGGCCCAACACGAGGTAGTCAACCTCGCCAGCACCTACCATGTCCTTCTCGGGTGCCCTGCCCTCGCAAAGTTCATGGCGGTCCCCCACTATGCATACCTCAAGATGAAGTTACTGGGGCCGAACGGTGTGATTACTGTGGTCGGCTGCTATAGGCGGTCCATGGCTTGTGCGAAAGAAGGCTCCTAGATAGCCGAGGCCCTGCTCATCGCCGAGGAGAAGCGCTAAATGTTGCGCAATGTTGCCATGCTGCAGCAAGAAGTGTCGGCTGGTATGAAGCCGGCTGGGGACATGGCGTTTCAGCCGTCCAAGGAGACCTGCGAGATCCCGCTCGACCCGGCTGACCCCTCCAAGTACGTCACCATCTGCACCGGCTTGGACAACAAATAGGAAAGAGCGCTCTTCGACTTCCTCCATGATAATCGGGACATCTTCGCATGGTCTCCCAAAGACATGCCAGGTGTGCCGAGGGAGTTCACTGAGCACTCGCTTCATGTGCGTCCGGATGCCAAGCCGGTCAAGCAGCCCCTCCGTTGCTTCGCAGAAGACAAGAGGAAGGTCATCGGCGACGAGATCGCCTGGCTACTTGCTGTCGGCTTCATCATGGAAGTGTACCACCCGGACTGGCTGGCCAACCCAGTCCTGGTGTCAAAGAAGAACAAGACCTGGCGCATGTGTATACACGAGCCTGAACAAGGCCTACCCGAAAGACCCTTTCGCTCTGCCCCGTATTTATCACGTGATTGACTCTACGGCCGGCTGCAACCTTCTTTCCTTCCTTGATTGTTATTTTGGCTATAATCAGATCCGGCTGAATCCGGCTCATCAACTGAAAACATCGTTCATCACCCCATACGGGGCTTACTGCTATGTAACCATGTCATTCGGCCTGAAGAATGCAGGTGCTACCTATCAGCGTTGCATGCAGAAATGCTTGCACTCACAGATCGGCCGGAACGTGCACGCGTACGTAGATGATGTCGTCATCAAGATGAAGGAGAAGCAGACCCTGCTGGAAGATCTCAACGAGACGTTCACGAACCTTCGCCGGTACCAGATGAAGCTGAACCCGGAGAAGTGCGTGTTCGGCGTGCCAGCCGGACAGCTCCTCGGGTTCCTCGTGTCGAGCCGGGGTATCGAGGCTAATTTGGAGAAGATCGCGGCCATCGAGAGGATGCAGCCACCCAAGAGCCTGCTCGGTATCCAGAAGTTCATCAGCTGTTTGGCTTCCCTCAGCTGATTCGTCAGCCGGTTGGGAGAGAAAGCCCTGCCCCTGTACTAGCTAATGAATAAGACGGACAAGTTCACTTGGATGGCTCAGGCGGACACGGCCTTCCACGACCTCAAGTGTATGCTATCGACGGCACCGGTTCTCGCCACGCCGGCTGCGAAGGAGCCGATGTTGCTCTACATAGCCACAACCAACCGGGTCGTCAGCGTCGTCCTGGCGGTCGAATGTCCCGAGCCAGGCAAGGCGCAGCCGGTTCAGCGACCCGTCTACTACCTCAGCGAGGTGTTGTCCCTCTCCAAGCAGAATTACCCCCACTACCAGAAGATGTGCTACAGGGTGTACCTGGCCTGCAAGAAGCTCAAGCACTACTTCCAGGAGCATCCGCTCACCGTCGTGTCCACCGCGCCGCTGGGCGAGATCTTCGGCAACAAGGATGCCACGGGCCGGGTAGCCTAGTGGGCCATCGAGCTGGCCACCTACTGCATCCGGTACGAGCCCCGGATCACCATCAAGTCTCAGGCGGTGGCGGACTTCTTCGTTGACTGGGCGGAGAACCGCATTACCGGTCCCGCACTCGACTCGGAGGTTGCACTTCGACGGCTCGAAAATGCGCGGGGGCTTGGGAGCTGGAATCGTGCTCACCTCGCCCAAGGGCGACCGGCTAGAGTACGTGCTGCAGATCCACTTCACTGCGTCAAACAACGTCGCCGAGTACGAGGCCCTCGCACACGGGCTCCAGATCGCAAAAGATATCGGCATCCGCCGGATCCTCTGCTTCGGCGACTCGGACCTAGTGGTGCATCAAGTATCTAGCGAGTGGGACGCTAGGGATGCCAACATGGCTCTATATCGGTTCCACGTGCAGCTGCTGAGCGCTAGCTTTGAGGGATGCGAGTTCCACCACGTCCCCCGCGCCAACAATGAGGCAGGCGACGCGCTCACGCGAGTCGGATCCACCAGAGCAGCCTTTCCGCCCAGAGTATCCTTGGAGCATCTCCGCAAGCCCAGCATCACTCCCTCTCTGGAGTCCGAATCCATCATCTAGGTAGCATACCCGGGGGCTGCCGGCTCGAAAGAGTCGGGCCCCGCTATTGTGACATCCGGCTCGAAAGACCCGGGGGCTGCCTCCTCTTCAGGCAAACCATCACCGAGCAAGGCAAAAGGCCTGGGGGCTGCTGACTCAGGAATCCCGCCCGGCCGCCCCCCGGATGAGCTCCAGATCGTGTCGGCCAGTGTCTTCACCATCCGGGAAGTTCCATCCTGGGCCCAGCCCTTCATGAACTACCTCCTCAACGATGATCTTCCGGATGAAGAGGTGGAGGCAAGGCAGATCCGGCGCCGCGTGCACACGTACACCATCATCAACAAAGAGTTGTACAAGCGCAGCACTGCGGGCGTCTTCCAGCGCTGCCTCGATGCGTATACTGGCTACCGGCTGCTGAAAGAGATCCACCAGGGGGAGTGCGGTCACCATGCCTCCTCGCAGGCCTTAGTGTCGAAAGTGATGCGCCACGTATTCTACTGGCCGACTGCTTCGGAGGACGCGGACCAGCTGGTTCGCGAGTGCAATGGGTGACAGTGGTTTGGCCGGCTAAGGAACATGCCGGCTTCCGTGCTCAAGACGATACCGATCACCTGGCCCTTCACCATCTGGGGGTTGTACATGGTCGGGCCCTTCAAGCGAGCTCGAGCCGACATGACCCACCTGCTGGTGCCGGTGGACAAGTTCACCAAGTGGATCGAGGCGAAGCCGATCCGGAAGCTAGACCGGGCCACGGTCGTCACTTTCTTTCGCGACATCATCATCTGGTTTGGCTACCCCCACTGCATCATCACCGATAACGGCACGAACTTCGCCAAGGGGGCCTTCGCCCGGTTTTGCCACAACAAAGGGATTCGACTGGACCTCGCATTCGTCGCACATTCGCAGTCAAAACGGGCAGGTCGAAAGAGCCAACGTCTTGGTGCTAGCCGGAATCAAGCCCCGGCTGATCGAGCCATTAGAGCAATCACCCGGTTGCTGGATCGAGGATATGTCGGCTGTGCCGTGGAGCCCCCGCACCATCCTAAACAGATCAACCGGCTTCACCCCGTTCTTCCTCACCTATGGATCCGAGGCAGTTCTCGTGGCAGACATCGAGTTCGACTCACCCCGCAATCTCCTATACACGGAGAAGGAGAACCAGGAGGCGATGGAGGATAGTGTAGACCTCCTCGAGGAGGCCCGCGAGCTGGCCTTATCCAGATCGGCCATCTACCAGCAAGGGATGCGCCGGTATCACTCCGGTCGCATCCGGTCAGTCGCATTCCGGGAGGGCGACCTGGTGCTCCGGCTGATACAAGACACGAAGGGCATGCACAAGCTGTCCCTCCGTGGGAGGGACCCTTCATCATCAGCAAGGCGCTGCACAACAAATCCTACTACCTCATCGGCGCGCAGCAGCCGCGCAAGAACAAGATGGACAAGTCGGATGAGGAGACCGAGCGGCCATGGAACGCGGTCCTCCTCCGACCATTTTACACCTAGTCGCAAAAATCAGTGTATGTATCCGGATCCCTGAATGAATGAAAGATGCGGAACCACGGCTGATGCTCGGGGGCTCCTTGCCGGATAGTCAGATTGTCGTTCTTATCCGATTAAATTCCTGCAAATGATTTTTCCGGCTTCCGTCGAACCCTACCCGGGGGCTCGCCGGTTGGCCCGCCCTGCCAATTCTGTAAACCGACTGAGTAGTGCGCAACGATGCCAGAGGCCCACTCTTCGTCTCAGCTACAGACCGCAACCCGGATGTCCAGCTAGCAAGAGCAAAAGTCCTAGGGCATCCCACACGAAAAACGGAGAAAGATGTGTCAGATCAGGAATCTCTAGCCATGTGCCTAGTTGGTTCTTTTTTGTCTATGAAGCCCCTAGTACCGTTTGTGGTGTATTGTCAGCTCCCTTCTATTCCGGCTCCAGACCGCAACCCGGCTGTCCAGCAAGGTGCAGCGTAAACAACACCCCACACGAGAAAGTGACTAAGTGTCCAGAAGAGCACGAGCTAGTTTTCGAAAAAAAGAAAAACTCTAGTAGGGTAATAGAGAGACATTTAACAAGGCAACATATTGACAAGGAGTCATTTTTGTATGTTTCTTTTTGCACAAATCGCACCGAGTCGAAAATCAAGAGCAGTCAAGATTCGAAGTACCTATCTGCGGTAGCCACTCCGAATCTCGGGGGCTACACCCAGTGGGTGCGCTGGCGCGCCCCCACCGTAAGTAGGCGGCATCCGGCTGAAGGGTGCATCAGCCAGACAAGGAGAAATACAAAGGCGGACATAACACAAGGGCACCACCCGCCCAAGCCATCTAGCCGCGGCTAGTCGGACGTGTCAGAAAAACCTAGTCGGAAAGAGAAAGAAGAGAAATATGAAAAAGGAAAGATGGAAAGAGAGGAGAAAGGAAAGTAATAGAGAAAAGCATGTCGGATATACTTAGCCGGATCATGGTGCAGCTCCCCTGGTCCGGCTAAGCAGGACACACTCGGCAGACAAAGGTGAAAAACAAGAATTTTTTGAAGATTCGAAACACCTGGCTACTCCAGCTGTTCCGAATCTCGGGGGATACACCTAGTGGGTGCGCTGGCGCACCCCCACTCGAAGGATGTAGTATCCGGTTGGCAGATGCGCCAACCGGCCAGAGCAAGTCGACAGACCGTCAGGAAGCCAGAAAAAACAAAGCGCAAGACAAATGCAAGATAAGTCCGGCTAGAGCGGACCAGCCGGAAAGACTAGTCGACCAAGACATAAGCGTAAATGGGTGCTCGAAGGCAAACCCAACCAGACAAGTTACTTAAACATCGGGGGACGAAGCCCCCGCGCATCCAGATTGTTCAGACAACACAAGTACCAAAAGCAAAAAGATAACTACAACTTCACCCGGCATCCTGGGGTCTTCACCTTCAAGCGGCCGGACCCTTGCCGTGAGGAGGAGCCACGCCGGCTCCGCCAGCCTGTGAGGATGCCTCCACGCCAATCCGCTCCCGCGCCATCAACCCTCGAGCTCCCCTCGCCGTCCGTGAGCACCTTGTCGATGTCGGCGTAGCCGGCAATCGTGATCGCGGCAGAGCGGAGGTCCGGGTAGGCCCGGCGCATGGCTTCAAGATCCGCGCCGACTCGGAAGCCGTCCACCAGCTTGTCGAGAAGGGCGTCCTTGTACCACGAAAGCATCAAGGCCAGCGCCATCTCAGAGCCGACACGGGTAGCCAGATCGCGCAGCCGGTCGATCGCGTTCGGCGCGCCACCCAGCTTGATCGCCAGGCCCCCATGGTCACCGGCAGGAGCTCCCCCAGGAAAACCAGGTTGTGGATGCCGGTCGCGGCCTTGCGCAGGTTGGAAGCATCCTCAACGAGCTGGCCCACCAAGTCCTTGACAGCTGCCTTCTCTCCTGGCGCAACCTGTTGCACCCTGTCGTAGGCAAGAGCATCTACTTGGGGGTAGAAGCCTTGTGATCAGAAGGGCAAGTCAAAAGACGACCCGGAAAATGCAGTCGGATAAAACATACGACACCAGTGGATGGACTCACCGTTCGCCAGAAAGCCGATGTCCATCAGCTCGTTGTCGAGCATCTCGGCGTGCTCCTTCAGCCGGGTGGCCTCCTTGTCCAGAAGGTCAAAGGCGCTAGCCCGGCTGGCGAGAGTTGCCTCCTGCTCCTTAATGGTGGCCTCCAGCTAGTTTACCTTGCCGTGGCATTCTTTATTCTGGAGATGGAGGGCGGCATTGTCCCGGCTAAGGCACGCATTGGAGCGCTTTAGCCGGTCAATCTCCTGCTGCCTGCAAACCATAATAGCTATGGGTGAAGGAAAACAACGCAAATGAGAAATCCAGAAGCAAAACAAGAAGGAAAAGAGCGCAAGAAAAAGCCTCGGGTAAACTTACTTCGCGCAGTCCTGTGAGCCGCTGCCAGCTTCTTGGCAGCCTTCTCGTTCGCGCCGGCTAGCGTAGCCCGGAGCTGCTTCACCTCCGCCAGTCCGACCTCGAGGTTGACCTCGAGGGTTTGCAGCGAGGCTCCCGCCTCCACGGGCAGAGGCGCCAGCGGGCCGGCTAGAGCGGCCGGGGCGTCTGGGATTGCCGCCTACCACTATGTGGTCGCCTTATCACGTCCTCGATGATGACCGTGTCCCTGTTGGCGCCACCCCCCTCCGCGGTGATGAGCCCCCGCGGCGCATTCGGCCGGCTCCGTCGCCAGCGCAGGAGCAATCGGCTGGACCGTGGTCGCCGGCTCTGGCGGGGGCATGGTCTCGGTCGAAGGGGGCGGGGTAGCCACCGAGGGGGCAGCCGGTGGAGGAGGAAGGTCGTGGGGCGGTGAAGCGGCGGGCGCGTTTCCAGCCGGGCTTGCAGCGAAGGACAGAACGGCGTTGCGCGGAAGCAAAGGCAAAGTCAATACAAAAACAAGATCGAGGCAAGGCCGCGGGCTGACGCAAAGAAAGAAACGAACGGGAAAGAGAAAAATATGGAGGACTTACCCTTGCACCATGGGCGCGGATCTTTTCCGGCCGCCCGCGGTCCGGCCAGGACGCGGAGGAACCCCCGCTGCCCGGGTGCGCTTGGCAGCCGGCTCTTCAGGCGCGGCGCTGCTGCTGGAAGTGCCTTTGCTCGCACGCTTCCGGACAGGCTCGGGCGCGGCGGTGCTGTCGCTCTCCTCCGGCTCGGGGCGTGCGGGTCTTCCACCGCTTCGTCACCCCGGTTGGGGAAGAAGCCCTCCTCGCCGTCTGAGCCCTTCCGCTGTTCCGGCGCGGGCGCGGATCGGAATGGTCGGCCGTAAAAACCTGGAGGGACGCGTCGCCCTCCTCCCGGATGATGCAAGGGAACATCTGCGCGAAACAAAACGCAAGTTAGACTGGATAAGGGAGTTAGCCGGACAACGCAAGAACGATAGAAGGAAAGAGAGGCAGATAAATATACTTAACCGAGGCGCGCGGTTCTCGCACGTGTAAGGAGCGACGGCAAACTTCCAGTTGGAAGCGACCTTCTCCTTCGTGATCATCCAGACCCACTCGTAGAGGTTGGCGAAGGAGGGGTCGCGGCGGGAGAGCCGGGTGGGGTCAAGCCGCCCGGAGTAGTAGCACATCTTGTGTGCTCGCTGCTGCAGGAACATCATGAGCCGGCTGGCCCAACTCAGCGTCTCATCGACGCCGGTTAGACCAGCCGTCACCAAGCCCTCATTTGGTGGAGGATCGCGTCCGATTCTGCATTGGAGCCGAAGATCTTCTCCTCCCAGTGCGCCCGGCTGGACTCGGTGTCCTGGAAGGCCGGGAGGTTCAGCCGTTCCTCAAAACCCAAGTTTCGTACATAAAAGTACGTCTGCTGCCACAGTTTAAATGTGTCGTGCGGTTTGAACTTGGGGTAGTCGGTCTGCGACCGGCTATAGATTGAGGCGCCACCACAGGTCACCAGCGGACCCTTGGCGAACTGCACCTGAGGCCAGATCAAGAAGAGCCGCCAGAAGAGCCCGAGATCCGGTTGGATCCCGAGATAGCATTCGCAGAAGGCGACGAAGTGGGCCAAGTTGCCGATGTGGAGGCGGAGATCGAAGTGAGCAAGGAAGGACAAGAAGAAGGCGCTCGCCGGAAAGGCCAGGCCGTGCACCATATGCGCAAGGAAAATAACTCGTTCGCCGGCTTGCGGAGCCGGCGAGATCTCTTCAGCCGGGGCCAGGCGGACCCTGACCTCGCCGGCAGTCGGCAGGAGGCGCGACCGCCGGTATTTCTCCACTTGCGCCTCCGTCACGCAGGAACCGCACCAGGCGCCTCGGCTTTCGGCCATGGCGGCGGCGGAGCGCGGGGGAGAAGGAGAGCGAGTGGGAGAAGGAGAGCGAGGGGGATAAGGTCGAAGAGGAGCGGCGGAGGAGGAGCGGTTGCCTGTCGCTCCGGCAAGGAAACGGACTGGCGTCGCGGGCGGAGCGGACAGTGCGAGCTCGTCGGCGGCACAGAGAAGGGGCGGACGCAAAGAGGCAGCGAGAGCAGCGGCGTCGAAGGCAAGGATGAGGGGGGCAAATGACCACTAGGGGTGCCGCGGCCCCTACTTAAAGGGGCCAGGGAGGCAAACCGCCAGCCCGCCACGTGGCGACCCCCCACGGCCCCAACGACGTTTAGATCTTTTGCGGCCGCGCACCACGCATAGAAGATCCCGGCGCGGGAGGCGAGGCACCGGCGACAGTTCCCGAAGCGACAACCGACGTGACCCCACGACGCACGCCCTCCGACGACCATCATCACGCGTGGCTGGCGTCAGTGATGACGCATCCGGGGCAGCTCAACCGCCAAGATTCAACCGGGAAATTTTTCAAAATCCTAATTTCTGAGCGCGCGCATATTTCTCCTGAGAACGGAATCTACACACGCTCGGGGGCTAGTGTCGGGAAGACTGTCCCCAGGTAGGCTAATCAGACAAGATGCAAAGCACCAATACGTCAGCCGGCTGAGGGTAGCCGGATGCGGAAACCTCAATACAGATCAGAAGAGGGAACAGACAAGACCCGACTGACAAACCAGCCAGCGGCGGACCCAGAACTTTCTAGAATTCTAGGCTGACGAGCCTATGATGCCATTTTTTAAACAAATCTCTATTTTTTTAAAAAAAAGAATAAAGGCTTCCGTTTCCTGCCCAGGAGCGTTTCGCTCTTCCTTTTGTCGCGCTGCGCTTCGCTCTCCACGCACGCGTCCAAATGGCCAAGACCAATAGCCTCGATTCACCGGGAGTCAGTCTCGCTTGCCTTCCAACCATCACCGTGAGAACCCCAAGCCCTATCCTGCTTCGCCTCTCCTTTTCTCTCTCTCTCTGACCATGGTAGCGGACCTATATTGACTATCGGGGTTCAACGGTGGAAGGACCCAGCACGACCAGGACGGTGGCTGGAGGGCAGGCTGTACCACGTCTCGTCCACCTAAATCAGCAACCTCTCGGTCCTCTCCCTGCGACGTACCATCCACTGCGCCGCCAGTCTGCGCTGTCTACCTCGATGCATCTGTTGAATAAATGTTGTACATCTGTACTGTCGCGTCTGTAACCTCCTCCCCTTAGTCTTCGGTTAGTTCCTTAGTCATAGGATCACTTTCCTTTACTTGCGACACCATATGCCCACGACCTGTACTCCTTGTATATGTACTCCCGTAACTGATGCAATGAATGGTTGTTGAGGTCCAATCCAGCTTGGTATCAGAGCAACGTTCTTCTCCATGTCCTCTTCTTCCTTCTCTCCGGCCATCATGCCTTCCTCCTCCAGCGCCCAAACTCCTCCTGCCAATCCCCTAGATACAGATCCCTCAACACCCCTGCAACAACGCCAAACAATGCCCCGAGCCCCACCAACTCCCCACATCAATCCTCTCCATTTCGGTGACTTCTCTGCTGCGTTGCCGGTTGCCACCACATAGCCTGCCGCCGTTCTTCCCGTCCGGCGAGCCACCCAATTTCCCTCCCACCCAATTCTCGGCATCCATATTAGCGACTACATCAAATTTCAGGTGAATTCTTCGGGGGAAAACTTCTCCAAATGGCGACAAATTCTTCTCTCCCTCATGACTATGTACAACGTTCTAGATCATGTCAACGAGGGGGCTGCGCCTCGTGATCCCGACGACGACTGGCGCGCCGTCGACATCCATCTGAGCCTCTGGTTCATGGCGACCCTCACCGATGATATCTATCGTCTCGTGAAGGGCACCGACGGCCTCGCCCTCACCACGTGGACACGCCTGCAGCGCTTCTTCCTCGATAACGAGTCTTCTCGATACCTCTTCCTCAGCAAGGCCTTCCGCAGCTCCCCTCGCGGCGACATGTCCGTCGCGGCCTACGCCAACAAGCTCCAGTCCCTCGCCGATGAACTGGCGGTCATCGGGCGGCCTGTCGACGACCTCGATCTCGCTCACCAATTCCTGGATGGGCTGGGCGATGCGTTCAAGCTGCAGTCCGAGATCCTAAAAGGGCGGACGCCACTGCCTCCGTTAGCGGAATGCTTCTCGCGGATCCAACTCGCCGAGGTGGAGCTCAACTCGCGCCAGCAGGCTCATGGCTCCATCGCCTTCGTCGCCCACGGTGGTGGCGGCCATGGCCCGCCCCTAATTGGCGGCCAAACCAGCGGCGGGCACCCACGTATTCCTGGAGTCAGCCCGAATTACCGTGGAAAAAATTTGATTTCTGGCTACAACGGGTATGGGCAGGGTGGTAGCCACGGGAGCAGTGGCCAGCATCAGCACCAATCTGGCGGTGGCGGGCGCGGTGGCGGCGGTCGTGGTGGTGGCCAGCAGCAGCTGTTAGGAGGCGGCCGTGGCGGAGGCTCCTCACAACAGCCCTGGTTTGGGTACTTCGCTCCTGTGGGCGCCCCCTTCCCACCGACTCGGGCACCATGGGTGCCCCCAAACGCTTCTAGCATTCTCGGTGCTCGCCCGGGCGCGCCCTCCAGCGCCTACCCCGTCATGTACTCCACCTCGTCGCAGGTGCCGCAGCCGTACCAGCAGCAGCAGTTCCCTGTCCTGTGCTCCGCTTCATCGTCGTACCCACAACAGGCGGCCTCCGTGCCATATTCCTTTGATCATGCCACGATGATACACGGTGCTGCCAGCAACTCAGGGTACCAGCTGCCTCAACCCGAATGGGTCATGGACTCCGGCGCTTCCTCGCATGTCACCGGTAAGACGGGTAATTTGACCACCTCCCACTCCTATTTAGATCAATTAAATTCTGAGTATATCACTGTTGGTAATGGGTCTAAAATTCCTATTGTAGCGGTCGGATCCGTCCAAATATCATATTTACCTTTCACTCTGCAAAATGTTCTCGTGTCTTGTCCAAAACTTAATCTATGTTCGTCAATTTACCCGTGATAATCATGTCTCTATTGAATTTGACCCTTTTGGTTTCACCGTGAAGGATCTAGCCACCAAGACTAAACTTCTATGCTCCAATAGTGATGATGGATTATACCCCCCTTTTTGGCGACAAGAACAACATCCCTACGGCTCTCACCACCACCACCGGCGACTTGTGGCATCGACGACTTGGACACCCTAGCAATGCATCTTTCTCTCGCATTCCTCTAGATTTTCTTTCACCATGTAATAATGATATTGAGGCTACCCCTCGTCCATCTCCCATTTGTGAGGCGTGCCAACTTGGACGCTAACTTCTATTGCCTTTTTCTACATCATCATCTTACACTACCGCTGTCTTTCAACTCATACATTGTAACTTGTGGACCTCTCCAATTGTTAGTTTTTCAGGCAACAAATATTACCTTGTTATTTTAGATGATTTCTCTCCTACTATTGGACTTTTCCATTGCATAATAAATCCGACACTTGTGCCACTTTGCAACGCTTCTTTCAGTTTGTTATTACTCAATTTCACACTACCATTTGTTGTATGCAATGTGACAATGGAGGGGAATTTCTCACTACTGAGTTGCGTGGTTACTTTGCTTCCCATGGTGTCTCGTTTCGCCTCTCATGCCCTCACACCTCTCCCCAAAACGGTAAGGCTGATCGCCTTCTTCGTACCACCAATGATATCATCCGCACGCTACTCCTTCAAGCCCAATTACCGCCCCCTTTTGGGTAGAAGCCTTGCACACGGCGACGCATCTCTTAAACCGTCGTCCTTCCCGTGCCATCACTTTCGACACCCTCCACTACCGTTTATATGGAGTCCATCCCACCTACGATCACCTCAGAGTTTTTGGGTGCCTGTGTTTCCCTAATCTCTCTGCTACCACACCTCACAAGTTGGCTCCCCGATTGGCGCGGTGCATTTTTCTAGGCTATCCACGTGAACATAAAGGGTGTCGTTGCCTCAACTTGGAAACACGGCGAGTTATTGTGTCCAGGAACGTAATATTTGATGAATCCTCGTTTCCTTATTTTTCTGTTGTCACAGATCACAATTCTGCAGACAATCCGGTGGAAACCGAACCTGCCAATCCAATCCGCTCCAGATCGCGTGCGCCACCAACCTCGTCCCTGCCCACCTCCCCGTGCGCGCCACCTTCCCCGAACGCATCCTCCTCGCCTGCTGCGTCGGCCGACTGCGCGGCCCCTGACTCCACCCGACCCACCTCGTCCATTCCTCCGTGCCTACCCGCTCCTGCCACGACATCACCAGCCCACGCCTCCACCAGCCCGCCAGACCCCAGCACACCTAGCGCCTCCCATCTGTCCCCGTCGCCTGGACCCCAGCCGCCACCCGCCAGCCCCCCAAAAACGCTACGGCCACATCTTCCACCCAAATCGACTCCGGTAGAACCACCCCAAAATCCACACAGAATGGTCACACGCGGTAAGGCAGGATATTTCATGCCTAAGCAGACTTTTTCCCTGCATACTACACCCTCCTCCACTATTTCTCCCCTCCCCTCCACCTACCGTTCTGCCCTAAAACACCCAAACTGGCACGCTGCTATGCTTGATGAATTTAATGCTCTAATACGGAATGACACTTGGTCTCTAGTTGCCCGTCCTGCAGGTGTTAATGTGGTGACCGGGAAGTGGATTTTTCGTCACAAGCTGAACCCCGATGGTACTCTTGCTCGGTATAAGGCGAGATGGGTCGTCCGTGGATTCACACAGCAGCATGGCGTGGATTATGGGGAAACTTTCAGCCCCGTGGTGAAGCCCGCCACTATTCGCACTGTGCTGAGCATCGTCGTCACTCAGCCTTGGCCCATTCACCAAATGGATGTCAAGAATGCATTTCTCCATGGTCATCTCGAGGAAACGGTATATTGTGAACAACCCTCTGGCTTTATTGACCCCACTCGCCCCTCTCATGTGTGTCGGTTGCATAAATCTCTCTATGGTCTCAAACAAGCACCTCGCACTTGGTTTCATCGATTTACCAAATTCATTACTTCCATTGGTTTTTCGCCCTCTAAGTGTGATTCCTCCCTTTTCATTCTTCGCCAAGGGTCCTCCACTGCATATTTACTTCTCTATGTCGATGACATCATCCTTACCGCCCACACCACCCACCTTCTCTACGGCATCATTATCTCTCTTAACTAGGAATTCTCGATGAGTGACCTTGGTGATATACACCACTTTCTTGGCATTAATGTCCATCGTACACCCAAGGGCTTGTTTTTTCGCAGCAACAGTATGCTTTGGAGAATTTGGAAAGGGCTAGGATGCTCAATTGTCACCCTATATCTACACCTATTGATACTCGGTCCAAAGTTTCTGCCATGGATGGTTCGCCCTTTTCAGATCCGAGTCTCTATCGGAGTCTTGCGGGCGCACATCAGTACCTCACGCTTACACAGCCGGATCTTTCTTATGCCGTTCAGCAGGTGTGCTTGTTCATGCATGCTCCCCGGGATTCACATTTTCAGCTGATCAAGCGCATTCTGCGGTACATCAAGGGCACATCTCATTATGGTTTGACGCTGCACAAGACATCTTCTATGGATCTGATTGCATATTCCGACGCCGATTGGGCAGGTTGCCCCGACACTCGTAAGTCCACTTCTGGGTTTTGTGTATTCATCGGCAACAATTTGGTCTCGTGGTCTTCTCGCCCCCAACCCACTGTGTCTCGTTCTAGTGCGGAAGCTGAATATCGTGCAGTTGCCAATTGTATTGCCGAGTCATGTTGGCTACGCCAACTTCTTTAGGAGCTTCACCGACCTCCCACTTGTGCTACAGTTGTCTATTGTGACAATGTTTCAGCTATGTATATGACCACCAATCCAGTTCAGCACCAAAGGACTAAACATATCGAGATTGACCTGCATTTTATTCGTGATCGTATGGCATTTGGTGAAGCTCGGGTCCTTCATGTTCCTACCAGCTCTCAGTTTGCTCTATATCTTCACGAAGGGACTGCCAACCATTGTCTTTGAAGAATTTCGGAACAGTCTGAACGTCGCTCCCAGCGCTGTTCTGACTGCGCGTGTGTGCGTGTGCGTGTGCGTGTGCGTGTGTGTTGAATAAATGTTGCTTCCGCGTCTGTAACCTCCTCCCCCTAGTCTTCGGTTAGCTCCTTAGTCATAGGATCACTTTCCTTTACGTGCGACACCATATGCCCACGACATGTACTCCCGTAACTGATGCAATGAATGGTTGTTGAGTTCCAATCCAGCTGCATCGTGCGCCGACAAGCAGTGCCGAGCGTTGCCCCCTGCAGCCACGCGTTCCACGCATCCTGCATCAACCATTGGTTCCCCTCTCGCCCTTGTGCCCCGTCGGTAGGGCTCTCGAGGCCGGGGTGTTCGTGTCGCGGACACTTTCATTGGTGATGGCTTTGTCTGGCATTGGTGCTGGCTTAGTCTGACTATGTACGGAGCTGCGCGTCATGGAGGAAGCGTGGAAGCTGTTCGATTGTATGCTGCTGAGAGATTTGATGTTGTGGAATGTTCTCGGGGCTGTGGTATGAGGTTTGGAGGTTTGGCCTGACGAGTTGATCTTACCTTTGCCACTTTCCTAAATGGTTTGCTGGCCTAGAGGCAATGCAGGTACACTCCTTTATTCTGAAATCTAGGTATCTCATGGTTCTCTTTTAGTCAATTTTTTATGACCTAGAGGCAATGCAGGTACACTATTCTGAAATCTAGGTATCTCATGGTTCTCTTTCTATTCAATTTTTGATGAATATGTAATTGGAAGTAGTGGTCACGTTGACTTGGCTAAGAACCCTGACAGAGAAGGATGTTGTAGCCTGGACCGCTGTGGCTTCTATGTTTATCTTGCATCAAGACTAATGAAGTACCACTTCATATATGAAAATTGTGCTGCTTATCCAGACCTATACATCGAAACGAGGTTTATTTTTTTTGCTTTAGCTGAATCCTAAATGGAATAAAGCTTTGTAGGCACAGACCTGAGTGTTGTATTATCTACAAAGTGTGTAGTAATTTTAACCCTCTTTTGCTTTGCTTTCTCTACAACTCTAGGTACCTAATAAAATTGAGGAGAAGGATCATGAGTACAACCTCAGGCAAAGGTACCTACCAACCTCAGTCCTTTATTTCAAAATCTAGCTCCAATCATTTTGTTGCGTCTCTAAGGGTTACTTATACTTCTATTCTATAAGATTTCTCTAAGCATGTTTGCAGATCTTGCATTCGAAGAAGTTGCCTGAGGCAAGGATGCACCGTCGCTTCAATCGGCCAACAATCAGATGTTCAATAGTATAGGTGTTGAGGCATTGAGCCAGTAGTGTGTGTATTACTAGGACACCTTTCTATGGCCAACATGTTTGTTTATGTCAGGGAGGACACACCTGTAAGCCTTCGTGCGTCGGATTTGGAGCGGCATAAGGCGGAGCTGGTGTACAACCATTGGGTTCAGGTGACCCCAGTGAAATTGCTAAATTCTTCACTAATTTAGCCAATGTCATTGCTAATTTTATGGAAGATTACACTAATTGATGGAGCTGACCCCAATGGTTTGATGTTCCAGATTCGCCACCGGCATTGTGGGTATTTTCTATGCGATTTTTTTTCAATTTGATTTGGGGCATTGCGGTCGGGGAGAGCTTGCTCTGATGGTGGACCAGAGTGGGATCTGAGAAGTGGAGGATGTCGTGGAGGTCAGTCAAACCTGGCCGCTGGGTCTCTACTGTGTACCTGCTCCCCAGTCGTGCTCCCCACCTGTGCTCACCATCGCCCTGATCCTCTTGGTAATACACCTCCCCAATTTCTTGTTTCTGGCCGATGATGCCACTGTTGTTGTTTGTATCAGGGTGTGATTGTTCTGATGGCCTACTTTGATAGCGGCTCAAGTGTGTCTCAACCTCACAGTGTCGCGTGCTTTTTGTTCAGTTGGTGTGTAGATTGTAAAATTGCTAACAAAACTGTAGCAGTAATGTGAGTCAACTCTGCTTGTTCTGATGTGTTCTACTCTGGTTTCAACTTATTTTACCAAGTAGCAACTCAAACGCTGACTTCCGAGTAGGGTGCATGTGACATAAATGACAATAAGTGTATATTAGGATTGGATTGTATTATACATGCAGTTATAGATTATTACACACTTCATTGAAAATAAGCAGTTCTGTTTTCAACTGAAATTTTAGTTAACACCTCATAGTTGGCGATAGATGTGAAAATAAATTCAATTCAAACAATACTGGGATCGGGGCTCTATTATATGGTGTTGGGATATAGTTTTTTTATTTTAAGTTATTGAGTTGTTGTTTGCTTGGTGAGAAACATTTGAATGCTATGGAGAGTCTAACGGTGGTTCCCTAGTTTCTGGTTCGACTCAAGTCTATAGATATTAATTTGTTTTTTCATGTGACTAGGAAAAACAAGCAATGTAACAATACTATAAGGTCAGAGTGTACGAGAGAATATATGTATTAGAGGATAATGTATCCATGCAACAAATGAGATTTTGCTAGAGTGTTTTATTTAGCGGTTCCTTATTCTGTTTGTATTCTTACTATTTCTTGATCTGTGTATTGGAAATCATGAGCCTGAGAAGCAGGCATCATAATTGTAATGCTAATATGTTTCTGAAGCCTCCAATAGTGTTCCTTTGTATATCCTCTACAGGATAGTAATCATGCCAAATTCATAGATATTGAATCCATTCTCAAAACATGATTGCCTCTTTGTAGGGAAGATCATAAGAAATACTGTTGTTCTTCCGTCAGAACAGCACGTTTGATTTGTCAAGTATCAGCTAATGTCAGTGCTACATATCTCCAGGGTTATTTTATTTATTTCCTTATTATCTATTGACATGTCCAGAATCTACAGAGTGATTGATATGATCCTGCCTATAAAGGTAACAAAATGATGTTCTGCTTGAGAATGTAGATCTAGGCTATTAGCCTGATATGACTTGCATTTGATCGTTACGCCTTAGATCATGGAAATGAGAAGTGCATTTTAGCTTCATGGATGGTAGTTTGGCTCAGCTGCAGTTAAAGGTTTATTGAAGACGGTTTTCCCTGAATATGAAATCCTTAATGGTGTATCTGTAACTATAGTTTCGCTCTTGGCCAGCTTACTGTAATGAAGATTGGGATGATTTCCAGGATATTCATATATATAGGTGGAGTGGAGGCTTGGAAATAAATAGTAAATTATTGATACACCATTGTCCTAGCTTGGTACTTTTGATCATCTTCCTGCACCTTGAGCTCTTAAGGCAACAAATGTGTGTATTCTTTCTTATTTTTCCTGTGAGTACTTGTTTTTAATGATATCGCTAATGTGTTGAAGATTAGTAGAAAAAACATTAGGTCATCAATGTCCATGTGAATGTAAGTGTTGAATACTTGTGCACCGCCAAAAACATTCTTTGTGATACATTCTTTGTATCGTGTGGGTAGTGGAGGGACAATACTACAAGTCGTCGGTCGTGGCCCTCTGCTTGTGCAGCCTGTGCATTTAGTTCACACGGTCACACAAAGAGATGAAGAAAATAAACTCCAGCTTTTGGATCAACAAGCACGAGTAATAATAAGCACTTTACCGTGCTGAGTCTGATTCCTCCGATCCATGGACAAGTTCAGGTAAATGACTAAATTACGGAGTTTAGAAACCTCTCAGACTGCTGGTTTACAAAGGAGCAGTTGACAGCTATTTTTTTGCAACACGGGGTGTATTGCATTGCATGTTAAACAACTGATTTATTAGTAGAGGTGCAAATATTTTTGAACGCTGGCACACAATCCATCTACATATAGCATAAACAATAGATATTTTCCCAGTCTTTGGCCTTGCAAAGGGTATGATATTTTAGACAGTACTGTCGACATGCAATAGGGCAAAGCTCCCAGATTGACTCATAATTGTTAGGCCAGAGGGAGCCTTCCCACCCCATGTTACCAAAATTAAATTCCTTGGCGTGCGTGCGCGCGCGCGCGTGTGTGTGTGTGACAGCATGCCATGCACTTCCTTGAGACACGCCGACAGGCCGGCAAGGCCGGGCCGTTGCCCGGGCAGTAGGGAGGGTGGATCCACCTAAGTCAACATCTACATTGAGTAATGGAAATACGGGAAGTGCAGATACTCCGTTTGACCAAGAACACTTTTTCGCAGTTAGCATAACATTTGTTTCTACCAATATTTACAACCACATGCGCCTCCAATATCCACTGCCAGCAGGCATGTGAGCTCGGTGACGAGAACAAGGAGGACGATGCTAATGGAGAGACTGTTGTACTCATGAATTCAACGTGAACTATAAATTCTGGGTTATGTCATGGGTGTTCACCTCTATTTTTGTTTGTACCGTTTGAATATTTTTTGTATAGTTAAGGAATGTCTATGGCGCAGTCGACTGCGACGTAAGTTACGTCGCGGTTAGCTGACATCATCGTTTTCTTTCTTAGCTTGTTGCCACGTCGGTTCTAGAAAGTTGTCTTATTGTTCATTTTCATTGTTTTGTTGGTCTATTGTGGTTGCCGCCTTTGTTTTGTTGGACCAGATTTTGGGTTCCTTATAAATTAGTACTCTTTTCGTCTCAAAATAGTTGCTCAAATTTTGTCTAAATTTAAATGTATTTAAACACTATATAGTACTAGATATATTCAAATTTAGAAAAAAATGAAATATATTTGGAGACGGAGGGAGCGGAACCTTTTTTCAATCAGTCTTCAAAAAACCATCGATATCGTTAGTTGGCCTGAACTGCCAATGCAAGTCTACTACAATTTCAAAAAAAAAAAACTACTGAACGATGGATGAATCGTTACAAAATTTGCAGACGCAGAACAACCTATGTAGGCAACGCACGCACAAATACATCCTGTATGTCTAAGGAAGTAAAAAATATCCACAACCTACACATCGATTGGTGAGAAAAATACATGCTAGTTTGTTGTTTGATCTAACTAGGCTAAAAACTTGGAACAACCCAACTAAAAGTAGCGGACATTAACAATACATCCTGTATGCCCGAGGAAGTAAAAAATATCCACAATGTACACATCGATTCGTGAGAAAAAATACATACTAGTTGGTTGTTTGATCTAACTAGGCCAAAAACTTGGGACAACCCAACTAAAAGTAGCGAACATTAACAACAGTTTGATGCGCCGCAGATGGTCTCTCTACTCCGATTGGGCGTGCGCGCATGGCGACCGAAGAGGCTAAGAGGATGTCTGCTTACTTACTTGCAACTTGAGCGGCGAATCACACACGAGGAATGAAAAACAATCCTAGAACAACGTCTCGACTCGAATCTGCGTTGGAGCGAGCTACCCCGATCCGTAGTCTCTTCCACAGTGGATTAGAGTGCAACAAGTCCCTCCCCTCCCCCAAGCAGGGGCAACAGACGGAGATACCTCCACCACGGGCGGGCTCCCCGTGGGTCTCCCTCGACCCCCTCCGTTGGCTAATTTCTCGTTCTCAATCTCTCCTCCCCCGCCGCCTTTTGCTTAGCACCGCTGTTTTGAAAAGGGAGAAGCTAGATGATGTGTTCTAGAAGAAACAGCTTGGGAAAGGGAAAAGTAACAGAAGAAGAACGGTAAGGACAACGACGAGTTTGTTGGCCCACTAGTCATTGTTCGTTTATGTTTCCGTCAGGTGGTGTACTAAAAACGCCATCATTTAAAAGCGCCAGTAGTCATTGCTCTCATTGTTGCCTATTAGTACATATAACCTAACCTTTTAAAAATATACAAGAATTTATAAAAAAGCTTTTGTGTGTAAAAATCAAAACTATTATTACACAAAAAGGACAATACATACAAAAAAGTAAATAAAATAAAATTGATTTTCATAAACCACCATAGTTGCAACTCTCCTTCCCCCTTCCCATGAGAAAGCAAGTTGTATTTCCAGTTATAACTCGTAGTAAAAAAGAAGGACGACGAAAACTATCCTTAGTTGTGACCCAATTGCATCTCCCCTTCTCCTCCCCTTCCCCACGAGAAAGCCATTCACAAGTCCAAATGCAACATGTAGTAAAAAAAGAAAAAGGACAACAAAAGCAATCCTCAATTGCGACCCCAATTGCAACCACCCCTCTCCCTCCCCCCTCCCCCTCCCGCTTGTGAGAAAGCCAGTTGTGAGTCTAGATGCAATTCCCATGAGAACAATCCTCAGTTGTAACTGTATTTGTAATTCCCATGAGAAAACTAGTTGCGAGTCTAGTTGCAACTCCTCATGAAAAAAATCCAAATGCAACCTCAGCTACAAAACCCCCTCTCCTTGGGAGAAACCCAGCCACAACTCGTAGTAAAAAGAAAAGGACCACTGCATCAATCCTCAGTTGCAACTCCCCACGATGAAAATCCAGTTGCAAAACTCCTCTTTATGAGAAAATTCAGTTATGAGTCCAGTTGCAACTTGTAGTAAAATAAAAAGGGACCTCGAAAAATCATTAGTTGCAACCGTACTTGCAAACCCCTGCCAAAAAAATCCCCCATTTCAAAGTCTCCTCTCGTGACAAAAGCCAGTTGCGAGTGTACTTGCAACTCGTAGTGAAAATAAAGGGTAAGTCAAAAACAATCCTCAGTTGCAACCGTAGTTTCAAGTCTAAATGCAACCCTTCAGCTAACTTGATGCAACTCATATTAAGAATTGAACACGAAACAATTCACAGTTGAAAATTAAAAATGATGGTTACCACACATGAATTTATCCACATAAAAAATCATAAGGGGCACAATGAAAAAAAAAGTGAACCGTGCAGACATTTTAGCTAGCCTATGTTTAATATCGGAATCATATTTTCCTTCTAAAAAATCGAGTTGTGTGAACACAAATAAACAAAGCCATACCGAAAAAATAGACTTTCTATATATAACATTTCTCATCAGCCTCTATGAAAAAATAAAAAAAGCAATAATGAGAAAAATAAAACAAAAACCACTCACACGTGAGAGAAAACAAGAATAAAGACAACCAACCTGAACTGCAGGCGGAAACTACAAAAAAGCCACCCGAATTGAGCAAACGTGGGCCAACCGAGCTAAAACAATCAACGCAGGTTGGTCTCCAAAAGAAAAAAACCAACGTGAGCCAAGCAAACATACAAAAGCAAGTCAGCAAGTATCAACACTGATTGTAAAGCCTAAAGAGGCCGGAAGATAGAAGATTTAGCTGTGACATACCGTACGTTACAGCTAGCTACGTTTTAGCAAATTCAAAATTCTTTAAATGATATAAAATCCTCGAAAGTATCCTTGATGTTTTATGAAACATAGGTCGGTGAAAAAGACAGTGCACTCTTTTGTAACAGATAATGTAAACGGTACTAAATAATAAATCATCAGGAAGTGAAAAAAAGAAGATAAAATCATTCGGCAATTTCTTGGTAACAAAAAATAGACTATCCAAGTCACATAGCGTGTTAAAAAGAAGTACATCGTCGCCGGAGACACCATCCCCGATGCCTCAGCGCCATACGGAGATGGCGCGTGGTGCGGTCCTCGGCCTCGGCGAAGTCGTTGTCATGGGGACGGCTCCGCTACTCCCATCCAACCAAACAATTTAATGGTAAAGATAATTATTTTTTGGCTAAAAGAAATGGTTGTAGTATATCACATATGTCACAATTAGTATAGCATTTTTGGTTTAATATTTTTATATGTATATCATTTCTGGAGATGTTTAAAACTATACAACATAGTTTTTCACAATTTTTTTTAAAAAATAGATTAATACTTTATAAATATAGTTATTTTTACCCGTAGCAAGCATGGGTACTATGCTAGTTAGGATAATACTGTTAGAATTGTAATTAGACTCTAATCCCCACCTATCATGTATCACGTATACGAGTTGTATACATATGTAATTGTATGATCACTCATATATAAAGTGGAGACCGGCTTGAAACCCACGCACCAAACCCTAAACCAGTTTTTGATCTTGGTATCAGAGCCACCGCAGCCGCTGCGTGTCCCGTCTGCCGCCACTGCGAGATCCTCTCCATCGCCACCGCCGAGAGATCCTCCTCCGCGCGCCACGATGACGACGTCCGCCCTCCAGCTTTCCACCGCTGTCGGGGCCATCACATCTTCGTCGATCGTGTCCGTCTCTGCATGGGTCGTTCCTTCGACCGATGTTCGTATGGAGGCAGGGAACTTCAACCTCTGGAAGGGCATCATCCTCCCCAATCTCTGTAGCGCCAGCCTTCACCGTCACCTCGACGCTTCTGTCATAGTGCCCAAGAAGACCATCACCACGGGGAAGGGTGACAGGCCGTTGCGATGGCCAACCCCGAGTATGAGCGCTGGTGGACTCAGGACCAGCGCGTCGTCGGGCTTCTCCTCGTCTCCATGGAGCCCGACATCGCCAACCAGCTCATCGGTTGCAAAACCGCTGGAAAACTATCCATGACCTATACCGTGCCCAGAGTCGCGCCAATGTCCACCACATCCGCCGTCAACTGGTGTCGACGCGCAAGGAAGATCTCTACACCACGGCTTACATGCACAAGATGAAATCGTTCGCCAATGCCATGGCAGCATCCGGTGTTCCCATCACCGATGACGAGCTCGTCGACTACATCGTCATCAGGCTCTGACCCGCCTACAACTCCGTCACCACCCCACTCACCCTTGGCAGCAGCACCGAGCCGATCTCCTATGCCACTTTCTACTCGAATGTGCTCTCCTTCGAGTCCATCCAAGCGCAGCAGGCGCACTCAGAGGGGTGGACCTCCTCTGTCAATGCGGCTAAACGCCCCAACCCCTCATATCATGGAGGTGGATCCTCCTCCCGCCCCTATGACAACGATGGCTAGCAAGGGCAGCGATGGCTAGCAACGGCGGGAACGGCGGCTATGGCCGTTACGATGGCGGTCGTAATGATGGCGGCGGCTACGGCTGCAATAATGGTGGAGGCTACAGACGCAACGACGGTGGCTACAGCCGTAATGACGGCCGCAATGGTGGCAACAACAGCTATGGCTGCAACGGCGGTTGGAACGATTGCCTCAACAACAACAGCAACAGCAACAGCAACAGCAACAGCAACATCAATAGCAACAGCAACAACAACAGCAACAACAATAATAACAACAACAACAACAACAACAGCAGCAGCAGTAGCAACAACAACAACAACAACAACAACAGCAGCAGCAGTAGCAACAACAACAACAACAACAACAACAACAACAACAACAACAACAACAACAACAACAACAACAACAACAGCTGCAATGGCGGCGGGAACGGCGGGTAGCGCCGCTGGAGGCCACGTTTGTTAGCTTTGCGACAACTGGGGGCATGTCCCTACGGACTGCCGCAAAGGCTTCGATGCCACCTACCAGCCACCATAGCAGCACGGAGGCAACGCTGCTACGATAAACTACAACAACTACCCCTGGATCATGGATTCAGGGACAACAGACCACCTGACTAACAAGCTTGCTCGCCTTCAGGCCTTGGAGTGCTACGGTGGAAAGGATTAGGTGCAGGTGGCCAATGGTGCAGGTTTGCCAATTTCGCATATTGGTCATTCACTTTTAGCCGGTTCATCTCTTCATCTAAAATATATTCTACATGTGCCTGATGCTCTTCTAAGTCTCCTCTCCGTTTATTATCTCGTTTGTGAAAATCACTTGTTTGTCGAGTTTCATCGTGACTTTTTATGTGTAAAGGACAAAACCACGAGGAGGGTCCTTCTTCTCGGTTGGAGTCAAGGCGGCCTGTACCCCGTCCCTTTTGGAAGAGCTTCATCATCATCCCATAATGTGTTAGATGATGCTACCTCTCAACGGTGGCATCAACGTGTTGGTCATCCATCAAATAATGTAGTCCAAAATATGGTTAGAACCAATGAGCTTTCTTGTTCTCCACCAGACAACAATTCTTTAGTGTGTGATGCTTGTCAACGTTCTAAGAGTCATTGATGATGGCTTAGTTGATGTAGAGCCTGTTGGGAACCCCAAGAAAAGGTATGATGAGCACAGCAGCAAGTTTTCCCTCGGTTATGGAACCAAGGTTATCAAACTAGTAGGAGAAAGAAACCACTTCCGAAGGTGTTGCTAGCAACGTGGAACCTGCACACAACACAACCAAAATACTTTGTCCCAACTTATCAGTGAGGTTGTTTATACTTCCAATTTGCATCACCATTTTATATTCATTGATATATTTCATATTAAGTGGTATTACTTATGTCTTTTCATCTGTTTTGCATGTTGGATGATTCTTGGAGGATGAACTGCCGGAGTCAGGATTCTGATGGAAAAAGCGGTGTTTTGATGCAATTTCGCGAAGATCAGAAAAATACCAGAAAAACTACAGAAAATCATATTTTCCCAGAAGACGAAGGATGCGAGAAGGGGAGGCAGAGTTGGGCCACAGGGGGCCCACACCCCCAGGAGCGGGCCACCCTAGACCGCGCCTACAGGGGGTGTGGCCACCTTGGCCCACCTCTGGCTCCGCCCTCTCGCCTATATCTTGTCCTCGGAACCCTAATACACGGGGAGCGACTACAGAAAGATTTCGTCGCCTCTGCGGGGCGGAAAACACCGAGAGAGAAAGAGCTCTCCGGCAGACAGATTTCTGCCGGGGAAATTCCTTCACAGAGAGGGGAGATCGTCGCCATCAACACCATCATCAAGCTAGACTTCATCACGATCATCATCATCCACACCATCATCTCCACCAGCACCATCATCCCCACTCCATCCCTCTGTAACAATTGTGTTGAATCTTCCATAGTTCTTAGGGGAAACTTTTCCGGTGTTAATTATTATGGTAGTTGATGCTTGTGAGTGGAACCATTGAATTATTGTTTATGTTCAGATTGTTATCCACATCTTTGATCTTGATCCATATGATGTCTCGTGAGTAGTTTGTTTAGTTATTGAGGACATGGGAGATATTAGTGGATTTGTGTTGAGATATTAGTCAATGGTTTAATATTTATGTTGTGGTGCTATTCTTTTAGTGGTGTCATGTGAATGTCGACTACATGATACTTCACCATTTATGGGCCTAGGAGAATGCATTGTGTATTTGGCTACTAATTGTGGGGTTGCCGGAGTGACAGAAACCTATACCCCATTAGGAAACCATTGTCCAAGGGAGTGTAGGATCTCAGAGTTTAAGGCTGTGGTTAGGTTTATATCTTAATTACTTTCTTGTAGTTACAGATGCTTGCAAGGGGTTTAATCACAAGTATGTATTAGTACAAGTAAGGTCAGTACATTAGCACAGGTTCACCCACAGAACACTTATAAAACCAAAGAATACTACTCAGCTATATGAAGCGAAAGAACTTGACAGTATTCCCATGTGTCCTCGAGAACGTTTGGTCCTCATTAGTATTTCCACTGGCTTGTACTTTGCTAAGAAAGGATTGGGCCACTTGCTGCAATTGTTTGTTGTTTTATTTACTTGCACTTTATTTCTTTGCGTTATCAGAAAACCCCTAAAATCCGTTTGCTAAGTATTTACAGAGGTTTCCTGCTCCATACCACTAGTCAACACCTTCTGCTCCTTGTTGGGATCGACACTCCTATTTATCGAAAGTACTACGATACACCCCATATACTTGTGGGTCATCAAAACTATTTTCTAGTGCCGTTGTCGAGGAGTGAAGAGCTATTGAAGAGTGCAACTGGTAAAGGAAGCTTCTACTGTGAGTATTGCTTTTATTTCTGTTTGTTACTTTGTTTCCAATATGGATAACCCACTTGGTTTTCTGTTTGGGAAAAGTACTACTACTGTTAGGGTAGTAGATGAACCACCACCTGTTGAGATAGATCCTTTTAAGGGGATGGAACTGTCCATCCTGGTGATCACTTGCTCTTTATCCATGAATTATGCGGGCTATTTAAGTGTGCATGTATCACAACTAAACAAGTGAAGAAGAAATTATTCTCTATATCATTGAAGGAACAGCTGAAGAATGGTATCAGATACTGAAGAATGGAAAATCCATGGAATGGGAGGAAATAGTACCTCTCTTTTATTCTAAATTCTATACTCCCGGTGATATTCATAAGGATAGGAATCTGATATATACCTTTTGGCCTCCTGGTGGAGAGAGCACAGCTCAATCTTGGGGGAGATTGAAGTTACTAATGCTTAAATGTCCTATTCATGAACTACCTAACAACATTATTATCAATAACTTTTATGCTAGGCTTTCTCTTCATGATAAAGATTTACTAGATGCTTCTTGTGCTGGATCATTCGCACGTATGAGGAAGAAGATAAATGGGATCTCCTAGACCGTATTCAAGAGAACACTGAAGCATGGGAGAATGAAAAAGGAAGAAAGTCAGGTATAAACTATGATTATGAATGCATTAAATCTTTTATGTGAACTGATAACTTCCGTGATATTAGTACCGAGTATGGTCTTGATTCTCAAAGTATTGCCAATTATTTTAAGGCCTTTTCCTCTTATATAGAAATTCCTAAAGATAAGTGGAATAAGTACCATGCACCTTATAAAGATGTTGTTAATCATGTTGCTGCTAGAAATACTGAAGTTTGTACTATTGATCATATTTTGCCTGAACCTTATGTTCAGAAAACACCTTTCCCAGCTAAGGTAAAGGAGTATTCTATGATAATTAGTGCGAATAACAAAGGTACAAAGAAAGTTGTGGAACCTAATAAGCACATAAACAATGAACCTATAGTAGCCCTTGTGAAAGACCTTGTCACTAAAAATATGGAGGATGAGCACATTGTCTTCTATGAAGACGCTTATAATATTGTCTCTCATCCTAGAAAAGTTAGGAAAACAAGTGTCCCTGTGCTTTTTGTTAAAATTGGTAATCATTGCTATTATGGTTTATGTGATATTGGTGCTAGTTCTAGTGCTATTCCTTATGAGCTTTACAGGGAAATTATGCATGAAATTGGTCCTTGTGAACTTGAGGGCATTGATGTGGTTATTCACCTTGCTAATAAGGAAACCATTTGCCCTATTGGTATTGTAAGAGATGTGGAAGTACTTTGCGGTAAGATTAAGTATCCTGATGATTTTCTAGTGCTTAGTTCAGCAGCTAGTAAAACCTGTCCTATTATCTTTGGTAGACCTTTCTTGAACACTTGTGGAACTATTATAGATTGTAAAAAGGAGAAAGTTTTAACTAAGTTTGATGGAGATTATAATGAGTTTAAATTTTCCAAATTTTCTAAAGCTCCTTATGAAAATAGCTTGCATAATGAAGATTTTAGGGTTGAACAACTTGCTTATATTGATCTAGTTTATGACCTTGGACCTCTTTTTGATGATTGTAAGTATGCTCATTCTGATGATAAAGTTGTTTATTGTGACAGTTATATTGTCAACTTTATTCAAAGTGCTACTAAAAGTTATTATGGAGAGGGAAACATGGTTTTATGCATCTCAATAATATTAAGTTTCCCTGTTTTATGCTGAAAGCTTTGAAGTTGCATTTATTTTGTATTCCTATGCTAGTGGCCTTTTGTTTCAATAATTTGTTTTATCATGAGACCCCCTTGCATAGGAAGTGGGTTAGACTCAAATGTGTTGGATATTTTCTTCTAGATGCTCTGTTTCACTTCAAATCCATATCTCCTATGTGAGCATATTTGAAATTATCAATGCCTATCTTAAAGGCTATAAAGAAAGATTTTTTGGGGGACAACCCGTTTTAGTTTACTTTTGGTTTTTGTTTTTTTGATTCATGGAAGTTATTACCTCGGTAATAACCGCTCCTTATCCTTTTTGTTTTGATTTTTGTGTCGAGATTAACTACTTTTGAGGAGTAGAGGAGTTGTGAAAAGTGGCTGTCCTGGGACAGATTTTCGTGCTGCGTTGTAAAAAATTGTGAAGGAGCTCAGTACAATGGATGGAGCTGTATTTTTCTATGCTTGTTATCCAAGTTGTTATCCAACTTTCATTAGTTTTGCACTTTTTTATTTGAGCAACAGAAGTTTTTCAAAAAAATCAATCTTTACCTGTTGATCTATTTTGACAGATTTATGCGATCATTTGCATTTGCCTCTTATATTGATTCCCTTTTAGGAAGTGGGTTAGACTCAAATACGTCCAATTTGCATCACCATTCTATATCATAATTTGCCTCTATTCATTGATATATTTCATATTAAGAGGTATTACTTATGTATTTTCATTTGTTTTTGCATGTTGGATCATTCTTGGAGGATGAACTGCCAGAGTCAGGATTCTGATGGAAAAAGTGGTGTTTTGATGCAATTTCGTGAAGATCATAAAAATACCAGAAAAGCTACGGAAAATCCTATTTTCCCATAAGACGAAGGATGCCAGAAGGAGAGGCGGAGTTGGGCCACAGGGGGCCCACACCCCCTAGGCGCGGGCCACCCTAGGTCGCGCCTACAGGGGGTGTGGACACCTTGGCCCACCTATGGCTCCGCACTCTCGCCTATATCTTCTCCTCAGAACCCTAATATATGGGGAGCGACCACAAAAATATTCCGCTGCCTCTACGGGGCGGAAAACACCGAGATAGAAAGAGCTCTCCGGCAGACAGATTTCTGCCGGGGAAATTCCTTACCGGAGAGGGGAGATCATCACCATCAACACCATCATCAAGCTAGAATTCATTGGGATCATCATCCACACCATCATCTCCACCAACACCATCATCTCCACTCCATCCCGCTGTAACAATTATGTTGAATCTTGCATAGTTCTTAGGGGAAACTTTCCCGGTGTTAATTACTATTGTAGTTGATGCTTGTGAGTGGAACCATTGAATTTTTGTTTATGTTCAGATTGTTATCCATCATCATATCATCTTTGATCTTGATCCATATGATGTCTCATGAGTAGTTCGTTTAGTTGTTGAGGACATGGGAGAAGTCATGTTGTTATTATTGGATTTGCGTTGAGATATTATTCAATGGTTTAATATTTAAGTTGTGGTGCTATTCTTCTAGTGGTGTCATGTGAATGTCGACTACATGATACTTCACCATTTATGGGCCTAGGGGAATGCATTGTGTATTTGGATACTAATTTTGGGGTTGCCGGAGTGACAGAAACCTGAACCCCCGTTAGGAAACCATTGCACAAGGGAGTGTAGGATCTCAGAGTTTAAGGCTTTGGTTAGGTTTATATCTTAATTACTTTCTTGTAGTTGCAGATCTTGCAAGGGGTTTAATCACAAGTGTGGCGCCCCGCAAAACCACTACTAGAAAATCGCGTTGTTTTTGTGCATTGCATCATCATGACTGCATGCTCATGTCATCATGCCACATTGCATTTGAGCATCGTCATCATCCTGCATGGTTTTGTCTAAACTATTTTCGAAACGCCTAGTTTTGTTTTCTAAATATTCCCGTCTTTATTCAAATTAAAACCCGGGTCTCCAGATTATTTTGTTTTGTCTACCAACGGTTTTCAAAAGCCCCATTCTAAATATTAAAACTTTTATTTTATTTTTAGGGGCAGCCGTACCGGGCCGATCCGACCCAGTCGGCCACCCCAGTACAAAACCAGCCTGTGTAATTCCTAATTCTACCCAACCTATTCTACCCACCCTTCAGCCACCTCACTCCCTCCAATCCCATGCCACCACCTCACTCCCCCCACCCTTTTTCCCTCCACCTCACCCATCCTAGCCCGCCACCTGTCCCTACCCCAAACCACCCCACCCCGGTTAGCACACACCACACACGCACCCAACCCCGCTGGCCCCACCACACACACACACGCAAGCACGCACACAGCAACCCTGGACCAGCGACCACGTCCACCCCACTCAGCCCGACCCCACCTGCACCGTCCCCTATGCCCCACCCCACCTTCCTCTGCCTCGCTCCGCACCCCGCAACCCCCGGGCCACCCCCATCCCTGCGTCTCTCTCCCTCTCGTTCTGATCCCCGCCACCGCCCTGTCGAACCCGACCTCGCCGCCGATTCTCCTCTCCGGCCCTGGCGCCTCCCTACCCTGGGCCTCCTCCGCCAGCTCGCCTCACTCGCTTGCCCGCCGCCAGCGCCTCATCTCCCAGGCGCCTTCCGCCGCCTCAGCGCCCGCGTGGCTCACCCACGACCTCCCTCGGACTCACTGCGCCACCGACGGGATCCACCGCCTCCTTGCCGTGGTTCCCCTCCTCCTGTCGACTACCTCCTCCATCGGCTTCCTATCCCTCTCCTGCGAGCTCCACCGCGCCGGCCTTCACAGCATGGACCGGGAGCGCCGCCGTCGCGACGTCCCCCTCTGCTGCTCTGCTCCTCCCCGTCCCCGAGCTCCTCCGCCTCCTGCAAGTCGGCCTCATGGGACCTCTCTCTCTGCCGCCACCGTTCTCGTACCGCCCGGAGCTCTGCTCCGGAGCACCTCTCGCCGTCGGGCACCCACCCCCTCGTCTCCCTGGCAACCTCCTTCCGTGTCTTGCCAGGCCGCCGCCGGCTGCCGTCCTCCATCTTCCCCAGGCCTCCTCAACGCTAAGGCATGCAGTTTCCGTTCAGCTGCACCGCTCCCGGCTAGCGCGCTGCCTCGAGCGCTTCAGCCGTGAACCCCTGGCAGTGTAATTGCGATGTGTGTATGGGCGTAGAAGCGGCCAAACTCGTGCCTATGTTCGTCTAACGTCAGATTATGGTCAACTACGGCATGGGCGCTCTTGGCTACAATATTCCTCGAAGATCTTCAACAAGGATACCGAGTTCTCCTTCACGGAATTAAAGTCCCTGTTTCGGAACCCCGAAGGCCGAGCCCTCGACACGCCAAGGTCTTCTCCCCGGAACGCCGAGTTCTCCATCTTGGACGTCAAGCACGTCGACATGAAACCGAAGGACTCCGAACGCCAAGCTCGTCGAGGTCCCGGACGCCAAGTTCTTCATCCCGAACGCCAAGACCGACCCGATACGCGGCCCCGACAAGATCTTCTCGACGACAAGATCGACCGCTTGGAACCAAGATCTCCGGCACGTCACGACAAGATCTCCATCTTGTATCCGATCTCGTCGAGCCGTTCTCCCGTCGAACCCTGAGACCAACCCCGAATCCCCGGAAACCAAGATCTGCCGAACCCTAATGTGTGACCCCTTTCTCGAGCCCTATTTTTATAAATGTAATATATACTTGTTGGAAATCAATTGTTCATACTTGCATACATTGTGTGGTTTGGGGGCATTATGCCAATTCACCTCATAATTAAATATGGGGCCCATATGCGGGCAAATCTAGCCTTACTTTGGCTCCATTTAATTTTGTGTAGCGAACCGGTGATATGTTTTGTCATGTTAAGACAACATTTAATTTGTGGGGTAGATAAACAACTTGAACCTATTAAATAATTGTCGGGACCCGGTTCCGCTTAAAATGACCTAATTGCATCGCATCCTTGCCATGTCATACATCATACATGCATCATGCCCGGTTTTCTGCCGTAATCTTAAATAGTGCATCCGGTGTTTCTTCTAGTGTTTTGTTTCTTCGCGGATAAGGCCGTTGAGTTGATGTGAGCTTCGCCCCGATCTTCGGATGAACCTTCGGCAATGTTTTCAGGAGAGCATCTCCCCCTTTCTACCTATCTTACCTTTATAGTATTTATTCCCTCATGTTGATCTATTGCTATCTGTGTTGCGATGCTCTAGTTTTCGTACCCGTGATATCCCTTGCAGCCTTATATCGCCTTGGACACATCCTATTACCTGTTGTTTGGTAGATAGTTGGACTTGCGCGTCGTAGTCGCTTGCTCAAGTGCTGTTGCATGTCGTCTAGTACCACAGTTGTTGGAGTATTGCCGCATGTTTAAGGTTGGAGATGATCATGGCTTTAATTACTGTTTAATAACTAAAATTGAAGTAGGTAAATGCAGAGGCACAGGTGGACAATAGATGTTATTTGGTTGTTAACCGTCCACTTGTGTCCGTGGGACCCGAGTTCTTGACACTGTTAGAGATCGAGCGCTAACCACATGTGGGATGTATGGGCACCCCATCGATTTAGTACCTGATTCCAAGTACTGTACTGGGGGCCACGAGTAGTTTGGGGCTTTATTACTATTCTGTACTTATGCCATGCTTTACTGCTTTATTTAAATTGTGCGATGTACTGCACCTGTACTGTTTAGGATCGGGACACGTTTTAGACGACAAGCCCAGTCATCTTTCGGGTTCCGATCGTTACAGCCCACCCAAACCCCGAGTCCGTCTCGGAGACCGCCGACTTCTTGCGGGTAGCTTAGTGGGTGGCCCCCATGTACTTGCTTTGGGTGGGAAGCGTCATGACTTAGGCCCCGCCGACATACCGATGGGTGTATGTTAGCGATCGCAAAAGGGTCGAAGTGCGTGTGGATACTTTGGTGCACCCCTGCAGGGTTAAATCTTTTTGAAAAGCCGTGTCCGCGGTTATGGACGACTTGGAGCACAGTTCTCGATCATACACAACTATAACTAAAGTTTACTGCTATAATTTGACTTGTATCCGATATGACTAGTAATCAGCTTCATTACAACGGAATGGCTAAATAAAAGTACCAACAACTGCTGGGTTTGGGGTATCTCATGATAATTGTATCTGACTAGTAAGTGTCGCAACTACAACGGAATGGTTATCTGAAACTGCCCACTGCTTATTAAATCAGGATGACTCATGCTATCTATACCTGACTAGTAATTGCTGCAACGATAACCGAATAAATAAAACTGCCAACTGTGTGAGTTCCTTGGTTGACTTTCTCGGTTGGTATCGAGGGGGAACACCAGGATGGGTATGTTTGGTGGTAGTATCAGATTGGTTTCGAATAGGTCTTTCTTGCCCCTCTCTGATAGACTCCAGTTGTATCGAGTCTCTATAGGTTGTTTAGTGCATGCTGCGCTGCCGCTTCAGTCCACCATACCTATGTAGGCGAGGACCGACGAATTCTAGCCTCGCCGCAATCGGCCTCGATCGACCGCTCTCTCTTTTTCCTTTGCCCCTTGTCGGCACCCCTTTTGTTTAAGCAGGTTTGAGATCGACGTCGTTAGCAGGGTTACCCTTCCGGCTTGGCCTGGACAGGGTTATGGACGCCATTGGTTATTCTTCAGGGCTCTTAGCCCCATTTGCATCTTGTCCGTAGTTGGACGCTCTATCGTTTTCAAGGTGATTTGGATCTTTGTTCAGTATATCTGTATTCTTGGCTCTTGGAGTCGTGTTGTATATATATATCTGTTCTGTGGGTCCCATCGAGGACTGTTGTGTAATGTTATTACTTCGTTTTCCACCCGCACGAAAGTGCCTGGTGGGCACCTTTGAATCGTTTCTATGCGGGTTTGGCGGGAAGCGCTGAAACTTGCATAGGGCCGATTCCGAGGGTGTTACAGAGTGGTATCAGAGCTCAGCAGTTGCGATACCCCACAAGTCTAGCCTGTAGGATAACCTAGCTAACGGCCGCAGTAGAGTGTCAAAACAATTTTGCAAAAAAAATCGGTTGGATAGATCTGATTAGGTCTGCTTTTACTCCTTACCCTCTTCTATTCTCCTCTTTCCTCTATGCGTTTTGAATGCACTCTCTTCTCTTTCTTCGAGTCCAGGAATTCTCGTGGTTGGGTTTTCGTCGTACCTTCAGGGTTTTCGCTTCCTCCTTTGGTAACGGTGTTGCTACATCTGGTCTTCATGCTATCCGAGGAATCCTTCGTCTGATGGACTTCTCTTTGTTCCTTCTCGTGCCTTCCGGTGTTTTCCGACGCGACGACATCATCTACGCTAGATCCGATAAAGACTCTACATCACTTCTTTGCTTTCAAACCTCGTTTGTCGAGATCTTCAGTCTAAGTCCTGAGGGTTGGTTGCATAATCTGTCTATTCGTGTACATAGTAATGCTTTGAGTGCGGGATGGAGTCGCGACCATACCACTACTCTTATCATTTGCTTTTGTATATTGAATGGTGGATCGATGCAATTCTTACTCCTTCCATGAAAGTTAGAGATGGCCTTACCTTTAACTTCGTCCGTTGGATATCCGTAGTGTTCTCTCGACGAACGTGAGAAACAATCCTTTGTTGGTGGTGTCGCTGATTTCAAGATGGAGTAAGAACCATTGTTAGTGGTGTCGCGAGGATCTACACGAGGCAAGAAGATTCACGTCGCCGCCCTTCTTTCCGGTACCATGAGGCGGATCTCGAGGGCGAGATCCATTGTTAGTGGTGTCGAATTGTGGCGCCCCGCAAAACCACTACTAGAAAATCGCGTTGTTTTTGTGCATTTCATCATCATGACTGCATGCTTATGTCATCATGCCACATTGCATTTGAGCATCGTCATCATCCTGCATGGTTTTGTCTAAACTATTTTCGAAACGCCTAGTTTTGTTTTCTAAATATTCCCGTCTTTATTCAAATTAAAACCCGGGTCTCCGGATTATTTTTTTTGTCTACCAACGGTTTTCAAAAGCCCCATTCTAAATATTAAAACTTTTATTTTATTTTTAGGGGCAGCCGTACCGGGCCGATCTGACCCAGTCAGCCACCCCAGTACAAAACCAGCCTGTCTAATTCCTAATTCTACCCAACCTATTCTACCCACCCTTCAGCCACCTCACTCCCTCCAATCCCATGCCACCACCTCACTCCCCCCACCCTTTTTCCCTCCACCTCACCCATCCTAGCCCGCCACCTGTCCCTACCCCAAACCACCCCACCCCGGTTAGCACACACCACGCACGCACCCAACCCCGCTGGCCCCACCACACACACACGCATGCACGCACACAGCTACCCTGGACCAGCGACCACGTCCACCCCACTCAGCCTGACCCCACCTGCAGCGTCCCCTATGCCCCACCCCACCTTCCTCTGCCTCGCTCCGCACCCCGCAACCCCCGGGCCACCCCCATCCCTGCGTCTCTCTCCCTCTCGTTCTGATCCCCGCCACCGCCCTGTCGAACCCGACCTCGCCGCCGATGCTCCTCTCCGGCCCTGGCGCCTTCCTACCCCGGGCCTCCTCCGCCAGGCTCGCCTCAAGACTCTTGCCCGCCAGCGCCTCATCTCCCCGACCGCCTTCCGCCTCGGCGCGTGGCTCGCCCACGACCCTCCCCGCGGACTCCGCTCGCCCTCCGCCACCGACGGGATCCACCGCCTCCTTGCCGTGGTTCCCCTCCTCCTGTTGACTACCTCCTCCATCGGCTTCCTATCCCTCTCATGCGAGCTCCACCGCGCCGGCCTTCACAGCACGGACCGGGAGCGCCGCCGTCGCGACGTCCCCCTCTGCTGCTCTGCTCCTCCCCGTCCCCGAGCGCCTCCGCCTGCTGCAAGTCGGCCTCGTGGGGACCTCCTCGTCTGGCCTGGTTCTCGGCGCAGACGCCGGAGCTCGCCCGAGCACCTCGCCATGGGCACCCACCCCTTGTCTCCCCAGCAACCTCCTTCATGTCTTTCTAGGCCACGCCGCTGCCCCTCCATCTTCCCCAGGCCTCCTCAACGCTAAGGCATGCAGTTTCCGTTCAGCTGCACCGCTCCCGGCTAGCGCGCTGCCTCGAGCGCTTCAGCCGTGAACCCCTGGCAGTGTAATTGCGATGTGTGTATGGGCGTAGAAGCGGCCAAACTCGTGCCTATGTTCGGCTAACGTCAGATTATGGTCAACTACGGCATGGGCGCTCTCGGCTACAATATTCCTCGAAGATCTTCAACAAGGATACCGAGTTCTCCTTCACGGAATTAAAGTCCCTGTTTCGGAACCCCGAAGGCCGAGCCCTCGACACGCCAAGGTCTTCTCCCCAGAACGCCGAGTTCTCCATATTGGACGTCAAGCACGTCGACATGAAACCGAAGGACGCCGAACGCCAAGCTCGTCGAGGTCTCGGACGCCAAGTTCTTCATCCCGAACGCCAAGACCGACCCGATACGCGGCCCCGACAAGATCTTCTCGACGACAAGATCGACCGCTTGGAACCAAGATCTCCGGCACGTCATGACAAGTTCTCCATCTTGTATCCGATCTCGTCGAGCCGTTCTCCCGTCGAACCCTGAGACCAACCCCGAATCCCCGGATCCCAACATCTGCCGAACCCTAATGTGTGACCCCTTTCTCGAGCCCTATTTTTATAAATGTAATATATACTTGTTGCAAATCAATTGTTCATACTTGCATACATTGTGTGGTTTGGGGGCATTATGCCAATTCACCTCATAATTAAATATGGGGCCCATATGTGGGCAAATCTAGCCTTACTTTGGCTCCATTTAATTTTGTGTAGCGAACCGGTGATATGTTTTGTCATGTTAAGACAACATTTAATTTGTGGGGTAGATAAACAACTTGAACCTATTAAATAATTGTCGGGACCCGGTTCCGCTTAAAATGACCTAATTGCATCGCATCCTTGCCATGTCATACATCATACATGCATCATGCCCGGTTTTCTGCCGTAATCTTAAATAGTGCATCCGGTGTTTCTTCTAGTGTTTTGCTTCTTCGCGGATAAGGCCGTTGAGTTGATGTGAGCTTCGCCCCGATCTTCGGATGAACCTTCGGCAATGTTTTCAGGCGAGCATCTCCCCGTTTCTACCTATCTTACTTTTATAGTATTTATTCCCTCCTGTTGATCTATTGCTATCTGTGTTGCGATGCTCTAGTTTTCGTACCCGTGATATCCCTTGCAGCCTTATATCGCCTTGGACACATCCTATTACCTGTTGTTTGGTAGATAGTTGGACTTGCGCGTCGTAGTCGCTTGCTCAAGTGCTGTTCCGTGTCGTCTAGTACCATAGTTGTTGGAGTATTGCCGCATGTTTAAGGTTGGAGATGATCATGGCTTTAATTACTGTTTAATAACTAAAATTGAAGTAGGTAAATGCAGAGGCACAGGTGGACAATAGATGTTATTTGGTTGTTAACCGTCCACTTGTGTCCCGTAGGACCCCGAGTTCTTGACACCTGTTCCGAGATCGAGCGCGCTAACCACATGTGGGATGTATGGGCACCCCATCGATTTAGTACCTGATTCCAAGTACTGTACTGGGGGCCACAAGTAGTTTGGGGCTTTATTACTATTCTGTACTTATGCCATGCTTTACTGCTTTATTTAAATTGTGCGATGTACTGCACCTGTACTGTTTAGGATCGGGACACGTTTTCGCTGTATCGACAAGCCCAGTCATCTTTTCGGGTTCCCAGTCGTTTACAGCCGTCCACCCAAACCCTGAGTCCGTCTCGGAGACCGGCCGACTTCGTTGCGGGTAGCTTAGTGGGGTGGCCCCCATGTACTTGCTTTGGTCCGGAACGCCATGACTTAGGCCCCGCCGATACCGATGGGTGTATGTTAACCGATCCGCAAAAGGGTCGAAGTGCGTGTGGATACTTTGGTGCACCCCTGCAGGGTTAAATCTTTTCGAAAAGCCGTGTCCGCGGTTATGGACGACTTGGAGCACAGTTCTCGATCATACACAACTATAACTAAAGTTTACTGCTGTAATTTGACTTGTATCCGATATGACTAGTAATCAACTTCATTACAACGGAATGGCTAAATAAAAGTACCAACAACTGTTGGGTTTGGGATATCTCATGCTAATTGTATCTGACTAGTAAGTGTCGCAACTAGAACGGAATGGTTAACTAAAACTGCCCACTGCTTATTAAATCAGGATGACTCATGCTATCTATACCTGACTAGTAATTGCTGCAACGATAACCTAATAAATAAAACTGCCAACTGTGTGAGTTCCTCGGTTGACTTTCTCGGTTGGTATCGAGGGGGAACACCAGGATGGGTATGTTTGGTGGTAGTATCAGGTTGGTTTGAATAGGTTTTTCTTGCCCCTCTCTGATAGCCGCCAGTTTTATCGAGTCTCTATAGGTTGTTTAGTGCATGCTGCGCTGCCGCTTCAGTCCACCATACCTATGTAGGCGAGGACCGCCGAATTCTAGCCTCGCCGTGTACTGGACTCAGTACTGACCGCTCTCTCTTTTTCCTTTGCCCCTTGTCGGCACCCCTTTTGTTTAAGCAGGTTTGAGATTGACGTCGTTAGCAGGGTTACCCTTCCGGCTTGGCCTGGACAGGGTTATGGACGCCATTGGTTATTCTTCAGGGCTTTTAGCCCCATTTGCATCTTGTCCGTAGTTGGACGCTCTATCGTTTTCAAGGTGATTTGGATCTTTGTTCAGTATATCTGTATTCTTGGCTCTTGGAGTCGTGTTGTATATATATCTGTTCTGTGGGTCCCATCGAGGACTGTTGTGTAATGTTATTACTTCGTTTTCCACCCGCACGAAAGTGCCTGGTGGGCACCTTTGAATCGTTTCTATGCGGGTTTGGCGGGAAGCACTGAAACTTGCATAGGGCCGATTCTGAGGGTGTTACAACAAGTATGTATTAGTCCAAGTAAGGTCGGTACATTAGCACAGGTGCACCCACACAACACTTATAAAACCAAAGAAAACTACTCAGCTATATGAAGCGAAAGCACTTGACAGTATTCCCATGTGTTCTCGAGAATGTTTGGTCCTCATTAGTATTACCACCGGCTTGTCCTTTGCTAAGAAAGGATTGGGCCACTTGCTGCAATTGTTTGCTGTTTTATTTACTTGCACTTTATTTCTTTGCTTTATCAGAAAACCCCTAAAAATCTATTTTCTAAGTATTTACAGAGATTACCTGCTCCATACCACTAGTCAACACCTTCTGCTCCTCGTTGGGATCGACACTCCTATTTATTGAAAGTACTACGATACACCCCCTATACTTGTGGGTTATTAGTTGTCAAGGTCACTAGTTTTGCTAAAAACAAAGGATTAAACGTATAGTATGGAAGATAGTAATTTCTTGTGGTAATTGTAGAAAGTAAAAATTAAATAGTAGATGGAATATCAATGGGAAGGAATGGACCAGGGTCCACAATTCACTAGAGGTGTTTTCTCCATAATATAAATACCATGCTAGGTGAACAAATTACATCAGGGCAATTGACAAATAGAGAATGCATAACAATGCATGTACATGACATGATGATCACTATGAGATTCACTTGGGCATTACAACATGATACATAGACCGTAATCCAACTGCATCTATGACTAATAATCCACCTCCGGGATATCATCCGAACAATCCTCGGGTATTAAGTTGCAAGCAACAAATAATTACTTAAACAAAGTGTGTAATGTAAACATTACAATTGCCCTTGGACAAAGGATTGTTGTTTTCTCCCTAGTAGCAATGACACATCTAAAATCTTAGAAGTTTCTGTCACTCTCCCAGATTACTAGAGGCATGAACCTACTATCGAGCATAAATACTCCCTCTTGGAGTCAAAATAAAATACTTGGCCAAAGTAACTACTAGCAACAGAGAGCATGCAAGATTACAAATAACATAGACATGGTATAACAATAATCAATCTGATATAATACTCAATATTCATCGGATCCCCGCAAGCACAACATGTAGGATTACAATAATATGATCTTGATCATGATAGGTGACGGTGGCTCAGATGACTGTAGATCCTCGTTGGGAGACCCCAAGAGCAAGGTGTGATGAGCATAGCATCAAGTTTTCCCTCAGTTATGAATCCAAGGTTATCGAACCATTAGGAGCAAGGAAACAACTGCAAGGTGTTGCTAACAACTTGGAATCTTGCACAACACAAACTCAAGACTTTGCCCCAACTTACAGGGAGGTTGTCAATCTCACTGGTTTGCTGAAAACAAAGGATTAAACATATAATGTGGAAGGTAATAGTTGCTTGTAGAAAGTAAATAGTAACAGTAGGTGATGTATCAATGATAAAGATTGGACCGGGGTCCATAGTTCACTAGAGGTGTTAAACTTAAGATAGATAACATGGTGGGTGAACAAATTACAGCAGGGCAATTGACAGGTTGAGAAAGAATAACAATGCAAATACTAGACATCATGAATCCTATGAGATTTGATTGGGCATTACAACAATATACATAGACCATAATCCAACTTCATCTATGCGGTGACCCAACATACCACTGCATGTGTAGTACACTATAGTCGTTGACATGACATCCACAGAACACCGTTCTGTAAATATCACATCCCTCAGAGTGGTACAACAAAAACATTGCGGGTCCATATTACAACATTCACACATTATTATTATTACAATACCAGAAGTTCAAGACTTCAAAAGATTCAACTTACAAACCAAAATATGAAGTGTTTCAGCGGAATTCAAAAGTAGCAACTCCAACTAGGAGTTGAGATCAGCAACTTATTCTATATGGTTCATGCTGCTCGGATCCGTCGGTTACTACTAACTAGGGTACTTAGTTGGACTCGTTGTCATCGACACCATAGCGGATTTCATAATCCACTCCTTCAACACCTCCTGACAGGTCAGGCTCCTCCTAGAACACATCTTCTTTGCATTCGGCTGCATACATTGGCGTATCTTCTGGTTCCTCAGAGTCTAAGCAAGGGATCAAAGAAAAGGATGAGTAAAAGCGTTACCCAACAAGTTCATTATATGCAAGATGGGAAGTTTGATGCTCTAACTACCACCTCAGACTATAAGTGCTTGGCACTATGCAGTTTTTGTAAATCTTTCTTCAAAGATTGATTTTATTATAAAATCTATGACCATCAGCCTTCACAGGTTGACCAGAACTTTCATGGAGTTCATTTCCTGCCGCGTTCGTATCTCCTTCCCAGAACAGGGAGTAACAAGTTACAATTCTTACACTCTATAGAGGTGCGTTACTTTACCCATGAGAGATCAACTCCTTGTTGCACAACCGGGCGTACTTTCCCGTCCACAATTCCTTGATGTGGGCCCTAGTAGGTGATCCTAGCCAATCACTACCCCCTTCGCGACCTCGCATGCCTCCTTGGTGTACACCATGCCCAGATATTGAATTACGGCAATGGTTTGTATAGACAGTTAGATGCCAGAACTATCGTGGGACGTTGAGGGTTCCCACCCATATGTCGCATATCCTCTAGAATTACCAATTAATATGCATGCTACGAGTGATAACATCCACGACCTGCACATCCGGCTACATGCGAGAGGAAGAAGATACAGCTGACTTCGCTGTCCCATTCCAAATCTCATGGCTAACGTGTGATATACGACGCTAGAATCACTAATGTCATGGGTTATTAAGTCCCTAATTGATCATCATTGTTGTAAATAGAACTCTAAGTTCTTTTGCTCCATTATATCATCACTTAGGATGATATCTAAGATTTCTTTATTTGAGAAAAACAATATTTTCTTTCTTTGGAGTATATATGATAACACACAATTTGCAAATACTTTGATAATGACTCTTCAAAGGACATGATCAAGTGATGAACTTGCCTTGTGATTTCAAGGTAGTGAAGTCGGATGCTTGCACTGGACCTTCAGCTTCTATGTCTACAAAACATCATTATTGCCTGGTAAGGACAATATTTAAAGAAGCAAAATGATTATGCAAAGTAATATAATGAATTATTTAGCTTTGCGTGTATTATCCCCCCATTATTTAAAATATAAAAATTATTTTAATAATAAAGAATAAATATTAATTTTTAATATTTATTGAATATTGTATTCTTTGAATTTATTTCATTTTATTTGAATTTTATTTATTTAATAATTCCTTAAAGAATTATCATTTAAATACCAAAAATTGATATTAAATATTTTTTTAGTATTTTTCTAAAATACTACCATATTAATATATAATGGAAGTGATTTTATCTATTTTTATCATCTTTCAATAATTTTATAAAATTCCATAAGTAATATATATGTTATAAAATTTTGGATAAAAATTATATGTCTAAAATTTTATTTCTTAATTGATTTAGATAGCTTGGATTATTGTGCATCCAAAAATATTTTATTTATAATTTTGGGATTTTTATTTTATTTTCTATAATTTATTTAAATTCAGGGGCATTTTGGTCTTTTATTAATTATTAAAAACTAGCTTTAAGTGATTGGGCTGACTATGTTGGGTTTATAGGGCCCTTGTGGCCCAATTGGGTAGAACGAAATGACTCCCCGAAGGGGTCCTGGCCCAATCGGCCCACACTCTCCCTGTCACTCTCCCGTTCTCATCTCTCTTCTGCTCCTCCCCTGACCCCGTGGTCGGCGATGCCACCACCAGCGATTCACGCCGCCATGGACCTCCCCGGCTTCTGTCGTGATGTATAGGGTGGTTGTTGACCCTGCTTCACCTTCCTGTCCAACTCGATTGACTGAGCCCCTGTGGCGGGCCGGCTCCGAACCCTAGGGTTTGGGGTGGTCTTAGGCTGCCGCTGCCGCTCCGTGTGCTATGGTGGTGTTCCTCGCCTTCAGGCGTGGCTGTGGTCTCCGCCTAGGTGTGGTGTGGGTCACAGCTCCCCCTTGGGGTGCTCCCCATGCCGCAGTGCTCGTCGACATCCTCTGCTTCCTCTTCTCGCCCACAACAACATCCTTCAGTAAGTTTGTCCTTTCTTCCCATCGTGTCCTTTGTGCTATGCCACCCAAGGATATGTGTTTGTAGTGGCAACTCCTGGCTAGTGGTCATGTCTTGATTAGGGTTCATATCCTAATTACGGTTTGTTGTTCTGATTAGGGTTCATATCCCTCTATTGATTAAATATCTGATGATTTGGATCATGTATTGATGATCCCTAAGCATGATGAGTGGTTGTTTGCTGTGGATTACTGCTTATGGTTAGCTTTGGTGAGGCTAGTGTCTTACCAGATTGGTTCCACTGGTTAATTTTGATATGGTTCAGATGGTAATGTTACTGTAGAATCATTACTTTAAAGATTCTAGTGATTTGAGAGCTCACCACTTTCATTACTTGGTTATTGATAGTGATTTTTTGAGTGATGCAGTCATTGTATCTGTACTGTTGGCTTATGGATTCATATACAGTTTGAGATTAACTTGTCTCTTACAGTGATGTTATGTATATGTATATTCCTGGAAATGATTCCTGTGATTAGTATCAGGAAAATGATTTATAGTTGGCTGTGAGTGTATCTGTGAAAGCTAGCTGCCTAATCTGCTTGGTTTAGAAGTTGTTCTTGTGACACCATCCTAATATGGCACACAAGACTAGGTTCTATTACTTGTCTTGATTTTGTTTAAGCTTAAGATTAGCTTGGCATCAGAGATAAGTGGAAACTTCTTTCCTTGAATCCCTAAAGCCTATGATGCTAGTCCGAGGTTTAGGGACTAGGTTCTTATCTTGTTGTTTCTCATGGATCTGTTCTGGTAGTGATACCAACTATTGATTCCTGTGTTAAAGTTGGGAAAATGATTTGGAGGCTTATTAAGTTATATAGATCCATAAGATGTAGAAACTCTAAGGTGCTACTCCTGTTTAAGAGATGTGCCTAGAAGTTCAGATCTTAGCTATATTCATTCTTGAAACTTAAGATATAGCCTGATAGCTCGGATCAATGAGGTTGTCCTGAGATCCTAGTTGGATCTATATAGTTTCTAATTGTTTTTTTAGTGTTTAAAAACTTCAATGATGGACTCACCCCACTTGGGTGTTTTTTTGAGAATTTTGAGGATGAGACAACTCATGAATGCTTGTCTAGCTTAGACAGATAAATCATGTGATGGTCTTTTACTACTCACCACAATAGTGGAGTTGTTGGGGTTGCAACTGGTTGATCTTGTGGCTTGATCTTGCTGGTTGTGTGGCTAGCTTGATCTGGTACTTCACCTGATGCTACTCCTGCTACTTCCAGCTCCTGGACTTGTCCTTGATCTTGCTATCCACCTCCAGGTCATGTTGGCCTGACCTTGTTCTTTCTATCCACCTGATCTACCCCCTCCTTATGTCACTATCGTGGTGATATGATCAAGGGTGTGGTTGGTGTGATCTGGTTTGGTTTGGTTTGGTTTGGTTTGGCTGGTGTGCTTGATGTGTATGAACAAGGAATAGTGTTGAGGTGCTTCCCACGGCTGGGCTGAGCAGTTTTGTTGTAAGAGCTGTTGTTGCTATGCTGACAGCACACACCATGCATTTAGGTGTGTGTGCTGCCTGTGTGCCTGCTGCACCTTCTGGATATGTTCAGGAAGTGAAAGTTACCTTTTATCTGATTACACTTACTTGTCTAGTGAAACTGGCCCCTTCTGGCTGTTTGGAGTTATTTGACTTATGGATTAAATTGATGAAAGATTTAGTTCTTTCATATTGGTGAAACTTGCCCCTTAAAGTTTACTCAGTGATGTAAAGTTTGAACAGTGCAACTCACTGTCAATACTGAGAGTAAGATATTTTAATCCTTAATTTTATTTCTTTTAGTTTGTGTTTTGTTTTGTAGGTACAAGACTTGAAGATTCAAGACTTAGATTAGGTTTTCTTTTTCTTTATAGAATAGTCCATTGTAATATTTATTTTATTCTTTTGTAATCTTTATTTATCCTTTTGTAATAAAGATTTATTACTCAATATATAAAGGTTCTTCTTTTATTTCATTTACCATTGTAAATATTCTTAATTATTTTCATAAGTTACATTTTGTAACTCATTTATTGAATAAAGATATGGGATGAATACTCTTTTTCTTGATTATTTTATCTTATTTAAAATTTTAGTTACTAATTGCTAATTATTGATTAAATCAAATAACTCAAAGATAATTCTAAATCCTTTTAAATTATAAATCCAATACTCAAGTTTGAATTCAAAATTTTATTTCCCAAAACACACTAATCCACAAAGAACATATCAAAGTTTATAACGATCATTCTCCAAGTCTATTCCTAATCGTAAAGAGTGAAAGAAACTTTGATCACTTTAGGTTTTTATTTGGCAAAAAATTTACCCACATTTTTATAGATGAATGCATGCAATTGCACAGATTCCTAAACCTACCCTTCATTGGTTCCTAAATGCTGGGATGTTAAAATCTATGACTAATAATCCACCTTCAGGTTATCATCCGAACCCCCTCCAGTATTAAGTTGCAAGCAACGGATAATTGCATTAAGCAATGTGTGTAAGGTAAACAATACAATTGTTCCATGAACAAAAGATTGTTGTTTTATCCCTAGTAGCAACATCACATCTAAAACCCTAGAGATTTCTGTCACTTCCCCAGATTACTAGAGGCATGAACCTACTATCGAGCATAAATACTCCCTCTTGGAGTCACAAGCATCTACTTGGCCAAGATAGCTACTAGAAACGGAGAGCATGCAATATCAAAAATAACACAGACAAGATAGAATCAATAATCAATCTGACATAGTATCTCGATATCCATCAGATACCTGCAAACAAAACATGTATGATTACAAATAGATGATCTTGATCATGAACGGAGCTCACAAGATCTAAACATGATAGCACAAAGGAGGAGAAACAACCATCTAGCTACTATATGGACCCATAGTCCAAGGGTGAACTACTCACACATCTTACCAGAGGCTGGCATGGTGATGAAGAAGGTCTCCGGGATGATCTCTCCCCTCCGGCAGGGTGCCGGGAAGAGCTTCAGATCCCCCCGATATAGGGACGATGGTGGTGGCGGCTACGGACTGTTTCGTGGAGATTTGATCGGGTGCTTAGGGTTTCTACATCGGGGTGACTTTATAGGTGAAGAGGCAGGGCAGGGAGGTGCCCGAGGGGCCCACACCATAGGGAGGCGCCTCCCTGGGCCGCTCGGCTCTAGGGTGTGGCCACCTCGTGCCCCCCCCCTTCGGCTGTCGTTCGGTCTCTGTGTTCTCTCAGGTAAAATATTGACTTTGGCTTTTGTCCCATCCAATTCCGAGAATATTTCCTTACAAGCTTTTCTGAAACCAAAAATAGCAGAAAAAAGGCAACTGGCATTGCGACATCTTGTTAATAGGTTAGTCCGAGAAAATGTATAAAAATACTTCGAAGTGTAGACAAAGCATAGCAAAGTCGATACTAAACAAACATGGAACATCAAAAATTATAGATACGTTTACGACGTATCAATATGCAGCTCACATGATCTAAACATGGTGGCACAAATAGGAGAAACAACCAACTAACTACTGCATGGACCCGTAGTCCAAGGATTAACTACTCACACATCACTCTGGAGGCCGGCATGGTGATGAAGAAGGCCTCCGGGATGATCTCCCCTCTCTGGAAGGGTGTCGGGAAGAGCTTCAGATCCCTCCCGATCTAGGGACGATGGTGGCGGCATATATTGACTTTTTCGTGGAATTCTGATCAGGTGCTTAGGGTTTACATCTCGGGGGGTTTATATAGGCGAAGGGGCAAGGTCGGTGGAGGCTCGAGGGGCCCACACCATGGGCAGTCATGACCTAGGGTGGGCCCATGCGGCCCCTGGAGTGGCTGCCTCACGACGCCTCTTCGTCTCTCCTTAGTACTTCGTATCATGTCGGAAAAAATAGGAACTTCGGCTTTTGTTTCGTCTAATTCCGAGAATATTTCTTTACTAGTTGATACGTCGTAAACGTATGTATAATTTTTGATGTTCCATGCTTTTTTAGTATCCACTTTGCTATGTTTTGTCTATACTTTGAGGTATTTTTATACACTTTCTGGAACTAACCTATTGACAAGATGCCATAGTGCCAGTTGCCTGTTTTCTGCTGTTTTTGGTTTCAGAAAGCCAATCTTCCTATTTTTCCCGGAGCAACACGGAACCACGAAGCAGAGATGGAGGAGGACACCAGGGTGGCCGCACCCCCTAGGCGCGGCCAACCCTGGTGGTGCCCACAGGGGGTGTGGGCCCCCTGTCCCTCCACCAAACTTGCCACCTTCGCCTATAAGAAGCCCCCGGGGAGAAAACCCTAAATAATCGACCAGAAAGCAACAAAAAGTTCCGCAGCACCGCCGCCACCGAAAGGGAGATTCGGGGGACAAAAAGTCTCTGTTCCGGCACCCTGCCGGGACGGGGAAGTGCCCCCAGATCCATCTCCATCGATCTCCATCGCCATCTTCATCACCGTTGTTGATTCCCATGATGAGGAGGGATTAGTTCTTCCTCGAGGCTAAGGGATCTACCGGTAGCTATGTGTTCATCTCTCTCTCTATGGATGATCTTGTTGTGGTCATGAGCTTTGTAATCAAGTAGATCTACCTTGCAACTCAAGTTCTTCAATAGATCTCTGCTCTCCCCATGTGTGTGAAAGTGACAGCGTGCACACCACGGTGGAACTTAGGGTAGAGTCTACATAAATACTCATCGTGATTTAATAGATCTATGCTTTTCCCCACGTGTGTGAAAGTGACAGCATGCACTTCGTGTGTGGCACTTAAGCTAGATTACATATATATTTATTATGAGTTATATTTTGAGTTGGTTGTCTCTATGAAATTGTGGGGTTTGTTGGAACCATCTAGCGCTCAAGGTGATAGTGTGGGGTTATCTAGATTGGGAAAGGCGAACTTTGAGGTGTGCTTTTGTATCCCTACCATGGATTAGAGTGTCCAACCGGAGAGTAGTTCCGGGTAGTATCATGAAGATGGTATATTTATGAGAGAGTGTTCACTAGTGAAAGTATGATCCCTATGCCTTGTTTCTAAACATTGAAACACTGTTTGCATATAGATCTGTTGCATGTTTGATTGCTTCCATCTTCATTTCAGTTTGCTTTTAGTCTCTCCCACGTCAACAACAAGTCAGAAGCTCTTTTCTGGCTATATTACCACTTGTATTTCACTCTCTCTTCGCCGAACTAGTGCACCTATACATCTTACAAGTGTATTGGGTGTGTTGGGGACAGAAGAGACTTCTTGTGTCTTGATTGTAGGGTTGCTTGAGAGGGAATACCTTTGACCACTTCCTCCTTGATTTCGATAAACCTTGGGTAATCCACTTAAGGAAAACTTGCTGCTATTCTACAAACCTCTGCACTTGGAGGCCCAATAACTGTCTACAAGAATAAAAGTGTGTAGACATCAAGCTATTTTCTGGCACCGTTGCCGGGGAGGTAAGGTAAAAGGTACTCACATCCTGGTGTGTGAGTGCTCGAAGTTATTTCCTTTAGATTCTACAATTTTATCTTTTTGTTTCTTATTTTCACTAGTTAGGTTTAATGGAAAACAACAACAAAAATCAGGGAGCTTTATAGTGTTTATCTTGAGTTAGGACATGAAGTGTTTGAAGAGAAAATTAAAAAACCTATGGAACTTCATTTGCATGCTAATAGAAATATTATTAGTATGAATTCTTTGGACACCATTGTTGCTAATTCTATGGAAACGTCTAAGCTTAGGGAAGCTAGTTTTTATGAAAATGATCTTTTTAGTCCCCCAGCTTTGGAAGATAGCTATTATATTGCTTATGATGAGACCAAACCTCCAATCTATGATGAATATGATATTTTCAGTCCACCTACTATTGAGGAGGAAATTAATTGTGATTACAATATGCCTCCTATATTTGATGATTATGGTGATGTGAATAATAATGATAGCTATTTTGTTGAATTTGCTTCCACTACAAAGAATGACTATGCTTATGTGGAGAGTAATAATTATTTTATGCATGTGGCTCTTGATAAGAATGTTTTGTGTGATAGTTATATTGTTAATTTTGTTCATGATGCTACTAAAACTTATTATGAGAGAGGGAAACATGGTCTTATTTATCTCAAAAATATTAAGTTTCCCCTCTTTATGTTGAAAATTTTGAAATTGCACTTGTTTTGCTTTCCTATGCTTGTTGCTTTGTGCTTTCATGACTTGTTTTTTACAAGATTCCTATGCATAGGAAGTGGGTTAGACTTAAATGTGTTTGATTTGATTCTTAATGCTCTCTGTTACTTCAATTCATATTTCTTATGTGAGCATCTTCTCAAACTATCAAGCCTAACTTAAAGGCGTTAAAGAAAAGTACTTGTTGGGAGATAACCCAAGAGTTTTTTTGAGTCTTCGAAGTTATTACTTCATTAATGACCTCTGCCTATCCTTTTTGTTTGCTTTTTGTGCCAAGAATGACCTCTAATGAGAGGGAAGTAAGATTTGGGGAGTTGCTGTCCCGAAACAGATTTTTGTGCTCCACCATACAACTTCGTGCGGAATCTTTGTAATTCAGATTGAGCTGATATTTTGAATAAATCCCACAGTATGTTAGCTAACTTTCGTTAGTTCAACACTTTTTGATTTGAGCAACAGAAGGTCTTCGAAAAAATCAGTTTCTACCTGCTGGTCTGTTTTGACAGATTTCTGCCATTATTTGGATTTGCTTCTTATTGATTCCTTTTTTGGGTTCTTTTTGGGAAATTGAGCTTTTTGAGGGAATTGCTACAGTAGCTTGTGTTTTTAGTGAAAGTTTTGTTGTTCCAAAACTAAGCCCCACAGGTCTATTATCTTTTGAATACACTAATGTTGCTAATGAAGATTGTGTGAAGTTTTGTATGAAGGAAAAATTTTAGGTGTAGAGAAAGAATGATGTAATGGGATGAAGAATGGACAAAAGCTCAAGCTTGGGGATGCCACCCCGTGTCACCCCAAGAAATATTCAAGAGGTACAATCGTCAAAGCTTGGGGATGCCCAAGGCATCCCCTTCTTCATCAATTAAAATCTCAGGTCTTTCTAGACACTTCGTTTTTATTGTTTCATGCACTGTTGTGTTGTTCTGGGAGCGTCTTTCTTTTTTTTTAGTTTTTTTTCTTCGTTTGCTTGAGTAAGTTGGTTTTAGCACCACACACTTCTTTTGGAGAGAGACACACCCTGTTTTCATTGCCTAGAACACTCTAGTTTTCATTCTTATTGTTCTGTGAGTGTTCACTTTTGCTAGCACTGTGTTTAGCCTTAGTTTTCTTGTGCTTTCAGCTTAGAACTTTTTAGTTCTTCTTTGTGTATTTGTGATACAAGATCACTGATCTTTATTGATTATTATCTTTGTGGGTTGTTTCAAATAAGTTGATTGATGTTGGAAAAGAGTAGAAAGCTTCATGCTTATAGTGGTACAAAAGGGAGCTTGTTTTGACTGTGACTTAGACTTTATCATGTCATGCTAGATGTTGTTTTGACCTTATGCTTAGTGATTATTTCTGTAGCATGAATTGTTCCAAACAATTAAGGATTGCTTAATGTTCCTTGAAGGAATCATGCGTTGTTTTAGCATACAAAAGCATAGTATTGTGGTATTCTCCTTTGATGCTTTTTTGGGTTGACTTGGCACATGATCACACCATGTTATGAATATAACAAGTCACCATAGCCTCTATGATCATTTAATACTTGAATTGTAGTACCACTTTATGCTTTGATTAGTAATGTTTTGTCGCTCTGCATGATTATGGTCATTATTGCTCTCTTAGTTGGTCACTCCCAGTCTTTTTGCTTGCCTCCACTTGTATTGAGTAAGCTTTACTCATGCATCAAACTCCCAAGAAACCAAGTTATTCCAAAGTGTCCACTATAAATTACCATGCATGGTGTGTTACACCATTCCAAGTATATTCTTGTTTTCATCTATCTTCCAATTAAAAAGTATTTTGTTATGTGAAAACTTAGTGATTAAAGCTCTCACAAACTTGATGGCACACTTTATTTTCTTGCCCCTAATAAACTTGAATCATTGTGTCATCTATTTTTTATATGCTTGCACTTATACGTTGGAATTAGCAGAACCGTGATGTCATGGGGAATGTTTTCAACATTGCATTTGTACCTTGTTGTACACATTTGATATCATGCTCTTTTGTCTATGGATGTCGTCGGTGTGAAATGTAAAGTGGAGCTTGTAAGTCCATGGAGTTATGTATGTGTGTTAGAGAAACGCCTGGGCCGCTAGCCTAAGCCATGCCTAATCATGGTGGAAACTTGCAGCATCACCATATTGACATCTATGAAGCTTTCTTCTTATATAAAAAAGAGACTTATTGAAAAGAGGAAAGAGAGAAAAAAGCACCATATTCCCATGGTAAATAAGAAGATTGCTGAGATTCTCATTGTCTGCTTGCCTTGTCATTTTGATTATGGGATAGCTCTTGTATCATGTGCAAGGGGTACCCCATTGGCGGTTCTCTATGATACACATGTACTTACTGAAGGGAATATGCCCTGAGAGGCAATAATAAAGTGTTTATTATCTGTATTCCAAGTATATGATACATGTTTATTTTGCGTGCTATAATTGTATTAATACGGAAACATTAATACATGTGTGTTTAATAAAAAAACAGAAAGTTCCTAGTTATGCCTCTCTAATAAACTAGCTCGTTGATTAACAAGATGATCACAGTTTCCTGATCATAGACATTGGATGTTGTTAATAACAAGATCACAACATTAGTGTAATGATGTGATGAACATTCATCCGAAGTATAGCATTACGATCAAAGTCATTGAGTTTATATTGCTATAAAAAACTTACGAAGTGATCCTAATACTTAGATCATGAGATCATGTCAATCACTAACACGGAAGAGTTTCTTGATGACATCAAATGTCACACCGTAACTGGGTGAACATAAAGATGGATTCAAAACTAATAAAGTGTTATGTTGAGGCTCATGGATCAAGAGTGGAATTTGTTCATCCCAATGACGGATAGATATACTCTGGGCCCTCTCGGTGATATCATATTAGTTAGCTTGCAAGCAAGTGATTTGATCACTAGAATGTTATATCACGGGAACGAGAAAAGAGTGCATGTCGGTAATGAGATCAAACTAGGTATGGAGATACCGATGATCAAATCTCGGACATGTAATATATCGTGAAACAAAGGGATTAAGATACTAGCATAAAAGTTTCCGACGATCACAGGAAAGTCATCGTTGAATGTGTAGGAGTCAGTATGGATCTCTAGGTCCTTCTTCTGATTATTGATCGTAGAAGGGTCTCGATCATGTTCGCATTATTCGTTAACCGTAGGTTGACATACTTAAGGGACACTGACATCCAATTGGAGCAAAAGTTTCATGCCAGAAAGAATAACAAGCGCATGAATTTATTTCACTAGATACCGAAAGAGGTTTTCAGGTGAAATTGCAGAAAGAGTTTTTGCATGTCAAATGGAATTATAGCAAGGGGTTATATGTGAATGTTTGTCATTAAATTAATTGAAAAAATTCTGAATAAATAAAAAGAGTTTTATTTAATGAGAGTTTGCATTAAATTTGGTGGAAATTTAATAGCAATTTTGAGTGGAGGAAATTGAAGAGGTTTTTGTGAGTGGAGTGTCCACCCACATGAATGAAGGAGGGAGGGGGAAGCCCCATGGCCCGAGGACACCCTCTTGGGTGCCCCCTCCTCCTATAAAAGGCACCCCTCTCCCTCTCTCTCACTCACACCTCCTCGTGAAGGATCTCTCTCCCCCTCTAGAATTTATCCCCCATGGTCTCGGACTAGCGAGATACATGTTCCCGGTGGCTATTCGGCAAGAAAGTGTTGTGCTACTGCTGCATCGCTGGAGCGAGGAGGCGGAGATTGCTCGGTGTCTTGTACGTGTGTGCGAGCACGGATGCACTGCTGCTTTGTGATGCTAGGACTTCCTCTCGATCTTGAGATCGACAAGATATCGTCTACATCAACCACGAGTTCAACTCATTAAGCTTTGTTGGTCTTCAAGGGTATGTTCTCTATGGATATACATCCGCCCGTTGTTTGTATCTAGTAGATAGATCTTGGTACTTAGTTCCCATCGTAGGAAATTTTTTGTTTTCTATGCTGCGAACCCTTCAGTGGTATCAAAGTCGGATCTATGCGTAGATGCTTTACACGGGTAGTACACATATGAGTATGTGGGAAATGATGATCATGTTGTTGCTTCTTAGTTGTAATTTTGGATATTGGTGTCATGGTGGTATGAAGCGGCCCGAACAAACTTTACATGTCCTCGCACATGAGACCTGTTCCACGCTTGACATGCAACTAGTTTGCATAAGTGGATAGCGTGTGTCTATCTCTCCTACTATAGTCAATATCTATTTTGCAACGAGTTGTCAACAATTTGGTTATCCTCGTTGTGGTTCATGTTCATAGGTAAGAACGATTCTATCTTCAAAATTTCTAAGCCACGTAAAACTTGCACATGAGGCGTCTAGTTTAGATTGTTGCTGGGCTAGTGTTATGATATGGTGTTGTTGTAAGTAGAAGTATGATATGATACTCTTACAACACACATAACGTTTAAGTTCCACAGACCTTGGCCTTACACATAAAGGTATGATAGTGATCATACCACGATGCACATGATAGAGATCATATGCGGGAACCATATCATTTCACTAATAAACATGTGATGTTTGATAGCATCTTATATTGCTTGTTTAGCGCTTTATTAGCATAATAAGATGATCCCTCATTTAAATATCAAGATAGGAACGTGTTCTTCCTTTAGTATGCACCGATTATGTTTTCGTCGCTCCAAGGCATCACGTGATGATCGGGTGTTCTTAGATCCATGACCATATTTCGGGTGTAAGATAGTTACACACGCGAATACTAAGGTTCTAACTTGACGAGCCTAGCATGTACAGACATGGCCTCAGAACACGGACCGAAAGGTTAAGCATGAGTCGTATAGTAGATATGATGCCCATTGGATGCTCGCCTTTGAAGCTACACCGACTCACGTGATGATCGTACTTGGTGTAGTGGATTTGGTTCGTGTAGTCACCAAAAAGGCACGAGGGATGTCGTTTTTGAGTGGGAGTTCATTCATAATGTGGATTAGTTGAACTCAATCTATCATAAACTTAGTCTAAACTATACAAATTCTATTGTAGATGGCACCACCTGCTTTAAATTTCAATATGTTCATGTAGAAAGAGAAACTTGCAACGAATAATAGAAACTTTACCGAATGGGCCATGAATTTGAGGATTCTCCTCTCTGCTGCACAAAAAAATATGTGATAGAAGCGCCTCTAGGCCCCCCACCTTTTGAAGATGCCCCTGAATAGGAGAAGAACTCGTCAGGAGGACCACAACTTAGTTCATTGCGGCATATTGTATGGGCTAGAGCCGGAATTTCGAAAGCGTTTCGAAAACGGCAATGCATTTGATACAATGGGTGAGTTGAAAATGATTTTCGACACACATGCTGCTGTAGAGAGATACAATGCTTCATAAAAGTTCTTTAGCTGCATGATGGAAGAGCACAACTCCATTAGTGAGCATGTACTCAAGATGTCGTGTTACGCCGATAAGCTTGTGTCCTTGGGAATATCTATTCCCATTGACTTAGGCATCCATCGTGTTCTGCAGTCTCTGCCACCTAGATATAAGAGCTTCGTGATGAACTATAATATGCAAGGCATGAAGAAGTCTCTCCCCGAGCTTCTGTCAATGCTTAAAACTGCAGAAGTGGATATCAAAAAGGAACATCAAGTGTTGATGATCAATAAGAACACTAGTTTCAAGAAAGACAAGAAGGGAAAACGGAAGGGAAGTAAGGGCGGCAAGCCGGTTGCTGTGCCTAAAAAGAAACCCCGAGTTGGCCCTAAGTCTGATACCGAGTGCTACTATTGTAAGGGGACTGGCCATTGGAAGCGCAACTGCCTCAAGTATTTGGCAGACAAGAAGGCCGGCAACACAAACAAAGGTATATATGATATACATGTTATCGATGTGTACTTGACTAGTGCTCGCAGTAGCACCTGGGTATTTGATACCGGTTCAGTTGCTAATATTTGTAACTCGAATCAAGGGCTGCGGAACAAGCGACCGCTAGCAAGGGGCAAGGTCAAGATGCATGTCGGCAATGGATCAAGCGTTGATGTGATCGCCGTTGGAACGCTACATCTCCACTTGTCGTCGGGATTAGTAATAAACTTGAATAATTGTTATCTGGTGCCAGCACTGAGCATGAACATTGTATCTGGATCGTGTTTGATGCGAAGTGGTTATTCATTTAAATCCGGGAACAATGGTTGTTCTATTTATATGAATGAAATCTTTTATGGTCATGCACCGATGATGAATGTTTTATTTCTATTGAATCTCGATAATAATGTTACACATATTCATAATGTTGATGCTAAAAGGATTAAACTTAATGATGATATATCCGCATATATGTGGCACTGCTGTCTAGGTCATATTGGCGTTAAACGCATGAAGAAGCTCCATTCAGATGGACTTTTGGAATCACTTGATTTTGAATCATTTGATACATGTGAGTCATGCCTTATGGGCAAGATGACTAGAACGTTGTTTTCCGGTTCAATGGAACGGGCGACAAATTTATTGGAAATCATACATTCTGATGTATGTGGTCCAATGAGTGTGTCAGCGCGAGGTGGATATCGTTATTTTGTTACTTTCACGGATGATTTGAGTAGATACGGTTATATCTACTTGATGCAACACAAGTCTAAAACCTTTGAAAAGTTCAAGGAATTTTAGAATGAAGTGGAAAATCATCGTAATAGAAAGATCAAATTTCTACGGTCCGACCATGGAGGTGAGTATCTAAGTTACGGGTTTAGCACTCACATGAAAGAGTGTGGAATTGTTTCACAACTCACACCTGCCGGAACACCATAGTGAAATGGTGTGTTGGAACATCGTAATCGTACTTTATTGGATATGGTTTGATCTATGGTGTCTCTGACGGACTTGCCGTTGTCATTTTGGGGTTATGCACTAGAAACTGCTGCATTCACTTTAAATCGGGCACCATCTAAATCTGTTGAAAAGACACCGTATGAATTATGGCTTGGAAAGAAACCTAAGCTGTCATTTGTTAAAGTTTGGGGAAGCGATGTTTATGTGAAGAAACTTCAACCGGATAAACTCGAACCCAAAGCGGAAAAATGTGTCTTCATAGGATACCCTAAGGAAACTATTGGGTATTCCTTCTATCACAGATCCGAGGGCAAGGTTTTTGTTGCCAAGAATGGATCCTTTCTAGAGAAATATTTTCTCACGAAAGGTGTGAGTAGTCGGAAGGTAGAACTCGAGGAGGTTATTGAACCTTCTCTACAAAGAATGGCGAGTATTGCAGCGTCGGAAGTCGTTCTGGAGTTGGCTTCACCAGTTGAAGAGGGAACTAATGATAATGATCATGAAACTCCGAAAGAGAGTACTATCGAACCTCGCAGGTCTAGCAGGACGAGTGCAGCTCCCGAGCTGTACGTAAATCCTGTCATGAATTTCATGGTTGATGAAATTGATGACCCTGCGACGTATGAAGAAGCGATGATGAGCCCGGATTCCAACAAATGGTTAGAATCCATGAAATCCGAGATGGAATCCATGTATGAAAATCAAGTTTGGAACTTGGTGGACTTACCACACGACCGAAAGGCCATGGAGAATAAATGGATTTTCAAAAGGAAAACTGATGCTGATGGTAATGTGACCGTCTATAAAGCTCGACTTGTCGCAAAGGGGTTTCGAAAAATTCAAGGAGTTAACTACGATGAGATATTCTCTCCCGTAGCGATGCTAAAACCAGTTAGGATTATGTTAGCAATTGCTGCATATTTCGATTATGAGATATGGAAGATGGATGTCAAAACCGCGTTTATCAATGGTAATATTGAAGAAGAGTTGTATATGATACAACCAAAGGGTTTTGTCGATCCTAAGGATGCTAACAAGGTGTGCAAGCTTCAGCGATCCATCTATGGATTGAAGCAAGCATCACGAAGTTGGAATCTCCGCTTTGATGAGGTGATCAAAGAGTTTGGATTTGTCCAAACTTATGGAGAAGCTTGTATTTACAAGAAAGTGAGTGGGAGCAATGTGGCATTTATGATACTATATGTGGATGACATATTATTGATCAGAGATGATATAGATCTTTTAAACAGTGTTAAAAGTTATCTAAACATTAAATTTTCAATGAAGGACCTAGGTGAAGCGTCATACATATTAGGAATAAAGATCTATAGAGATAGATCTAGGCGCCTAATAGGGCTATTGCAAAGTACATACCTTGATAAGATTTTAAAGAAGTTTAAAATGGACGAAATTAAGAAGGGGTTCTTACCTATGACACAAGGCACGACATTGAGTAAGACTCAAAGTCCGGCTATGGCGGAAGAAAGAGAGATAATGGACAAAGTCCCCTATGCTTCAGCCATAGGCTCTATAATGTACGCCATGCTATGTACAAGACCGGATGTGGCACATGCTATTAGTTTGACTAGTAGGTACTAATCGGATCCAGGTTCGGAACACTAGAAAGCAGTCAATAATATCCTTAAGTACTTGCGAAGATCTAAGGATATGTTTCTTGTATACGAAGGTGAAGAAGAGCTCGTCTCTAAGTGTTATGTCGACGCTAGCTTTGACACCGACCCGGATGACTCTAAGTCTCAATCCGGATATGTATTTCTCATGAATGGCGGAGCGGTTAGTTGGAGGAGCTCCAAACAACCTGTGGTGGCGGGATCAACAATGGAGGCCGAATATGTTGCTGCTTCAGAAGCGGCTCACGAAGCAGTTTGGATGAAGGAGTTCATATCCGAACAAGGTGTGGTTGCAAACGCATTGGACCCAATGGTGATTTATTGTGACAACAATGGTGCCATTGACAATGCCAAAGAACCAAGGTCTCACAAGCATTCCAAGCATATTAAGTGCCAATTTCACTCCATCTGCGAGCATGTCAAGGATGGAGATATAAAGATTTGTAAAGTACATACGGATCTCAATGTAGCAGATCCGTTGACTAAAACTCTCCCTAGAGCAAAACATGATCTACACCAGAACTCCATGGGTGTTAGATACATCACTATGTAACTAGATTATTGTCTCTAGTGCAAGTGGTAGACTGAAGGGAATATGCCCCGAGAGGCAATAATAAAGTGTTTATTATGTGTATTCCAAGTATATGATAGATGTTTATTTTGCATGCTATAATTGTATTAATACGGAAACGTTAATACATGTGTGTTTAATAAACAAACAGAAATTTCCTAGTTATGCCTCTCTCATAAACTAGCTCATTGATTAACAAGATGATCACAGTTTCCTGATCATAGACATTGGATGTTTGTCAACACCCGGATTTTTAATCCCAGATGCCTGTTATGCCATACATCGCAATCCCAGGATTACCATTTTTGCGAGACATAACAGATTTGGATATCACAGTACATCATCGATTACAAACCATACATAAGGTCTTACACAAATAAGGATATCATGATCCAGTTGTTAATACAACTTAAGAAGCGGAATAACGTAATAGTAAAGATAGTGTAGGCGAAGCTCCATGTTCGAGGTCACAGATAATGGTGACGATGGGAGATGATCCTAGTTGTCGTAACCTTCCTGCGGTCCATCATCCTGGTACTCCTCTTCATAGTCTGGCCATGGGAATAGCCAGGGACAAAGCCATGAGTACTCTTTAAGTACTCGCAAACTAATACTAACAAGTTAAGGGGGTTTTTGTAGTTAGGACACTAGGATCTAGGGTTGTTTTGCAAAAAGCCAGATTTACCTCTACTAAGTTCAGAAGCAAAGAAAACTAGTTGAAAGTTTGATAACACCAAAGTGGGAACTTGAATTTCATATCACAACCCTGTTGTGGTCAAGTCAAAGTCTCAATTCATTTCACAAGTCCTTTTGAAAACATCTGACGGGGGAACAGTATGGCCACTCCAACTGTCCATAACCGCGGGCGCGGCTATTAGAATAGTTTGACACTCTGCAGAGATTGTACACTTTCACCACAACATTCGATACATCCGTTAGGAACAAAGCCTGAATTCACCATACTCAGTATGCGGATAATCAATCCTAACCTTTCAATTACACGCCTTAGTATAGGCACCTCTCGTGTGAGTTTGGCCTCCCAACCATGACCAACTGTCATCTTGGGTACTGCACAAGGTAGCCTCAGCTCAGACCTTGGCCGCGAGGGAACCCATACTAAGGTATTTAAATTTCTAGTCAAGCCTAACCAATTTTCGGGTATTGTGGTTGTACGGTAAAATTGGAATGGCATCGCATCCAGACAACCATCAGTTTTATCAAGGGCTAAGGCTCATGCCTCAACATTTTCATCATCAAAATCATCTGGTGTTCGAGAACACATGTCAAAACATTTCAGTAGAATGACTCATCATTCTAAGGTTTTCATAACCATTTCCACCAAGTGTTCCCATCTAAAGTTGATCAAGTTTTATGCTTAGCACTAGCATCTACAAGTGGGGTAAGTACACATGAGGGGTGGTAAGCAAGTGGAGATTAGTTAGGTTAAATCTCATGCCTTAGGATAACATCAAGATTATCTACTTAGGCCAAATTTAATGCTCTTTATGCAACCTTCAATTTTCTTTCTAGAATCTACAAGTCACTTAAGTAAACTCTAAGAGAAAGCTTTGATAAAGAAATAAATTATAATGCTAGTAAGTAAAACTAGGATTGGGTTGTCAAGTGGGTATGATCACATATGCTTAAGGCATATATTTGACATGGTAACAAGCAAGTAGTAACTTGCATAATTGCAAGTATAAAATTGCTAAAGTAGGGTATCGTGCAAGTGTTAGCTTGCCTTGTGCAGAGTAGTGGTTGAAGGTCTCCTCGTCTTCTTCCTCGTAGTATCCTCCTTCCTCCTCATATCCTTGGTCGGTACTAGCGTCTATAAATAAATACGAGGTACACAATCACCAAACAATACTTAACTATTTTCAATCATCACACAAAGATGCACTATAGATGATCTAGCATCACAAGGATTAAAGCATTTGTCTTATTTGTTTTAATTTGAGAAAAGTAATTTCTACTCATTGAAAATCTACTTAAGATTTAATATTCTCCAACTCAAACATGGTATCATGTTGACACATGTCATCACCACATATTTCAGTACATGGGAATGTGATTTAAAGTGGTGTCACAATTTAATAAGGTGTAACCTTTTTATTTTGAATAAATAAAGTGACTAGAAATGCCTATGTAGCCTTCTTTTATTACTTGAACATTATTTCTGTAAGTAAACTCATATGTTTTTATATATTCTGAAAGGTGTGATCAAAGGTGATTTTTGAGAGTTGGAATCAAATCAAAAGCTCTTATGGTTGTAATTTGAAAAATGTTTGAATACAGAAAATCTTCTGACTTGTTATTTTTACCAAGGGTTCTCTATAGATCCAAATGATTTGAATCCAACGGGCTTGGATTAAGCATTTCAGTACCTTCATAAAAAAATTGGTTTCATGCATTTTGGTTCACTGAATCGAGCTGGGTTGAATTTTGAATCTATGTACAGAACTGTGTTTGAAATAAATGGAAAAAATCTAAATTCAAACGGTTGGGTTGCACGAGAGATGCTAATGGGCCGACCCAGTGTCATTCCGCAGCGTGGGGCTCAGCTGACAGGGGGATCCACCAGTCAGTGGCTCATAAGGCGCGAAGCGGTACGGGGTCGTGGCTCGTTGGATTAGAAGGGAGATCGACAGCTGGGGATCGTCATCGACGACGGACCTGTCGCCGGCGAGCTCGAACCCTAGCGGCTCAGTGGGGGTGCATAGGGGGCATACCAGGGTTCCAGCGACGACGGCGAGGCGGGCAAACGAACGAGTGGTCGACGGCGAGTTCAGGGATGGTCGAGGCGGCTCCGGGGGTAAGGGTGAAGGTGGGACTGCCCGCGGGAGGCCCGCATACGTCCGTATAGTCCCACACAATTTAAGTGGGTGTCCCGCGGAAGTTCGCAAAACTTATGCGGGTGTTCACTATCCCACGTATGTCCACATGTACCCGCAAATACGTTATTAAAATTGTTGCTTGTATAATGTTTATAAAAATATTTTATTACATAATACGATTAATATTTAGCACTTCAATGTATTAATTGTTTTTTCCATTTTCTAAGTGACTCGCCCTTCTTTCTACTATACATAATATTTGCTTGATTTGGGAAATTCTTACTCCTTCCAATCTAAATTAATGTTCTCATATTTGGCTAGAATCGGATGTATCTTGCACTAAATATGACTAGATATATTCGAATCTAGAGAAATGTGAACATATTAATTTGGATCAAAGTAGTTTTTTTGATTTTTGCTCGATCGTGGGCTTTCCACGGAAACCCACCATTTTTTCTTGTTTACCCGCGGGTATCCCGCATAGCCTTTTATGTGGGCTTGGGTAGTGGGCTCCGTGGGCAGCCCACTCCCACCTGCACCCTGATCCGGGGGTGGTCGCAATCAGCGGCGCCCTTCTCCTCCAGAGGTGGCCTGCTCCGGTGCAATTCCGGCGAGCTGCTGCTCCTCTTGCTCTAGCGAGAGGGGTGGGACGATCAATGAGGTGAGGGGAGTGGAATGGTGTGCTTCAAATGGCTCGGGGTGGCCTCCTTTTATAGGCTCGATGGCGAGACCGAGAGGGATGGGCAGGCGACGTTGGCGACATGGCTACGGGCGGCTAGAGGCATGGCTGAGGGTGGCGATCGACGCGCGGTCTCCTGGAGATGCTCTAGAACTTAAATGTGGGCTTAGGGGTGGTGGCAATCGGTCGGGAACGTGCGGTGCTCTATGCGGTACCAACGGCGAACTCCATGGAGTGCGGTGGCTACGGGGTACGGGCGAGGAAACGATCATGTCTAGTGGTCTCCTGGGACGGTGGGGTTCATGCTGGCGGGCGGCAAGGGCTCGAGGTGGTCGGGTTGAGTGGGAACGGCGCGTGCACAGTGGTGTGCGTCGGCATGGTCGACAGTGGCGCGGGCACGACATTCCTGGCGGTTCTTGTCTCTGTCTTCGAGCTAGGGCTGGTCAAGAGGGGGCGGTGAGGCATGGGCAGCATGCTAGACAAGGTGGGCGCAACTAGTTCTTCCTCTAGCTTGCTGTCCACACTAGGGTGGCATGGTGAGGTTCGGCCTGCTCACCATTGATGGCAAGACAAGCTCACAGTGGTTCTAGAGGTTACTAACTAAGCTAGATGATCTACTAAATGTTTGTTGTGAGCTAGAGAGGGGACAAGGTTGGCCAAATCACTGCTCAAAATAGTGTTTGTTGTTTGTTTGATTTGAATCTGCAAGGTGTTTGATGAAATGGCCGCAAGAACTTAAATTTTGAATTTTGAAAAGATTTTTGGTGGGTATGCTAGGCATGTACTGGATATTCTGTGGGTGGTTGGGTTTTGAAAATTGAGCTTGTTTGAGTGGTTTTTGAAATAGTGGGATCTTCCCATATGAGATAGATTCAGTTTTAAACTGTCATTTAAACTTAGCCTTTGAATGTTTTTGGAAAATCACAAAGTGGGCCTTGATACCTTATTATGTGTACTAACAAGGGTTGCAAAGATCCACAATTGTTTCTGTTAAGTTTTGAGTGCTAGGAATAGCCAAAGTAGGCATGATAGTTAATTTGGCAAAAGTGACCATTCACTTTATTTATTCATTTTGAGTTGTTTGTCTTTGGGAAAAGTTTAGGAATGATTTAGATGATGTTTATTTCACCTAAGAATCATTTTACAAGCAATGAATCCAAGAACCATGGAAATTCAAAAGAACTCTAAATTTGAATACACATACATATGAATGCTTTCATATTTGAAATGGAAAAGTTTTTTGTTAACCCTAAATTTGATGATTAGCACTTGATGATCCATATTTAATATTTTTGGGATGTTATAATGTTGTTAATAACGAGATCACAACATTAGTGTAATGATGTGATGAACATTCATCCGAAGTATAGCATTACAATCAAAGTCATTGAGTTTATATTGCTATAAACAACTTACGAAGTGATCCTAATCCTTAGACCATGAGATCATGTCAATCACTAACACGGAAGAGTTTCTTGATGACATCAAACATCACACCGCAACTGGGTGATTATAAAGATGGCTTCAAAACTACTAAAGTGTTATGTTGAGGCTCATGGATCAAGAATGGAATTTGTTCATCCCAATGACAGATAGATATACTCTGGGCCCTCTCGGTGATATCACATTGGTTAGCTTGCAAGCAAGTGATTTGATCACTAGAAATGTTATATCACGGGAACGAGAAAAGAGTGCATGTCGGTAACGAGATCAAACTAGGTATGGAGATACCAATGATCGAATCTCGGACATGTAATATATCGTGAAACAAAGGGATTAAGATACTAGCGTAAAAGGTTCCAACGATCACAGGAAAGTCATCGTTGAATGTGTGGGAGTCAGTATGGATATCCAGGTCCCGCTTCTGATTATTGATATGAGAAGGGTCTCGATCATGTCCGCATTACTCGCGAACCGTAGGGTGACACACTTAAGGGACACTGACATCCAATTGGAGCAGAAGTTTCATGCCGGAAAGAATAACAAGCGCAGGAATTTATTTCACTAGATACCGAAACAGGTTTTCGGGTGAAATTGCAGAAAGTGTTTTTGCATGTGAAATGGAATTCTATCAAGGTGTTATATGTGAATGTTTGTCATTAAAGTAATTGACAAAATTCTGAATAAATAAAAAGAGTTTTATTTAATGAGAGTTTGCATTAAATTTGGTGGAAATTTAATAGCAATTTTGAGTGGGATTTTGAGTGGAGGAAATTGAAGAGGTTTTTGTGAGTGGAGTGTCCACCCACATGAATGAAGGAGAGGAGGGGGCAGCCCCATGGCCGTCGGCCACCCCCTTAGGTGGCCCCCTCCTCCTATAAAAGGCACCCCTCTCCCTCTCTCTCACTCACACCTCCTCGTGAAGGATCTCTCTCCCCCTCTAGAATTTATCCCCCATGGCCTCGGAATAGCGAGATACATGTTCCCGGTGGCTATTCGGCAAGAAAGGGTTGTGCTTCCACTGAATTTCTATAGCGAGGAGGCAGAGGTTGCTCTGTGTCTTGTACGTGTGTGCGAGCATGGATGCGTTGCTTCTTTACGGCGCTAGGACTTCCTCTCAATCTTGAGATCAGCAAGAGATCGTCTACATCAACCAAGAGTTCAACTCATTAAGTTTTGTCGGTCTTCAAGGGTATGTTCTCTAAGGATATACATCCGCCTGTTGTTTGTATCTAGTAGATAGATCTTGGTACTTAGTTCCCATCGTAGGAAATTTTTTGTTTTCTATGCTGCGAACCCTTCACTTACTATGACAGGAACTTACAGTTGACTAAAGTTGAGTAGCATGAGGAGCGGCCCTCGTATTAAAGGCACATGAGATTTCCAACTTATACTTTTTCAAGCATATACTCCATAGTTTGTTCACTTTAACCTTAATCACTTCAAGATGCTTATGATAGGGGCAATGAGGGCTGAAAGCTAACAAGTACCATAAGTTTTGGAAGATCTTTTTGAGACTTGAAATGCCTGCTTCCCCACTACTAGGAAAACGGCTATACGTAATCCACACTTCTGTGGTGCACTTTCTAGTAGTGCCCGTGGCGCACTGCCCACAGGTGCCCTACGGCTAACTGCCATAAGCGTGGCGCACATGGGGGTGGTGCGCCACGACTATGTGTGGGCCAGGACACAGGTGGCCGTAACACATATACCCGTAGCGCACTAGGTCAAGGTGCGCTACGGATGTGTCACTTAGCCATAGCGCACCTTGAACTAGTGCGCTACGGGCATGTGTGCTGCAGCAGCTGGGTCAACTTAGCCGTAGGGCACTCTGACCTAGTGCCCTACGGCTAAGTGGCCTGCAAAAACCCTCCCCCCCCCCCCCCCCCCCCGTGGATCGCCTTTTTAGGTTTTGCAAAAAATAAAAGAAAATGATAAACACTTCCAAAAATAAAATCATTTCATATTTAGGTAGGTAATGTGGTCTAGTTTGTAGGAAAATTAACAAACATGCATTTCGACTTTTTATGCAAAAAAGTTGATGCCATGGTAAAACGGCCGTACCTTTTACATACGATGTCGGAAAAATACGTATAATATACCAAAATGACGAGAACGAGATTTCGCATCCGCTCGCAACCACCTCTGGTCGTTTAGCAATTTTTAGATTTTCAAAATTCGAAAAGAGTAAAAAGTTACGGTCAAAAGACTGTTTTTTCCTGCAGAAAAAAAAGATGGCAACTTACCCGTAGCGCACCACTACCTAGTGCGCTACGAATAAGTTGGGTGGGATTCAAAATATGAATCCCCACCCCGCCCACCTACCCCTTTTCTTTTCCCTCCCCTCTCTCCATTTCCTTTTCCTCCCTTCTCCTTTCCTTCTTCTTCTCCTCCTTCTCCTTCTCATTTTCCTTCTCCTCCTTCTCATTTTGCTCCTCCTCCTTCTCTTTCTCTTTCTCCTTCTCCTTCTCCTCCTCTTCCTCCTCCTTGCAGTGAAGATGGTGACGGCGGCCTCCTTCTTGCAGTTCCGACGACGAGGTGGCAGGCTCCTTCTTCTTCTCCTCCTCTTCCTCCTCCTTGTAGTTCCGACGACGACGCCTCCTCTTCTTCTTCTTCTCCTCCTCTTCCTCCACCTCTCCCTCCTCTTCTTCTGCTCCTCTTCCTCCTCTTCTTCTCCTCCTCCTCCTTCTTGTAGTTTCGACGACGATGACGACGAGGAGGCGATGATGAGGCGACGAGGAGGAGACGACGAGGCGACGACGACGACCTGCACCGACGAGCGACGGCACTGATGACGAGATTCAGATCTGCCACTTTTTTTGAATTTTGTCCGTGGGGCATAACACGTAGTGCGCCACGGTTATCGTTTCATACGCATGGCGCACCTGGACTACTTTCCGTGGCGCACTTGCATGTGCGCCACGCCTATCTCGACACAACCGTGGCGCACCAGGCAGTGCGCCATGGCTAGGAGATAGCCGTAGTGCGAGGCCCATGGCGCACTACTAGTGCGCCACAGATGGCCTTTTCAGGTGCGCCACGAACATGTGTTTTCCTAGTAGCTTAGTGCCCTTTGAAGGGCCTTTCTTCCAACATTATATTGAGTCTCCACCTTCTATCCTTAGGCACCAGTTAAGAGAGTATAGTTGCCATTCTTAGTTCTATGTGCATTCTCCCAAAACTTATCGATTGATTCATATTATTGATATTGCTTGCTCATGAACTATTTGTATCTAGTCACTCTTATGAACTTTGAAGGTGTCATGTGCATTTATGTTTTGCTACTCCATGAGGGACAAGCTAAATGCCACTATGCTATGTTTTCTATATGTGGAACAAACAAACGTTTTTCAATGCATTGTTATTCATGAATCTTTGTTTGTAACCTTTCATGTTGCATGCATAGTTGCTATGTATTATTGTTAGAACTTCATCTTTCATGCTCATGTTTAGAGTTCTTTGATCCCAGATTTCAATGCTTGCAAATGGTTTGATCTTGATTTTGATGGTGCATGTCACCTAAAAAATTATTCTTTTTATCACTTACCTACTCGAGGATGAGCAGGAGTTAAGCTTGGGGATGCTTGATACTTCATAAACGTATGTATAATTTTTTATGTTCCATGCTTTTTTAGTATCCACTCTGCTATGTTTTGTCTACACTTTGAGGTATTTTTATACACTTTCTGGAACTAACCTGTTTACAAGATGCCACAGAGCTAGTTGCCTATTTTCTGCTGTTTTTGTTTCAAAAAGCTAAAAAAATGAATATTCTTGGAATTGGATGGGACAAAAGCCAATCTTCCTATTTTTCTCGGAGCAACACGGAACCACGAAGCAGAGATGGATGAGGAAACCAGGGTGTCTGCACCCCCTAGGCACGAGCCAGCCCGCGTGGCTCCCACAGGGGGTGTGGTCCCCCTGCCCCTCCATTGACCTTGCCTCCTTCTCCTATAAGAAGCCCCCGGGGAGAAACCATAAAGAATCGACCAGAAAGACACAAAAAGTTCCGCAGCACGGCCGCCACCGAAGGGGAGATTCGGGGGACAAAAAGTCTCTGTTCTGGCACCCTGCCAGGACGGGTAAGTGCCCTCAGAGCCATCTCCATCGATATCCATCGCCATCTTCATCATCGTTGCTGATTCCCATGATGAGGAGGGAGTAGTTCTTCCTCGAGGCTAAGGGATCTACCGGTAGCTATGTGTTCATCTCTCTCTCTCTATGCATGATATTGTTCTGGTCATGAGCTTTGTAATCAAGTAGATCTACCTTGCTACTCAAGTGCTTCAATATATCTCTGCTCTCCCCATGTGTGTGAAAGTGATAGCGTACACTCCATGGTGGCACTTAGGCTAGAGTCTACATAAATACTCATCGTCCTTTAATAGGTTTATGCTTTTCCCCACGTGGGTGAAAGTGACAGCGTGCACGCCGTGTGTGGAACTTAAGCTAGATTACATATATATTTATTATGAGTTATATTTTGAGTTGGTTGTCTCTATGAAACTGTGGTGTTTGTTGGAACCATCTAGCGCTCAAGGTAATAGTGTGGGGTTATCTAGATTGGGAAAGGCGGACTTTTAGGTGTGCTTTTGTATCCCTACCATGGAGTGTCCAACCGGAGAGTAGTTAGGGTAGTATCATGAAGATGATATATTTATGAGAGAGTGTTCACTAGTGAAAGTATGATCCCTATGCCTTGTTTCTAAACATTGAAACACCGTTTGCATCTAGATCTGTTGCATGTTTGCTTGTCCCATCTTCATTTCAGTTTGCTTTTAGTCTCTCCCATGTCAACAACAGCTCTTTTCTGGCACTGTTACCACTTGTATTTCACTATATCTTCGCCGAACTAGTGCACCTATACATCTGATAAGTGGATTAGGTGTGTTGGGGACTCAAGAGACTTCTTGTATCTTGATTGCAGGGTTGCTTGAGAGGGAATATCTTTGAGCACTTCCTCCTTGAGTTCGATAAACCTTGGGTAATCCACTTAAGGGAAACTTGCTGCTGTTCTACAAACCTCTGCACTTGGAGGCCCAACAACTATCTACAAGAATATAAGTGCGTAGACATCACTAGTTTTTCTAAAACCAAAAACAATAGAAAACAGGAAACTGGCTATGTGGCACTTGTTAATATGTTAGTTCCAGAAAATGCATAAAAATGCCACAAAGTGTAGACAAAACATAAGATAGTTGGTGCAAAACAAGCATGGAGCATCAAAAATTATAGATATGTTTGCAATGTATCAGCATCCCCAAGCTTAACTCCTGCTCGTCTTTGAGTAGGTAAGTGATAAAAATAATATTTTTTGAGGTGACATGCGCCAACACAATCTTGATCAAGGTATTTTAAAGAATTTCTAGATGGTATCAAAGTAATCTAAACATAAGCATGAAAGATGTATTTCTGACAATAATCCATAGCAACTATGTTGCAACATGAAAGGCAACACAAACAAAAGATCATGAATAATGCTTTGAAAGACATTTGTTTGTTTCACATATAGAAAATATAGCAAAAGTGGTATTCAGCTTGTCCTTCATGGAATAGCAAGACATAAATGCATATGACACCTTGAAAGTTCATAAGTGTGACTAGATACAAATAATTTAAGAACAAGCAATACCATAATTATTGTAAATAAGAAGATTGCTGAGATGCTCATTGTCTGCTTGCCTTGTTATTTTGATATGGGATAGCTCCTGTATCATGAGGATAGGGGTACCCCGTTGGCGGTTCTCTATGATACACATGTACTACTATGACAAGAACTTACCGGTAACTAAAGTTGAGTAGCATGAGGATCGACCCTCGTACTTAAGGGACATGAGATTGCCAACTTATACTTTGTCAATCATATACTCCATACTTTGTTCACTTCAACCTTAATCACTTCAAGATTCTTATGATAGGGGCAATGAGAGCTGAAAGCTAACAAGTACCATAATTTTTGGAAGCTCTTTATGAAACTTGAAATCCATGCTTCCCCTTTGAAGTGCCTTTCTTCTACTTTTATATTGAGTCTCCACCTTTTATCCTTAGGAACCAATTAAGAGAGCAAAGTTATCATTCTTAGTTTTATGTGCATTGTCCCAAAACTTATTGATTGATTCATAATGTTGGTATTGCTTGTTCTTTAAATATTTGTATATAGTCACCCTTATGAACTTTGAAGGTGTCCTATGCATTTATGTTTTGCTACTCCATAAGGGACAAGATGAATGCCACTATGCTATGTTTTCTATATGCGAAACAAACAAACGTCTTTTAATGCATTGTTATTCATGATCTTTGTTTGTATCCTTTCATGTTGCAACTTAGTTGCTATGTCTTATTGTTAGAACTTCATATTTCATGCTTATGTTTAGAGTATTATGATCCCAGCTATCAATGCTTTACAATACCTTGATCAAGATTGTGATGGTGCATGTCACTGATACGTTGGAAACATATCTATAATTTTTGATGCTCCATGCTTGTTTAGTATCTACTTTGCTTTACTTGTCCACACTTTGAGGTGATTTTTCCATGTTTTCTGGTACTAACCTACTAACAAGTTGCAATAGTGCCAGATGCCAGTTTTCTGTTGTTTTTGGTTTCATAAAAAGTTAGTAAAGAAATATTCTCGGAATTGGACGGGACAAAGGAAAAAGTCAATTACTTTCCGTGGGGAACAACAAGTCTAGAGGAGAGCCGGGAGGTGAGCTAGAGGGCCACCCCCCAGGAGCGGCCACACGTGGGCCCATGCCTGGCTATGGTTTGGTGGCCCTGGCCGCCGCCTCGGTCTCCCCCTTCGCCTATAAGAAACCCCCGATGCAGAAACCCTGAGTACCCGATCAGAAATCCACGAAACCATCTGTAGCCGCCGCCACCATCGTTCCTAGATTGGGGGGGGGGGTCTAAAGTTCTTCCCGACACTCTGCCGGAGGGGAGATCATCCCGGAGGCCTTCTCTCTGATATGATGCATGAGTAGTTCCACCTTGGACTATGGGTCCATGTAGTAGCTAGATGGTTGTATCTCCTCCTTTGTGCTTTCATGTATAGATCTTGTGAGCTCCGTTCATGATCAAGATCTAATCTATTTGTAATCATGCATGTTGTGTTTGCAGGGATCCGATGGGTATTGAGATTATTATGTTGGTTTGATTAATGGTTTTGTCTTTATGTTTCTATCATGTCTATGTTGTTTGTGATCTTGCATGCTCTCCGTTGTTAGTAGGTATCTTGGCCAAGTAGTTGCTAGTGACTCCAAGAGGGGGTATTTATGCTTGATAGTGGGTTCATGCCTCTAGTTTCCAAGGTAAGTGGCAGAAATATCTTTGGTTGTAGATGTGTTGTTGCTACTAGGGAGAAAACAATGGTCTCTTGTTCATGGAACATGTGGACTGTTTACCTTACACACTTTGCTTAAAGCAGTTGTCTGTTGTTTGCAACTTAATACTGGAGGGGGTTCGGATGATAACCTGAAGGTGGACTTCTAGTCATAGGTGCAGTTGGATGGCGGTCTATGTATCTTGTTGTATTTCCCAATCAACCTCATAGGATCTTTCTGACTAGTAATTGCATTGTTATGCCTTGCTCAGTTCCTGTCAATTGCCCTGCTATAATATGTTTACTCTTCATGCCATGATGTTTATCTAAGGAGAGCACCTCTAGTGAACTATGGACCCCGGTCCAATCTTTACCATTGACACATCTTCCACTGTTACTTGTTTACTTGCTGCAAACTAATACCTTCCACACCATACGTTTAATCCTTTGTTACAGCAAACCGGTGAGCTTGACAACCTCACTGTTCGTTGGGGCAAAGTCTTGAGTTTGTTAAGTACTATCCTGTTGCTAAGATTATTGGAAAGTACTATCCTCTTGCTAAGATTATTTCTTTGAGAAGTGATATTATGAAATTTAAACAACTTGATAGTGAACACGTTGCTCTAGCTTGGGAAAGAATCAAATCTTTGGTTAAGAATTTCCCTACTCATGGACTCACTTCTTGGATGATTATAGAGACTTTTTATGCAGGTTTGAACTTCTCCTCAAGAAATCTGTTGGATTCAGCTGCTGGAGATACTTTTATGGGCCTCACTTTGGGTGCTGCAATAAGGCTCCTTGATAATATGATGGTTAACTACTCTGAATGGCATGTTGAAAGAGCTCCACATGGTAAGAAGGTAAATTCTGTTGAGGAAACTTCCTCTTTGAGTGAAAATATTGATGTTATTATGGCTATGCTTGTTAATGGGAAAGCTCCTCTAGATCCTAATAGTGTTCCCTTAGCCTCTTTCGTTGCTCAAGAAGAGAGAGTTGATGTGAACTTCGTTAGAAACAACAATTTCAACAACAATGCCTATAGGAATAATTTTGGTAGCAACAACAATTATAGGCCTTATCCTCCTAATAATGGCAGTTCCTATGGAAGCTCTTACAATAATGCTAGAAGTGCCCCTTCTAAACTTGAAGTCATTCTCAAGGAATTTATTAGTAAACAAACCACTTTCAATAAAACTATAGAGGAAAAGATTTTAACTGTTGAGAAAAATATATCCTCTTTGTCTGAAGCTCAGTATTCCTTGATTAATAAAATGGCTGCTAACCTGAAACTATGGAAAACACCTTTGCTACTGCTCATGCCATACAAGTTACTATTGATGAAAATGTTAGGCTGTTGGCTCAACTTCATGCTAAGTGGGAAAGGGAAGTTAAAATTGATAGAAACAATACTGTGTGCACTATCACCACTAAACCACAAATAGTCCCTATTCCTACTCGTACTATGCCTAGGCCTATTGAGCCTACTACTAGTGATCCCAAGTTTGACTTTGATATTGATGGTTGCAATATTTCTGAAGTGATTATGTTCTTGCAAAAGCTTGCTAGAAGTCCTGATGCTAGTGATATGCATGTTGCTTTCACTAAACATATTATAGATGCTCTTGTGAAAATTAAGGAAGAGAAGCTAAAACACAAATCTTCTATTCCTAGGAAAGTAGAAGATAGTTGGGAACCCATTATTAATATGCAAGTGAATGACTTTGATCTCAAAGCTTCATGTGATCTTGGTTCTAGTGTCTCTATTATTCCTAGGAAGATTTATGAAATGCTTGATTTGGGACCTTTGGAAGGTTGTTATTTAGATGTCCCACTCAATGATAATGCTAAGAAGAAACTCATGGGGAGTATTAATGATGTTCTCATTATGGTTAATAATTCTTATGTCCCTATGGATTTGTATGTTTTGGATGTTGAATACAATGCTTCTTCTCCTATTACTTTGGGATGAAAGAAGGCACCATTAAATATCATTTTCAATTTAAGAATGGTATTGAACACTTCCCTATGATGAGAGAGACTTTGCTTTTTGCTCCTCCTTTGAAAGCAAGATTTGATGTTAATGCTTCCTCATTTGAAAATACTTGATTTTTCTTGCTTCTTGTGCCTAACTTAAAGGCGTTAATGAAAAGTACTTGTTGGGAGATAACCCAAGAGTTTCCTTGAGTATTGGAAGTTACTACTTTAGTAATGACCTCTCCTTATCCTTTTTGTTTGCCTTTGGTGCCAAGAATGACCTCTAATGAGAGGGAAGTAAGATTTGGGGAGTTGCTGTCCCGAAACAGATTTTTGTCCTCCACCAAAAAGATTCATGAGGAGGATCTATAACTATGATTGAGCTCAAAATTTACGAATAAATACCCCAGTATGTTAGCTAACTTTTGTTAGTTCAATATTTTTTGATTTGAGCAACAAAAGATGTTCGAAAAAATCGGTTTCTACCTGCTGGTCTCTTTTGACAGATTTCTGCCATTATTTGCATTTGCTTCTTATTGATTCCTTTTTGAGTTCTCTTTAGGTAAATTGATCTTTTTGAAGGAGTTACTATAGTAGCTTATGTTTTTAGTGAAAAGCCTTTCTGTTCCAAAGCTTTTCCAGTGGTCTAATATCTTTTGAATACACTAATGTTACTTATAAAGATTGTGTGAAGTTTTGTATGAAGGAAAAATTTCAGGTGTAGAGAAAGAATGATGCAATGAGATTAAGAATGGACAAGAAATATCCAAGAGGTACAAGCGTAAAAGCTTGGGTATGCCTAAGGCATCCCTTTCTTCATCAATAAAAAGCTCAGGTCTGTCTAGACACTTCGTTTTTATTGTTTCATGCACAGTTATGTTGTTCTTGGAGCGTCTTAGTTTTCGTTTTCTTAGCTTAGTTTGTTTAGTTTTGTTGAGTAGTTTGGACCTCCGTTCTCGCTGTGTTGTTTTGAAAATAAGTTTGCTTGGTGTTTGGAAAGGAGTAGTAAGTTCTTGCTTGAAGTGCAAGAGCATCTTGCATTGACTGTGACTTAGAATTTAGCATGACATGCTAGGTGTTGTTTTAACCTTATGCTTACTGATTATTGCTGTAGCATGTCTAGTTCCAAACAATTGGGATTGTGTAGTGTGCCTTGAAGGAATTATGCGTTGTTTTAGCCTGCAAAAGCATAGTATTGTGGTATTCTCCTTTGATGTTTTGCTTGGGTTGACTTGGCACATGCTCACAACATGTTATGACTATGACAAGTCACCATTAGCCTCTATGATCATTTAGTCCTTGACTTGTAGTACCACTCTTTGCTTTGATTAGTATGCTTTGTTGCACTGCATGATTTTGGCCATTATTGCTCTCTTAGTTGGTTGCTCCTAGTCTTTTGCTAGCCTCCACTTGTATGAGTAAGTTCTACTCATGCCTCCAACTCCCAAGAAACCAAATTATTCCAAAGTGTCCACTATAAACTCCTATGCATGGTTTGTTACACTATTCCAAGTATATTCTTGTTTTCAACTATCTTCCAATTAAAAACTATTTTGCTATGTGAAAACTTAGTGATTAAAGCCCTCACGAACTTGATGGCACACTTTATTCTTTGACCCTAATAAACTTGAACCATTGTGACAACTTTATTGTATATGCTTGCACTTATAAGTTGGAATTAGAATAACCATGCTGTCACGGGGAACATTTTCAACATTGCACTTGTCCTCTGTACTCAGTTGATATCATGTTCTTTTGTCTATGGATGTCACCGGTGTCAAATAAAGAGGGAACTTGTAAGTCCATGGAGTTTCTATCTTGTGTTAGAGAAACGCCTGGGCCGCTAGCCTAAGCCATGCCTAATCATGGTGGAAACTTGCAGCATCACCATAATGATCCATCTATGAAGCATCCTCAATAAAAAGCTATGCATATGGTAAATAAAAAGATTGCTGAGATGCTCATTGTCTGCTTGCCTTGTCATTTTGGTTATGGGAAAGCTCCTGTACCATCTGCAAGGGGTACCAGTTGGCGGTTCTCAATGATATGCAAATACTTAAAGTGACAAGAACTTACTGGACCCAAAGTTGAGTATGCATGAGGTGTGGCCCTCGTATTCAAGGGACTTGAGTTTGCCAACTTATACTTTGTCAAGCATATACTCCAGCTTTGCCACTTTAACCTTAACCACTTCAAGATTCTTATGATAGGGGCAATGAGGGCTGAAAGCTAACAAGTACCATAATTTTTGGAAGCTCTTTTTGAAACTTGTAATCCCTGCTTCCTTTACAAAAAGGCCTTTCTTCCACCACTATTGAGTCTCCACCTTCTACCTTTAGGCACCATTAAGAGAGCATAGTTGTCATTCTGTGTGCAGAGTTCCAAAGCTTATTAATTGATGCATATTGTGATATTCCTTGTTCTTGTGCTATTTGTTTCTAGTCACCCTTGTGAACTTTGCAGGTGTCCTATGCATCTATATTGCTACTCTACGAGGGACAAGCTGTTTGCCACTATGCTATGTTTTCTACATGTGAAACAAACAAATGTTTTTCAATGCATATTATTCATGATCTTTGTTTGTAGATTATCACGTTGCATGCATAGTTACTATGTCTTATTGTTAGAACTCCATCTTTCATGCACATGTTTAGAGTTCTTTGATCCCAGCTTTCAATGCTTGTAAATGGTTGGATCTTTATTGTGAGGGTGCATGTCACCTCAAAAATTATTCTGTTTATCACTTACCTACTCGAGGACGAGCAGGAGTTAAGCTTGGGGATGTTGATACGTTGGAAACGTATCTATAATTTTTGATGCTCCATGCTTGTTTAGTATCTACTTTGCTTCACTTGTCCACACTTTGAGGTGTTTTTTTCATGTTTTCTGGTACTAACCTACTAACAAGTTGCAACAGTGCCAGATGCCTGTTTTCTGTTGTTTTTGGTTTCAAAAAAGTTAGTAAAGAAATATTCTCGGAACTGGACGGGACAAAGAAAAAAGTCATTTACTTTCCGTGGGGAACAAAAGTCCAGAGGAGAACCGGGGAGACGAGCCAGAGGGGCCACCTCCCAGGCGCGGCCACATGTGGGCCCGTGCCTGGCTAGGGTTTGGTGGCCCTGGCCGCCGCCTCGGTCTCCCCCTTCGCCTATAAGAAGCCCCCGATGCAGAAACCCTGAGTTCCCGATCAGAAATCCACGAAACCGTCTGTAGACGCCGCCACCAACCACCCTAGATCGGGGGGATCTGAAGTTCTTCCCGGCACCCTGTCGGAGGGGAGATCATCTCGGAGGCCTTCTCTCTGATATGATGCGTGAGTAGTTCCACCTTGGACTATGGGTCCATGTAGTAGCTAGATGGGTGTATCTCCTCCTTTGTGCTTTCATGTATAGATCTTGTGACCTCCGTTCATGATAAAGATCTAATCTATTTGTAGTCATGCATGTTGTGTTTGTGGGGATCCGATGGATATTGAGATTATTATGTTGGTTTGATTAATGGTTTTGTCTTTATGATTCTATCATGTCTGTGTTGTTTGTGATCTTGCATGCTCTCCGTTGTTAGTAGCTATCTTGGCCAAGTAGTTGCTAGTGACTCCAAGAGGGTGTATTTATGCTCGATAATTGGTTCATGCCTCTAGTTTCCAAGGGAAGTGATAGCAATCTCTTTGGTTGTATATGTGATGTTGCTACTAGGGAGAAAACAACGGTCTCTTGTTCATGGAACATGTGGACTGTTTACCTTACACACTTTGCTTAAAGAAGTTGTCTGTTGCTTGCAACTTAATACTAGAGGGGGTTCGGATGATAACCTAAAGGTGGACTTCTAGTCATAGATGCAGTTGTATGGCAGTCTATGTATCTTGTTGTATTGCCTAATCAACCTCATAGGATTTTTCTGACTAGTAATTGCATTGTTATGCCTTGCTCAGTTCCTGTCAATTGCCCTGCTGTAATATGTTTACCCTTCATGCCATGATGTTTATCTAAGGAGATCACCTCTAGTGAACTATGGACCCCGGTCCAATCTTTACCATTGACACATCTTCCACTGTTACTTGTTTACTTGCTGCAAACCATTACCTTCCACACCATACGTTTAATCCTTTATTACAGCAAACCGGTGAGCTTGACAACCTCACTGTTCATTGGGGCAAAGGTTTGAGTTTGTGTTGTGCAAGTGTCCGTGTTGCTTGCAACACCTGTGTGACGTTTCCTCGGTCTCAACTGAGAGAAAACTTGTTGCTTGCTTCTTCACACCTTGCTCTTGGGGTTCCCAATAGGCTGTGCGTAGACAGTCGTCGATCACCTCAAAAATTATTCTTTTTATCACTTACCTACTCAAGGACGAGTTAGAGTTAAGATTGGGGATGCTTGATACGTCGTAAACGTATCTATAATTTTTGATGCTCCATGCTTGTTTTATATCATTTGTCTTATTCTTTGTCTACACTTTGAGGTATTTTTATACACTTTCTGGAACTAACCTATTAACGAGATGCCGCAGTGCGAGTTGCCTTTTTTCTGCTGTTTTTGGTTTCAGAAAAGCTAAAAAATGAATATTCTCAGAATTGGACGGGACAAAAGGCAATATGCCTATTTTTCCTGGAGCAATATGGAAACACGAAGCAGAGACGGAGGGGGACACCAGGGTGGCCACACCCTAGGGTGGCACATGTCCACCCTAGGCGCGCCACCAGGGGTGTGGCCCCCCTAGGACTCCAACCACATTGCCATTTCGCCTATAAGAATCCCCCGATGAGAAAACCCTAGAGGAATTGGCATACATCCATGAAAAGTTCCGCAGCGTCGCCGCCACCGAAGGGGAGATCCGGGGGACAGAAGTCTCTATTCCGGCATCCTGCCGGGATGGGGAATTGCCCCCGGAGCCATCTCCATCGATCTCCACCACCATCTCCATAGCTGTTGCTGATTCCCATGATGAGGAGGGAGTAGTTCTTACTCGAGGCTAAGGGCTCTACCGGTAGCTATGTGTTCATCTCTCTTTCTATGCATGATCTTATTGTGATCATGAGCTTTGTAATCAAAGTAGATCTACTCTGCTACTCAAGTGTTTTAATAGATCTCCGGCTCTCCCCACGTGTGTGAAAGTGTCAGCATGCACACCGTGTGGCACTTAGGCTATAGATTACATAAATACTTGTCATAAGTTACATTTGGAGTTGGATGTCTCTATGAAATTGTGGTGTTTGAAGGAACCATCTAGCGCTCAAGGTGACAGTGTGGGGTTACCTAGATGGGGATTTCAAACTTTAAGGAGTGCTTTTGTAGCCCTACCGTGGATTAGAGTTGTCCAACCGGAGAGTAGTTCAGAGTAGTATCATGAAGAGAAGATATTTATATGAGAGTGTCCACTAGTGAAAGTATGATCCCTAGGCCTTGTTTTTAAGCATTGAAACACCATTTACAACTAGATCTATTACATGTTTGCTTGCTTTCATCTTTATTTTAGATTTCCTTTAGTCTCTCCCATGTCAACAACAAGCCAGAAAGCTCTTTTTTGGCGCCGTTCCCGGGGAATCTACAGGACAACTTCAATCTTTTCCTCCCCGTCAAAAGCTCTTTTTTGGCACTGTTACCACTTATAATTATCCATACTACTTGTATTTCACTATATCTTCGCAGAACAAGTGCACCTATACACCTGAAAAGTGTATTTGTTGTGTTGGGGACACAAGAGACTTCGTGTATCTTGATTGCAGGGTTGCTTGAGAGGGATACCTTTGACCACTTCCTCCCTGAGTTCGATAAACCTTGGGTAATACACTTAAGGGAAACTTGCTGCTGTTCTACAAACTTCTGCACTTGGAGGCCCAACAACTGTCTACAAGAATAGAAGTGTGTAGACATCAGCGTGCCCATATTGTAGGGTGTTTCCATATCCTAGCGCTAATGATGGCCATAGTTTAGATAATGCCATTAGGAAGTGCCTATAAGTATGGCCATTTGTAATTTTCTTGGAGGTATGCTATATGTCAAATTTCTAGCTTCAGTTCTATTTTTCATGGGAGCGGTTTCTGTCCTCGGTAGTTATTGCTTTCTTGCTATAGGGCCTTCATATCTTATCTTGAATCTTCATAGTGTTCTGATTCACTTACGTATTGCTTAAGCTTATTTGCATTGAAAGGTTGTGCTTTTTGTTCTGAAGTTATTTTTTAGTCATAGAATGTTTCATCCCTTTTGCTAATTGTACACATGTTAGCTATATGTCATTTCGTTTGGGCATCGTTTCTAGGTTATTTTCATTAATTTTTATTCTGTTCATGTGAAACTTATACGCAAATCTTGGTAAATCCAATGTAAATACGCCAAGAGGTGGTCCCTCAAACACTACTACAATCCTGCTAATTTTCCGGTTTTGTGGCTTGGCTGTTGTGAAAGCCTTTCGCTGGTGGAGCGGAGAGTGTTATTGAAGCTGATATTCCCCTTTGTATCTATCTACTAGCATTTGCGTTGGACACCTTTGGTGTCAAGACATATAAGGGTGGAAGGATCCTGGTTGACAAGTATTTTATGGAAAATGTTAAGGGTGTGACACGATTCTAGATGCGATATTTGGACCAATGCTTACACATAAAAGCTGAAGAGGATGGGATGGTGAAATTACTGCCCGAGAAGAAAACTGACAGAATCCAGGGCGCACATATAATGTTCCCTAGTGCTGGTTGTCTGGGCCTTTGTAATGAGATTGTTCATGCGCTTAGGTATGATCATCCAGTGAAAACATTTTCGGTACAACTCTTTCGTATCAAGTTTTTACAAACTGCTAGGGAAGGGCATGCTATGAAACAATCTACAACACCAAGGATGGGTTGAAGGGATAGAGGAAGGAAGCGACAACGTTCTTGGTCTTCCTGGGCCTTTTGTGTTAAATAAATTTTGTAGTTGTGTTACCATATTGTACTTCTACTTGGTGAAGAAGTGATATTCGATATCCTTACAAAACTTTGTCAGAGAAAATATCTCCTTACAATAGTAAATTATGTTTTACAGCAGAGATACCTTAATGGTATATATGTATTATTTTGCACTTGGGACTATGTGATTCAAATGTGAGTACAGATCTTCTACAAAATCTAGAGTCTTGTTTTACGGGTGAGCTATATGTTTGTATGTTTCTTGTAGGATTGAGTCACTTGTTAAAAATCTATCAAATATTATTTATCTTGTACTTTAATTATATTGAGCGCCATGAAGGAAGGAGGAGGTAAACAACAACCACTCGCGATGGCCCTGGCTTCTCATTTGATTGCCGAGGAAGTGGGAAGGAACAGCAGGAGTGAGCGATATCTGGCCCTCCCGTTGAGCAGAAGGGGGAGGGAGAGGCGTTGCTTGATGGTGGTGTAAGCTGAGCGAGATTGTAACACCCTCAGAATCGGCCCTATGCAAGTTTCAGCGCTTCCCGCCAAACCCGCATAGAAACGATTCAAAGGTGCCCACCAGGCACTTGTGTGCGGGTGGAAAACGAAGTAATAACATTACACAACAGTCCTCGATGGGACCCACAGAACAGATATATATATACAACACGACTCCATGAGTCAAGAATACAGATATACAGAACAAAGATCCAAATCACCTTGAAAACGATAGAGCGTCTGTCGTGGGAATTGTCACGGCAGATGCTGCGATCGGCAGCGAATAGTAGAACGAGGGGCAAGGGCGGCCAGCCATCTGCGGTGCGAGATGAGGGCAAAGACACAGGGTTTTACCCAGGTTCGGCCCCCCGGAGGGTAAAGACCTACTCCTGCTAGATTGTATTATGGAGGTGTTACAATGGGCGAGCTCGGCGGCTAGGCGGCGAATCGCTTGGGTGTATGAGGGAACGTGTCTCTACTCGCCCTATTGGGAGGTTTATATAGGCTCACCTCCCCTAGGATTTACATATCTCAACCGATTCGGTTACAGCTTCAGTAGTCGTTTAACCTAGTCCGACCGGGCCTATGTACTCGCCTAGGCCTTGACTTCGATCGCCGACTCGGCTGGGCTTTGATCCACTCGCTCGCAGGCCCACTCGCCAGTCTTGGGCCGGAACGCCCCGCTAGGTATACCCGTAGGCATATCCCCATCAGAGTCCCCGAGGCCGTCCGATTAGGCGAGGTGGCTCGGCGATCGGAGTATGCGGCTTTCGAGTAGGCATCCAGTGAATCGTCGGCGGGCTCTGTATAAAGGAAACAACCAATGACCAGTCGCAGCTTTGGCGAGTCGAGTCGGAAACACTTGTCTTAGTGATTGGGTCGGCGAGCCGAGGGTCAGATTGGACCGTCAGCGTGGTCAAACTAGCCGTTGGGTAATCCAACGGTAACTTTTGGCGTAATCACCGCGATAACGGCTCACGATTTGGCGGTAACTCCGCTATATAAGGGAATGGTAGGCGTCGAGAGCCAACTCCTCACCACTTCTTCCGAAAAGGCGCGATTTTCTTTCCTTCGCTCCACGATCCAAATGACCAAATCTTCCGATCTCCAACCAATCTCTCGGCCATGGCCCTTTCCACCGAGCTGGGGTAGGTCCAAGTGCACAAAACAGCTGGCCTCCTTCGAGGAGGCTGTGGTCCCGCGAGCTGTTGGCGTATCCTCGCAGCCGAGAAACGACCCCAAACCCGCGAGAGGGAATTCATCTGTTTCACCAGTCATCTCGGCGGGGCTAGGGTTTCACATCCCTATTCTTCCGGCTTCGCTTACCACGGATCCAGCCCTCGATCTGGGTCCCCATAGCATCGAGCAGCTCGCCATCTTCGTGGCTTTTGCGAATGATACTTGGCTGCCGCCCTACTTCCCTTGTGGCAAGATCTGCTCCACGGAAGGATCAGCCGCAGGAGGCAGCGGCCAATGCTTGCCGCAAGCGGCTTGACGCCCAGCTCAAGTCCAAAGCCTCTTTCTTTGACTCGATGCTACCCGCCAAGGCAGCGAGCGGAAGAAGTCATGGTTCTACGTGGCCGAGGCGAGGCGGCGATCCACAGATACTCGCTAATCGCCCGAGCCCGCAATCTTCAAGTCGGCAAGCTCCCGCGACCAGCGGATGGTCGTCGACGATGCTCCGCACATCCGCGGTATGAAAAGAAGGGCCTTCAAACGATAAACTTGTACAATTGCTGGCTCGGGCGGCGGCTCGTCCCACTCGCCCACCGCGACCACTACATGTACCAGTACACAGGCTGGGGAGACTCGACGAAGGCCTGTCTCGACGGGTGGAAGCTGGAGGATTATCTCCCAGCGTTGAAAAAGATTACCCAGGCGGTGTACCTGGATGCGCAGGCTGGGGTCGCCCCCTATACCGCGAAGCGTCCGGCTCCCACGGTAATTTCTTTACCTTGCTCGCAGTCGCTGTAAAAGCAGTAGCGATAATTCTGATTTCGTCTTGTATTTGTTGCAGCTATTCCAAGTGGTAGAAGGGTGGCTCCCACCCTCGGATGATGAGATCTCGGGCCCGGACATAGGCGAATCGCCGCCTACCAAGGGGAACGAAGACGACGAGGACGAGTCCGAAGAGGAGGTCGCCCCACTGGTCCGAAAGACCCGCGGGCAACGACAGCGCGAGATCGAGGCAAGCAGAAGCCTCGAACGTCATGACGATGACGACGAGCTCCCAGAGACCACCTCGCGCCGTCAAGCCACCCCGTCAAAGAAGAAGAAGAAGAAGAAGAAGGAAAGGGAGGCAAGGGCCTCCCCGAAGAAGAAAACGAGGCCGTCGAGGACGGCCTCACCGCCACACTCGGCGAGCAGCTCTGATGCTCCCAGCCCAGCCGGTGACGACGCGCCTCCAGCGACAACCGCGCTGGACGCGGCGACCGTGGAGGTGCCGCTGGCCTCAATGCCTCCGCCATTCGCCCCAGTCTCTGGGCTGGGGGAGGCTCCGGCTACGGTGACTTCGCCTCGCAAGGGGGCTCCGATCAGCTGCGGCCGCAAGGAGGCTCGCCAGCGCCCAACTCGCGAGGAGGCTCCTGCCGAGGATGTCCCAGAGGCGCCAGCCGCAGCCTCAACGACGAATAAGCCGTCAGTTTCTTGGGCACGCGACGTCCTGGAACTGGGGATCAGTCGCCGACTGGGCCGTGAACTGGAAAACGGCCGCCTTGCAGGGCTGCGTTTCATCCGATCGCCAAGTGAGCGCTCACCCTTTCTTATTTTCCATAACTATTCCAATTGTCTCGGACTTGATTAATGCATAGGACCGGAGTGAAAAGGATGGGCCACCCGACCGTGGCCAAGGTATCCTCCGCCACAAGCGAGGAGGACCCTTCCCGCAAGAGGAAGGCGGACGAGGTCGACGCCTCCGCGGTCGGCAGCAAGAAGGCCAAGGGCGATGACGTCGTCACGATTTCTGACGACGCGATGGTCGCGCCGGCCAGGCCTCCGGTGGAGGCAACCGCGTCTACGAAGGAGGGTGCTTCCTTGCCTGCAGCGACGGAGGCGACCTCCCTTGGAGCGGGTGCCTCTATCGCTACCTTCACCCGCTTCGTGACCAAGGAGGCCACAACGAGTGAGGCTACGCCCTCGAGCCACGCTCCTGGGACCGCCGAAGCTGAAGTCGACCAACGTCGTGGGCATACGCTGGCGTTGCTCGCGTCCGTGGACGCGATGCAACTCCATGGCATGCTTGGCGCGGCCATCCAGGTACATCCAGTCCCCAAGGATCAGGTCGGTGCTTTGCAGCGGCTTGATTCTTATAATTTCTCGTTTTTTTTTATTATTTTCGCATCCGCCCCGATGCGCGCGCCGCTGAATTTCAACGAGTGGGCACTTAGGAATTTCTTGATCGCCAGTCCCCGAGTGCGCACTCGCTGAATTTCAGCGAATGGGCACTTAGGAATTTATTGATCGCCAGTCCCCGAGTGCGCACTCGCTGAATTTCAGCGAGTGGGCACTTTAGGAATTTCTTGATTGCCTGAATTTTTTGGTGATGCGTGGTCTGCAATGAGTCGGATCGATTGGCCGCGAAGCAGCGCGCGGATAAGGAGTTGGCCATCATCCAGGAGGCGAACAAGGGGCTTCAGGCTGCTGCTATGAAGGCAGAGGAAGCTCGCCAGGGGCTTGTCCCCGCTGGTGAGTTGGTGGCGGCGCGATCTGCTCTGGGTGCCGCTGGATCGCCGCCGACCTCGGCGCGAACTGCGAGAGGCGAGAAGCGAGCTCGGCGGACGGGCGAGCTAAGGCCGCCATTGCGGCGGAAGAGGATCGCAAGGTGTCGGAAGTCCTTATTGCTGGGCTTCAGACAACCACACGCCGCTCAGTGCTTCATCACGGACTCGCCGCCCGTTTGGTGAGTGCATCTCCCTTTATAATAGTTGTGGTTTTGTGGTGTCCGTCATACTTATCATTGTCTTCTACTCGCAGGTCGCATCCTTGATAGCGAAGAAGAGGCGAGCTCGACGCAAGGCGTAAGCATGCTCGTCGATTCGGCGACGTTGTCGGCGACGTGCATCCGTGCCTACCTCCAAGAAATATCGCCCACGGAAGTGATTCCTAGCGACCTCGTTGAGGTGTGGAGGTACTTGGAGAAGGCGCCCGCAGTCGTTGAGTTCATGACGCGGTCGGCGTTTCAGCGTGGAGCGTCGACGGCACTGAGCCTTGGACTCGCCCACTTCCCCGAGGATTTCGACATTGACGATGTGACGAGTGGGTATCCATCGTCGACTGGTGCGGTGGAGCTGTCCGAGGTCCTCAAGTTGCAAGAACGTGCCGCCACATACTCGGAACGCTCGGGCGATGGCGACCTCTGCATGCAGAGACGGTTGTCGCGCCAAACGACCCCGAGCCGCCGCATCGTGACTTCAAGGTCGAGCAGCCTTTTCGCGCGGCGATGGCGGGTGAACTGACGACGTATCCATCCAACCCGTACACGGCGTTCATCCGCAGTCGCCGGGATGCTGGCGAGTCGTCTTCGAAGCCTGCAGAGAAGAGTAGTTTGCCTTGTGGCGTTAGCAGCAGTTCTGCCACGCGGGCATATTTTGTAACATGAAACAATGCAACATGTGATTGAATGAGACGTCGTGTCTATTTTTATATTTGTTTGTGTGCTTTTGATTGATTTTGGACGAGTCCCCGAGCGCGTCCGCCCTTTTGTGGGGTTTACCTCGTATATGATGTATGTGTTGTTGTTATGTGTTTTGATGTTTTAGTCGACTCGCCCGAACTCGAAGAGCCAGTCGCTAGGCGAGTCCCTTGAGTTCTCTGTACTTCACCGTTTTCCCGTGCGCGAACGAGGTCGGGTGGCCGAGTCCCCGAGCGTGGTACTTGGTAGTTCTAGGCACGACTCAAGGGTGGTTGAGGACTTAGCGCGTTGGTGTGAGCGCGTCACTCCTGCCTGGCCCGTGGGGTCAGTCGCGCGGCGAGTCCTGGGCATGCTCTCTTACTTGGCGTTTCCCCTGACCGCTCGCGACGAACTGGTCTTCAGTCCCCGAGCGTGGTACTTAGCCGTTCGAGTCGCTATGCCGAGGATGCGGAGGACCAGGGTCGCTGTGAGAAGCGAGGGCAGTTGTCTTGGCTCGTAGAACCAGTCGAGCTAGGCGACTCCAATGGGGCTCCGGGTTGGCGTTATTCGTGGACGATGCAAGACCTGAAGTGATTCAGTGCTCTTGCACCGCACTACTTAGCCGCGCCGATCGCTGTACCAAAGGTTGACTTCTGCGTTTAGCATAACGCTGTTTTTACGAGTGCGAATGGCACAAGTCATGGAGAGTAAGCACAAGTTGCGGTAACCATTTCTTTTTATTTCACAGCGACTGGAGAGTACATGTGTGGGGTTCTAGGAGTAGAACTTCCGGAGGAGGTTTACATTCCATGGTCGCTTGACGTCGAGTTCGCCGTCCCCGCGGACGTCGATGAGGTAGTAGGCGTCGTTGCCTAGTACGCGCCCTATAGCGAATGTGCCTTCCCACGGAGGGGAAAGCTTGTGCATCCCCTTCTTGTCCTGGATGAGGCGTAGCACCAGGTCGCCTTCCTGGAAGGTGCGAGCTTTCACCCGCCGGCTGTGGTAGCGGTGAAGTCCTTGCTAGTAGATGGCGGTGCGTGACCGAGCGAGGTCGCGTGCTTCGTCGAGCTGGTCGACCCCATCTTGGCGGGCCAGCTCGTTTGCAGCCTCCGTATAGTGGACGACTCGCGGCGAGTCGTGTTCGAGGTCGGTGCGCATGACTGCTTCGGCACCGTAGACCATGAAGAAGGGGGTGAATCCCGTCGATCTGTTGACGGAGGTCCGGATCCCCCAGATGACAGAGGGCAACTCCTCGACCCAGCACCCGGCGGTGCGCTCGAGTGGTACTTGGAGTCGCGGCTTCAGGCCGTGGAGGATGCTTTGGTTGGATCGTTCCGCCTGGCCGTTGGATTCCGGGTGGGCGACTGACGCGAGGTCGAGCCGGATATGGTGCTCTTCGCAGAATTCGGCCATGGCTCCCTTGGCGAAGTTGGTGCCGTTGTCCGTGATGATGCTGTTGGGGAACCCGTAGCGATATATGAGCTCGCGTAGGAATTTAGTGGCGGTCTTCCCGTCGCATTTCCGGACTGGCTTGGCCTCCACCCACTTCGTGAATTTGTCGTGGCGACCAGCAGGTGGGTGTAGCCGAGGGGCCTTCTTGAAGGGCCTACCATGTCCATGCCCCACACAGCGAATGGCGGTGATGGGGATTGTTTTGAGCGCCGAGCTCGATGCGTGCGTCGATTGGCGCATCGCTGACGGCGATGTCGGCATGTGCGGTGGGCCAAGAGAAGCCGTGTCGCATAGCCTTGGCGACCAGGGAGGCGGCGGCGGCGCAGGCCGCAGCCACCGAGTGAATGTCGTGGAGGATTTTTCGCCTTCACCGGTTGGGCCAGCTGGAACACGCCGGTGACGCTGCTCTTGTGGAGCTCGCCGTCGATGATGGTGTAGTACTTGCATCGACGAGTGATCATTCGAGCGTCTGTCTCGTCTGTTGGCAGGGTGCCGGCTTCCAGGTAGGCGATGTAGGGCTTGGTCCAGTCGTATGGCTCGGTGACGAGTGCGACCAAGGCTGCCTCTGGTTGGAGTGGGACTCCGATGTCGATCTTCCTCGGGGGAGAGACTGATGGCTTGGAGATTGTGTCGAGGAACACGCCGGCGGGTGGTGCGATTCGAGCCGACCCGATGCGAGATAGGGCGTCGGCCTCCTTGTTTTTCCGCCTGTCGATCCACTCGACGGAGTAGCCGGTGAAGTGGCCGCCCAACTTATCCACCGCTTGGCGGTACGCCGCCATGGTAGGGGAGACGGCGTCGCAGGTGCCGGCGACTTGCCCTGCGACAAGGTCGGAATCTCCGTAGCAGCGGAGGCGATTGACGTTCATCTCCTTGGCGGCTCGCATGCCGTGGAGTAGGGCCTCGTATTCAGCCATGTTGTTGGTGCAGGGCGTGAAGTCGAGGCAGAGGATGTAGCGGAGCTTGTCGCCCTTTGGTGAAGTCAACACTATCCCTGCGCCTGCGCCATCCGCGTTCTTGGAGCCGTCAAAGTGCAGGCTCCGATGGAGGTACGGCGGCTTCTGCTCTTTGGGCCTCCTCGATCGGCGATGAAGTCTGCCAGTGCCTGTGACTTGATCGCCTTTCGTGGCTCATACTTGATGTTGTGGACGCCGATCTCGACGGCCCACTTGGCGACTCGCCCGGTCGGCTCCCGATTGCGGATGATGTCTTGCAGTGGTGCTAAGGAGACGACCGTGATCGGGTGTTCCTGGAAGTAGTGCGGCAGGCGACGCTGAGCCCGGAAGACCGCGTATACTAGCTTTTGGTACTGCGGGTACCGCTGGCGCGATTCGGTGAGGACCTCGCTGATGTAGTACACCGGCCGCTGAACCAGGCGCTCCTTTCCTTCCTCTGGTCGCTCGACGACCATCACGGCGCTGACGACGCGCTCGGACGCCGCAATGTAAACCAGCATGGGTTCTTTGTCGGCGGGGGCGGCGAGTAGCACCTTTTTGAGGTCGCGGAGCGCGTCGTCCGCCTCCTTGTCCCACTGGAAGGTGGGGTTCTTGCGCATCAGGCGGTATAGGGGCATCGCCTTTACCACGCAGGGATGAAGCGATCGAGAGCCGCTACTCGCCCGCCAGCTTCTAGACGTCGCGAGCACTCGGGTTTGCCGAGCCGGGCGATCGTGTCGATCTTTGTGGGGTTCGCCTCGATCCCTCGTTTGGATACGACGTACCCCAGTAGTTGTCCGGCGGGTACACCGAAGGTGCACTTGCCTGGGTTGAGCTTTATCTTGTATCTTCGCAGGTTGGCGAAAGTTTCCGCCAGGTCGGTGAGTAGGTTGCCTTGGCGAGTGGACTTCACGACTACGTCGTCGATGTAGATGTGGATGTTGCGGCCAATTTGGCTCGCGAGGCATTCTTGCATGCACCGCTGGTAGGTCGCCCCGGCGTTCTTGAGGCCAAAGGTCATGGCGGTGTAGCAGAAGGCTCCGAATGGCGTGATGAACGCCGTCTTCCTCGCCTCGACGGCCATTTTGATCTGGTTGTACCCAGAGTAGGCGTCGAGGAAACATAGCGACTCCGAGCCCGCGGTCGAATCGATTATCTGGTCGATCCGCGGGAGGACGAACTGCTCCTTTGGGCAGGCGCTGTTCAGGTTTGTGTAGTCGATACACATTCTCCAGGTCCCGTTTTTCTTCTCGACCAGGACTGGGTTTGCCAGCCACTTGGAGTACTTGATTGGCCGGATGAAGCCGGCAGCGAGTAAACGCTGCACTTCCTCGGCGATTGCTCGACAGCGTTCTTCATTGAAGGGCCACAGCGACTGCTTGACAGGTCGCACTTTGGGGTCGGCGTTTGGCTTGTGCTTAGCGAGCTCCCTAGGGACACCGGGCATGTCGGAGGGTTTGCATGCGAAGATGTCCCTGTTCTCACGGAGGAACTTGATGAGCGCGCCTTCCTACGCTGGGCTCATGCCCGTCCCGATCGTCACCATCTCGCTGGAGTCGCCTGGTACCAGCTCGACGGTGCGCGTGTGCGTCGTGGCCTCAAAGGTTGAGGTGTCTGCGCCCTTCTTGAGTATGGTGGGGTCGTCGTTGTTGACCCCGCTCGCGTACTTGGCGAGCTCTTCGGCGTGGTTGGTCTCCGCCGTGATGACAGCGTCGGCGAGCTCGGCTCCTTTGGCCTCGCACTCGGCGGCCATGTCGGGGTCGCCGTTGATGGTGATGAAGCCGCACGGCCCGGGGAGCTTCATCGCGTTGTACGCGTAGTGGGGCGCTGCCATGAATTTAGCGAACGCCTGGCGCCCCAGGACGCAGTGGTAGGGGCTGTCGAAGGGCACCAGCTCGAAGACGATCCGCTCGGTGCAGAAGTTTGCCGGTGTGCCTGTGGCATCCCGCAAAACCACTACTAGAAAATCGCGTTAAATTTGTGCATTGCATCGTCATCATCATGCATTGTTTGCCAAAACTATTTTCGCAACACCCGTTTTGTTTTCTAAATGCCCCTCTTGATTCAAACATCAAAATCCGGGTCGCCGGAATATTTTGTTTTGCCCGATATCGGTTTGCAAAAGCTTTGTTTGAAATAAATAAAATTTATATTTATTTTAGTGGGGGCAGTCGAACGGGCCGACCGACCCGAACGACCACCCCCAGAAAACTAATCGGTCCACCCCAACCAGCCCCTCTTAATCCTGTAGCTACCCAAATTCCTACCCACCCCTTGCCTCCACATCACTCTGGCCACTCCCCTTGCGCCACCTCACCCTCTCCTCTCCTTCCACCCAACCAGATCGCTCCACCTCACCCCTCTCTCTCCTCTCCCTCTCACCCTGCCCACACACACAACCCACACCCCACACACCAGCACACAACACACGCACGCAGCCCCGCGCGCAGCAGATCCCTCAGCCTGTTCCCACGGCCCGCCCCGAGCACGCCGCCGCGAGCCCCTCCTCCTCCTCCGGCCAAGGCCGGCCCTCCGCCTCCCCGCCCTCGCCAGACCAGTGCACGCCCGCAAGCCGCCTTCACCGCCGTCCCCGCCGCCAAGCTCGGCGCCGGTGCCCTCCTCCGCGCTTAGCCGGCCGCGCCACAGGGCGCCCCACCAGCGCCTCGCCTCCCCGTGGTCCTCCCCAACCCGGCTCGCCTGCGACGACCTCCCTCGCCGCCAACAGCCACCGGACCCCCCCCGAGCAGCGGCCTCGCGCCTTCCTCCGATGGCTCGGCCGCCGGCCTCTGTCCGGCCACCCGACGACCTCCCCGCGGCTGCCCTCCTGCTCCATGGCCGCCGCCAAGCTCCGCCGGCCGCGGCCCCCTCTCGTCCTCTGCCCCGCGCCCAGGCGCCCCTCTCCTCCCCGTGCGCAACGCCGAACCGCCACCAGAGGACCTCCACGCCCGCCGCAACCACCCCGGTCCCTGCCGCCGGCCCGGCCCCGCATGCCTCTGACCGCCTCCTCGGGCAGCAGTCCCCGGACCGCACCTAGTACCGCCATGAGTTACTCGCTCTCGACCGAGACCAAGAGCACCGCACTGCTGGAACCTCCGAGAAGTTCGCCTTGGGACCGTCAAGTTCAACCTATGGCAAGATACATCAAGATATTCTGCCGCCGGTGCCGCAACGATATCGGGCCCGAGTTCGCCATCGACACCGAAGACGGAACGCTGAGACCGTGCCCGGATCCGGACACCGAACCCGATACCGCCAAGGCCGCCGACACGGAAACGCCGAGTGCCCTTCTCTTACACCAAGTTCTTCGACCTCGGATCCATAGAACTTCCCGCCGAAGCCACGGACCCTCGTGATGACAAGTTCTTCACCCCAGGGCGACAAGGCCCTCTTCACGGATTTCAAGACCCCGACATCGAAACGACAAGATCATCGTCATGGAGCCCGAAGACCACATGTGCGACAAGTACTCCCTTGAGGACGCCGAGTGCTTCACCCCGGACACCGAGACCCCGACGCGACAAGTGCTTCGTCCCGAACGCCATGACCGACAACATGACCCGAAGACCCCGGATGCGCCAAGACCCTAACCCCGGAATCCGAGAACGACACGTCGAACCCTGGACCCTGTCGAACCCCGTACCCCCGGAAACCCCAAGAACGTCGAGAACCCTAATGTGTGACCCTTTTCCTCGATACCCTATTTTTTAAATGATATCAACTTGTTGCATATTTAATTATCAGCTCGCATGCATATCATTGGTTTGGGGGCCTTACGCCGATTCATCTCATAATTAAATATGGGGCCCATATGCGGGCAAATCTAGTCTCATATCGGCCTCATTTAACTTGTGTAGAGAATCGGTACCATATCTTGCCATGTTAAACAACATTTAAATTGCGCGGGTTCTAAATAACAGGAACCATCTAATTAATTGTCGGGACCCCGGTTCCGCTTAATATTGACCTAATTGCATCGCCCCTTTGCCATGCCATCCATCATGCGTGCAACATGCCGATCTTCTGCTGTTGTATTAAATAGTGCATCCGGTGTTTCTTCTAGTGTTTTGGTTCTTCGCGGATAAGGCCGTTGAGTTGATGTGAGCTTCGTCCCGATCTTCGGTTGAACCTTCGACAATGTTTTCAGGCGAGCATCTCCCCCTTTCTACCTATCTTACTTTTATAGTATTTATATCCCTCCTGTTGATCTATTGCTATCCGTGTTACGATGCTTTAGTTTCCGTACCTGTGATATACCGGGCAGCCCTATATTGCCTTGGACACATCCTATTACCTGTTGTTTGGTAGATAGTTGGACTTGCGCGTCGTAGTCGCTTTCTCGAGTGCTGATGTGTGTCGTCATATGCCACAGTTGGTGATGTATTGCCGCATGTTGATGTTGGAGATGATTCTAGTTTTACTTATCGTCACTTTAATTTCTTTTTAAAAACTAAAATTTTAAATAAGCAGAGGCATCGGTGGGTGATAGAAAATATTTGGTTTCCAAATGCCCACTTGTGTCCCGTAAGACCCCGAGTACTTGATACCTGTTCCTTGATTTATCGCGCTATCCACATCCGGGAGGTATATGGGACCCCCCTGAGCCAGAGCTTGATTCATTCTTATTTCTTGGGGCCACAAACTAGTTTGAGGTTTTATTTACTATCCTGTACTTATGCCATGCTACTTATGTATTTACGTTTGTGCGAGGAGCACTGCATCTTGTTTAGGAATTGTGACCCGTTCGTGGTATCGACAAGCCCAGCCACACTTCGGGTTCCCGATCGTTTACCGGCCCCACAAACCTTGAGGCCGTCTCGAGTCAGCTAGCTTCGCGGAATCTACTTAAGGGTGGCCCCTGAAATATTCTGAATCCTGTGATTGCTCATCGTGAAAGCCTCGTTGGGTTTTGATTTGGTTTTTCCGAGGTTGATCGGCGTGTTGCTATTGGTGCACCCCGGCCGGGTAAAACTTTCTGAAAGCCGTGTCCGCGGATATGGACGACTTGGAGCACAGTATCTCGATCATAGACAAGCATAACTAAAGTTTATTGCTATAAATTTGACTTTATAATGACTAGTAATCAGCTTCACTATAATGGAATGGTTAATTAATACTGCCCACCATTGCTTGTTTGGCTTGTCGCTTGCGACCATTGTATATGACTAGTAAGTATGGCAACTACAACGGAATGGCTGAATAAAAGTACCAACAACTGCTGGGTTTTGGGTTTATCTCATGATAATTGTATCTGACTAGTAAATGTTGCCACTATAACGGAATGATTAACTAAAAATTCCCACTGCTTACTTTATCAGGACGATTACCTAAACCTGACTAGTAATCGCTGCAACGACAACGGAATAAGTAAAACTGCCAACTGTGTGAGTTCCTCGGTTGACTTCCTCGAAGGTCTCGAGGGGGGAAACGCCAGGATGGGTTTGTTTGATGCTAGTATCAGGTTGGATCCGAATAGGTCTTTCTTACCCCTCTCTGATAGTCGCCAGTTGTGTCGAGTCTCTATAGGTTGTTTGTGGCATCCCGCAAAACCACTACTAAAAAATCGCGTCGAATTTGTGCATTGCATCGTCATCAGCATGCATTGTTTGCATAAAACTATTTCGCAAAGCCCGTTTTGCTTTCTAAAACGCCCCACCTTTGTTCTAATGCAAACCCCGGGGCTCCGGATTATTTTGTTTTGTTGCTATCGGGTTGCAAACGTTCCAATTAAATTAAATAAAATATTAAGTTATTTTAGCGGGGGCAGTCGAACGGGCCGTTTCGACCCGAACGACCACCCCCAGGTTTTACAAACGGTCCACCAGACAATCCTAAAGCTACCCGAAAACCTACCCAACCCTCTGGCCACCTCACCCCCACCTATCCTAGGCCGCCACGTCGTCCCTCCCCAAACCCTCACCAACCAGGGGCTGCCACCTAGGCTGAGCCTCCCCTCCCCACCTAATCTCTATCCTCTCTCTCTCCCAAACCCAGCCGCACACAGCCGGCCACCAACCCCTGCCAGATCCCCACATCCCTTGGGCCTTGGCAGCTGTCCCTGCCCCGGGCCCCACGCCCCGCCCCACCTTCCTCCTCCTCCCCTGTTCCTCTTCCCTGGCTCCCCCGCGCCCACACCGCACGCTCCCTACCGCTCGCATCCTCCCCTTCGCCGCTCCCCAGGCCCTCCGCCCTTCTCTCCCGCCGGCAAGCCACCCCCTCCGCCTTCTCCCCCTCTGCCTCCCCGCTAGAGCACCCACCCCCACGCCCCCACACGCTCTGCCTTCCCCGTGCCGCAAGCCGGCAGCCACCTCCTTCGCCGGCGCCACCTCCTGCAGCCTGCGTCTCCCGGCTTCTCCCCGTCCCCGACCAGCTCGCGGTCGCCAGCGAGCTGCGGACCCGCCTCGCTGCTCGCTCCCGCCTGCAAGCTTCCCTCCGCCCTCGCCTCGTGCCATGAGCCCCGGCCGCCCGTGTCGCCGCCTCCCTGAAGCTCTGGCCGCTCCCGTCGCCTCCACGCCCGGGTTGCCGCCGCCTTGGCCGTCCCCGCCACGCCCGCCTTGGAAGCCCTCCCCGTCTGGCCCCTCCTCCGCAGCCGTCACGCTCGCCGATGCAGCTCTGTCACTGGCGGCTGCCAAGGCCAGCGTCGATGCCATCCTGCTGCTTTCCTCTGTACAAGTAGTTGGTGTTTGTGTTGCTCGGTGGCTCCAAATCGAATGAAGACGAAGCTTGTCTAGTATGTGTGGCATGCGTGAGCTAGTGGATTCCGAGTTAGTCGTGTTGACCGCAATGGCAACCTCGACCCGAAGACATGAAACCAAGTTCGGCACCGACACCCGGGAACTCCGAAGGACGCCAAGGTATCTCTCATGGTACACATGGTATCCTTGACGGGCTCGAAGACCCCGGTTCCGTGGATCCGAAGGCCTATCCTGCCGAGACCGAACCCCGAACCGCCAAGATCGCCTTCCCGTCGACCGAACCCCGGCGCGCCAAGTTCTTCGACCGGAGACCGATCCGTCGAATGCGACAAGACCTCCGTCTCGGGACCACCAAGCACTTCCCCCCGAACGCCAAGTTCGCCTACACGGGTGCGACGAGTATTTTTCCTCGAGGACGCCGAGCACTTCACCCCGGACCCGATAATCGCCAAGATCGCCACAAGAACGACAAGTACTTCTTCCCTGAACGACAAGATCTTATACCCCGTTCCGTCGAACCCTGGACCCTGAGACCGACCCCGAACCCCGGATCCCCAAGACCGTCGAGACCCCTCAATGTGTGAACCCCTTCCCGAAACCCTATTTTATAACATAATAACAACTTGTTGCATATTGAATTGTCATACTCGCATGCATATATGTGGTTTGGGGGCCTTATGCCGATTCACCTTATAATTAAATATGGGGCCCATATGCGGGCAAGTCTAGTCTCATATTGGCCTCATTTAAATTGGAGTAGCGAACCCGATACTATCTTCTGTCATGTTAAAACAACATTTAAACTGCGGGGGTTTCTAAACAACATGTACCACCTAATTAATTGTCGGGACCCCGGTTCCGCTTAATATGACCTAATTGCATCGCGTCCTTGCCATGCCATACATCATACATGCATCATGCCGATCTTCTGCCGTGGTATTAAATAGTGCATCCGGTGTTTCTTCTAGTGTTTTGCTTCTTCGCGGATAAGGCCGTTGAGTTGATGTGAGCTTAGCGATCTTGGTTGAACCTTCGACAATGTTTTCAAGTAGCATCTCCCTTTCTACCTATCTTACTTTTATAGTGTTTTATTCCTCCTGTTGATCTATTGCTATACGTGTTGCGATGCTTTAGTTTCCGTGCCGTGATATTTCCTCAGTAGTATATTGCCTTGGACACATCCTATTACCTGTTGTTTGGTAGATAGTTGGACTTGGCGTCGTCGGCGTGCTCAAGTGCTGTTGCGTGTCGTCCAATGCCATAGTTGTTGATGTATAGTCGCATGTTGATGATGGAGATGATCATAGTTTTACTTATCGTTCACTTTAATTTCTGTTTAACAACTAAAATTGAAATAAGCAGAGGCATCGGTGGGTGATAGAAAATATTTGGTTTCTGAACGCCCACTTGTGTCCCGTAAGACCCCGAGTACTTGATACCTGTTCCTTGATTTATCGCGCTATCCACATCCGGGAGGTATATGGGACCCCCCTGAGCCAGAGCTTGATTCATTCTTATTTCTTGGGGCCACAAACTAGTTTGAGGTTTTATTTACGATCATGTACTTATGCCATGCTACTTTCTGTATTTAATTGTGCGAGGAGCACACTGTACTGTTTAGGATCGGGACACGATTCCGCGGTGTCGACAAGCCCAGCCACACTTTCGGGTTCCCAGTCGTTCACAGCCGTCTACCCAAACCTTAAGTCCGTCTCGGAGTCAGCTGGCTTCGTTGCGGATTCTACTTAAGGGGTGGCCCCCTGAAATATTTCTGAATCCTGTGATTGTTCGATGTGAAAGCCTCGTTGGGTTTTGATTTGGTTTTCGAGGTTGATCGGCGTGTGTTGCTATTGGTGCACCCGGCCGGGTAAAACTTTCTAAAAGCCGTGTCCGGATATGCGACTTGGAGCACAAGATCTCGATCATAGACAAGCATAACTAAAGTTTATTGCTATAAATTTGACTTTATAATGACTAGTAATCAGCTTCACTATAATGGAATGGCTAATTAATACTGCCCACAATTGCTTGTTTGGAGTGTCGCTTGCGACCATTGTACCTGACTAGTAAGTATGGCAACTACAACGGAATGGCTGAATAAAAGTACCAACAACTGCTGGGTTTTGGGTTTATCTCATGCTATCTGTATCTGATTAGTAATTGTTGTAACTATAACAGAATGGTTAACTAAAAGTGCCCACTGTTTACTTTATCAGGACGATTATCTAAACCTGACTAGTAAAGTGCCGCAACTATAACTGAATAAATAAAACTGCCAACTGTGTGAGTTCCTCGGCTGACTTCCCCGTTTGGTCTCGAGGGGGAAACACCAGGATGGGTTTGTTTGATGATAGAATCAGGTTGGATCCGAATAGGTCCTCCTTACCCCTCTCTGTCTGACGCCAGTGTATCGAGTCTCTATAGGATGTTTAGTGCATGTTGGCGCTGCCGCTTCAGTCCACCATACCTATGTAGGCGAGGACCGCCGAATTCTAGCCTCGCTGTCTTGGCCTCGATCGGCGCTCCTTCTTTTTCCTTTGCCCTTTGTCGGCACCCCTTTTGTCTAAGCAGGTTCGAGATCGACGTCGTTAGCAGGGTTACCCTTCCGGCTTGGCCTGGGCAGGGTTATGGACGCGATTGGTTATTCTTCAGGGCTCTTAGCCCCATTTTCTTCTTGTCCGTAGACGGACGCTGTATCTTTTCAAGGTGATTTGGATCTTTGTATATTATATCTGTACTCTTGACTCTTTGAGTCGCTGCTGTATATAAATCTGTTCTGTGGGTCCCATCGAGGACTGTTGTGTAATGTTATTACTTCGTTTTCCACCCGCACGAAAGTGCCTGGTGGGCACCTTTGAATCGTTTCTATGCGGGTTTGGCGGGTTTCGCTAAAACTGCATAGGTCCGATTCTGAGGGTGTAACATTGTTAGTGCATGCTGCCGCTGCCGCTTCAGTCCACCATACCTATGTAGGCGAGGACCGCCGAATTCTAGCCTCGCCGTGTACTGGCCTCAGTACTGACGCTCCTTCTTTTTCCTTTGCCCTTTGTCGGCACCCCTTTTGTTTAAGCAGGTTTTGAGATGCGACGTCGTTAGCAGGGTTACCCTTCCGGCTTGGCCTGGGCAGGGTTATGGACGCCATTGGTTATTCTTCAGGGCTCTTAGCCCCATTTGCATCTTGTCCGTAGCTGGACGCTCTATCGTTTTCAAGGTGATTTGGATCTTTGTATATTATATTTGTATTCTTGACTCTTTGAGTCGTTGTTATATATATATCTGTTCTGTGGGTCCCATTGAGGGCTGTTGTGTAATGTTATTACTTCGTTTTCCACCCGCACGAAAGTGCCTGGTGGGCACCTTTGAATCGTTTCTATGCGGGTTTGGCGAATTTTGCTCAAACTTGCATAGGTCCGATTCTGAGGGTGTTACAGAGTGGTATCAGAGCTCAGCGATTCGATATACCCACAAGTCCAGCCTGTAGGATAACCTAGCTAACGGCCGAAGTAGAGTGTCAAAACTATTTTTGAAAATCGGTTGGATAGTTCTGATTAGGTCTGATTTTACTCCTTACCCCTCTGCTATTCTCCTCTCACCTCTACGCGTTTTGAATCCGCTCTCTTCTCTCTCTTCGAGTCCAGGATTTCTCGTGGTTGGGATTCCGTCGTACCTTCAGGGTTTCGCTTTCTCCCTTTTGTAACGGAGGTGCTACGATCATCAATCTGCAACTTGACTGTTGTGCCCTACATCCGATCTTTTGTTCTTGAGCTCTTTATCCATGTGTGTTCCTTGCTGGACATCAGTGTCGTTGAAAAACATATGAGAAGGACGAGCATTGGTGAAATTGGAGTATACCTTGAGCATGTGTTGTTCATGCCAATGGAACCATCGCGGAACCTAATCAGTGTGTCTTTCATACGATTTCTGCTGGCAGCATCCCTTTGTTCCGGATACCACCTATGAAGATCTTCAGTCTAAATCTCGAGAGTTGAGTTGCCTGCTTCTCCTACTCATGTATAGAGTTGATAGTGGGTGCAGGATGGACCGATCACCCTACCCGACTCTTCATCGCTCGCCAGACATCGAACTGGTGGATCAATGTAATTTTTCCCTCTTCTAACGGAAGTTAGGGGTGGCCTTATCGTTTGATGCCTCTATCTTCGTCCTTTGTTTCTCCGGAGTGTTCCCTCGACGATCAGGAACAACGACCCCTTGTTGGTGGTGTCGCCGATTTCAAGATGGAGGATGAACCCTCGTTAGTGGTGTCGCGAGGATCTACACAAAGCGAGAAGACGGAGAACGCCGACCTTCCTTCCGGTACCATGAGGCGGATCTCGAGGGCGAGATCCATTGTTAGTGGTGTCGAATTGTGGCATCCCGCAAAACCACTACTAGAAAATCGCGTTAAATTTGTGCATTGCATCGTCATCATCATGCATTGTTTGCCAAAACTATTTTAGCAACACCCGTTTTGTTTTCTAAAACGCCCCCTCTTGATTCAAACATCAAAATCCGGGTCGCCGGAATATTTTGTTTTGCCCGATATCGGTTTGCAAAAGCTTTGTTTGAAATAAATAAAATTTATATTTATTTTAGTGGGGGCAGTCGAACGGGCCGACCGACCCGAACGACCACCCCCAGAAAACTAATCGGTCCACCCCAACCAGCCCCTCTTAATCCTGTAGCTACCCAAATTCCTACCCACCCCTTGCCTCCACATCACTCTGGCCACTCCCCTTGCGCCACCTCACCCTCTCCTCTCCTTCCACCCAACCAGATCGCTCCACCTCACCCCTCTCTCTCCTCTCCCTCTCACCCTGCCCACACACACAACCCACACCCCACACACCAGCACACAACACACGCACGCAGCCCGTTCAGCAGATCCGGCCCGAGCACGCTCGAGCCCTCCTCCCCTCCTCCGGCCTCATGCGCCCGGCCTCCTCGCCTCCCGTCCTCGCCGCCCAGCGGCACGCCTCCATAAGCCGCCCCTTCACCGCCGCCGCCAAGCTCGGCCGCGGTGCCCTCCCGCCGCTTAGCCTGGCGCCAGCGCGCGGGCGCCCCACCAGCGTCCGCCTCGCCTCCCGTGGTCCTCCCCAACCGGCTCGCTGCGGCGACCTCCCTCGCCGCCAACAGCCACGGACCCCCGAGCAGCGGCTCGCGCCTTCCTCCGATGGCTCGGCCGCCCGGCCTCTGTCCGCCACCGGCGACCTCGCGGCTGCCTCCTGCGCCATGGCGCGCCAAGCTCCGCCCGCCGCGGCCTCGTCCTCGCGCCAGGCGCCCCTCTCCTCCCCGTGCGCAACGCCGAACCGCCGCCAGAGGACCTCCACGCCCGCCGCAACCACCCCGGTCCCCGCCGCCGGCCCGGCCCCGCATGCCTCTGACCGCCTCCTCGGGCAGCAGTCCCCGGACCGCACCTAGTACCGCCTTCGCGAGTTACTCTGCTCCCTGACCGAGACCAAGAGCACCGCACTGCTGGAACCTCCGAGAAGTTCGCATTGGGACCGTCAAGTTCAACCTATGGCAAGATACATCAAGATCTTCTGCCGCCGGTGCCGCAACGATATCGGGCCCGAGTTCGCCATCGACACCGAAGACGGAACGCTGAGACCGTGCCCGGATCCGGACACCGAACCTGATACCGCCAAGGCCGCCGACACGGAAACGCCGAGTGCCCTTCTCTTACACCAAGTTCTTCGACCTCGGATCCATAGAACTTCCCGCCGAAGCCACGGACCCTCGGGATGACAAGTTCTTCACCCCAGGGCGACAAGGCCCTCTTCACGGATTTCAAGACCCCGACATCGAAACGACAAGATCATCGTCATGGAGCCCGAAGACCACATGTGCGACAAGTAATCCCTTGAGGACGCCGAGTGCTTCACCCCGGACACCGAGACCCCGACGCGACAAGTGCTTCGTCCCAAACGCCATGACCGACAACATGACCCGAAGACCCCGGATGCGCCAAGACCCTAACCCCGGAGTCCGAGAACGACACGTCGAACCCTGGACCCTGTCGAACCCCGTACCCCCGGAAACCCCAAGAACGTCGAGAACCCTAATGTGTGACCCTTTTCCTCGATACCCTATTTTTTAAATGATATCAACTTGTTGCATATTTAATTATCAGCTCGCATGCATATCATTGGTTTGGGGGCCTTACGCCGATTCATCTCATAATTAAATATGGGGCCCATATGCGGGCAAATCTAGTCCCATATCGGCCTCATTTAACTTGTGTAGAGAATCGGTACCATATCTTTCCATGTTAAACAACATTTAAATTGCGGGGGTTCTAAATAACAGGAACCATCTAATTAATTGTCGGGACCCCGGTTCCGCTTAATATTGACCTAATTGCATCGCCCCTTTGCCATGCCATCCATCATGCGTGCATCATGCCGATCTTCTGCCGTTGTATTAAATAGTGCATCCGGTGTTTCTTCTAGTGTTTTGGTTCTTCGCAGATAAGGCCATTGAGTTGATGTGAGCTTCGTCCCGATCTTCGGTTGAACCTTCGACAATGTTTTCAGGCGAGCATCTCCCCCTTTCTACCTATCTTACTTTTATAGTATTTATATCCCTCCTGTTGATCTATTGCTATCTGTGTTACGATGCTTTAGTTTCCGTACCTGTGATATACCGTGCAGCCCTATATTGCCTTGGACACATCCTATTACCTGTTGTTTGGTAGATAGTTGGACTTGCGCGTCGTAGTCGCTTGCTCGAGTGCTGATGTGTGTCGTCATATGCCACAGTTGCTGATGTATTGCCGCATGTTGATGTTGGAGATGATTCTAGTTTTACTTATCGTCACTTTAATTTCTGTTTAACAACTAAAATTGAAATAAGCAGAGGCATCGGTGGGTGATAGAAAATATTTGGTTTCCGAACGCCCACTTGTGTCCCGTAAGACCCCGAGTACTTGATACCTGTTCCTTGATTTATCGCGCTATCCACATCCGGGAGGTATATGGGACCCCCGAGATGTAGCTTGATTCATTCTTATTTCTTGGGGCCACAAACTAGTTTGAGGTTTTATTTACTATCCTGTACTTATGCCATGCTACTTATGTATTTACGTTTGTGCGAGGAGCACACTTTGTCTGTTAGGAATTGTGACCCGTTTACGTGGTATCGACAAGCCCAGCCACACTTCGGGTTCCCGATCGTTCTGCGGCCCACAAACCTTGAGGCCGTCTCGAGTCAGCTAACCGTTCTGGAATCTACTTAAGGTGTGGCCCCCTGAAATATTTCTGAATCCTGTGATTGCTCAGTCGTGAAAGCCTCGTTGGGTTTTGATTTGGTTTTTCCGAGGTTGATCGAGCGTGTGTTGCTATTGGTGCACCCCGGCCGGGTAAAACTTTCTGAAAGCCGTGTCCGCGGATATGGACGACTTGGAGCACAGTATCTCGATCATAGACAAGAATAACTAAAGTTTATTGCTATAAATTTGACTTTATAATGACTAGTAATCAGCTTCACTATAATGGAATGGTTAATTAATACTACCCACCATTGCTTGTTTGGCTTGTCGCTTGCGACCATTGTATATGACTAGTAAGTATGGCAACTACAACGGAATGGCTGAATAAAAGTACCAACAACTGCTGGGTTTTGGGTTTATCTCATGATAATTGTATCTGACTAGTAAATGTTGCCACTATAACGGAATGATTAACTAAAAATGCCCACTGCTTACTTTATCAGGACGATTACCTAAACCTGACTAGTAATCGCTGCAACGACAACGGAATAAGTAAAACTGCCAACTGTGTGAGTTCCTCGGTTGACTTCCTCGAAGGTTTCGAGGGGGGAAACGCCAGGATGGGTTTGTTTGATGCTAGTATCAGGTTGGATCCGAATAGGTCTTTCTTACCCCTCTCTGATAGTCGCCAGTTGTGTCGAGTCTCTATAGGTTGTTAGTGCATCTTTGCCGCCGCTTGATCCACCATACCTATGTAGGCGAGGACCGCAATTCTAGCCTCGCCGTGTCTTGGCCTCGATCTTGGCTCCTTCTTTTCCTTTGCCCTTTGTCGGCACCCCTTTTGTTTAAGCAGGTTTTGAGATGCGGCGTCGTTAGCGAGGTTACCCTTCCGGCTTGGCACAGGCGGGTTATGGACGCCAATGGTTATTCTTCAGGGCTCTTAGCCCCATTTGCATCTTGTCCGTAGCTGGACGCTCTATCGCTTTCAAGGTGACTTGGATCTTTGTATAATATATCTGTATTCTTGACTCTTCGAGTCGTTGTTATATATCTGTTCTGTGGGTCCCATCGAGGACTGTTGTGTAATGTTATTACTTCGTTTTCCACCCGCACGAAAGTGCCTGGTGGGCACCTTTGAATCGTTTCTATGCGGGTTTGGCGAATTTTGCTCAAACTTGCATAGGTCCGATCGAGGTGTTCTGATGCCGGTGATGGCAGCGTGACCTTGCCGATCGGGTCGCCTTCCGCCGGGGCGATGCCGTGGAATGTGGTGTGGTCGTCTCGATCATCGATTGCGGGAGCCGCTTTGAAGGTGTCGAGGTAGAGGATGTTGATGGAGCTGCCGCCGCCATCGTCTTGGGGGAGTAGTCGCCAACCTTGGGCTTGACCACCAAGGCGACTCGTCCGGTACTCGATCTTGGCGAGTGGTCTTACCAGCCTCGGTGATGGGCTGCTCCGAGTTCGAGGCGGGGGCGTCTGTTTGGGCCACCGCATTGGCGGCGGCGCGGCGATGATCTTCTTCGCGCTTTGTGTTGAAGCCGTGAAGGTGTGGAGCGAGCGGCTACTTTGCGAATTTTCCGCCGTTTGGCGGATCGTTGTCGAGGTCCTCCGCGCTTGCCGTGCCTTCTCGATTTCGAGGGTGTGGCGTCGGCGGTGGTGTGTTGCGGGCTTCCTTCCCTGCTATCGAGCGCACATGGTTGGTTAAGGGCCGTGGGATCGAACCTTGGCTTCTTGTAGTTGCCGCCGTCAGCGCGTTGCCCTCCGTCGCGGCGGTAGCTCTTGGGCTCGCGCTGCTGCGGCGTTAGCGGCGAAGTCGCTCGCCCGTCATTCTGGCGCTTGCCGGTGGCGAAGTGCAGCGTAGGGTCGGTTCGGCGTCCGCCGTCGTTGCCGCCCGTCTGGCGTTGACCTCGACTCGTCGTCGATTTCCTGGTTCGGATCTTTCTCGGCGTACCGTTTGGCGATCTCGAGGAGGTCGGGATGTTGTCGAGTGTGCGGAGTGTCGCTGAGCTTGGCGACTAGAGGCTCGTAGCACGAGGTCTTGAAGCAATGGATCGCGGTGTCCGGTGGATGCCGACGCGTTGTACCAAAGCTCTTGCCACCGTTGTACCCGATTCTTGGTCGACTCGCGGGTCCCGGACGCACTGCCGTTCAGTCCTCAATAGTGGTGGCGTGTAGGAGCACTCAAGTGCCTGACGGCGTCGCGCATTTCCTCCCGAGTCGATATCGTCGGGGAGAGTGTTGATCCACTGCCTGCACGTCCCCTCCATCATCAGGGGGAGGTAACGGGCGGCGAGTAGGTCAGTGTGACCCGCGATCCCCATTGCCATGAGGTATGTGTCGAGCCAGACGGCGGGTCGCATTGAGGAGTCGTACTTTTCTATCTCTTTGGCGCCTTGAAGTTTGGCGGTACTTCTCGCCTCGGATCATTGGTCCGAAGCACTTGGGTCCGAGTCGACTGAGCGATCCCATAGGCTCACCGTCGCGGCGATTAGTTAGGGTGTGCCGCAAGTCGTCGGGCTGGCGTGCGCGCCAGCTTTGGTTGTTGATGATGTGGGTGCGGCGTCGATGGGTTGCCCGTTGGCGGCGACAAGGTTGGTTGCCGGCCGGGTCGTTAAGGAGAGTGCGCGTTCGCGGTCGGTGTTGGAGCCGCAGCGGCTCGGTGGCGGCAGTTGAGGGTGTTTGCTGGCGGCCGCCGCCGCTACGCTTCCCGAGGAACGCGAGTATACTCGGCCTGCCGAGTTGGCGCCCGCTTTTTGCTGCTCGACGGCCTTTGCGAGCAGGGCCCTGACGTATTGGATCTGTAGGGCGCTGTCACCGGTAGCGGTGATGGTGTCGGCTGCTGCTCGACCTGCCACGAGGTTGTCCATTGGGGTGGAGAACGGTGGGAGGCGTTAATCGCTCGCTCCGTGAGGAGACTACTATCCGGCTGGTCCTCGGGAGGTGTTGGGTGGAGTGGGGCGCCCTCGCCGTTGATCTGGCAGGGGGAGCTTCCTGGTGGCGTGTTCTCGATCGCGCGCCGCCACGCGGGCCAGGTCGTTGCTGTCGAAGTTCAGGGCGCCGAAGCGGTGGGGTTCAGCGTGACCTGATCCATCGCTGGTGGTAGCGTGACAGCTCTGCGTCACCGCTCGGCGAAATTTTTCGCGCTCGGCCTGCTCTTTGCGTACCGCCTCCGCCAGTTTCAGGCGGAGTTCCTCGACCTCCGTTGCCGTGGCGTTAGGAGGGATTGGGGTGGAGAAAGGATCCTCCGGCGGATCGGCGCCGGTGGCCATGTAGGTCGCGGCGTGGCGACCGGTTCCGTCGTGGAGGTCGGCGGAGTTCTCCGACCCGGAGTCGAATTCGAAGATCCCGAGGATGGAGGGGTCCTCGAAATCTCCCGCGTTGGAGACCTGGGCGATGGAGCCCGCGGTGATGGATCCGGCGAGTGACGCCGGGGTCGCCGAGTCGGCGTCGTCGGTGAGGGCCGCATCCTCTGCGGCCGCTGAATTCCCGGCCACGTCGCTGTGGGCCGAGTTGTACTCGGAGGCGGTGGATCGTGCGGATCGCTCTCGGAGAGCCGATCGCGTGCGGACTCGCGGATGCGAGCCGAGTCCTCCGAGACGATGGCGTCGGTGAGGCCGACGAAGAGGCTGATCGTGCCGATGGCGGGATCACGCTGTGTGTGACGGTCGCTGCGGGCGTAGCTCGGCAAGATCTGGAGCATCTCGCCGATCGCTATCATGCGGCGGTGGCGCACCGCCTCGTTGATGGGCAGATTGGATCTCGCGAGAACCGGCCAGACGGCCAGGCCCACGGTGGGCGCCACATCGTGGGAATTGTCACGGCGAGATCGCGATCGGCCGAATATTAGAACGAGGGCAAGGCGGCCAGCCATCTGCGGTCGAGATGAGGGCAAAGACACAGGGTTTTACCTGTGTTCGCCCCGCCCGAGGGTAAAGACCTACTCCTGCTAGATTGTATTATGGAGGTGTTACAATGGGCGAGCTCGGCGGCTAGGCGGCAGTCGCTTGGGTGTATGAGGAACGTGTCTACTCTCCCTATTGGGAGGTTTATAGGCTCACCTCCCTAGGGTTTACATATCTCAACCGATTGATTACAACTTGAGTCGTTTAACCTAGTCCGACTGGGCCTATCTACTCGCCTAGGCCTTCAGCTTCCAGTCGCTCGACTCCTGGCTGGGCTTTGATCCACTTGCCGTTCTGCAGGCCCACTCGCCAGGTCTTGGGCCAGTCGGAAACGTCCTGCTAGGTATACCCCGGTAGGCATATCCCCATCAGCGTCCGACTACGGACAAGATGCAAATGGGGCTAAGAGTCCTGAAGAATAACCAATGGCGTCCATAACCCTGCCCAGGCCAAGCCGGAAGGGTAACCCTGCTAACGACGTCGATCTCAAAACCTGCTTAAACAAAAGGGGTGCCTGGCGTGCGTGGAGGAGAGAGAGGGAGGGGAAAGCGGGCAGGCGAGGTGGTGGGGCCGGGGTGGGGCCAGGGTGTCGGGGAGTGTGGGGATCCGATCGGGGGGGTTGGGCCTGGCGTGAGTGGCGTGTGTGGGGCGGCAGGGGTGAGTGGGAGTGTGGGGTGAGAGGAGGTGGGCCTGTGGCTGGGATTGGATGGGGGGAAGGGAGAGATGAGGTGGCGAGAGGGGATTGGTCCGGGTGATGTGAAGGCAGGGTGGGTAGAATAGGATTGGGTAGGTTAGGGATTTTGGGTGAAACGGTTTGAACTGGGGGTGGCCGACTGGGTCGGATCGGCCCGGTTCGGCTGCCCCCTAAAAATATTTAAACATTTTATTTATTCCTTTTTATTTTAAAATAAACTTTTGTAAATAGTTTTAGATAAATAAAACATCCGGATGGACCGACGGTTTTGGTTTGAACAAAGAGGGGAGGATATTAATATAGAAAACAAAGTAGGTCTTTTAGCAAAATAGTTTTAATCAATTAGATGCATGTTGATGTCATGATGATGCAATGCACAGAAATCAACGCGATTTTCTAGTAGTGGTTTTTGCGGGATGCCACAATTCGACACCACTAACAATGGATCTCGCCCTCGAGATCCGCCTCATGGTACCGGGAAAGAAGGGCGGCGATCTGAATCTTCTCGCATCGTGTAGATCCTCGCGACACCACTAACAAGAGGTCGTTGTCCGTGATCGTCGAGAGAACACTCCGGGAACAAAAGGTCGAAGGTAGAGGTATCAACAAATAAAGCCACCTCTAACTCGGATAGAAAGAGAGAACCGATGCATTCTCATCCACTTCAATGTACACAAGCGAATAGAGTGAGTAGTCGGCATGGGGGCCAATCCATCACGCACCCAAATTATTACTCTGCACAATCAATAGAAAAGCGTGCAACCATTCTCGGAATCAGACTGAAGATCTCGACAATCGAGGTTCAGAAACAAAGGAGTGATGCAGACTCTGCATCGGATCTGGCGTAGATGATGTCGTCGCGTCGGAAAACACCGGAAGGCACGATAAGGAACAAAGAGAAGTCCACCAGACGAAGGATTCCTCGGATAGCATGAAGGCCAGATGTAGCAACACCGTTACCAAAGGAGGAAGCAAAACCCTGAAGGTACGATGGAACCCAACCACGAGAAATCCTGGACTCGAAGAGAGAGAAGAGAGCGGATTCAAAACACGCAGAGGTGAGAGGAGAGCAGCAGAGGGGTAAGGAGTAAAATCAGACCTAATCAGAACTATCTAACCGAGTTTTCAAAAATAGTTTTGACACTCTACTTCGACCGTTAGCTAGGTTATCCTACAGGCTGGACTTGTGGGGTATCGCAACTGCTGAGCTCTGATACCACTCTGTAACACCCTCAGAATCGGCCCTATGCAAGTTTCAGCGCTTCCCGCCAAACCCGCATAGAAACGATTCAAAGGTGACCATTAGGCACTTGCGTGCGGGTGGAAAACGAAGTAATAACATTACACAACAGTCCTCGATGGGACCCACAGAACAGATATATATACAACACAACTCCATGAGTCAAGAATACAGATATACAGAACAAAGATCCAAATCACCTTGAAAACGATAGAGCGTCCGACTACGGACAAGATGCAAATGGGGCTAAGAGTCCTGAAGAATAAACAATGGCGTCCATAACCCTGCCTGTGCCAAGCGGAAGGGTAACCCCTAACGACATCGATCTCAAAACCTGCTTAAACAAAAGGTGCCGACGAAGGGCAAAGGAAAGAGAGAGCGGTCGATCGAGGCCAAGACACAGCGAGGCTAGAATTCGGCGGTCCTCGCCTACATAGGTATGGTGGATCAAGCGCAGCAGCATGCACTAAACATCCTATAGAGACTCGATATAACCGGCTATCGAGAGGGTAAGAAAGATCTATCCGAACCAACTCGATACTACCACCAAACATACCCATCTGGTATTTCCCCTCGACCCATTTAGGAAGTCAACCGAGGAACTCACACCGTTGGTAGTTTTATTTATTCATTATCGTTGCAGCAATTACTAGTCGGTATAGATAGTCATCCGATATAATAAGCAGGCAGTTTTAGTTAACCATTCCGCTAGAAGTTGCAACACTTACTAGTCAAATATAATTAGCATGAGATATCCCAAACCCAGCAGTTGTTGGTACTTTTATTTAGCCATTCCGTTGTAATGAAGCTGATTACTAGTCATGTCGGATACAAGTCAAATTATAGCAGTAAACTTTAGTTATAGTTGTCTATGATCGAGACCTGTGCTCCAAGTCGCCCATAACCGCGGACACGGCTTCTCGAAAAGATTAAACCCTGCAGGGGTGCACCAAAGTTTCCACACGCACTTCGACCCTTTTTGCCAGATCAATTAACATACACCCATCGGTATGTCGGCGGGGCCTAAGTCATGACGTTTCCCAGACCCAAAGCAAGCACAGGGGGCCACCCACTAAGTCTACCATAGCGAAGTCGGCCGGTCTCCGAGACGGACTCGGGGTTTGGGTGGACGGCAGAACGGATCGAACCGAAAAGATGACTAGGCTTGTCGATCACAAAAACGTGTCCCGATCCTAAACGACAGTGCGACATCGCACAATTTAAATAAAGCAGTAAAGCATGGCATAAGTACAGGATAGTAATAAAGCCCCAAACTAATTGTGGCCCCCAGTACAGTACTTTGAAATCAGGTACTAAATCGATAGGGTGCCCATACATCCCACATGTGGTTAGCGCGCTCGATCTCGGAACAGGTGTCAAGAACTCGGGGTCTTATGGGACACAAGTGGACGGTTAAAAACCAAATAACATCTATTGCCCACCTGTGCCTCTGCATTTACCTACTTCAATTTTAGTTATTAAACGGTAATTAAAGCCATGATCATCTCCAACATTAAACATGCGGCAAGACTCCAACAAGCGTATGCTGGGACGCAACAACACTTGAGCAAGCGACTACGACGCGCAAGTCCAACTATCTACCAAACAACAGGTAATAGGAGGTGTCCAAGGCAATATGAGGTTGCAAGGGATATCACGGGTACGAAAACTAGAGCATCGCAACACAGATAGCGATAGATCAACAGGAGGGAATAAATACTATAAAAGTAAGATATGTAGAAAGGGGGAGGTGCTCGCCTGAAAACATTGCCGAAGGTTCATCCGAAGATCGGGTCGATACTCGCATCAACTCATCGGCCTAGTCCGTGAAGAAGCAAAACACTAGCACAAGCACCGGATGCACTATTTAATACTACGGTAGAAAATCGGGCATCATGCATGTTGTAGGGGTTCGTAGCATGGAAAACAAAATTTTTCTATCGCATACAAACAAACAAGCCAAGATCTATCTACTAGATTGTAGCAACGAGTCGATGGAATAACTTACCCTCGAAGATTCCAAAGCGGTTAACGAGAGCATATTCTCGTGGGTGATGTAGTCGTACACTTCCGATCTCAAGATCGCGTAGACGATCCTTTCGGCGCCACGTTCTGGCAGCGCTCCCGCAGTCAGTGACACGTTCGGTACTCGACGAAGAACTTCCTCTCCCTTGTTCCAGCAGGCAGCGGAGGTTGTAGCACTCTCCTCGCGATTCCGGCAGCAGACAACGGCGTGGTACCTAAGTAGAGGGAGATCCCGAGGCTTCTTAAGCGGAGCGAGTATGGTGGAGTATGAGAGAGAGCTATTAGTGGTTTAGGGATTAGACACACCAATTAGAAGGCTCTAAACCGCAGGCTAGAGCAATTAGAAGCTGTAAACCAAAACGGCTCTAAACCGGAGATTAGAGGATAGGAACTTGTGTGTCTAGGAGGAGGCCCTGCCCCTCCTTTTATAGGTGGGGCGGCCAAGGGAGGAGTCCCTCCCAAGTCGGCCTTGGTGGCCGCAAGCTTGGAGAGGAGGACTCCTCCCCAAGTCGGTTTCAACCTCCTCTTGCTTGTTTCCCTCGGTTTCTGTTTTAGCGTTTGACTTTCAAAGCGCCATTTGACTTTTCAGTTTTAGGATTCAATTTAATCCTTTATTTGGAACAGCGAGAACACTTAGTACATGATGCAATCATTCCAATATGTAATGAAACATTCATGTACCCTTCCCCCGAGTCTTGGGACATTCCGAACCTTCTAGAACATTCTGATGAAAACACGGAATCATTCCCGAACTCAAAATGGGACTTTCCTTATATGAATCTTATTCTCCGGACCATTCCGGATCACCTCGTGATATCCGGATCCCATCGAGACTTGAACAACATTCGGTCTCTTTCTCATAATACCATAACTACTCAAACAACGTCAATCCTTAAGTGTGTCTCCCTACGGTTCGTGAATTATGCGGACATGATCGAGACACTTCTCGAACAATAACCAATAGAGGAATCTGGAAATTCATATGGCTCCACATATTTCTCGATTACTTTGTGATCGAATGAACCACTTACATACGATACCAATTTCCCTTTGTCTCACGATAGTTTACTTATCCGAGGTTATGATCGTCGGTATCTCTGCATACCTAGTTCAACCTCGTTACCGATAAGTACTCATTTCTCGTTCCCTTGATATGTGACCCCTTGAGCCAGTCACATGCTTGCAAGACAATTGGATGACATTCCACCGAGAGGGCCCAGAGTATATCTATCCGTCATATGGATGGACAAATTCCACTCTTGATCCATGTGTTTCAACCAATACTTTCCGAACACTCAATGCCACCTTTATAGCCACCCAGTTACGGTGTGGTGTTTGATGTCATCAAAGCATCCATCCGGTAAAGGTGATATGCATGATCTCATGGTCGAAGGAATCAGGTTACTATGTATCAGAAAGCATATAGCAATTGAACTATTGAAATGACTTGATCTTTATGCTACGCTTATCTATAGGAGTATGTCCATCACATCATTCTCCTAATGATATGATCCTGTTGTTAATAACATCTCTATGTTCATGATCAGGAAACCATGATCATATATTAACCAACAAGCTAGTTTAACAAGAGGATTTACTAGGGACTCTTAGTTTACAAATCACACAAGTATTAATGTTTCCAGTTAATACAATTATAGCATGGTATGTAAACATTTATCATAAGTGCGAAGATATGATAATAACCACTTTATTATTGCCTCTTGGGCATATCTCCAACAGTCTCCCACTTGCACTAGAGTCAATAATCTAGTTTCAAACCTTTGTGTATATAACACCTATGTCTTTCCGGTGTTGTATGTACACGATTGCTAGTGGTCAACTGATCTCCGGATCTGACACTTCCAGGTCCGTGTGTAATTGCATGTCTTTGCGTCTCTACGCATCACTCATTCTCTAATGAGATGGCTTTGTATAAATTTGGTCTTTCGGTGTGACCTTTATTTTTTGGGGTTAAAACATGTTGATAATATTGTCGCACAATATATCTTCATAGTATTATCCCTCTGTGAACTACACCTAGTTTGATAACAAACTACTTGACACAAATGCCCTCTTTTGCTGCTATAATAGCAGTCATATACTTAGCCTTTTGTTGTAGTATCTGTCACAATGTCTTAACTTTGGAACTCATCCAAATCCATTATGGAACTCACTTTACATTATATTGTGCCACCCTTAGTTTAGATTGAGATAGACTTAATTTGTACTTTGTGACAAAGCTAGTATCAATGTAGTACTTTTACAATGAACTAACCATCTATTTGTCACTTCTACAAATAATATACTCTTAGTTCTTCCAAAAGATCATAAGAATATCCTTACTATTGTCCAATGATCATCTTACGAATCATTCTGGTATATGCTCACAACATTTAGAGCATAGGACATATCTGGATTTGTACATATCACAGTATGATTGATATAAATACTCTTTGTGATTTCATACATCAAGTATCAATCTATACTTGATTATTTGTTTCACTTTACCAAATGTCAATACACTTGAATATATCATCAACATTTGAACTCTTTCAATCCTTTCTGTGCGACAAGAACCTTTCTTGTAGTTTCTATATTGAACTCATTCAATATCTCGTCTATGTACTTCTGGCACAACCATATTAGCGTCAATAGATGCCAAATATTTGGGTTTTGCCTAAGTCTTTCATCGGGATGAAATTCTTAATATGTGTTAATAAAAGATACATTATTTCCAATCAACAATATGTATTCCACATAATGTATTAGAAACATGTCTTAGCGCTCCCACTTAATTTCTTGCAAATGCAAGCATCTCCATCGTCTCTGATGAACTTTTAAACTCCTTTAACAGTTTCATCACAGTGAAGATTCCAACTCCGCGATGCTCACTTTAACCTTTTAAGTTTGCATATGCTTTTAGCATCCTTTTGAATTAACAAAACCCTATGGACCGTGTTATGCACATGTCCTAGGTAACGATTCTATTAGAAGAACTTGTTTTGTTTATTCGACTACCATATAACAAATTATATGTAGTGGTTGCTAAATTAATCCGTCTAGACTAAATATCACTATGAAAGATCAAATCTTGTCATAGTCAACCTTTGAACATTTTGTGAACTCTTTCCCAACATGTCGACTATTTCATAGATGTAAAACATCCATGTCTATTTCTTTATAGATCCAGACACAACTGTAAGGTCTTACACCTTTCTCGAGGGTCCTTCAAGTTCAAAACTTGATTTCTCGTGTATGGAACTATCACGGATTTTATGGCTTCAAGCCATTTGGCGAGTCGTGGCTCATCATCGCTTCTTTGCACGTAGTCGGATCATTATTGTCAAATAATGATTTAACTCTCAAATCTTGGTATTTGATTGTTCATCCGACCTACTTGTTTCAATAGTAACTTGGATCTCCGTGACCACAACCTTTGAGGTACGTGAGCCATGAGCATTGTTTGCTAACTCCGGCACACTTTTTCATAGCATCTTTGCACATATAGCTAAGGTTCTTTTAACCTTATCAAAGTTCTATTGTCCTCCCACTTTTCTTTTCACGAAAAATTCCTTCCCAAAGAAACTTGACGTTCTAAGCGACAAATACTTTTGTCTCTGCTGTTATGGAGGAATACTCAACAGTTATTCGAAATAATCATACAAAGACAGGTTCATCCGACTTTGGTTGCAAACATCTTTCTTATGCAAAGCATACCAATGTTTTAAGAAAGGACAACTTGGGTTTTATCCCAAAACATAACATATGGTGTCATTTCAACGGATTATGATGGAGCTCTTTTCAGTGGAACAACGGTAGTCTCTAAAGCTTTTAATCTTTAAAACATAATGGCAGTTTTATGAATTATACCTTTGATCTTACCATGTCAAACAAGGTTTAATTACATATCTCGAACGCTCCATACTTTTATGGTGTTTCGGGAAATGCAAATCCACGGAACGATTCCTTAAATCTTAGGTATTATGCTAAACTTGTAACTCAAATATCTTCCTTTATGATCCTATCATAAACTATTTATATTCTTGTTACAATCATTTTTCACTTCATCTTGAAAATCTTTGAACTTTTCAAATATTTCATACTTCATCCTTATTAAGTAAATATTCATATATTCACTCAAATTTTCGGAGAAAGCATATGAAGTTGAAATCCATCGCTCTTGACTACACATAATGGATTTCGTACAACAATATGTAAAAGTTCCAATAAGCTAGTCATTCGTTCCCTTTTGGCCTATGAACGAAGTTTTAATTATCTCTAGGAAAGTTTCACAAGCGTCATGTGATCAAAAATTCACAAGACTCCAAAATTCCATCCACATGGAGTTTCTTCATGTTTTCTTTTCAATATAATTTAAACGGCGATGTCACTTCCTAAGTGATCTTTCAATCAATTTGTCTTTCGACATTTTTAGCACTAGTTTTATGGATGTGATTTCTCCAAAGAGATTTGTGAATCATCCATCATTTATGGATTACGGCAATTATTTGAACAACCCTTTTGTTCTTACAATACCTGATAAAACAAATCTTGAAGGCAAACTTTGATGTTTAATGAGCAACACAATAACCCTTTATTTGTTCTCGATGAACATCATCACATATTGTTTTGCTAGTTACTTAGGCCATTGTAGTTCATGAATTGTGTTGTTTCGTATGACGATTCACACCAACAAATTCAGCATCAAATACTTAAGAACCACATTGTTTAATAAGCAAAGAATATAGCCATAACATGTATATCATCTATATACTTAAACTGAACAATTCTAGCCTTTTTATTTTCTGCCATATATTTATGAGATTCTCTTTCAGTATTTCCTTTTCTGTTTGAAAGAATCTATCAACATCAATAGTGGAGTCATACATATGACATATAGTCCAAAGCGTGTATAGTTAAATACCAATGTCTTTGGACTTGCACTTTGAAGTAGATCACCATTATCAAATGTTTGGTGTTCTTTCAAATTCCTTTCTTTAGTAATCTCTTGGTGTAGTAAACATTTTACCTACATCAAATATTCACCCTCATCATGGATTTATCCATGATCAAGCTACTTTTAGCTTATAACGGTGAATCATGAGTATAATGTTGCTCTCCAAATCCTTTTGGACGATTAGGACAACTAGTGTCTCCAACCTTTTGCAAATTCTCATCAAATATGAGAACATGACTTTAGCCATATTATACTCTATCATGTTGCAACCAAAACTTCGTTTCAGATATCACAATATCTTCCACACATCATGGTTTCTGAAACAACTCTTTCAGATCCTAGATAACCTTGATATTAAGACAATCCTTTGAATATCAAGAATCATGGAAACAAACATGATACTTATACACTAACACTTGGAATTGTTACTCTTGATTTAATACTAATTATTAAACTTCATGGAGTAACCGGAATTTACTGAAAGTTTGCAATAGGACTTTTAAACTTTAGATTAACACTTCAAAACAATACGATACAAGTTAAAAAGTAACTAACGAATTCTATAGTTCTACTATCTCAATTATAACTAAGCGCAAGGTGGTAAGCGGATGCCAATGACTACAACAACTATGCAAATTCACTTTGATTTAGTTTATGATAAATTGAGTTCTAATTAATAATTAAATTAATCTAGGTGAACTCCCTCAAAACAATATCCCCACATTGTTTTAGTGATCACACGAACCAAATCCACCACATAAAACCGATCATCACGAGTTGATATATCTTCAATGGCGAACAATCAACATGTTCATCATATCTACTATATGACTCATGCTCTACCTTTCGGTAATCCGTGTTCACGAGGCCATGTCTCAGACATGCTAGGCTCGTCAAGATCAAACCTTAGTTTCCGCATGAGCAAATCTGGCTTGCTCACGTTGTATACACTTGTAGAATCTAACACACCGATCATCACGTGGTGCTTGAAACAACAAGCTTTTAGCGGTGCTAACTAAGGGTGAACACTTTATGACTTGAAATTCATGTGCATGAGGGATCATCTTATAATGCTACCGTCGTCTACTAAGCAATACAAGATGCATAAAGGATTAACATCACATGCAATTCATAATATGTGATATGATATGGCCTTTCTTCTTTGTGCTTCCGATCTCCATCTTCTAGCACTAACATGATCTCCATCATAACCGACATTGCATCAAGGTCAATGACGCTGCTCCATGGTTGTCGTCCACCAGCTTTAACTATTACAACTACTTTGAATAGACACGCGGGTCTTAACAGAATTTAAAGACAACCATATGGCTCCTGCCGGTTGCCAACTTACAATAAGGAACATTGCATACATCATATATAATCACAATCATGGCCATATCACATCACGGCACACCCCTGCAAAACAAAGTTAGACGCCTCTACTTTCTTTGCATGTTTTACGTGGTTTGGGGCTGTTAATAAGTGTCGTTCTAACTTACGAACATGAACCACAACATTGATACTAGTATTGTTAATCACCCGTTGTAAATTGGATCTTAACTATGCTAGGAGAAACAGGCACCCGTAAAGCCACTTATGCAATACAAGTTGCATGTCGAGCGTGGAGCAAGTCTCATGAACGATGTCATGTAAGGTTAGCCCGGGCCGCTTCATCCCAACATACCGCAAGATGCAAAGTACACAAGAAGCAATCGACAATAAAAGCATCAACGCCCACAATGACCATTGTGTTCTACTCGTGCAATGATCTACATATAGACACGGCTCGATACCGGTGTAGGGGTTCGTAGCATGGAAAACAAAATTTTCTATCGCATACAAACAAACAAGCCAAGATCTATCTACTAGATTGTAGCAACGAGTCGATGAAATAACTTACCCTCGAAGATTCCAAAGCGGTTAACGAGGCGATTCTCGTGGGTGATGTAGGTGACACTTCCGATCTCAAGATCGCGTGAGACGATCCTTCCGGCGCCATGTTACGGCAGCTCCTTGATCGGTCACGCGTTGATTTTCGGAGACCTTCTCCCTTGTTCAGCGGCAGCGGAGGTTGTAGCACTCTCCTCGCGATTCCTGAAGCAACGCGTGGTACCTAAGTAGAGGGAGATCCCGAGGCTTCGCCTTAAGCGGGCGAGTATGGTGGAGTATGAGAGAGCTATTAGTGGTCTAGGATTAGACACACCAATTAGAAGGCTCTAAACGCAGGCTAGAGCAATTAGAAGCTCTAAACCAAAAGCGGCTCTAAACCGGAGATTAGAGGATAGGAACTTGTGTGTCTAGAGGAGGCCCCTCCTTTTATAGGTGGGAGGGCGGCCAAGGGAGGGAGTCCCTCCCAAGTCGGCCTTGGGGCTGGCGCAGCTTGGAGAGGAGGGACTCCTCCCCAAGTCGTTCAACCTCCTCTTGCTTGTTTCCCTCGGTTTCTGTTTTAGCCGTTTGACTTTCAAAGCCATTTGACTTTTCGGTTTTAGGATTCAATTTAATCCTTTATTTGGAACAGCGAGAACACTTAGTACATGATGCAATCATTCCAATATGTAATGAAACATTCATGTACCCTTCCCCTCGGTCTTGGGACATTCGAACCTTCTAGAACATTCTGATGAAAACACGGAATCATTCCCGAACTCAAACGGACTTTCCTTATATGAATCTTATTCTCCGGACCATTCCGGATCACCTCGTGATATCCCGGATCCCATCCGAGACTCGAACAACATTCGGTCTCTTTCTCATAATACCATAACTACTCAAACAACGTCGAATCCTTAAGTGTGTCTCCCTACGGTTCGTGAATTATGCGGACATGATCGAGACACTTCTCGAACAATAACCAATAGAGAATCTGGAAATTCATATGGCTCCCACATATTTCTCGATTACTTTGCGATCGAATGAACCACTTACATACGATACCAATTTCCCTTTGTCTCACGATTGTTTACTTATCCGAGGTTATGATCATGGTATCTACGCATACCTAGTTCAACCTCGTTACGATAAGTACTCTTTTCTTGTTCCGTGATATGTGATCCCTTGTGAGTCACATGCTTGCAAGCCAATTGGATGACATTCCACCGAGAGGGCCCAGTATATCTATCATCATATGGATGGACAAATCCACTCTTGATCCATGTGTTTCAACCAATACTTTCCAACACTCAATGCCACCTTTATAGCCACCCGATTCACGGTGTGGTGTTTGATGTCATCAAAGCATCCATCCGTAAAGGTGATATGCATGATCTCATGGTCGAAGGAATCAGGTTACTATGTATCGTAAAGCATATAGCAATTGAACTATTGAAATGACTTGATCTTTATGCTACGCTTATCTATAGGAGTATGTCCATCACATCATTCTCCTAATGATATGATCCTGTTGTTAATAACATCTCTATGTTCATGATCAGGAAACCATGATCATATATTAACCAACAAGCTAGTTTAACAAGAGGCTTTACTAGGGACTCTTATTTTAGTTTACAAATCACACAAGTATTAATGTTTCCAGTTAATACAATTATAGCATGGTATGTAAACATTTATCATAAGTGCGAAGATATGATAATAACCACTTTATTATTGCCTCTTGGGCATATCTCCAACACATGTATGATGTATGACATGGTAAAGGTGCGATGCAATTAGATCATATTAAGCGGAACCGAGGCCCCAACAATTAATTAATAGGTTCAAGTTGTTTAGATACCCCGCAAATTAAATGTTGTAATAACAGGGCAAGATAAGTTACCGGTTCGCTACACAAATTTAAATGAGGCCAATATAAGACAAGAAAAGCCCGCATATGGGCCCCATATTTAATTTTGGGGAAACGGCATAAGGCCCCCAAACACCCACAAATATGTATGCAAGCATGAACAATTAAATATGCAACAGTTTGTATTTCATTTTATAAAAATAGGGGCACAGAAAGGGGTCACACATGGGTTCGATGATCTTGGGTTTCCGAGGGGGTTCCGGGTTCGGTCTCGCCGGGATCGGTCTTCGGATTTAGTCTTTGAATGGGAAGGAGAACGCGTCGGGTTTGTTCTTCAGCTCCGAGGGACGGTCTTGCTGTCCGAGAGGAAGATCTTGAGGTGCCGACGTCACCGGTTGCGGCAGGAGTTCTCGGCAATCCAGGATGGAGAGTTTGTCGTCCGTGAAGAAAATCTTGTCGAGGTAGCCCATCTCACCACACTTCCACTGCATCGAAGCACACAAGCAATTCCATACATAACCACATGGTGTACACCAATAGCATTGCAGAGAACCGACACGGCATGAACACCGTCAACTCCAAATGCATCAGAGTTGCCTACTGCAGCTAGACGTGAAGAGTTAGCACGACCAGGCGACGTGCTCGGATGGACATGGAGGCATGGAGAAGTACGGTGGTTCGATTGGCAGAGAAGGGACTGCTGGGGTACTGCGGTCGTGCACAGGTTCGCGGCAACGCGGGCGACAGGGCGGCGACCGGTGGTTGCCCTTGGCGCGGGAAGGAAGCCGAGACGGGGAGGTGAGGACGGGACCGCGCGACGCTATGGCGTGTCTCGGCCGGGGAGAGGAAGGGTCATGCAGGGGCGGTGTGATCGGCGGATGGCTCGAGAGATAGGGTATGGGGAAGGCAGTAGGGCCCGCAGCGTTGACGCGGCCATGGCAAGGAGGTTCGGAGGCGGAGACGGGGCACCGAGAGGGCGACCTCACAGATCTTGGCATGAGAGGGCGCTCGGGGTCAGTGAGGGAGGAAGCTGGCAGCGGGTGGAGGAGCTCTGTGGGCGGGTGGTGAGCAGCACATCTAGGGAGAGGGAGGCAGGCGTGGGGGAGAAGGAAGGGAGGGATGGGCGAGGCGGGGCATGGCGTCGGGAGGGCGCCTGGGAGGCGGGGCTGCGTGGCGGGGAGGAAGGAGGCCATGGCTCGGGCAGTGGCGGAAGCGGGGACCAGGCGGCGGGCCAGGCGAGAGGGAGGAGGCGAGGTGGGAGGAAGGCGGAGGCACGGGCGCGTCGGTGGGGGTGGGGGATGGCGAGTGGAGGAGAGAGAGGGAGGGGAAAGCGGGCAGGCGAGGTGGTGGGGCCGGGGTGGGGCCAGGGTGTCGGGGAGTGTGGGAATCCGATCGGGGGGGTTGGGCCTGGCGTGCGTGGCGTGTGTGGGCCGGCAGGGGTGAGTGGGGAGTGGGGGTGAGAGAGGAGGTGGGCCAGGTGGCGGGCTGGGATTGGATGGGGGGAAGGAAGAGATTAGGTGGCGAGAGGGGATTGGTCCGGGTGATGTGAAGGCAGGGTGGGTAGAATAGGATTGGGTAGGTTAGGGATTTTGGGTGAAACGGTTTGAACTGGGGGTGGCCGACTGGGTCGGATCGGCCCGGTTCGGCTGTCCCCTAAAAATATTTAAACATTTTATTTATTCCTTTTTATTTTAAAATAAACTTTTGTAAATAGTTTTAGATAAATAAAAGATCCGGCTGGACCGACGGTTTTGGTTTGAACAAAGAGGGGAGGATAGTAATATAGAAAATAAAGTAGGTCTTTTAGCAAAATAGTTTTAATCAATTAGATGCATGCTGATGTCACGATGATGCAATGCACAGAAATCAACACGATTTTCTAGTAGTGGTTTTTGCGGGATGCCACAGAGATGGAGCGAACCACGGAGGAGAAGGCATGGGAGTGGCAGCGGCAGCAGAAGAAATTACGTGAAGACGGAGCACGAGTGAGAGAGACTGTGGTTAGGGTTTCTACTGCCGCATGGAAGGCACCAGCCGACCCACCTACACTGACAAAGGACAAAGCTCCACACAACTAGCGGTACCTCGCACGACAGATGGCCTAGAAACGCTTACATTTCACCATTCTTAAGCTATTATTTAATTATACTATTGGAGGTAAATCAAAAACATCCTGCAAGTTAACCGAAAAATTTAGGTCACAGATTTACCTAATATCATCTATCTCCATGAGGATTTACCATAAATATTGTCTATCTCAACGAAGAATATTCATAATAAGCAAAACCGATGACTATTCCATAAATTTCTACTATATGCGTCTGGTACACATGAAACATATTGTAGTTCACTCTTTCTTTTTTGTAATAATACCCTCTGCCGTTACATCGGTTAATCTCATATTTTGTTCTTGACCGAAACCTCCATATATTAGATAATGCATATCAACATATATTATTGTGCGGTGCAACTTTTCCAGCATGTGTGTCTGTGTGTTTGTCGTGCTTGGAGGGAACAACACCTGTCAGATGAAGCTAAATGCCCACACAACTGCGAAAATATAAAACACAAATAGCAGGAGATGGCGCGGAAACGCGCGAAGGGTCCTTCTAGTATGTTGCTATATCTTCTAACAACGGTTTGCTCCACCGTGTTTGGTGGGTTCAACCCCACCTGACAGGGTATTTTCGTTTCACACCGAGTCGGTTTGACAGAGTAGAATAGAGGATGTTAGATGGAAACATGGACACGGAAGTACCACCTCTTTACCTAGACCCCCACCTCTCTTTCATCTCCCGCCAGTCTACGACTAGGAGCTGGCAGCCGCGGCGACATGCCAGAGCCTGGAGGAGTAGACGATGTGGAAGTTACAGGAGGCCTCCATGACCCTAGTTGTGTGCCGCGCCGCCGACGGGGACATGATGGAATGCTGCAGTGGCGCTGGACGGGACATCCGCCGCGTCTAGGTCTGGGTCATGTACCTCGTTGGCGCCAAGATTGAAAAGGTCTGTATCCAGCCCGCCCTACCTTTTTATCTCATAGAACTCGAATTTGACCCCGCTTGCTTCGGGTCTCGACCCTACTGAAAGAGTATAAGTTTGGCAGAATATGATGAAGGTATTATTGAGGCTCATGGATGAGTATATGTAGGCGTATATAGGATTATCTTGGAGTATAAGTCAAGTTAGGATGTATGTAAACAGATCATAACTCTATTTAAACTGCCATAACAACTGATGCCTAATACTCTAACACTCACCCGCAGTCATAGCGGTAGAGTCGTGAACAAGAGAAACGTTGTGGACAGTCAGATTGGAGAAAAAAATCGAAGTAGGATCCAGCAGTAGGCTGATATTCCCCCATAGTAGCAGCAGGAGTGTCGTAGACGGCGTGTCGTGGTGCGACTTCTTGGATTGTAGAGGAAGCTGGTGAAATGCTCAAGTGAGGTGATAGCCCTTATGCCGATGTCAAGGGAGCCAAGAGCTTGAGGCGATGTCGAGGTCAGGGTAGCCATTGCGAGGGGGTGGGGGGGCGCCATGGTCGATGTCAGGGCCGGCAATGCCGGTGTCGACGTAATCGCACATGAAGTCGCATGCGCATAGTGCGCGAGGAAGATGACGGATACGCGTCGAGGCAGTCGTCGTGGGGTTGTGGTAGCTTGCCGAGGGTACGCATAGGCTTGCCGAGGGCCATGGAGGCTTGCCGAGGGTCCGCGAAGTATTGTCGAGGGGGTATCGATGATGAAGAACGCAGACTTCGGTTTTGCTAGAACCGAGTATGCAAAGAAGAACTTCACCGTGACGTGGTCAAGGAAGACGTAGAGGAAGTTTTCAATGCCGAAGAAGACTTTGTCGAGGCCTACGAAAACGAGGCGCCGATCCAAGATTGCCAGGCTCGGGGACATGTCGGGGACAAAGGAACACACAGGTGTTGCCAAAACCGGGCACGAAAGAGAAGGGACCATCATGAACCTGTACACCGGTGTCTTAGGGGACAAGATGACGATGGCGATGAGGTTGTTGTGGACGAAGATGTAGAAAACAACGAAAGTAGCGGCGACCCAGAGTGGTCATGCTGGATGCCTAGAGAGGCGCAGCGGCGGTACTCGATGTAGGCGAAGAAGAACCCAGCGTGAGGAAGACCATAACCAGACGTAGGCGACCCACACCGTGGTAGATAGCCCAGGGTGTCGTTGCGTGGGAACGGCGATGTAGACTGCGTGTAGCGACGCTATGACCCGAGGGGGACGACATAGCTGCATGGTGCGAGTCGATGCAGCAGCTGGAGCCACCGGCGCGTACACGCTTGTGAGGCGCCAGCCAGTTGACAAGGACCAAGGCGGGGCGCTGCAGCTCGAAGGGGCGACGCAGCGGCAGCCCGTAGATCGATTGGTGGTAGGCGCGTGCTCGGGGACGTGCTTGGCGTAGACAGGCGCGGGATCAGTTGATCAGACCGACGATGCACCGTATGCGCCATAGCATGAACGGCGCGTAGATCGGAGACGATGGCGATGTTGTCGATGAAGTCCCGGGTGATGATGACGAAGACGATCCGAGGGGGACGGACGCAGCAGCCTGCCGAGGAAGGTGTAGCAGCCGGTCGAGGTAGATCGTCGATGCCAATGGTCGGAGTAGAGGCGCGGCGATAACGACGGCGGTGGGCGACTCATTCCGATCTATGATCGGTAAACCAAAAAGAAGACCGGCCAAGCGACCGGTAAAGAGAAAAATCGATCTAGAGATCGGAAAAGACTCACTAGGGCGGATCGCGCGGCCCCCGGCGATCATGGAGATCGATTCCTCCGAGGGCGACATGACAGAAGCGTGCGGCTAGGGTTTAGACCGGTTAGGCTGATACCATGAAAGAGTATGAGTTTGGCAGAATATCGTAGATGTATTATTGAGCCTCATGGGCGAGTATATGTGCGTACATGGAATCATAGAGTACAAGTCAAGTTAGGATTATACGTAAAAGATCCTAACTTTATGTAAACTACCATAAGAACCGTATATGCCTAATACTTTAACACCTATAGTCTCTGAAAATTAGTAACACCCATAACCTCTGAAAATTAGGTCAGATCGTTATTCTCCCGTCATTCGTTTAATCGTTCCTGCTTCGTGGGCGCATTGCCCCTAGATGTGGGCCGTATGTACATGCTATTATAAATTTTGGGCAGTAAGTGGGATGAATTTGTTGTGATATGGGTATGTTCGACATGATATGCCCATTTGTAGTTTGCACATCAGATTGCTAGATGCTGCCAGTGGAGTTAATCTTCAGGCATTTTTTGTTTGCTTAGGAAGTAGTATATTCCCTTGGGATTTTATCTCTCGGGATCAAGCCTTCAAATCTGGAAGCCTCCATGCGTATGTTTGAGTACCATGAATTCACCATGTCACACATATGCGTGTGGACTAACAACCTTTGGAACTTTAAGCCATGTCATCTTCTAATTGATTAAGCCCAAAAGTGCTCATCCGAACCTATTGGAGTATTCCACATGCTAGCCAAACATAATTTCCAACCTGGGACTGGAAAATTCTGCTAATTTAATTCCTAAATCCATTTTTTTGAGTATTCCACCGCTATTCAAACATTATGTTGCGCCACCGCTATTTAAAGAATTGGTTTTGGCTATCGGATTGGAAAAATTTACCAGGGGTGGTCGGTATTTTGGGTTACAGTGGTTACCAGAAATTACCGGCCAAAATTTCGAAACAAAAATTGTCAAAACCGAGAAAATTTAAAGTGTCCGATAACCAGACGGTTACCTCTTTGTTAACGTCTGGTACCCACTAATTATTTGAACATTGTATAAATATGGACTAAATTCAAACATCTCCTGAAGTTTTTGCCCGAAAACCCAATTTACCGGGGGTGTCGGTAAAATAGGTTACCGGCCGGTAACCGCGATAACCGGCCTGGTAACCAAACCTATACGCCACCCGATGGCGGCTAGGACGAGAAAGGTAGGAGTATCGACGAAGAAGAAGCGAGGATGGTGGAAGGTAAACAAGGCCTCAACGAGTTCTCATTTCTCAATTCATCGAGAAGCCATTGATCTAGGAAAATCTATTTATCTCAATTAGAAAATCACTTGGGGAAATTAACTAATCTTAAATTCCTTTTTGGTTTAGATTTTTAGTCCCATGCATGTGTATACGCCAGTATAGAGGAAGAGGTTAATTTGGACCCTATTTTATGAATTTCAGATTTATATATAATTTTGTCCACATTTCTCGCCGATGCGTCAAACTCTGGCTGGAGTCGGGACAGTGTGCAAAATATGATGGTGCACATGTTCGTGGCATATTTTGGTCTCGATATTTTGATAGTAGATGCAAATTAATTTTGAAATAAGATTATAGAACAGGTTAGTACAGCTGCCGGATTGAAAAAAATACAGTTCATCACGTATGAACAAGCTAAAATGCAGATACTTACTCTGTTGAAGAGAAGTGCATCTATTAACAAGGCCAGAAAATGTAACGCAGTGAACTTGATAATTGTAGAGTTCATTTATTGAGACAAACTATGTCAAAAATCCTACTTAATTATCCAAACTAAGTAGCAACATACTGTAATTTTTTTTTTTTTGAATATACGGCGGAGAAGGATGCCTAACATGTGGGGTCGCCTCTGGCGTGTGCTGCAACCAGATCAGCTGGTTGGATGTGTTGGTGTTGTGCTGGCTATGACCTGACTTTAAGCTGCATCGTGTGGGGAGCTAAATATCTTGACTCTGTACCTGTCTCGGTAGCTAAGAAATGTGTCCAGTCCTGGTCTTCTTTCTTATAAAAGAACCTCTTATAGTCTTCTCCAAGTCTTGGATTTATTCGTCATTTGAGTTTTCTCATCTATGAACTTTTCTGCTCCACACTTTACATAAACAAATTCTCTTTAAGTTCAGATGCCACAAATAGCCATAGGATGATGATCAGTAGATCACCATACATTACCACTTGGTGCATTATGGGTTAGACTTCTTTTGTATTGTATCCCAAATATACTGAATCATCACAATACTCAGTTGACTTCGTGTGATGCAACATTAGTAATTGGATGTTCGCCGCTTTGGTTCGTTTCCTCTTTTCTTTGCTCTGTATTTTTCTTTTGCACGGTTGGCTTCGGTGCTGCGATTCGGGGGGCCTCCATGTTCGCTGTTGTGGTGGTTGGTATGGGTATGCGATGACACATTTCCTAGTGTGTCGTTACACGTGTCATACTATGACCAAGTCCAGGTCATGGCCATCCGAAAATAAAAGGCAAATAAACATTCCCGTCAAAGAATTTAAATGCCATTAGAAGAGGACGATGCGACAGAGAGCGCTGGGTCCATCGGTCTATACCTAACAATAATAATAAAATACAAAGCGTTTCTGTCTTCTGTCCGTCAAGAAAAAACCATTTGACCCCTGACGTTAGAGCAAATTACCCGCCTCTGTCACCGCTTAGTCAACTTCTCATGTCCGCTTCGCTTCCGCTGAGCGAGACGGGCCTCCCTCGACCAGAACTGCTCTGCGTTCGATACCCTCAACCTGCAAGAGGAACGGAATCACCGGATGCCGATACCACATCCCGCGAGATCCAGGTCGTCCGGAGACCAATCCTCCCTCCCCCACGCCTCCCGATTTGGCTTTGTCCCAAACTGCTCGCCAAAAGCCCTCGACATGCAGCCCCACGAGCCACGACCTTCCTGTATTGCACCACGACGTTCTTGGCAGCCATCACCAGCCGTCCTAGACCCTTCACACCCACCCGAGTGGATCCGCTGCCACCACTCGGGACCTTACGGAGTGTTTCTGTCTTCCGTATATTAAGAAAAGACCGTTTTACTCCCATGTTGGAGCAAATTACCCGCCCCTTCCACCGCTTAGTCAACTTATCCTGTCCGCTTTGCTTCCGCGGAGCGAGACTGGCCTCCCCCGAGCAGAACTGCTCTACGCCAGCGCATGCCACATCCCTCAACCTGCGAGAGGAACGGAATCACCTGATTCCAATACCACATCCTGTGAGATCCAGGTCGTCCAGCGGCCAATCCAGCCTCCCCCACGATGTAGCACCACGGGTAAAACCACTACTAGAAATTGCTTGTTATTTGATTTATCTGCATCATCTTCACATCATCGCATCATCATCGTATCGATCATTATGCCACATTGCATGGATCGTGTTTTGTTGCATTTGTATTTATGTATTGTATTTGATCTTGTTATCTATATACCCCCTCTATCTATTTTGTCTATCTCTGTATTTTGGTTTTACTAAGAAGGATCCATTGGTTAGGGTCTGATATTTTCTAAATGCTTTTGATGCTCCTTTTCTAAAATCGCTATCCCAGATCTCGTAGTAATGTCCAATTTAAGTATATGGGGGCATCACTCTTCCTCTATTCTATGTCCCTCTTGCCTCACCTTTTTGTGTCATCTTCCTCTATTCAAATGTTCCTGCAAATTCCAAAAGATTTTGAAATCAGATGCTTGTTTGAATTTTAAATAACAAAACAAATATATCTATTCTATCTACTAATTTCTCTAGAGGTAGGTTAGTCAAATGCGTTTCCGTCCACAAAAAATACGCTTTCCCACCTATGTCGTCTCCCGAAGTTAACGTTTCGAACAGAAAAATAAAGGTTCGCCCGTCGCGGCGGCGGGGCGGGTTGTGGTGGAGGAGGACCTTCGCACGCACGCGACCTTCGACCTTGGATGAGAGGTGGAGGCGCATCCCCTCGACTACGCCTCGCCTCCACCGAGGGAAGGCATGTCGCCGGCGGGCGCTGTGGTGTCTCCGGAGATCGCGGCAACGCCCTGTGCTGGATCCTCCCGTCGGATCAACCTACCTCCGCGACCACGTCCTAAGTACGGCTCGTGTAGGTGGCCCCCGTATCCTGACGATGGTAGCATCTGATGCACCGGTTCAAGAAACATCGACCCGCCTAGAGCGTCCGTCTCTCCTCCTTCGCGCGAGAGGTGACCGAGGAGAGATCATGTCTCTTCCCTGCAGGCGCCGTCGCCTGCTGCTCTCCTCCCTCGTGCGAGAGGTGACCGGGGAGAGCTTGGCAGGAGCCGCTCGCAGCAGGACACGGGGATGGGACGAAGACCCCCTGGAAGCCATCTAGGAGTGGAGGTAGGGTGCAAGCGGCACGGGAGCCCGGCGCCGGGCGCCCACGGGCTTCCCAACATGCACGAAGAGGATACGACCGTCTTCAGGAGTAGGCCATCGGCAACGAGAAAGTGCACCTAGATCCGCATCCTGATCTGTTTGTGACCTTGGGCTATTTTTAACCACGCGCTCCCAGACCAAGGAGAGATCATGTCTCTTCCCTGCATGCGCCGTCGCCTGCTCCTCTCCTCCCTTGCGCGAGAGGTGACCGGGGAGAGCTTGGCAGGAGCCGCTCGCAGCAGGACACGGGGATGGGACGAAGACCCCTGGAAGCCATCTAGGAGTGGAGGTAGGGTCTGGAAGCAGCGGCACGGGAGCCAGGCCGTGCGCCGGGGGCGCTCCACGGGCTTCCCAACATGCACGAAGAGGATACGACCGTCTTCAGGAGCAGGCCATCGGCAACGAGAAAGTGCACCTAGATCCGCATCCTGATCTGTTTGTGACCTTGGGCTATTTTTAACCACGCGCTCCTAGAGACATGGTTGGATGCATCCACGCACGATGGTAGCTGCACTGCCATTACTCGACTGAATTTGTGATCGACTGCCCAGCCATGATCATTGTCGGCCTGCTTGCTTTTTTGCTTCAAATAGTTTCCTAGCTAGGTAAATCTGAAGCAGTAAATCAAATGCATGTGTTCTGAACTACGAAGGTGAGTATTTTTTAGTGAACTGTGAACTTTGACTAAATCATGGATGTATTTAGGTCGTGTATCTGTTGACTACATAATTTGGCTACTAGATATTTATGATCCAAATTAATATAGTAGATGTTTGTAGTCGAATTATTAGCTTACATATATGTTTGAACTTTTTGTTAGTTTAAAATGCAGCTTTGGTTGAAGTCAAACGCAAATATCATGGCAACACGGTCAGGTGGAACGATAAATAGCTGGAGTATTTTCTGGACTAGCGCTACAGATGACAAGCTTTGGATTGATTCAGGAAAACGTTGATATGATGCCGATGACAAGTCTTGCATGAAGAATATTTATACTTTGATCATATAGCATCTCCACCGGCGCTGCCCAAAGGCTGACCGGCACAGGCACCGGCAACACGAGTAGGGGGCGGCCCACGAATCGCTAGCAATTTGTGGGCCTCTCCATGCACCGGCGCCACCAAATTGTCAAAACTGGCCGCCGACCTTGCCCTCTCTGCCCCATGCATTGCCGCCATCCTCGGCTGTCTGATGTAACAGGCACTATGGTATCGTAGCAACGCACGGGCACTCTGCTAGTACTATTAAAAGGCTTACGGTTTGATGGTCTGGTACGTCGTTATAAATTTATCCTAGATTTTCTAATTATTTAGATGAGCTTGCCACCGCCAAGTTAAACCATCCGAATACACTCTGGTACGTCGGTCCCGATAGTTATCTGCCGTGTCCTCACGCCGTAAATAACTCTGCTCCTTGAGTCCTTGTCCCGAGCGACATTGGCCTGCTTAGCCCAATCTGCTGATGGATTCTTCCAGTGCGTGCCAGACCACTTCTGCGTGCCACCCACTGCTTGTGTCGTCCAGCGCATATGCTGCCTCCTATCAATGGCGTGAAGCGGATCCACTCTGTCAGGTGCGTCGACCTCGAGTTCAAGGCGACGGGCGCAAGGCGAAGAAGGTTCCCCTGCCTCATGTTCCCGTTGTCCTCTGCCGTATCACCATTCTACAGAATTTGGACAAGGAACTAGAGTGTCGCACCATCAGCCATGCAATGCGCAGGTGCCATGATTCATATTTTGTGAATGGGACTGTCCAGCTTTTGATTAGAGGTATCTATGGACTCAACGAGGCTACATCTGCATGCAGCTATATTTTTTATGTATCATGGAAGGACGACAACACAAGCCTTCTCTGCAGCAGATATACGTCATTGTTGAATCGGGATTTACTTCCTTGGATGTCAAAAGATATCATCGGTAATTTTTTTGCCTATGGAAATCTAAGCAACAAGTTTCTACTTACACAAATCTGGTTCGATAATTTTAATATAGAAATTATTTGTAGGTGTGATTTCTCTTATAGGTATCGGCCCTACTAACAATGTTCAACACCGTGCCAAGTTCTTTCAGCTAATTTCTGACAAGAACCTCTTGAAATCACAAACGTGTGATGTTTCCCAACTACTTTATTTAATTTATTTCCTGATTAATCGTGTTAATCAACTGTAACTATCGGTCAACTGAAGATAGAAACTGCTATTTCTTTATGTATCACTGAGGTAAGATAATGAAATGAGTCTCCACAGATTATTATTGTCTACACAGAACATTTTATTTAGGAATTAAAAAGATGTCATCCAGTAATTAGGTATGGATATATTTATTTTGACACTTCCATCTAAGACAAAATTGATGGGTGCCTTCTCATTGATTCTATTTAAAAGAGATAACTGAAGAACAATAATAAGAAATAGCCATAAACATATTTGTAGCTTATATTAGTGGTCACTGCATATTAGTAGTGTATACCGGACATAATCTACAACGAAGTCCTTAGCACTTCAAGTTGGTGGATCAAATTTGAGTAGCTTCCTTGATTATGTACCTCCCATCGGTAAGTCGGTGGATCAAATGCCAGTGGCGTATTTAAAATGTATTACTTTCAAACATATTTTATTTCTTAATACTATGTATATGGCTATATTATATAAATTTTTGAATATTTATGTGGATTGTATGTTTACATTTAGATATGTGCAATGTTGGAAATAGTTAAGAACCGTGGCAACGCACGGGCATTCAGCTAGTACCTAATAATAAAGAACGAAGTGTTTCTTCCGGTCCAATTCTTTTTTAGACAAATTTGCCCTCACACCAAATCACATATTACAACTGATGACACCGGTAAATAAAAAAACCTCCATCACCTGCCCAGGTCCGTTCCCAAGCGTACCGGTTTTAGTGAAGAACACAAACCGTTTCGTATGATTTTATTGGGCCTTTGTCCATTGGCCTGTCCACGTCCGCTCCCATGTGAACACATAAGGCTACTAGCATTGAGCCTTTCTTTTTGTTTTCGTGTCGCCTAGCAAAGGAACATAACCTTGAGCCTGCATGATTAGTAACTACTAGGTGGATAGACGAGCTTCGCCTCGCCGCCTACAATATATTTCAGCGCATAACCTTCACCATAACCAAACTTTGATAGTCCTCACTATAAAAAAAACTCTGATAGTACTTTGTGCAATTTTTTATGAACAATTTATCTGATACATACACCGTTTCTATGTTTCTATCGGCAAATAGTTTTACACTCATTTTACATTTTTGCTAGTAGTAAATAAAACCCAAACCAAAGAGAAGAGGAAGAGAGAGTAGCCTGCTGCAGCGCAGCGTCCCCTTTTCCTTCGCGAAGCCCCGCTCCTGTTCTTCTTCTCCCTTTTCTCGCCGTCCTTCTCCCCTTTCTGTGCAGCCTAACGGAGGAGTAGGTAGGCATCCCCCCGCTGTTGTCCTCGTCACCTTCCACCTCTGCCAAGCACGCCTCCCCTTCTTATCCCCTTGCAACCCAACAAACCCTAGCTCCTTTCCCCCCTCCTCGCGCCGCTGCTCCACCCGTCTTTCCCTCTCTGTTTCTTCCACCTCGTAACAGAGGCAGCGAGCAGACCACCTCTGTGAGCCACACCGTCGGTGCCCCTGGCGCCGCCCGGTTACAGCAGATAAGTGGAAGAAGGACCGCGCCCCCGACTACCTCTCCTCATCAAGCTCCTGAACGCGGAAGCCGCTTGCTGCAGCCACGGACACCATTGCCGCGCACCGCATCGCCGTCTCCATATTTTTCCAGCCGACTCCCTCGATCTCGAGCACCAGCGCCTACGCCGACAACCTCCCGGTGAGCCCGCGAACCAATCCCGCTTGTCCTCCCTCTCTATCTTGCTCTGCTGCCGATGTCCGACCTCTTCCCATATCGCATCGCCGCGCGCTCGCCTGGTTTCTCTTCTGTTTGGAATTGTTATATGTTGATCTAAATTCTACAAAGTATAGGCCAACTTCTGACGAGTGGAGCGAGGCCCGTCGCCGAAGGTTTGGGCCGAGTGTAAGCCGCCGGTTTGGTACGGATCGTCGAAGACCTAGGTTTCCACCGATATATAAACCCCTTGTAAGCCGCCGGTTGGGATGAGTTGCATCTGTGAAATCCCCGGCGTATGTAAACACTCCTCGATATAGTGAAGTTTCGCTGGCTGGCGCCCGTGATTTTTTCCTCTCTTTGTTGGGGAGGTTTTTCCACGTAAATCTGTATCCCCGCTGTGTTTTTCGTTTTCGTTCTTCGTTATCTTCTTGTCGCAAATTGTAACAAGTGGTATCAGAGCCCCAGGTTCTAATCTAGGGTTTGCGACATGTCGTCATTGAAGTTCGATCTACCACAGCTGGACTACACCACAAGATTCTCCTTGTGGCAGGTGAAGATGCGGGCGATTCTCGCCCAAACTTCTGATCTAGATGAAGCGCTGGATGGATTCAGTTAAAAGGATGCTAAGACCTTGTCCGCCGAAGAGAAGCGGGAGGACCGTAAGGCTTTGTCTTTGATTTAACTTCATCTGTCCAATAATATTTTGCAAGAAGTACTGGAGATGAAATCTGCTGCTGCCCTATGGAAAAAACTGGAAACAATCTGCGTGTCAAAGGATCTAACCAGCAAGATGAAGTTGTTCTCTCACAGGCTGCAAGAAGGTGGATCGGTAATGAATCACATATCTGTTTTTAAAGAGATTGTTTTAGACTTGCAGTCTATGGAGGTAAAATATGATGATGATGATTTAGCTCTTCTACTCTTATGCTCGTTGCCTAGTTCCTATACACATTTTCGTGATACAATATTGTTGAGACGTGATGAACTAACCCTTGCTGAAGTACATGACGCCCTCAAACAGAGGGAAAAGATGAAAACTATGGTAGGGTCAGATGGGACGTCATCCAAGGCTGAGGCTCTGGAGGTTCGTGGCAGGACCGAGCAGAGATATAACAACTATGGCAACAGAGATAAGAGCAAGGACGGTAGAAGTCATTCAAAGTCCAAGGGAAAGGATAAATTCTGCAGGTATGGTAAGAAATCTAATCATGTTATTGATGATTGTTGGAAGTTGCAGAATAAGGAGAAAAGAAATGGAACTTACCAACCGAAAGATAGGTCCAAAGGTACTGGTACGGCTGTTGTTGTTTCTGATAGTTCTGATGGTGAATGCTTAGCTGTTTTTGCTGCTTGTGCTTCTCGTGATGATGAATGGATACTTGATACAGCATGTTCGTTTCATATTTGCTGTAACAAAGATTGGTTCAGTTCATATGAGTCTGAAGACTGGAGATTTTGTGCGTGTGGGGAATGACAACACATGCCATATTGTTGGTGTTGGATCTGTTAAGATCGGGACACATGATGGCGTGACACGCACATTGAGTGAGGTGAAGCACATACCAAGCATGGCCAGAAATTTGATCTCCCTGAGTACCATGGACGTTGATGGATACAAGTATGCCGGTGGGCATAGAGTTCTGAAGGTATCAAAAGGTTCTCTTATTCACATGATAGGTGATATGAATTCTGCTAAATTATATGTTCTTAGAGGTAGCACTTTGCCTGGTATTGCTACTGCTGCTGTTATTTCTAATGATTCTGATGATTGTGGTAAAACACATCTGTGGCATATGCATCTTGGGTATATGAGCGAACAAGGCATGGCAGAATTGGTCAAGAGAGAGCTGATTGATGGTTGCAACTTGAGTAAGTTCGAGTTCTGTGAGCACTGTATTTTTGGTAAGCATAAAAGAGTTAAATTCAATGCTTCCGTTCATACCACCAAAGGCATATTAGATTATGTGCATGCTGATGTTTAGGGTCCGTCCCGTAAGACTTCTATTGGTGGTGCTAATTACATGCTTACTATTATTGATGACTACTCAAGAAAAGTGTGGCCTTATTTTGTAAAGCATAAATCTGATGTTTTTGATGCTTTTAGGAAGTGGAAAGTTATGGTTGAAAAGCAAACTGAGAAGAAGGTAAAGTTACTACGTACTGACAATGGCATGAAATTCTGTTCTAATGAGTTTGAAGAGTTTTGCAGTAACGATGGCATGATCAGGCATCACACCATCCCATATACTCCTCAGTAGAATGGCACGGCTGAGCGGATGAATAGGACCATCATCTCGAGGGCTCGCTGTATGTTGTCTAATGCAGGTATGCATAGGCGTTTCTGGGCTGAAGCAGCCAACACAGCGTGTTACCTCATCAACAGGTCACCTTCTGTTCCACTTGAGAAGAAAACTCCCATTGAGGTATGTTCAGGTTCGCCTGCTGATTATTCACAGTTGAGAGTTTTTGGCTGCACTGCATATTCTCACGTTGATAATGGAAAGTTAGAGCCTAGGGCTGTTAAATGCATATTCCTTGGTTATGGTTCAGGAGTTAAGGCTTATAAACTATGGAATCCTGAAACTAAAAAGATTTTGTTAAGTATAAATGTTATTTTCAATGAGTCCGTTATGTATCATGATAGCTTGCCATCAGATACCTCTCCCGTTGCTGTTGGAGAGGAGGGAGTTAGTGTGCAGGTGGAGAACCTGTAGAAAACTGTTGATAATGATGCTATCGTTGAAGATACACATGAGGAAAACATTGATGATATTATTGTTCAAAGACTCACTCATCGCTTTTGCAGCCACATGAGTCCATTGCTGCTGATAGACCTAGGCATAACTGTGGTCCTCGTCCTCGTTTAATTGAAGAGTGTAATCTTGTTCATTATGCTTTGAGTTGTGCTGAACAGGTCGAGAACACGACTCTGAACCTGCTACATACAATGAAGCCTTTGCATCCGTTGACCGCGACAAGTGGATTTCTGCTATGCAAGAAGAGATGCAGTCGCTTGAGAAAAATGGCACATGGTATGTTGTGCCATTTCCCAAACAAAAGAAGGCGGTCCGTTGCAAGTGGATCTTCAAGAAAAAAGGAAGGTTTGTCTCCCAAAGAGCCTTCAAGGTACAAGGCAAGGTTAGTAGCAAAAGGGTTCAGCCAGATTCCAGGTATTGATTACAATGATGTGTTCTCCCCAGTTGTAAAACATAGTTCTATTCGCACTTTCTTTAGTATTGTGGCTATGCGTGATCTTGAGCTTGAGCAGTTAGATGTCAAGACTATTTTTCTGCATGGAGAGCTTAATGAGGAATACACATGGACCAACCAGAAGGGTTGATAGTGCCTGGTAAAGAGGATTTTGTGTGCAAATTAAAGAAGTCTCTTTATGGCTTAAAGAAATCTCCAAGACAGTGGTATAAAAGGTTTGATTCATTTATGATCTCTCATGGTTTTGAGAGGTCTAAATATAATAGTTGTGTTTATATCAAGTTTGTTGATGGGTCACCTATATACTTGCTGCTATATGTTGATGATATGTTAATTGCTGCCAAGGGCATGAAAGAAATCACTACTTTGAAGGCACACCTAAGTAGTGAGTTTGAGATGAAGGATCTTGGTGCTGCTAAGAAGATCTTAGGTATGGAGATTACCCGAGATAGAAAATCTGGTTTGTTATTTCTTAGTCAGCAAAGTTACATTAAGAAAGTTCTTCATCGTTTTAATATTAATGGTGCCAAGTCAGTTAGTACTCCTATTGCTCCTCATTTTAAAATTTCGGTTTCCCAATGTCCTACTACTGATGAAGAGTTTGAGTACATGTCAAAGGTGCCATATTCTAGTGCTGTTGGTTCTTTGATATATGCCTTGGTTTGTTCTCTTCCTGATTTATCATATGCTATGAGTTTGATAAGTAGATACATGGCTAATCCAGGTAAAGAACATTGGAAGGCTGTTCAGTGGGTTTTCAGGTACCTTCTTGGCACTTCCAATGCTTGTTTGAAGTTTGGCAGGACCGGTGAGGGACTCGTTGGCTATGTGGATTCAGATTTTTCTACCGATTTGGATAAGAGAAGATCCCTCACAGGTTATGGGTGGTTGTGCTGTTAGCTAGAAGGCTACATTGAAGTCTGTTGTTGCACAATCTACTACTGAGGCCGAATACATGGCTATTGCTGAAGCTTGCAAAGAATCTGTTTGGTTGAAAGGTTTGTTTGCTGAGCTTTGTGGAGATGATTCTTGCATTACTTTGTTTTTTGACAGTCAAAGTGCCATATACCTTACAAAATATCAGATGTTCCATGAGAGAACTAAGCACATTGATGTCAAGTATCATTTTGTTAGAGACATTGTTGCTCAAGGTAAATTAAAGGTATGCAAGATCAGCACTCATGATTATCCTGCTAATATGATGACTAAACCTATTCCTGTTCCTAAGTTTGAGCTTTGCTCGAACTTAGTTGGTTTAACTGATTAGCCCAAGTGGCTATTGGCGCCGAAAGTATTTGCTTTGTTTGTTCAGGGAGGTGGTTGATGTTGATGCTACAAGGAGGAATTTGTCTCAAGGTGGAGTGCGGTACGGTACGGATCGTCGAAGACCTAGGTTTCCACCGATATATAAACTCCTTGTAAGCCGCCGATTGGGATGAGTTGCATCTGTGAAATCCCCGACGTTTGTAAACACTCCTTGATATAGTGAAGTTTCGCTGGCTGGCGCCCGTGGTTTTTTCCTCTCTTTGTTGGAGAGGTTTTTCCATGTTAAATCTGTGTCCCCTTGCTGTGTTTTTCGTTTTCGTTCTTCGTTATCTTCTTGTCGCAATTGTAACAGGAATAACAGCCCGTGAGATTCAGTAGCTACGGCAGCAGCAGCGCATAGCAGACCCTCCCTGTTCAGCGATGCACCACGACCAAATCACGGAACCTCCTGGGAATCTTTCTACACAAGAGTTGTAGCCCGTGACACTCTCTCCGATTTTCATTTTTTGTGGCATGCGCAAATTGGCAACGGTTTCATCGCCATCATCCTCGAAAGTTTGGGAAAAATCACAGTTTCTGCTATAACAAATTCAGTTCTTATAGACAGTTCTGTCACCGCGTGAGCACCCTCTGTTCGTCAATGATTTCCAGGCAATTTAGCCCTCCTCCAGTGATGCTATAGTGATATGATATCTTCTAGCTTGATCCTTCTACACGCCTACAAAAACTACACCCATAACGGAGCACCACAGCCCTCAGGGTAGCCAGTCAAAGATCGACCAAAACCATTAACCTTAAGGAAATCTTGTCACGTGAATCTGAACCTAGCCCTTTCTCGGCTTATTTCCGGAGAAACGGTTCCTCTTGTGAAGAAACTCCATGTATCAAAGTTGTAGATATTGAGGAGATCTACAACTTCCATTTTTACAATTTTCTCAAATTCCCACCCATTTGGTCGCGATCTTCTTCGGAACTCGGACTGTTTTCATTTGTTTCAACTCTCCAAAATTCAGATCTCAGTCAACCTTCTAGACGCTTTTGTAAAAAAGCCCCTACAGTTTTCAAATACCCAACCCGTAGTCCCCCATGCCCCACGTGTAACCCCCACATGCCCTGGCCTCATCAGCGCCCAGTCAACATCTCTGGCCCACATGTCATTGAGCACGGGTAGGTTGATTCCGAGTAATAAAAACCCTGAGATATTTTTCTAAACCAAATAAAATTTCACAATATAAACTTAATCCAATTTATTCATAACTTCCAAATGCTTTTGAATTTGAATTTTTGCTCAACATGAAAAGTGTTTGGTTTTCAAATATGAACCTAAGAGCATCTCCACTTGTTGGGCGAACCCAGGCAAAAATCCGGACCTTTTTTTGGCCGAATGAAACTCGTTTTCGGCCTGGAAACGCCGAGTTTCCCACTCGCGTTCCACATGCGAGTTCCCGCGTTTGGATAAAATTTAATAAATTTCGGCAAACGTTGGGCGAACTTTGGGCGATATATACGGGAAAAATTTGGGCGAATATGGTCGATATGGATGAACTTTGGGAACAACATGGGCTTATATGGGCGAACTTTGGGCGAATATGGTCGATATGGACGAACTTTGGGTGAATATGAGTGAATATGGATGAATATAAGAGGACTTGGCCGAATATGGACGGACTTTGGGAGAATATGGTCGACATGGACGAACTTTGGGCGAATATGGGTGATATGGACGAACTATGAGCGAACTTTGAGCGAATATGGGCGATACGGACGATCTTTGGGCAAATATGGGCGATCTTTGGGAGAATATGGTTGATATGGATGAACTTTGGGCAAATATGGCGATATAGACGAACTTTGGGCGAATATGGTCGAACTTTGGGCGAATATGGTCGAATATGAGCGAAGTTTGGGCGAATATGGGCGAAGTTTGGGTAACTTTGGATGAATATGGGCGAATATATGTTGACTGGGCGGGTCCACTCACCGAATTCGCTTTGTCCGGCGTTTCTAGGGAGTTCCTGGGATCCTGGGTACGAACTCGGAAGCCCGGACCAAAGTTCGCCCAAATTCGAACGAAGACAGTTTCATGGGTACGCGACTGGGAAAAATTTCGGCGTCCGGGTGGGCGTCCTGGGTAGCCGAGTGAAGATGCTCTAACCATATAATCAAATGTTCCTAAATCTATTTCAAACTAGTCAAACCATTGACTTTGACACCCTTTGTAATATTTTGACTTAAATACTATTTAAAATTCATATTTCTAAATAATACATATAATATATGATTTTAAATGAGAAAAATGTGAGGAATCTGTTTATCTATTTATAATATTATTTGAGAAATTTAAAATTTCAAAATAATTTAATTCTTAATAAACACCATTTCTTAAATATTGCATAACTTTAAATCCGTAATTCCGAATTTGACAATGATATGTCTAAACCGATCAGCACGACGAGCCCTTTCCAACTGTGTATTCCATATTTGTAATTGCATCATGCATCATAGAGAACTTGAAAAATCATAATTGTTTATGTAAGGAAAACATGATGATTAAAATTGGGAAATTATTATTTTTGTTGGTAATTCCTCACTAATGTTGCATCATCAATATGCTATGATCATGATACCTTCTCAACATAGTTTGCATCATTAACTTGACATGTCATGCATCATATCATGATCATGCCGATTCATTCGCATTAGTTATAATTATGAATCACTTGTTTCTTTTAGTGTTCTTTGGATATCACGATGAGATGTGTGAGATTCGACAAGTTCTTCGGATATGAACCTTCGGCAATGTTTTCCAGGAGAGCATTCTCCCCCTTTCTACCTATCTTAATGTTATAGTATTTATTACCTCGTGTTGATCTATTGCTATTTGTGTTGCGATGCGCTAGTTTTCGTATACGTGATATCCCTTGCAGCCATTATATTAACTTGGACACCTCCTATTACCTGTTGTTTGGTAGGTAGTCGGCCTTGCGAGTCGTAGTTGCTTGATCTGGTGTTGTTTTGATATCGTCAAGTACCACAGTTGTTGGAGAAATGTCTCGTGCTTTATGTTAGAGATGATCATGGCTTCAATTATAGTTTAAAAACTAATATTGAAAGTAGATAAATAATATAGAGGAACAGGTGGGCAATAGATGTTATTTGGTTTTTAACCATCCACTTGTGTCCTGTAGGACCCCGTGTACTTGATACCTATTCCTTGAATATTCGCACTATCCGCATGTGGGACCATGAATCCCCTTAGCGAGAGCTTGAGTCATATCTTATTTCTTGGGACCACAAAGTAGTTTGGGTTTTATTACTATCATGTACTTATACCATGCTTTAATGCTTTATTTAATATTGCGCGTGGAGCGCTTGTACTGTTTAAGTAAGAGGAGTGTTTTCGCGGTATCGACAAGCCTAGTCACACTTTCAGGTTCCAAGTCATTTGTAGCGATTGACGTAAACCTCTGGGTCTGCTCTGGAGCCGGCCAACTTCGTCTTAGATAGCTTGGTGGGGTGGCCCCCTGAAATATTATATGAATCTTGTGATTGCTTTGTCATGATGCCTCGTTGGGTTTTCATTTGGTTTTTCCGAGGTTGATCGTGCGTGTGTTGCTATTTGTGCCTCCTATAGGGTAAAACTTTCTGAAATTCGTGTTCGCGGTTATGGACGACTTGGGACATGGTATCTCGATCATAGACAACTATAACTAAAATAGTGCTATAAATTTTACTTTGGAATGACTAGTAATCAGCTTCACTATAACGGAATGGCTAAATAAAAGTATCAACAACTGCTGGTTTTGGGATATCTCATGCTATCTGTATCTGACTAGTAAGTATTACAACTACAATGGAATGGTTAAATAAAACTGCCCACTACTTATGATATCAGGATGACTCATGCTATCTATATCTGACTAGTAATTACTGCAACTTTAATGAAATGATAAAATTGCCAACTGTGTGAGTTTCCTCGGTATGACTTCCTCGTTTGGTCTCGAGGGGGAATACTAGGATGGGTATGTTTGGTGTTAGTATCAGGTTGCATCTGAATATGTCTTTCTTATCCCTCTCTGATAGCCGCCAGTTGTATCGTGTCTCTATAGGTTGTTTAGTGCATGCTGCGCTGCCGCTTCAGTCCACCATACCTATGTTGGCGAGGGCCACCGAATTCTAAGACTCGCAGTGTACTGGCCTCAGTACTGACCGCTCTCTTTTTCCTTTGCCCTTTATCGGCACCCCTTTTGTTTAAGCAAGTTTTGAGATCGACGTCATTTGCAGGGTACCCTTCCGGCTTGGCTTGGGCAGGGTTATGGACGCCATTGGTTATTCTTTAGGGCTCTTAGCCCCATTTGCATCTTAATAGTAGTCATATCTTGCATCGTTTTCAAGGTGATTTGGATCTTTCTACTGTATATCTGTTTTCTTGACTCATAGAGTTGTTGTTGTATATATCTGTTATGTGGGTTCCATCATGGACTACTGTGTAATGATGTTACTTCGTTTTACACCCGCACGCAAGTTCCTGGTGGACACCTTTGAATTGTTTCTATGCAGATTTGGTGTGAATCGCTAAAACTTGCATAGGGACGATCTGAGGGTGCTACACACGCCTCTCGATTTGGCTTTGTCCCAAACTGCTCACTGAAAGCCCTCGACATGCAGCCCGACAAGCCACGGCCTCCTTGTATTGCACCATAGTGTTCTTGGCAGCCACCACCGGCCAACCTAGCCCCTTCACGCCTGCCCGAGTGGAGATGCCGCCACTTGGGACCTGTCTTTCTCTGCCCATGAGCCGCTGCATTGCCTACGTGAAGGGAGGATACGTGGTAGGGGAATAGGAGACTGGATCAATAAAAAAATCCCCACGTCCCCTACCCCTGTTCCGCTGGTTGGCATAAGCGGGGAGGCAGAGGAGACTGCCGAATCGAGAGCCATCGGGGCTCAGGACGGCGGGATGGTCATCACATCGGTTGCTCTTGGCCGGAATCCTGATAGTCTTGTTGGAATTTTGTTGTGGGATTCACCCCCATGGCCTAATAGAAATTCTGAAATTCTCAAGGCCCATTCATGCCTAGCAAGGGATGGCACCAAAGTTAGTCCTACCTTGCTAATTTGGAGGGAGTTGGACCAATATATATAATGGAGTGTTTCACTACCTCGTAAAGAGAGTGAATATGAGTGGCATAAACTCGCGCTCCTTCTCCTCCTCCGCCTGCCTCGCCACACCTCTCCTCGTCACGACTCGCGCGCACGCGGTTTGCGGAATTGTGCCTCGGTGTCGATCTTATCTTTTTTGCATCTCGGGAAAATTATTGTGAAAGTTATTTTCTATCAGTCGTTTCTAGTATTTTCGAAACATGGGCTGTTACTAACTCGGACGTGGGTTGCGCCCCACGTCTTACCCGACCGGCGCTATATAAGAGGCTTAGGTGTAAACCCTAACGAGTGTTACACATATCATTTCATCTGCCTCTAGAACCTTGCGCCGCCGCTACATCTTCTCCATCCCCTCTTCCGGCATGCACCGGACAACGATAGGAGGCCTCCGGAACCTCTGCCTCTCGTGAACCTGTATGGGTGAGGGGCGATCACGTTTTTGGGGAGCGTGTCTACTCGACTACTAACGGCATCACGTCGACCGACCACTCCTTCCCCAATGCGGAATTTTTCCCGGACATGAGCAGCCTCTACATCGATGACATGGCTGACGACACTGGTGTCAATGCAAACCCTAACGCCAACTTGAACACGAACCCAAATCCTCCCGCAGCACCGTATGCAATTTTCTCCTATCTCGTTCAGTTTCTGTTACAGTTTCTTGTACTAGCTTTTGGTATAGATGTGATCTGTTTATCATGGTTCAATGTGATATGTTGTTCTTTCTTCTAGTATGCATGATTAGGTTAATTCCTGCAATTATAGTCATTCTTTATTACTGGTTATTTCGGATTAAACATTATGGTAAGTTTTCTTACTTACTCAACAATCCAAAAACCTAACTATAGGCAACTGAATTCAACTGGTTTAGCCGCGGCTACAAGTCCGCCTCCCTTGGTTGGTGTCCATTATAAGAGATTGTGCACGAGAGCAGTTCTATGGTTGAAAACCTAGGCTACTATAGCACCTCTCTTGGCAAACCGGAGGGAGACCAATCTCCTACTCATGAGGAAGCATTTCAGAAAAGCCGACACCATGTTTATGGGGGCTTTGTTCAACATTCTTGGTGACAACATTTTTGAGACCTTGTTGGCGTGTTGTCGACGCCTCGTTGGGATACCCCAAGAGAAAGGTGTGATGAGCACAACAACAAGTTTTCCCTCAGTAAGAAACCGAGGTTATTGAACCAGTAGGAGGAAGGAAACATCTCAAAGTTGTTGCTAGCAACTTGGAGACCTGCACAACACAAACTCAAGACTTTGCCCCAACGAACAGTGAGGTTGTCAATATCACTGGTTTGCTGAAAACAAAGTACTAACTATATGGTGTAGATGGTAATAGTGGTTTGCAGAAAGTAAACAGTAACAGTGGAAGATGTATCAATGGTAAAGGTTGGACCGGGGTCCATAGTTCACTAGAGGTGTTCTCCTTAGATAAACAAACATGGCATGCTAGGTAAACAAATTACAGCCGGACAATTGACAGGACTAATCAAGGCATAACAATTCAATACTATACATTCATGATCCTATAAGATTCGATTGAGCAATACAACAAGATACATAGACCGCCATCTAACTGAATCTATGACTAGAAATCCACCTTTGGGTTATCATCCGAACCCCCTCTAGTATTAAGTTGCAAGCAACAGACAACTGCTTTAAGCAAAGTGTGTAAGGTAAACAATCCACTTGTTCCATGAAAAATAGACCATTTTTTCTCCCTAGTGGCAACAACACATCTACAACCTTAGAGATTTATGTCACTTCCCTTAGATTAAATAGAGGTATGAACCCGCTATCGAGCACAAATACCCCCTCTTAGAGTCACTAGCATCTACCTGTCCAAGATAGATACTAACAACGGAGAGCATGCAAGATCACAAACAACACATACATGATAGAATCAATAAGACAAAACCATTAATCAATCTGACATAGTAATCTCAATATCCATCGGATCCCCGCAAACACAACATGCATGATTACAAATAGATATGATCTTGATCATGAACGGAGCTCACAAGATCTAAACATGGTAGCACAAAGGAGGAGATACAACCATCTAGCTACTACATGGACCCTTAGTCCAAGGTGTAACTACTCACGATTTATACCGAAGGCTGGCATGATGAAGAAGAAGGCCTCCGGGATGATCTCCCCTTCCGGCAGGGTGACGGGAAGAGCTTCAGATCCCCCTGATCTAGGGACGATGGTGGCGGTGGCTATAGACGGTTTCGTGGAATATTGATTGGGTCCTTAGGGTTTATGCATCGGGGGGTCTTTATAGGTGAATAGGCGAGGCGGGGGCGGCCAGGGAGGTCACACCCCCCAGGCGCAGCTAACCCTAGCCCGTGCCGCCAAGGGGTGTGGCCCCCTAGTGCCTCCCCTCCGTCTCGTACTCTGGCTCCGTGTTCCCCATGGTATAATATTGACTTTGGCTTTTGTCCCGTCCAATTCCGAAAATATTGATTTTCTGCCTTTATGGAACCAAAAACAGAAGAAAACAGGCAACTGGCACTGTGGAATCTTGTTAATAGGTTATTACCAGAAAACATATAAAAAAAAGTCAAAGTGTAGACAAAGCAAAACAAATATATACTAACCAAGCATGGAACTTCAAAAATTATAGATACGTTTCCGACGTATCACACCTATATGTCATTTGATAATGGCAAGGATGCGTGGGATGCACTCGATGCCATGTTTGGTGTTTCGAACGCTGGCACTGAATTGTATATCATGGAGCAATTCTATGACTACAAGATGTCTGATGATCGTCCCATCGTGGATCAGCCTCATGAGATACAGTCACTTGCCAAAGAACTCGAGCAGTTCAAGTGTACCTTACCGGACAAGTTCATGGCCGGGGGCATTATTGCCAAGCTTCCTCCTTCGTGGAGGAACTTTTCTACTTCTTTAAAGCATAAGAGACATGAGTTTTCCATTTTGTATCTCATTGGATCTCTTCATGTTGAAGAAAAGGAGAGAACAAAAGATACACGTGCTCGAGGTTTTGACGAAAGTTCTAGCGGACATATAGTGCAGAAAAATAACTTCCAGTCCCATAAGTCCAAGAATAAGAACAAATCTGATGGCAAGGGAAAGTTTGATGGCAAGAACAAGGCCTCGCAGACTACCAACTTCAAGAAGAAGATTGAGTATAAGAAAAAAGGATCCTGCCATGTGATGACCCACAAGAATAGGGGATCTCAACTGTCTTCGAGGGTAGTATTACACAATTTATTGATTCGACACAAGGGGATCCAAAGAATACTTATAAGCCTTAAAAACTGAGTTGTCAATTCAGATGCACCTGGAAATAGTCTTGCTCATAGCTGTTTATCAGTAGCAACAGTTTTGTCGTAGCAATAGCAAAGTAACAACAACAGTAAAACATTAGAAATAGTAACAATAGTAGCAAACAGTAGGATATGAGTGTGGTAGGCATAGGGATGGATGGGCGGGGCGTTGCATGGACGAGACTACTCATGTAACTTCAAGATCTAGGGAAATTGCATATAAATAAGATAAAGCATCCAAGTACTAAACAATCATAGACATGTGTTCCACATATAGTGATACATGATCGCAATGAGAACTTGCACAACATCTTTTTTCCTTCGAGCTCGTTGCAGCGGGTCCTCAAGGGATTCTACTGGTAATTAAGGTACTCCTTTTAATAGAGCACCGGAGCAAAGCATTAACACTCCATGAACACATGTGATCCTCATATCACAACCATCCCCTCGAGCTGTCCCAATTTCTGTCCCTTCAAGGCCTTTTATTCCGGACAATGATATGTGTACACAACTTGCAGATAAGATCACAAACAATACTATCATCATGAATCAATAATAAGTTCAGATTTGAGATCATGGCACTCGAGACCTAGTGACAAGAATTAAGCACAACAAGTTGCAACAAAGTCAAATAGCACTAATAAAGATACTAGGCACCAAGCCCTAACAATCTTATTCGATTACATGATAGATCTCATCCAATCCCTACCATCCATATAGCCTACAGCAGGGGATTAATCACTCATGGATGGGGGAAACATGGATGGTTGATGTAGAGGCGTCGGTGATGATGATGGCGATGATCTCCTCCAATTCCTCGTCCCGGCAGGGTGCCAGAATGGAGTTTCTGGTTTCGAATCACGGTTTCTGGTGGTGGCGGAGCAACGGAACTCTCTCTGGAAAAACGTCGACCCCCCCGGAGTTTTTAGGTCAGAAGGCTTTAAGTAGGCCAAGAGGGAGGCCGAGGGGGTGCCCGAGGTGGCCACACCCCCTCCAGGCCGAGCCCGCGCGGACAGGGTGTGTGGGCCCCTCATGGCCCACCTCCGCCTCACGTTCTGTCTCCATGAGTCTTTTGGTAAAATAGGATTTTTGGCATATTTTCTGGGATTTTTCCTGAAAGTTGATTTTCTGCACAAAAACTAGACACCAAAGTAATTCTGCTAAAAACAGCGTCAGTCCGTGTTAGTTGTATCCAAATCACACAAGTTTATAGGAGAAACAATAGCAAAAGTGTTCGGGAAAGTAGATACATTTTGGACGTATCAACTCCCTCCAATCTTAGCTTATTGCTTGTCCTCAAGCAATTCAGTTGAAAACTGAGTGTGATAAAAGAAACTTTCACGAACACATTTGCTTCATATGATGTAAATATTCTTAGCACATGAGTAGATACTTAGAAAATTCATAATAAGGAGTATGCAACTAAGTCTACTTAATAGTCATTGCAAGCTATGAAGAGATTCCAACTAAATAAAAATAAGTAGCATGAAACATAAACATAAGCAACATTGCAATTCTCATAAAAAGGCATGATAAAGTGGTATCTCGCTTGCCTTTGATTGTAGAGCAAAACATGAATTCCAACGAACGTCTAAAGTTCAAGTGAAGACTAGAAGTAAAGATATCAAAGATACAAGCATCAAATTCATAACATAATTAACCGAGTTTTGAGACAAGCACATTACACTAAGAATGAAAACTATGCTCTCAAGAAGGTGATCAAAGAATAAGTGGTGACTCAACCAATTAAGTGAAAAGGTTTTGAAAATTTTGAAAGGCTTCCAAATGCTGAAAGTATGGTACTCATTAGATTTGAGCTCTCATTGCCCCTATCATAGGCAACTTTAGATGGTTAAGGTGAATGTGAGGTCCAATATGAGTTATATGCTTGACAGACCATAAACTGGAAATATCATGTCCCTTGACCGCTCCTCATGCTACTCAACTTTAGTTACCGGTAAGTTCTTGTCATAGTAAATACATGTGTATCATAGAGAACCGCCAACGGGGTACCCCTTGCACATGATACAGAAGCTATCCCATATCAAAATGACAAGGCAAGCAGACAATGAGCATCTCAACAATCTTCTTATTTACCATGGGAAAATGGTGCTTTTTTCTCTCTTTCCTCTCTTCTCATCTTTTTTCTTTCTTTTCTCAATCTCTATCTCTTTTTTATAAGAAGAATGCTTCATAGATTGCTCACTATGGTTATGCTGCAAGTTTCCACCATGATTAGGCATGGCTTAGGCTAGCGGCCCAGGCGTTTCTCCAACACATATACATAACTCTATGGACTTACAAGCTCCCCTTTTATTTCACACCGACGACATCCATAAACAAAAGAGCATGATATCAACAGGATAATATTTATAGGTGTTGAAAGCGTTCCCCATGACAACACGGTTCTGCTAACTCCCAGCCTATAATTTGCAAGAATATAACTTTCATGGACAGTCACAATGGTTTAGGTTTATTAAGTGCAAGAAATAAAGTGTGCCATCAAGTTCGTGAGAGCTTTACTAACTAACTTTCTCATAACAAGCAAACATTTTATTTGGAAGAAAACAGGCATAATGAATATGCACGGAATAGAAAATGATGCTAGTAGGTATATATGGTGGACACTTTTGACAATATTGGTTTTGGGGAGTAGGAAGCATGAGTAGAGCTCATACTCAGTGCAAGTGAAGGCTAGCAATAGAAAGGGAGCGGCCAACGAGAGAGCAATAACTGTTATAATCATGCTTGCAACAAAACATAATTAATTATGGAATAAAAATGATACAAGAACTCTCAGGCAAAATAAATCATCGAGGCTTAACTGACTTTGGTTCAGTCATATGCATGCACGAGCATGTGCCAAGTCGATTCAAATGAAACATTCAAAGGAGGATACCACAATGTCATACCAAGTTATGAATAAAACAAAGCAAGCAAACATTCATATGACATGCTACAAACTATTAACATGCTGGAGCTAATCAAAAGAGAGCAAGAACTACTAAGCATCCATAAATAACATACACCTTACATGAACAAACTAAGCATGCCCACAATGATGAGTATATGTACAAAAATGAAAACAAATAGAGTTCATTACCAGCCTCTTACCACACCTCAAGTTGTCATTAATCTTCATTATTGCCCTTCACTTGTGTGGCTTGAATAATAACATGAAACCATAATCTACTGAGGAACGCTGAACCCTGTAATGAACTTCACAAAACCAAAGAAGAACAACAAATATTTTTGGTGTTTTTGATTTTTTAAAGCAAAAAACAAACATAGCAAAATCTTTTTGGATTTTACTTAAGGCAAACCAAAGCTAAAAAGCAAAGAAACAAACCAAGAGAAACAATGAAAAATATTTTTGTTCTTTTTGTGTTTTGGGAAAGCAGAAACAAAAAACAAAAAGAAAGCGAAACATGGATATGCAAAGAACCGACAAAACATGATATATAGATGAGTGTGATGTCGGTATACCTCCCCCCAAGCTTAGGCTTTTGGCTTAAGTGGGGCACAATCAATGATGGGGATATGCCGAGTGGGGTATACCCAGCATGACGTTTCCTATTGGCCCAAGCTGCCAGTGAGTGGGCCTGCAGGACGGCGACTGGATCGAGACTCAACGGGGAGCCAGGCGACTAGAAGCTGAAGGCCCAGAAGCGTAGCTAGGCCCAGTCGGATTAGGTCAAACACCCTCTGAATCCTTAACTAATTCGGTTCGAGATCAGTAAACCCTAGCGAGGTGAGTCTATATAAACCTCCCTAGGGTATGCATAGAGGACACGTTCCATCATACACCCCCTGCGACTCGCTGCCTAGTCACCGAGCTCGTCCTTGTACTTCCTCATCAATACAATCTAGCAGGAGTAGGTCTTTACCCTCCGGGGGGCCGAACCTGGGTAAACCCTTGTGTTTCCGCCCTCATCTCGCACCGCAGATGGCTGGCCGCCCTTGCCCCTCATTCTACTACTCGCTACCGATTGCAGCATTTGCCGTGGCCATTCCCACGATAGTGGCACCCACCATGGGGCCTGGATGGTTAGGCCGGTGTTCTGCGGCGAGATCCAATCTGCCCACTCGGCGAGACGATTGCCACCTGCCGCATGATCACGATCGGCGATATCCTCTAGATCTTGCCGAACAGCTATATCCCAGCGTCGCGTGCATCACGCACAGCGTGATCATGCCGGTCGGCACGATCAGCCTCTTCGTCGGCTTCACTGACACCATCATTTCGAAGGACTCGGCTCGCATCCGCGAGTCGCCACCGCGCGACCGGCTCTCCGAGAGTCAGGTCCGCACCATCCATCGCCTAGCCTCCGAGTATGAGTCGGCCAATAGCAACGTGGCCGAGACCAGTGTGGTCACGGACGACGCGGCGCTCAACAACGACGCCGACTCGGCGACCCTGGCGTAAGTCGCCGGATCCATCGTCACCGTATTACCCGCGGGCTCCATCACCTAGTTGTCCAATGTGGAGGACTTCGAGGATCCCTCCATCCTTGGGATCTTCAACTCCGATTCCGGATCGTAGAACTCCGGCGACATCCACGCCTGATCCGGTCGCTACATCGCGACCTACATGGCAAGCGGCGCAGACGCCCCGCCAGACCCCTTCTCCACGCCGATCCCGCCTACCACGACGGCAACGGAGGTCGAAGAACTCCGCCTGCGGCTGGAGGAGGCGGTCCGCAAGGAAGAAGCCAAGCGTGAAAAAATTCGCCTCGAGCAAGTAAGGCGTAGGAGATCTCACGCTACCACCAACTCCGCATTAGGTCGCGCCTGAACCCCACCGTTCAGGGTCGCGCCCTGAACTTCGACGACAAGAGTAACCCGGCCCACGTGGCCGATCGGGGCCTTACTCGCCAAGGCCGTCGAGCAACAAGCTGCGGTAGCAGACTCGCGGGGACGCGTCTACTCCCGCACGTCCGGAAGCAGGGCGGCCTTGAGCGGCCGCTCGACGATGGAAAACACTCTCAATTACCCACCCTGAGCCCCTGCAACTACAGCCGCGACCCGCGAGCGTGGCACTCTCCACCAACGACCCGCGACCGACGAACAACATGGTCGCTGCCAACGGGCAGTCAGTCGACGCGCAGGCCCACATCATCAACAACCAGAGCTGACGCGCATGCCAGCCTGATGAATTGAGGCATACCCTCACCAACCGCTGTGACGGCGAGCCAAGGGGATCGCTCAGCCGAGTCGGCCCCCAGTGCTTCAGACCAATGATCCGAGCCGAAAGGTACCTTGCAAACTTCAAAGTGCTGAAGGAGATCGAGAAGTACGACCCCTCGTACGACCCATCCGTGTGGCTGAACACGTACCTCACGACGATGGGAATCGCCGGCCACATCGACCTGCTCGCCGCCCGCTACCTCCCCTTGATGATGGAGGGAGCGTGCCGACAATGGATCAATACCCACCCGCAGACAACATCGACTCCTGGGAGGAAATGCGTGACGCCTTCGTCGGGCACTTCAAGGGCTCCTACACCCGCGCCACCACCATCGAGGACCTAGAGCGATGCGTCCAGGGACCACGCGAGTCGACACGCGGCTGGGTCCAGCGGTGGCAGGACCTGTGGTACAACGCGGCCGGAATCCACCCGGACACCGCGGTTCACTACTTCAAGACCTCATGCCAGTATGAGCCCTTGGTCACCAAGCTCAAGCGGGTGTACAAAACACTCGACAACATACCGAACCTCCTCGAGATCGCCAAGCAGTACGTGGAGGAGGACCCGAACCAAGAAACCGACGATGAGTCAGGAGGAAAACGCCGCACAAGCGGCCACAACAACGGGAGACAACTCGAGCTACGCTACAGCAACACTTGCCTCACCGGCAAGCGCCACAGTGATGGGCGAGTCGACTTCGTCGCCAACACCGGCTATGCGCCACACGAGCCCAAGAGCTTCCTCCGTGACGGAGGCCAGTGCCGCGATAGCGGAAACTACAAGGAAAAGACAAGGTTCGACCCCGCGGCTCTCCTCAACCAGCCCTGTGTGTTCTACAACAGGGAGGGGAAGTCCGGCACACACACGATCGCCGACTGCGACTCCCTGAAGGAGATCGAGAAGGCACAACACGCACGGCAGGACCCCAACAACCTTCACCGGGTTCAGCACCAAGTGCGAGAAGAAGGTCATCGCCCACGCCGTTGCCGTCAACGTGGTGTCCCAGGTTGACGTCCCACGCTTTCTCAACTGGTCCGAGCAACGGATCACCTGGAGTCATGAGAACCACTCACCACAGATCGAATATCTGGGGCGAGTCGCCTTGGTGGTCGAGCCCAAGGTGGGAGACTACTAGCTCCCCAAGACGCTGATGGACGGCGGAAGCTCCATCAACATTCTCTACCTGGACACATTCAGGCAATTGTGGCTCCCGCAGTCGATGATTAAGACGACCTACACCACCTTCCATGGCATCCTCCCCAGTCGGAAGGCGTACCCGAACGGCAAGGTGACGCTGCCTATCACCTTCGGCACACCAGGGAACTTCCGCACCGAGTGGATCGTCTTCGAGTTGGTGCCCTTCAACAACCCCTACCACTGCGTCCTGGGCTGCAGGCGTTCGCCAAGTTCATGGCAGCGCCCCACTACACATACAACACGATGAAGCTCCCAGGGCCGTGCGGCATCATCACCGTCCATGACGACCCCGACATGGCCGCAGAGTGCGAGGTCAAAGGCGCCGATCTCGCCGACACCGTCTGCCGAGGTTTAATCTCGTCAATGCCCATTGTTATGAGCTTGGGTTTTGGAGAAGATGGGGATGCTGGAGATCGCGGAACGGTTAGCAAACAAGCAACACGGGGACACGAGGTTTACCCAGGTTTAGGCCCCCGAAGGGAAAACCCTACTCCTGCTTGTCTGCTCTTGATTACGGCGGAACCGAAAGTTACAGGGGTGCGCAGATGCAATCTGGCGTGGAGGTGTGTATGCGGTGGACTGAAGTATCTAGATCTGTAGATCTATATATTGCGTATGTGTCCTCCTGTTTGGACCCTCCTAGCCTTTATATATGGGGAGGCTAGTCTCAGATACCGATACGAGTAGGTTACAAGTTGTATTCAAACTCTAGTCTTGAGATTTCCTTGTCTTGTGCGCTTGAGAGTCCATGTCGATATGGGCTTCATATCAGCCGAGCCGTCATAGGCGTCATGGACCCTGGTAGGTCGTCGAGTGGGCCTTCCGTCGGGCTGGACTAGGTAGACTAACATCGGGTACCCGTAGGGCATATCCATGTCAGTAGCCCCTGAGTTTCCATCCTCAACGTAGATTCGGGTGGAGACTCTTAAATCTTTCGAGTGCTTTCATCCAAACAAGTTTTGAGTGGAGACTCAATTGTCTTGAGAGTTGCATCCGGAGTCGAAGGTTGTGTCGAGTGCGAAGCACTTCACCCGGAAGTTCATCGGGTCAGCTGAATTTGTTCGGTTGTTGTAAAGGAGTCAGCATTATCGACGTAGTCAACACAATGGACTATAGGGTGCGCAACCAGCGCTACCTATAGGAGTAGCCCCCGAGTGTCTGTTCGAGTCGTAGACTCGAGCATAGACTTATAGTCGTCGGTTGCGTGATATGGCGATCCAGAATGTTCTTCGGATGACCTTCCAGATGCCCTGAATGCCTTCATTTTTTTGAGTGTGCGACCAGCGCTCCCTATGGGAGTAGCCCCCGAGTCCTTAGTCGAATCGTTGATTCGAGTGAGGAATCAAAGCGTGCCACTCGAAGATCTTTTGTGCGCGACCAGCACTCCAGTTTGGAGTAGCCACCGAGTGTTTGGCAGAGTCGTAGACTTGGGCAGAGACTCGAGTCTTGTATCTTGTAGACGCAGTCGACAATCTCGCGGGCGTACCGCTGACCCGGAAGTACATCGGGTGCGCGACCAGCGCTCCTGATAGGAGTAGCCCCCGAGTGTCTAGTCGAGTCGCAAACTCGAGTGGAGACTCATGCGAGGAGAAACCACTGACCCGGAAGTGCATCGAGTCAGCGTCTCACGCATAAGGAGACATGAGTCAACGTAGCGGAGTGATGCGGCATTTTAGCCGGAAGGACTCGACATTGCGGGTGAAGTCGATGCCGTTTCTTCTGTCAGGTGCGCGGCCAGCGCCGCTTTTGTCGATCATTGATGTGGTCATCAGAGGAATGCTTCGATTTGGGTCTTGGTGTCTGTTGACGTGACTGCGCTGGTCTACTCCGTTGGAGGACCCGATAGAATAGCTCGTCGCATTTGACATCCTTGTAAGCTGCAGAAAACATGTAGAATTGTGAAGTACTTGTAACTTGTAAAGAATATTTGCCTTTCGGCTTGTATAGCTAGATTCTGTTGCCGATCGAGTCGACACTTTTGCACTGTATGCTAGGCCTTTTTGTTAGCCTGATTACCCTTAGTCTCAGTACCTTTCCGAGGCACTCGGAGTTCAAGGATTCGACAATCAGGCAGAATCAGCTACTCGGGCTGTCGCGTATGAGGTGCTCGAGTGTGTGGAGCCGATGGCACATTAGGTTACTCGAAGAGGGCGCAGCCCCCGAGTGTATCGAGTGCGAGTTACAAAGGAAATTAGCTCTAAGTAGAGGGAAACTTAGCTTTGTTGGTTGCCATGGCAAAGTTGAAGTGGTAGCGGGTCACGAGCGGACGTAGTCGACGCGGCGGAGTCGATGTGATGGCGAGTCGTCGAAGTCGAAGGATGTGGTGAGTAACCACAGTCGAAGACATGGTGGGTTGCCGTATCCGAAGACCGTGGAGGGTCGTCGAATTCGATGAAGCTCCCGGGCCGCCGGAGCCTAAGACTGCCGCGAATCGCTGGAGTCGAAAGAGTCCCTGAGTCGCGGTCACTGAAGCTAATGCGTTCGGTTGCCGCAATCGAAGATCACGTTGGGTCGCCATATCCGAAAGATACAGCGGTCACCACCGTTGAAGATCGTAGAGGATCGTCGCAGTCGAAAATCACAACAGGTCAATGATCACGAGTCGTGTGGGAAAGTGGGTGTAGTCCCCGAGCTTGGAGTTGATGTCGTCGAGGCGGCGTTGACGGGGAGACCGAAGACACGCGTCCGACCTTTTTTTTCCAGGCCACCATGTGCATGTGCCTATACTGCGTTGGGTCGCCTTTAACATAACAATCCAGCAATTCATTGGATATAGCGGGGCGGTCGCATCGAGCATCGAAGTATCTCGATTTCACGACGTCGTTGGCTGTACGACTTGTTCTCTGCCAGGTCCTTTTTTTCCTCTTTGCCTGAATTGCTGCACGACTTGGTCTTCACGTGATGTAGGCATGTAGCGAAGATAACTTGCCTTTTTTATTCTAAGAACCTGAAATAGGGAGTAGGTTCATAGATCTGATTCTTTGGCACTCACGTTCAGATCAATCCGGCTTGGACTCTTACGCGCGTGCGGAGCGGGATTATCCATACGCTATTGCTCCATGAGGCCATGCAAACCGACCAGGTCTCAATTTCATGTCACAGATTAGTACCAACGCCATCATGGAATTGCTTTTTGATCAACCGCGACAACGGTCGCGTGTGAAGAATGGATCCTGGTAGATCTTTTCTATGTTGCCGAGTTGGCTATAAGTCTGAGACATTGAATCTGCTGACTGCCCATGATGATTCTCTCCAGCAGTCGTCGAATATTTTGGAATTCTTGATCTTGCAGATCGGATCAGGTTGTGCTTGAGGGCGGCGACGAGTTTGAATCTACGAGCACGCATTGCTCACAGTATATATTTCTTCGCATCTTGAGCAAGATTTAGAGTAGACGTTGATCTCCTGAGATCGGCGAATCGTAGATCGCGGTGTATGGAACCGTCACGACCGCACAATCAACGCCCCCGATTTTCCACAGACGGCGCCAATTGACGAGGTTTAATCTCGTCAATGTCCATTGTTATGAGCTTGGGTTTTGGAGAAGATGGGGATGCTGGAGATCGCGGAATGGTTAGCAAACAAGCAACACGTGGACACGAGGTTTACCTTGGTTCAGGCCCCCAGAGGGAAAACCCTACTTCTGCTTGTCAGCTCTTGTAACACCCTCAGAATCGGCCCTATGCAAGTTTTAGCGAAATCCGCCAAACCCGCATAGAAACGATTCAAAGGTGCCCACCAGGCACTTTCGTGCGGGTGGAAAACGAAGTAATAACATTACACAACAGTCCTCGATGGGACCCACAGAACAGATATATATATATATAACAGCGACTCCATGAGTCAAGAATACAGATATAATATACAAAGATCCAAATCACCTTGAAAACGATGTAGCGTCCGTCTACGGACAAGATGAAAATGGGGCTAAGAGCCCTGAAGAATAACCAATGGCGTCCATAACCCTGCCCAGGCCAAGCCGGAAGGGTAACCCTGCTAACGGCGTCGATCTCAAAACCTGCTTAAACAAAAGGGGTGCCGACAAAGGGCAAAGGAAAAAGAGGAGCGTCGATCGAGGCCGATGCACGGCGAGGCTAGAATTCGGCGGTCCTCGCCTACATAGGTATGGTGGACTGAAGCGGCAGCGGCAGCATGCACTAAACAACCTATAGAGACTCGATTCAACTAACGGTTATCAGAGAGGGGTAAGAAAGACCTATTCGGAACCAACCTGATGCTACCATCAAACAAACCCATCCTGGTGTTTCCCCCCTCGAGACCAAACGAGGAAGTCAACCGAGGAACTCACACAGTTGGCAGTTTTACTTATTCAGTTATAGTTGCGGAAATTTACTAGTCAGGTTTAGATAATCATCCTGATAAAATAAGCAGTGGGCACTTTTAGTTAACCATTCCGTTATAGTGGCAACACTTACTAATCAGATACAGATAGCATGAGATAACCCAAAAACCCAGCAGTTGTTGGTACTTTCATTTAGCCATTCCGTTGTAGTTGCAATACTTACTAGTCAGGTACAATGGTCGCAAGCGACAATCCAAACAAGCAATTGTAGGCAGTATTATTTAGCCATTCCATTATAGTGAAGCTGATTACTAGTCATTATAAAGTCAAATTTATAGCAATAAACTTTAGTTATGCTTGTCTATGGTCGAGATACTGTGCTCCAAGTCGTCCATATCCGCGGACACGGCTTTCGAAAGTTTTACCCGCCGGTGCACCAATAGCAACACACGCCGATCAACCTCGGAAAAACCAACTCAAAACCCACGAGGCTTTCACGTGAACAATCACAGGATTCGAAATATTTCGGGGCCACCCTTGAGTCTACCATAGCAGTAAGCTAGCTCCGAGACGGACTCAAGGTTTGCGTCAATGGCTGTAAGCGACTGGGAACCCGAAAACTCGGGGTGTCGATACCGCGTAATCACTCCGCTTACCTAAACAGTACAGTGTGCTCCTCGCACAAACGTAAATACATAAGTAGCATGGCATAAGTACAGGATCGTAAATAAAACCTCAAACTAGTTTGTGGCCCCAAGAAATAAGACTGAATCAAGCTCTGGCTCAGGGGGGTCCCATATACCTCCCGGATGTGGATAGCGCGATAAATCAAGGAACAGGTATCAAGTACTCGGGGTCCTACGGGACACAAGTGGGCGTTCGGAAACCAAATATTCTCTATCACCCACCGATGCCTCTGCTTACTTCCATTTTAGTTGTTAAACATGAATTAAAAATGAACGGTAAGTAAAACTAGAATCATCTCCAACAGCAACATGCGGCAATACATCAACAAGCGTAACGGGCCGAAACGCATAGCACGCGTGAGCAAGCGACTACGACGCGCAAGTCCAACTATCTACCAAACAACAGGTAATAGGATGTGTCCAAGGCAATATAGGCTGGACGGTATATCACAGGTACGGAAACTAAAGCATCGCAACACAGATTGCAATAGATCAACAGGAAGGAGTAAAACACTATAAAAGTACGATAGGTAGAAAGGGGGAGATGCTCGCCTGAAAACATTGTCGAAGGGTTCAACCGAAGATCGGGGCGAAGCTCACATCAACTCAACGGCCTTATCCGCGAAGAAGCAAAACACTAGAAGGAACACCGGATGCACTATTTAATACTACGGCAAAAGATCGGCATGATGCATGTATGATGCATGACATGGCGAAGGTGCGATGCAATTAGGTCATATTAAGCGGAACCGGGGTCCCGACAATTAATTAGATGGTTCAAGTTATTTATCTACCCCGCAAATTAAATGTTGTTTTAACATGGCAAGATACGGTACCGGTGCGATGCACAAATTTAAATGAGGCCAAGATAAGGCTAGATTTGCCCGCATATGGGCCCCATATTTAATTATGAGGTGAATCGGCATAAGGTCCCCAAACCACATGACAAGATGCAGGCAAGTATGACATTTAATATGCAACAGGTTTTATTTCATTTATAAAATAAGGCTCGAGAAAAGGGGTCACACATTAGGGTTCGGGAGAACTTGGGATTCCGGGGGTTCGGGGTCGGTCTCAGGGTTCCGGGGTTCGACGGAAACGTTCTCGGACTCCGGGGGTAGATCTTGGCGCATGGTGCTCGCGAAGTAGATCTTGTTGTTCCGGGGGAAAGTTCTCGATGTTCCGGGGTGAAGTGCTCGGCGTCCGCGAGGAAGTACTTGTCGTATCCGCGGTAGTCGGGCCATGCTGTCGGTCTTGTCGTTTTACGGCGGAGATCTTGGTGTCCCGGGCCTCGGCGTCTTCGGGTCCGTGTAGACGGTCATGGCGTTCCGAGGAGAAGATCTTGGCGTGTCGAGGGTTCGGTCTTCCGACTCCGGGAGGATCGGTTTCTGGGTCTCGACACCTTCGGTTCCATGAAGAAAGCCTTGGTGTTTCCCCTTCGATCGTCGGTGAACTTGGTGACATGGAACATCTGGTCTGGTTAACGTTGTAGCAGTAGCAGCGGCACTCGGGGTAATAATCGCTGTCCTCGCCCTCAAGGAAACCTGCCCCTCAACTTACTTCGCCGTCGGCGAGCGGGATGCCAATACCAGGACCAGGACAGAGGCATGCCTGCTGGTAGTCGCATAGCCTGAAGCGGACGCACGTGCAGTGGGCGATTAGGTGGTGGAGGTGGTCGATCTCGGCAGAGTCCAGAGCCATCTTCTCGTCGACGAACCTTTGCCTTCTCCCTCTGCAGCTAGAGCATCGCAGCCATGGCCTCGCAAGCAGTTAGATCTCGGCGGCTTCCGGAACCATCTTCTCGCTGACGGAACTCTGGCTTTGGCCTTCTTCTTCCGCAGCCGGATCAGCATCATAGCCATTTCGCTGGTCATGGCAAAACGCTCCTCTAGCGCCGTCATGGCTTCATGTACCGCCCCCAAACCACCCCGCAGCGGCGCCACGTGACCGCCCCAGACGGCGGGCAGTCGAGATAGGGGTCGCAGCCGTGGAGATGGGGAAGGAGAGGGAGAACGGCGGCGAGCGGAGGCGGGGCCGACTTGGCGGCGGGGTGGAGGCAGATGGTGGCGACGGTGGAGCTCGCGGTGGCAGCGCAGCTACATGAGCAGCGGTCGGGGTCGGTCGGGCGGACATGGCGTGGGAAGAAGGCGGTGAGGCGGCGCGGTCGCTTGGCGGAGGACAGGCTGGCGGCTCGGGAGGAACCGCGGCGAGAGGATGGCCGGACGCGGACGGCGGCGGAGGAGGCACGGGGCGGCAGGCGAGCTCGCTGGGCTCTGGAGGTTCTGAAGAGGTTGGTGAGGCGGCGGCTTGCGCGCCTGGGGGTCAAGGGAGGCGGCAGCGGGCCGCGGCGGAGGTGCTGCGGGTCCGGCGGGCGAGGCGCGGGCTGGGCTGGACGACGGAGGAGGGAAGCGGAGCGTCGGCCGAGCTCGGGCAGCGATGGCGGGAAGGGCGGGTGCCAGCAAGCTTGGCGGAGGGAACCCGCGGCGAGACGGGCGGAGGCGGCTCAGCGGCGGGCGGCGGCGTCCGTCAAGCTGGAGGAGGGCGGGGCCCTTGTGACCGGAGGCGGGTGTGGAGCCACAGCGGCGGGCTGCGATGCGGGGTGAGGGAGGCGGGCGGTCGCGGAGGAGGCTAGAGGTGGGGGCGCGGCGGAGGTCGCCGGGGTCGAGCGGACCGGGGCGAGAGCGGCTACTGGGGAGAGGAGGTGCGGGGAGGCGCGGGGCGAGCGGTTGGAGGAGCGAGGTGGGAGAAGGCGTGCGGGCTGCGGGAGAAGAGGAACAGGGGGCGGGCGCGGTGCTGTGGTGGGGCCCGCGGGATGGGGCCCGACTGCAGCGGGTGTGGGGGAAAAAACTGGGGAGGTTGCGGCTGTGGCCAGGTAGGGAGGTAGGTGGCAGGTGGGCCACTGGGGAAGGGGTCCAGCGGGGAGCCGAGCGGGTGGGGGTGTGGGGCTGGGTGTGAGTGGTGCAGGGTTAGGTGGGACCAGGTGGGGCTCGGTGGAGGGAGTGGGAAGAGAGAGAGAGAGGCCAGGGGCTGCTGAGGTGGCAGTTCCTGGTTGGGTAGAGGGGGAGAGAGGGTGAGGTGTCACTGGGGGTTGGGGGGGGGTGATGTGGCCAAGGGGGGTGGGTTTGTTTGTTGGTAGCTTTAGGATTTAGGGGCTGTTTTAGGTGGCCCGATTTAATCCGGGGTGGTCGTTCGGGTCGTTCGGCCCGTTCGACTGCCCCACCAAAATAACTTAATATTTTATTTACTTTAATTGGACCGTTTGCAACCCGATAGCAACAAAACAAAATAATCCGGAGACCCGGGGTCTTGCGTTTGAATAAAGATGGGGCGTCTTAGAAAGCAAAACGGGCGTTGCGAAAATAGTTTTATGCAAACAATGCATGATGATGACGATGCAATGCACAAATTCAACGCGATTTTCTAGTAGTGGTTTTGCGGGATGCCACAATTCGACACCACTAACAATGGATCTCTCCCTCGAGATCCGCCTCATGGTACCGGAAGGAAGGTCGGCGTTCTCCGTTTTCTCGCTTTGCATAGATCCTCGCGACACCACTAACAAGAGGTCGTTGTCTGTGATCGTCGGGAGAACACTCCGGAAACAAAAGGTCGAAGGTAGAGGTATCAACAAATAAAGCCACCCCTAACTTCCGTGAACGGAGTAAAACTGCTGGATCCACTGATTCGATGTACAAGATCGAATGATAAGAGTAGTCGGATGGTGATCAGTCCATCGCGCACCCAAACCATTACTCTGCACACGAATAGGCGGATTATGCAACCAACTCTCGGAATCAGACTGAAGATCTCGACAAGCGAGGTTCGGAACAACAGAGTGATGCAGACTCTACATCGGATCTGGCATAGATGATGTCATCACATCGGGAAACACCGGAAGATACAACATAAATCGGATGAAAGACACACTGATTAGGTTTCGCGATGGTTCCATTGGCATGAACAACACATGCTCAAGGTATACTCCAACATCACCAATTCTCGTCCTTCTCATATGTTTTTCAACGACACGGATATCCAGCAAGGAACACATATGGATCAAGGGCTCAAGAACAAAAGATTGGATGAAGGGTACAACAGACAAGTTGCAGATTGATGATCGTAGCACCTCCGTTACAAAAGGAAGAAAGCGAAACCCTGAAGGTACGACGGAACCCAACCACGGGAAATCCTGGACTCGAGGAAAAGATAAGAGAGGAGATTCAAAACACGCAGAGGTGAGAGGAGAATAGCAGAGGGGTAAGGAGTAAATCAGAACTAACCAGAACTATCCAACCGATTTTGCAAAATAGTTTTGACACTCTACTTCGGCCGTTAGCTAGGTTATCCTACAGGCTGGACTTGTGGGGTATCGCAACTGCTGAGCTCTGATACCACTGTAACACCCTCAGAATCGGCCCTATGCAAGTTTTAGCGAAAACCCGCCAAACCCGCATAGAAACGATTCAAAGGTGCCACCAGCACTTTCGTGCGGTGGAAAAGCGTAATAACATTACACAACAGTCCTCGATGGGACCCACAGAATAGATATATATATAACAGCGACTCCATGAGTCAAGAATACAGATATAATATACAAATATCCAAATCACCTTGAAAACGATATAGCGTCCGTCTACGGACAAGATGCAAATGGGGCTAAGAGCCCTGAAGAATAACCAATGGCGTCCATAACCCTGCCAGCCAAGCGGAAGGGTAACCCTATAACGTCGATCTCAAAACCTGCTTAAACAAAGGGGTGCCGACAAAGGCAAAGGAAAAAGAGAGCGTCGATCTCGAGGCCAAGACACGGCGAGGCTAGAATTCGGCGTTCCTCGCCTACATAGGTATGGTGGACTGAAGCGGCAGCGGCAGCATGCACTAAACAACCTATAGAGACTTGATTCAACTAGCGGTTATCAGAGAGGGGTAAGAAAGACCTATTCGGAACCAACCTGATGCTACCATCAAACAAACCCATCCTGGTGTTTCCCCCATCTAGACCAAACGAGGAAGTCAACCGAGGAACTCACACAGTTGGCAGTTTTACTTATTCAGTTATAGTTGCGGCAATTTACTAGTCAGGTTTAGATATTCATCCTGATAAAATAAGCAGTGGGCACTTTTAGTTAACCATTCCGTTATAGTTGCAACACTTACTAATCAGATACAGATAGCATGAGATAACCCAAAAACCCAGCAGTTGTTGGTACTTTCATTTAGCCATTCCGTTGTAGTTGCCATACTTACTAGTCAGGTACAATGGTCGCAAGCGACAATCCAAACAAGCAATTGTGGGCAGTATTAATTAACCATTCCATTATAGTGAAGCTGATTACTAGTCATTATAAAGTCAAATTTATAGCAATAAACTTTAGTTATGCTTGTCTATGATCGAGATACTGTGCTCCAAGTCGTCCATATCCGCGGACACAGCTTTCAGAAAGTTTTACCCGGGGTGCACCAATAGCAACACACGCTCGATCAACCTCGGAAAAACCAACTCAAAACCCAACGAGGCTTTCACGACTGAACAATCACAGGATTCAGAAATATTTCAGGGGGCCACCCCTTGGAGTCTACCCGTAACGAAGTAAGCTAGCTCCGAGACGGACCCAAGGTTTGCATCAATGGCTATAAGCGACTGGGAACCCGAAAACTCGGGGTGTCGATACCGCGTAATCACTCCGCTTACCTAAACAGTACAGTGTGCTCCTCGCACAAACGTAAATACATAAGTAGCATGGCATAAGTACAGGATCGTAAATAAAACCTCAAACTAGTTTGTGGCCCCAAGAAATAAGATCAATCAAGCTCGCTCGGGGTCCCATATACCTCCGGATGTGGATAGCGATAAATCAAGGAACAGTATCAAGTACTCGGGGTCCTACGGACACAAGGGCGTTCGAAACCAAATATTCTCTATCACCCACCGATGCCTCTGCCTTCCATTTTAGTTGTTAAACAGGAATTAAAAATGAGCAGTAAGTAAAACTAGAATCATCTCCAACAAAGACATGCGGCAATACATCAACAATCGTGGCAGACGAAACAATGAGCAAGCGACGTGAGCAGCGACGCTGACAAGTCCAACTATCTACCAAACAACGGTAATAGGATGTGTCCAAGGCAATATAGGGTCCGCGGTATATCAGTGCGAAACTAAAGCATCGCAACACAGATAGCAGAAGATCAACAGGAAGGAGTAAATCACTATAAAAGTAAGATAGGTAGAAAGGGGGAGATGCTCGCCTGAAAACATTGTTGAAGGGTTCAACCGAAGATCGGGGCGAAGCTCACATCAACTCAACGGCCTTATCCGCGAAGAAGCAAAACACTAGAAGGAACACCGGATGCACTATTTAATACTACGGCAAAAGATCGGCATGATGCATGTATGATGCATGACATGGCGAAGGTGCGATGCAATTAGGTCATATTAAGCGGAACCGGGGTCCCGACAATTAATTAGATGGTTCAAGTTATTTATCTACCCCGCAAATTAAATGTTGTTTTAACATGGCAAGATACGGTACCAGTGCGATGCACAAATTTAAATGAGGCCAAGATAAGGCTAGATTTGCCCGCATATGGGCCCCATATTTTTTTTTTGACTATAAGACTGTGAGGCAAAAGCCCCACAGCAATTTATTAATAATAAAAACAGAAAACAAAGAGTCAAAAAGAAATACTTACAAGTGTCAAGGCTAAAAGAAAAAGACAAAGACTACTTCTAGTACTACTAATTACAAGCAGGATCAATAAGCATTTCTTGATCCCTAGTGTAAACCCTCTACCCAATCTATCAGAGAAGCTCTCCATTTCTTCTTAATTCTATATTTAAGCAAGTTGATATCATGAATAAATCTTGATTTCCATTGTGAGAAAGATGGTCTCTGATGATTAAAAATTTTATCATTTCGAATTAACCAAATATTCCAGAAGCGGTGATCAAGACTTCCATGAAAAACTGATGTCCAAAAGATCTTTTAGCTGCAACAATCAACTGCAAATCTCCAAGAGGTAACCAAACAATGTAAGTAATTCCATATCCTAGCACTGAAATTGCACTCAAAGAAAAGATGAGATCTGTCCTCATATGCTCGGAAGGGCACAATTCACAATGTGTATCATCGATGGGTCCAATGTCTCCTTTGCAACAAATCTCCGGTGTTTAATCTCCTTGAAGTAACCAAGCAAACACCTTAGTTTTCATGGTACAACAAGATTTCCATAACCAAACATAAACCTTAGGGGCCATTATATTTTCAAAAATGCACTTGTAGAGTTTACTTGGGGCATAATTATCCCCCCACCTATAAGTCCATACATCATCCTTGTGAGAAAGTGGATTAGCTACCATCACATTCTGAATCTCTCTCAATTCCTCAAAAGCCTGAACAGATAGAGGAAGATAGAATAAATCATGGATATTCTCAGAAGAATAAACCTGAGCAGCAGATAAATTTTCATTGAGCACAAATGAGAAAAGTTTTGGGTATCTTTCTTTTAAAGGCCTGGTAGAACCATTTAGTTCCCAATTATCTGACCAAAACAGAAAAGAATCCCCACAACCCTGGTGCACTGCAGCCACCCCTCGAAAGTTATCCACTTGTTTCAAAACATCTTTCCACCAAAAAGAACCACATAAGTTTTCAAAGATGAGGCACCTTATCTGTGTAATAAGCATGTTTCACTAATTTGACCCAAGGTATATCTTTACTATTATAATATTTATCCAGAAATTTAATGAGCAGAGATGCATTCTTCTTCTGGAAATCTATAACACCAAGTCCACCTTTTTCCTTGGGCAAACAGACAATGTCCCATGCTGCCAAGGCAGGCTTTGGCTCATCATGTTTCTTCCTCCAAAGACATTGCTTGAGTATTCGATCTAGCTGCTTAGTTAAACCTTTAGCTAGTTGCAAGGAACTTAGAAAGTGTAATGGCATAGAAGACAAGGCAGAGTTGATGAGTTGTAATCTAGCCCCCTGAGATAAGAAACTAGAGCTAGAGGTGAGCTTCCTTTCAAGTCTGCAAACCAACGGTTGCATTTCAGCTATAGTGGGTCTAGTAGTACCCAAAGGCAGCCCCAGGTAGGTAAAAGGCATAGACCCCACAAGACAACCAAACTCATCAGCCAGCTCCTTCACCTGGTCATCAGGAACATTAATTGGAACCATCATAGATTTGCTATAATTAATTTTAAAGCCATGAGAAAGTGCAAATGTATGCAATAAAACCTTCAGAGCCCTAAGTTGAATCATATCGTGAGCATAATCATCAAAGTATCATCTGCATATTGTATTATTGGATAATCATTCTCATTGGTGACAATAGGCAAACTGATACCATTTGAACATAAAAGCTCATTTACTGCAGATTGTAGCAAGTCAGATCCCAGGGTATATAAAATAGGGGACAAAGGGTCTCCCTGTCGAACACCCCTCTTGCATTTAAACTATTTGCCAGGAATCCCATTAAGCAGAATAGAAGAGTTGCGGATGACAGATTGCTTTCATCCATCCAATCCAAACCGAGTTAAAACCTTTGTGCTTCATAATCTCCAAAATAGCCTCATGTTCAATGGTATCAAAAGCCTTAGCAAAATCCAGTTTTAATATAATGATAGGTTTCTTAGAAGTATGACAGAGAAACAAGTACTCAAAAGACCAAGCCAGACAGTCCTGAATTGACCTATTCCTTAGAAACCCATATTGATTCTTGTGAATACAAGATAGAATCTTATCCTGTAGTCTATTGGCAACAAGTTTACTTAAGAACTTGAGACATACATTGGTTAGAGAGATTGGCCAAGTCATTAACCTCAATAGGGCCATGCTTTTTAGGAATCAAAGTAATATATGAGCCATTAATATTCTCAAGTTTCAGAGTGCCCGTATGAAAATCCTTGGCAATTTGATAGAATTCAGATTGAATGATAGGCCAACATCTCTTAACGAAAAGTCCATTAAAACCATCCGGCCCAGGAGCACGGTCAACAGGCATTGAGGTCACTACCTCATCCATCTCCTTCTTAGTAAAAGGAACAGTCAGATCATCCAACCCCTCCACTTTTGGTAAGAGATTACTTAAATCAAATTGCATTGAAATCCCCTCAGAACATCCCATCTTATCTTTATAAGACTGCCAAAGTAATCCAGCCATAGACTCATGATCAGAGTGTTCCACCCCATTCTCATCTCTTAAGGCAGAAATGGCATTCCTTCTAAATCTTTCAGTAGCCATAGCATGGAAGAATTTAGTGTTATCTTCACCTTGTTGTATCCATCGCACTGTGCACCTTTTACGCCAGTAATTACACTCTGCAAGTAATAACCTGTCTAGGTGCACCTTCACAATTTTCCTGAAGTTAAACTCAGTACGGAACAGTGGTCTAATCTCTTCAAGAGAATCAAAGTAAAAAATGACTTCATTGCCTTTTTTGATGAGCCATTTTAGTTTAGAGAGACTGGTGTGCCATTTCCTCAGATCATGTCTCAGAGTTTTAAATTTATCCACTAGTACGGCTGAGCTATAATCTTTAAAAGACTTACTCCAAGAAGAAGCCACACAATCATGGAACCCGTGTAGATCCACCCAAAAGTTGTCAAACCTAAAATCTTTGCTTTAGGTATATTGGTGTCAATATTAATCACGCAGGAGTATGATCGGATCCATTTCTAGCCAAAGGTAGAACCATAGAATTAGGATAATCAGAGACCCAATTTGTGCTAGTGAAAACCAGTCCAACTGCTCAAGTAAGGGTGTTCTTTGCATATTAGACCAAGTGTATGCCCGACCTTTCAAAGGCAATTCAAGCACCCAGATGCCCAATGATCTCATTAAAAGGAACATGTCATTTAAATCTCCACCGTCTATTTACATTATCAGGTGCTCTAATAAAGTTAAAATCCCCAATAATCAACCAATTCTCATCTGAGGGAATATTTAAATTATATAGCCATGAAACAAACAAATCTCTTTCAACCCCAGTACAAGGTCCATAAACAGAAACAAGTGTCCAGGCATCATTATTATGTGATGATGTGAATTTGATGATCACACCAAAACGCTGGGTATCAACCAAAATGCCATTAAAAATTGCAGAGTTCCATAGAATAATAATCCCCCCAGATGCACCAACAGAGGGTGCAAAAGAAAAATTATCAAACCTCTTGGGACAAAATTTTCTAATAAACCTCCAGTCAAAAGATTCACATTTGGTTTCTTGCAGACAAACTATATCACATTCACTCTCATTAATCTTGTAAAAAACTGCTCTTTGCCTCACTTCAGCATTAAGCCCTCTCACATTCCAACATAAAACCCTCCATTTCCTTTTGGTAATATGATTCATGAAAAACGAGGGCTAAAATAAAACACCACTTGAGACATAGTTTCAAGTACCATAAAACCAGACCATCGATCGAGATAGAGAAATAAGCTGTCACAACCGGATCGAACAAAGACATATACAACACTGACCCACACTTGATAGGTAGCGGACTTGAGAAACGGCGGACAAGGTTCACAAGAAAGACAAATGCAGTAAGTACCATTTATGGATAATGGTCTAACCCTCCAAAAGCAGTGCCTACACATAGCTAAACTTTGTCCACCTTGTCATCAGGATTGGCTTCAAGCTTCTCCTTCGTGAGATCCTGCTGATCAATGCCGAGCTGAGACCCCACTGCCTGCAAAATATGTAGAGGTGTAACCGGCAAAGGCACCTCATTAGACTGATCAGTGCCATCTTCCCCCCCAGTACTTGGATCAGATAAAAGTGGTACAAGCAACGCCGCACGACCACGTTTGCTGGGTCTTGGAGGTGTGTCAGAAACAGACTTTGGCCTCATCCCTTGTGAAGCAAGCAGACTTCTAGTGAATCTTCTCTCAGAAGACTGAACCACTAATTTCTTTTTCTTCCCCACTTTTCCTTTAGGAGTAATCTCACTAGTAGCCAAGAAGATTGGCTCCCTTTGATCAGGCTGCATCTTCAAAGTAGACTGAATTTCAACAGGCTTTTGTTTGTAAACCTTTGTAACCTTGTCCTTTGGAGGGCATATTAGCACAAATTGGGGTTACCCAATCATGTTGAAACAGATCAGTCCATGGAAAGAAAGCTTGCACCAAGATCTCTTAGCTTTTAGCATCCCGAAAAGGAGATGTCTGCATTGCTAAAGGTAGCTTGGAAGACAGGTACAATGGTAGCATTCCATCAAAAAACCTTCTCCATAACATATCAGGAGGAAGAACAGGTCCCACAGTATGATGTACCTGTCCCACATGCAGAAAATCATAGAAAACTTGTTGAGGTCCAATAGGTCCCAAAGGGTTGTTATTTGCCACTTGCCCCAGAGCCAACTGAAGTTCCTGCCCAACAGGAGCCACCTCAGAAGAGTTTGCATGTATAGAATCCTCAACAACAATAGACTCTTGTGAGTCCTGAGCTTCCTGTTCCTCTTCCATATTGTTTTGATTCTGTGGATTTTGCCCATGAGCCTCATGATTCCCATTATTATCTTGCCAATGCGCATGGTCCCAGCCAATTTCAGGGAATTGAGGTCCCACCCACATATTGTTGTTAACAGCCAAATTTCCAGGTAGGGGGTGAGGGTTGCCATCAGGGGGCATCTGATCCACATCAGGAGGTAGATTATCAGCAAAGTGAGCCGAGAGAATGAATACAGCAGCAGTCCAAGATTCAATAACCCCTCCCACTGAAGCAAATTTACCAAAGTACACATCACGAGGCACCAAAGCAGGTGAAGGGAAAGAAGCATAGACAAGAACTCTATCCTTGATTGGGTCATTACTATTCCAGTAGTGAAACTTCCCGAAGGTGGAGACGGCATTATGAATGTGCACATCAGTTCTGTAGTCTGGGGGCACCCCCAAAAACATCAACCAACCATGTCGAAAACCATGTTCCGCTCTATGAGTCTCAGTATCATCGGAGAAAACAAATCTGACAAAACTACCATTCAACTGATAATGCCCATGGTTAACAAGAGCATGCGCAGCATTGGGACCATTGAGTTGGAATAGGCCAACACCAAAGACACTAGGCTGATCCTCAACAACATGGCGATTCAGCGCCCCAATCATAAATTGATGTACCTGATTTCTCCAATGATCAACCAGAGCAGCCGGCGGCCTCGGTTCCACAATGGCCACCACCCAAGATTGATGCAGGGGAGTTGGGTCTTGTTTAGCATAGTAGAAGGAACGGGGCAACCTGGTTACTCCACCGTCAATGATCTCATGGCCCCAAGGTAGCCAGACCAAAGGATCCACTTCCCAACTCGCCATAGGAGAGCAATCTGAAGGAAGAGGGGAAGGCAGGGGCGGCGGAGAGCTCTGCGAAGGACACGCCTCAGAAACGACAATATCTTGAGAAGTTGTAACGACCGGGGTCTTTAGAACGGACTCTCCAGAGTCAGGGTCAGAACGGGTAACACAAGATTTTTTTGGAACCCATTTTTGCAGACTAGAGGAAAAACGATTTAGACAGTCCCGTTTAACATGACCATAATTGAAACATTGTTTACATCTAACTTGACGCTTGCACACCTCAACTTTATGGCCCATACTTAAGCATTTACTGCAGTCCCAAGCTCTAAATACAATATCATCCACAACATCCTCAAAGCCCGTGGGATCCATATTTAATTATGAGGTGAATCGGCATAAGGCCCCCAAACCACATGACAAGATGCAGGCAAGTATGACATTTAATATGCAACAGGTTTTATTTCATTTATAAAATAAGGCTCGAGAAAAGGGGTCACACATTAGGGTTCGGGAGAACTTGGGATTCCGGGGGTTCGGGGTTCGGGGTCGGTCTCAGGGTTCCGGGGTTCGACGGAAACGTTCTCGGACTCTGGGGGTAGATCTTGGCGCATGGTGCTCGCGAAGTAGATCTTGTTGTTCCGGGGGAAAGTTCTCGATGTTCCGGGGTGAAGTGCTCGGCGTCCGCGAGGAAGTACTTGTCGTATCCGCGGTAGTCGGGCCATGCTGTCGGTCTTGTCGTTTCACGGCGGAGATCTTGGTGTCCCGGGCCTCGGCGTCTTCGGGTCCGTGTAGACGGTCATGGCGTTCCGAGGAGAAGATCTTGGCGTGTCGAGGGTTCGGTCTTCCGACTCCGGGAGGATTGGTTTCTGGGTCTCGACACCTTCGGTTCCATGAAGAAAGCCTTGGTGTTTCGCCTTCGATCGTCGGTGAACTTGGTGACATGGAACATCTGGTCTGGTTAACGTTGTAGAAGTAGCAGCGGCGCTCGGGGTAATAATCGCCGTCCTCGCCCTCAAGGAAACCTGCTCCTCAACTTACTTCGCCGTCGGCGAGCGGGATGCCAATACCAGGACCAGGACAGAGGCACGTCTGCTGGTAGTCGCATAGCCTGAAGCGGACGCACGTGCAGTGGGCGATTAGGTGGTGGAGGTGGTCGATCTCGGCAGAGTCCAGAGCCATCTTCTCGTCGACGAACCTTTGCCTTCTCCCTCTGCAGCTAGAGCATCGCAGCCATGGCCTCGCAAGCAGTTAGATCTCGGCGGCTTCCAGAACCATCTTCTCGCTGACGGAACTCTGGCTTTGGCCTTCTTCTTCCGCAGCCGGACCAGCATCATAGCCATTCCGCTGGTCATGGCAAAACGCTCCTCTAGCGCCGTCATGGCTTCATGTACCGCCCCCAAACCACCCCGCAGCGACGCCACGTGACCGCCCCAGATGGCGGGCAGTCGAGACAGGGGTCGCAGCCGTGGAGATGGGGAAGGGGAGGGAGAACGGCGGCGAGCGGAGGCGGGGCCGACTTGGCGGCGGGGTGGAGGCAGATGGTGGCGACGGTGGCGCTCGCGGTGGCCGGCGCAGAGCTCGCAGACGGTGGCGGTCGGGGTAGGGTCGGGCGGACATGGCGTGGGAAGAAGGGCGGTGAGGCGGCGATGCGGTCGCTTGGCGGCGGAGGACGCAGGGCTGGCGCTGGCTCGGGAGGGGAACCGGCGGCGAGGAGGATGGCCGGACGCGACGACGGGCGGCGGAGGAGGCACGGCGGCGGGGGCCGGGCGAGCTCGCCTGGGCGGCTCTGGAGGTTGCGAGCGAGGTTGGTGAGGGGCGGCGCTTGCGCGCTCATGGGGTCGAGGAAGCGGCCAGGGGCGGCGGAGGTGCTGCGGTCCGGGCGGGCGACGAGCGAGGCGGGCGGGCTGGACGATGGGAAGGAGGAAGCGGGCGCGTCGAGCTCGGGCAGCGATGGCGGGAAGGGCGGCGCCCACGATCTTGGCGGAGGGAACCCAGCGGACGAGGCGGGCGGCGGCGTCCGTCAAGGCGGAGGAGGGGCAGCGGGGCCCGCGGTGACCGGAGTGGGCGCGGTGGAGCCCTGGCGAGCGGCGGCTGCGATGCGGGGTGAGGGAGGCGGGCGGTCACGGAGGAGGCTAGAGGTGGGGGCACGGCAGAGGTCGCCGGGGTCGAGCGGACCGGGGCGAGAGCGGCTACTGGGGAGAGGAGGTGCGGGGAGGCGCGGGGCGAGCGGTTGGAGGAGCGAGGTGGGAGAAGGCGTGAGGGCTGTGGGAGAAGAGGAACAGGGGCGGGCGCGGTGCTGTGGTGGGGCCCGCGGGATGGGGCCCGACTGCAGCGGGTGTGGGGGAAAATAACTGGGGAGGGTGCGGCTGTGGCCAGGTAGGGAGGTAGGTGGGGGCTGGCAGGTGGGCCACTGGGGGAAGGGGTCCACTGGCAGGGAGCCAGGGGCGCGGGTGGGGGTGTGGGGCTGGGTGTGAGTGGTGCAGGGTTAGGTGGGACCAGGTGGGGCTCGGTGGAGGGAGTGGGAAGAGAGAGAGGCCAGGGGCTGCTGAGGTGGCAGTTCCTGGTTGGTTAGAGGGGGAGAGAGGGTGAGGTGTCACTAGGGGATTGGGCGGGGTGATGTGGCCAAAGGGGGTGGGTTTGTTTGTTGGTAGCTTTAGGATTTAGGGGCTGTTTTAGGTGGCCCGATTTAATTCCGGGGTGGTCGTTCGGGTCGTTCGGCCCGTTCGACTGCCCCACCAAAATAACTGAATATTTTATTTACTTTAATTGGACCGTTTGCAACCCGATAGCAACAAAACAAAATAATCCGGAGACCCGGGGTCTTGCGTTTGAATAAAGATGGGGCGTCTTAGAAAGCAAAACGGGCGTTGCGAAAATAGTTTTATGCAAACAATGCATGATGATGACGATGCAATGCACAAATTCAACGCGATTTTCTAGTAGTGGTTTTGCGGGATGCCACAACTCTTGATTACGGTGAAACCGAAAGTTACAGGGGTGCGTAGATGCAATCTGGCGTGGAGGTGTGTATGCGGTGGTCTGAAGTATCTAGATCTGTAGATCTGTAGATCTGTCTATTGCGTATGTGTCCTCCTCGTTGGACCCTCCTAGCCTTTATATATGGGGAGGCTAGGTCTCAGATACCGATACAAGTAGGTTACAAGTTGTATTCAAACTCTAGTCTTGAGCTTTTCTTGTCTTGTGCGCTTGAGAGTCCATGTCGATATGGGCTTCATATCAGCCGAACGGTCATAGGCATCATGGAATCTAGCAGGTCGTCGAGTGGGACTTCCGTCGGGCTGGACCAGGTAGGCTAACATCGGGGACCCGTAGGGCATATCCATGTCACCGTCATAGCCGCTGGAGCCAACCACGCGGAAGATCTTGCCAATTACACGAGCGGGTTCAACAATGAAGACCCCACAATACTCAAGAAGCCCAACTTGGAGGGTGGCGGCTCAACGGCCTTCGAGGGGACCACGCACACGCGCTCCGTCGAGCTGGTCCCAAGCGACTCCAGCCAGACGGTGAAGATTGGAACAGGCATGGGCCTAGCATAGGAAGGCACGCTCATCAAGTTCCTCCATGAGAATCACGACATCTTCGCATGGAAGCCATCTGACATGCCTGGTGTCCCGAGGGAACTCGCTGAGCACAAACTCAACGCCGACCCCAAAACGCGACCCATCAAGCAGTCGCTGTGGCCCTTCAATGAAGAGCACCGCCGAGCAATCACCGAGGAGGTGCAGCGTTTACTCCCTGCAGGCTTCATCCGGCCAATCAAGTACTCCAAGTGGTTGGAAAACCCAGTCCTGGTCGAGAAGAAAAATGGGACCTGGAGAATGTGTATCGATTGCACAAATCTCAATAGCGCCTGCCCCAAGGAGCAGTTCGTCCTCCCGCGGATCAATCATATCATCGACTCGACCGCGGGCTCAGAGTCGTTGTGCTTCCTTGACTCCTACTCTGGTTACAACCAGATCAAAATGGCAGTCGAGGATGAGGAGAAGACGACGTTCATCACGCCATTCAGAGCATTCTGCTAAACCGCCATGACCTTTAGCCTCAAGAACGCCAGAGCGACCTACCAGAGGTGCATGCAGGAGTGCCTTGCGAGCCAAATTGTCCGCAGCATCCATGTCTACATCGACGACGTGGTGGTGTAATCCACTCGCCAGGGCGATCTACTCGCTGACCTGGACGAAACCTTCGTGAACCTGCGGAGGTACAAGATCAAACTAAACCCAGGAAAGTGCCACTTAGTTGTACCTACTGGAGAGCTACTAGGGTACGTTGTCTCCAAACGAGGGATCGAGACTAACCCCACCAAGATCAACACGATCACCCGGCTCGACAAACTCGAGTGCCTGCGCGACATCCAGAAATTGGTCGGGCGAGTCGCGGCCCTCAGTCGCTTCATCGCCCGGCTAGGCGAGAAGGAAATGCCTCTCTACCGCCTAATGCACAAGAATCCCACGTTCAAGTGGGACAAGGAGGCATACGACGCGCTCCATGTCGTGGGAATGACCACGGCAGATGCTGCAATCGGCAGCGAGTAGTAGAACATGGGGCAAGGGCAGCCAGCCATCTGCGGTACGAGATGAGGGCTGAGGCACAAGGGTTTACCCAGGTTCGGCCCCCCGGCGGGTAAAGACCTACTCCTGCTAGATTGTATTATGGTGAGAGTACAATGGGGCGAGCTTGACGGCTAGGCGGCGAGTCGCTTTGGTGTATGATGGAACGTATCCTCTATGCGTCCTCTAGGGAGGTTTATATAGACTCACCTCGCTAGGGTTTACAGATCACAACTGAATTAGTTAAGGATTCGGAGATTCTATGACCTAGTCCGACTGGGCCTAGCTACGCTTCTGGGCCTTCAGCTTCCAGTCGCTTGATTCCACGCCAAGTCTTGATCCAGCCGTCCCCACAGCCCACTCACGACGCTTGGGCCATGGAAACGCCCCGGGTATACCCAGGTAGGCATATCCCCATCAGTAGTCCCCGAGGTCGTCGTTGATTTGTCGCAGGTGTTTGCTGGCAGTCGGAGTATGCGGGTCCAATGCGGACGCCTAGTCAAATCGGCGGCGGACTCCTGAACAAAGGAAAGAACTAGTCATTTAGTAACAATAACGGCGACCAATCGTGCCGCAGCTCGGTGAACGGGTCGGAAAATTCTTAGTCACTGTTATAGTGATCGGGTCGGTGAGTCGTCGAGTTGCTAGGAGCGACGAGTCGAATGGATGAAGTTGGACCGTCAATTGGGGTTAAACTAGACGTTGGGTAATCCAACGGTAACTTCGGCATAATTACCGCGTAGCAACGGCCCCCGAAACTGGCGGGTAGCAACCGCTATATAAGGAGGATGAAAGGTGAACGGGGAAACGCTTCTTCCTTCTTCCTCCGATTCCGCCCATCTCTATTTCTCCATTCCGCGCAGCGATCGGAACAATTCAGAGATCCTCGACCCCCACGAATTTCCAACCGATGGCCCCCTCCACCGCGAGTAGTAGAACATGGGGCAAGGGCGGCCTGACATTCCAGCTGAAGTCGAAGGCGTCGTTCTTCGATCTGATGCTGCCCTCTAAGGCGGCGAACGAGTGGAAAAGTTCTGGTTCTACGTCACCAAGTCGACTCCATGCGATGAAGTGGCGCTTCCAAGATAATCAGCCGACCGTCTGGAGCCGCATCGGCTCCAGGTCGCCAAGCTCCCGCTGGATCAGCGGATGGTTGTTGACGAAATGTTGCAAACCATCCGCGGCCTGAAGAAGAAAGGCCTCCAGACCATCAACCTCTACAACTGTTGGCTCGGGCAGCGGATCGTGCCCTTGGCCAGCCGCGACCACTATATGTATGAGTATATGCGTAAGAACGACCCGACGAAGTCCTTCCTCGTTGAGTGGAGACTCAACGACTACACCCTGGCCCTGAAGAAGATCACTCAGGCGGTGTATATTGATATGAAGGCCGGCGTCGCCCCTTATACTGCAAGGCGCCCAGCTCCAACGGTACGTTGTTATCCTGTTAACACTCGCAGTCGCAGCTTATGCATTCACGGTCGTGCTAAGTTTGTTTGTTCTTGTTGTAGTTGTTCCAAGTGGTGGAAGGGTGGCTTCCACCCGCGGATGATGATAACTCGAGCTCATCCGTCCAGGACGGAAGCGAGTCATTTCCCACCAAAGATGACGCCGATAGCGATGGAGGCGATGGCGACGACAACGGAGAAGACGAGCCCGTGGAAGTTGCTGCCCCCACGGTTCGCAAAACCCGCGGGCAACACCAGCGCGATCTCGAAGCGAGCAAGGTCCTCGAGCCGCACGATGACGACGACGACGAGCTTCCCAAGCACACCTCACATCGCGAGGCCACGCCGTCGAAGAAGAAGAAAGCTCCGCCGAAGAAGAAGGCGAAGCCAGCGAGGCAGATATCTCCGCCCCGATCTGCGAGCAACTCCGATGCCACCAGCTCGGCTGAGGATGTAGCGGCACACGCGACCGTGGCTACAGGCGCTACCGCCCCAGGGACGAGGTGCCGCTGGTGTCGTTGCCACCGCCATTCGCCCCAATTGTTAGCTTGGGGGCTTCTCCGGCCGCAGGGGCCTCGCCACCAAGGGGTGCTCCCGCGGCTGTTACCACGGAGGCTCTTGCCGCGGCTTCATCTTCGAAGAAGCCATTAGTGTCTTGGGCACACGACGTGTTCGAGACGGGCCTTACTCGGAGGCTAGGGCCCGAGATGGAGAAGCCGGCCAGTATCCGCACCGGTCTATGGTTCATACCAGTCGCCAAGTGAGTGCTGTTTGTCTGCTTGTTTTCCGTTTTAGTCGGACAGTCTTATTCGTAAAACTATTTCACAGGACTGGTGTTAAAAAGATCAGCCATCCTTCTGTGGCCAAGGTTCCGCCAGTCGCCACCGAGGTGTCAGCGGATTCCTCGCAGAAGAGGAAAACCGACGACATCGCTGCTCCCGCCGAAGGTGTTAAGAGGACGAAAGGCGACGACTTTGTCATGGTCTCTGATGACCTGGCGGTTGCTCCGAGCGATCCTCCGACTGCGGCGGAAGTGGCCTCGAAGACCAAAGAGGGTGTTGACTCACCCAATTTGTCCGAGCCGGCTCTGAGTGGTGCAGCAGCATCTGCAGCGACCTTCCCTCGCTTCATGGCGAAGGCGGCCACAGCGATTGCCTCGGCGTCGACGAGCCGGATGCCTAGGGTCGCCGAGGTGGAGGTGGAGCAGCATTGCGGCCATACTCCGGTCGTGCTTGCGTCTATGGATGCGCTGGAGCTTCACGGCATGCTAGGCGCTGCCATCCAGGTATGTCCAGTCCCCGAGGATCGGGCCACTGAATTTCAGTGGTCGGATTCTTAATGTTTTTATATCATCCAGTCCCCGAGTGCCTAGTCGCTAAATCTTAGTGGGTGTGCACTGAGGATTTTCATTGTCCAGTCCCCGAGTGCCTAGTCGCTGAATTTCAGCGGGTGGACACTTAAGAATTTCATTGTCCAGTCCCCGAGTGCCTAGTCGCTGAATTTCAGTGGGTGGGCACTTATGAATTGTTTATTATTGACGTTGTAGTGTGTGCTCAGGGCCTGCAGCGCTAGTCGACCAAACGGTTCGCTATGAAGTGTCGCTCGGAGAAGGAGCTCGTTGCCGTCCAGGAGACGAACATGGGGCTTCAATAGGTTGCAGCCGAGGTGAAGGAGGCCCGCCGGGGCCTTGTCCCGGTGGGTGACTTGACGGCGGCTCATTCCGCTTTGAGCTCAGCCGAAAAGCGAATCGCTGACCTGGAGCGTGAGCTCAAGGAGGCGAGGGCGGAACCGAGCTCGGCGGAAGGGCGAGCGAAATCTGTTGTTACTTCTGCCGCTGAAGAACGGAAAGCATCTGATGCGCTCGTTGCTGGGCTACAGGACGACCTTTCTTCTCTTCAAAGTTTCATCACGGACCTCCGTCGCCTGCTAATTGGTAAACTCTCCTTCAGCCAATTTTCGTCGGCACTAACTGTATTGTGATGTCGATATTTCGCTTACTGCTTGTTGATTTGTTGCGGGCCGGATTACTGACAATGTGGAAGAAGCGCAGTCGTATGACGCGCGGAAGTGCGTGACCACCCTGGTCGACTCGGACGCGTTGTCGGCAACTTGCCTTCGAGCATATCTTCAGGAGATATCGCCCACGGAGGTGATCCCCACTGACCTTGTCGAGGTATGGCGCTACCTGGAAAAGGCTCCGTCGGTCGTCGAGTTCATGATGCGGTTGGACTTCCGGCGTGGGGCAGCGACGGCGCTCAGCCTTGGGCTTGCCCACATCCCGGAGGATTTCGACCTAGGCGATGTCACGCGCGGCTACCCCTCGTCAACAGGCTCGGTGGAGATTGCCGAGGTACTGAAGCTTACGGACCGGGCCGCGGTGTACTCCGATCGTGTTTGAGCGATGGGCGACCTCATCCCCTATCAGGAGACGGTTGTCGCCCCCAATGATCCTGAACCGAAGCATCGGGACTTCAAGGTCGAGCAGCCATTCCGTGCGGAGATGGCGGGCGAACTGACGACGCACCCGTCAAACCCTTACGTGCCCTTCATCCGTAGCCGCAGGGATGGTGGCGCGTCTGCGTCAAAACCTGCGGAGTAGAAGTGTTGTGCCCTTGGGCGTTAGTACAAGATAACTATTAAACTTTCCTTGTATTTTGGAACAACTTTGTGCTTCTATAAAGGAAACTCGTGTTATTTTGTCATTCGTTTTTTGATTTTGGATTTTGATTGAACGAGTCCCCGAGCGCGTCCGCCCTTTTTATGGGGTTTACCTCGTTGTTATATGTTTTTTAACTTTTAATGAGTCGAGGTCGACTCGCCATGGCTCGTAAAGCCAGTCGCAAGGCGACTCCTAGGGGTGCTCTTTACTTGACCATTTTCCCGGGCGCAAACGAGGTCGGGTTGCCGAGTCCCCGAGCGTGGTACTTGGTGGTTCTAGTCGCAGCTCCAAGGTAGGTGAGGACTAAGAGCGTCTTTGTTAGTGCGTCTCTCCTTCCTGATCCGGAGGATCAGTCGCGTGGCGAGTCCTGGGCGCTCTCTCATACTTGGCGTTTTTCCCTAGTCGCTAGTATTTGGCTGGGTGTCAGTCCCTGAGCGTGGTACTTGGCCGTTCGGGTCGCTGTGCCAAGGATGCGGAGGAACTTGGTCGCTGTGAGGAGCGAATGCAGTTGTCTTGGCTCGGTGAGCCAGTCGGGCTAGGCGACTCCAATGGGGCTATGGGTTGGCGTTTTTCGTGGACGTTACGAGGCCTGGAGTTTCGCAGTGCCCTCATACCGCACTACTTGGCCATGCCGGTCGCTTTACCAGAGGTTGACTTCTGCGAATAGCATAACGCTGTTATTATGAGTGTGAGTGGCACAAGACACGGAGAGTAGACACAATTTTCGGTAACTGATCTGTATTATTTCATAGCGGGTGGAGAGTACATGTATGGAGTTCTAGGAGTAGAACTTTCGTAGGAGGTTTACATTCCATGGCAGCTTGACGTCGAGTTTTCCGTCTCCTCGGACGTCGGTGAGGTAGTAGGCGTCGTTGCCTAGGACTCGCCCGATGGCGAATGGTCCCTCCCAAGGGGGGGGGGAGCTTGTGCATGCCCTTCCTGTCCTGGATTAGGCGCAGTACCAGGTCGCCTTCCTGGAAAGTGCGAGTCCTTACTCGCCGGCTATGGTAGCGGCGGAGCCCTTGCTGGTAGATGGCGGTGCGGGAGCGAGCTAGATTCCGTGCCTCGTCGAGCTGGTCGACGCCATCTTGTCGTGTGAGTTCGTTTGTGGCCTCCGTGTAGTTGACCACCCTTGGTGAGTCATGCTCGAGGTCGGTGGGCATGACTGCCTCGGCGCCGTACACCATGAAAAAGGGGGTGAATCCTGTCGACCTGTTGACGGAGGTGCGTATGCCCCAGACGACGGAGGGTAGATCCTCGACCCAGCACCTGGCGGTGCGCTCAAGTGGGACTTGGAGCCGTGGCTTCAGGCCATGGAGGATTCTCTGATTGGCGCGTTCCGCCTGGCCGTTGGACTCCGGGTGGGCGACTGAGGCGAGGTCGAGTCGAATGTGGTGTTCCTCGTAGAACTCGGCCATGGCTCCTATGGCGAAGTTGGTGCCGTTGTCCGTGATGATGCTGTTTGGGAACCCGTAGCGATAGATGAGGTCGCGTAGGAACTTGGTGGCGGTCTTCCCGTCGCATTTGCGGACTGGCTTGGCCTCCACCCATTTTGTGAATTTGTCGACTGCGACTAGGAAGTGGGTGAAGCCGGAGGGGACCTTCTTAAAGGGTCCTACCATGTCCATGACGCATACGGCGAACGGCCAGATGATGGGGATTGTCTTGAGCGCCGAGCTCGGCACATGGGTCTGGTTGGCGTATTTCTGGCATCCGACGCACCACTGGACGATGTCGACAAGGTCTGCGTGTGCGGTGAGACAGTAGAAGTTGTGTCGCATAGCCTTTGCGACCAGAGAGAGGGCGCCGACGTGGTGGCCGCAGTCGCCGGAGTGAATGTCTTGGAGGATTTTGTGTCCATCAGTGGGTTAAACACAGTGTTGGAACACGCCGGTCACGCTGCGCTTGTGGAGCTCGCCGTTGATGATGACAAAGGATTTGCATCGGCGTGCTATCATCCAGGCGTCTGTTTCATTCGCGGGCAGGGTGCCTCCCTCCAAGTAGGCGACGTATGGCGCGGTCCAGTCGTTTAGCTCGGCGATTAGTGCGACTAGGGCTGCCTCTGGTTGCAGCGATATTCCGATGTCGATCTCCCTTGGTGGAGAGACGGAAGGCTTGGTGATGGTGTCGAGGAAGACACCGACGGGTGGTGCGAGTCGAGCCAAGCCGATGCGAGAGAGTGCGTCAGCCTCCTCATTCTTCCACCTGTCGATCCACTCGACAGAGTAGCCTGCGAAGTGTCCACCCAGCCTGTCCACTGCTTGGTGGTATGCCGCCATGGTGGGGGAGACGGCTTCGCAGGTGCCAGCGACTTGCCCGGCGACGAGGTCAAAGTCTCCGTAGCAGCGCATGCGATTGACGTTCATCTCATTGGCAGCTCGCATGCCGTGGAGCAGCGCTTCATACTCGGCCATGTTGTTGGTGCAGGGGGTGAAGTCGAGGTAGAGGACGTAGCGGAGTTTGTCGCCCTTCGGAGATGTTAGCACGATCCCTGCTCCTGCATCGTCCGTGTTCTTGGAGCCGTCGAACTGTAAGCTCCAGTAATGGAGGCATGGCAGCTTCTCTGGCTGTTGGGCCTCCTCCCAGTCAGAGATGAAGTCTACGGGAGCCTGCGACTTGATGGCCTTGCGTGGCTCGTACTTGATATTGTGGACACCAATCTCGATGGCCCACTTGGTGACTCGCCCAGTCGCCTCACGGTTGCGGATGATGTCCTGCAACGGTGCTGAGGAGACGACCATTATCGGGTGCTCCTGGAAGTAGTGCAACAGTCGCCGCTGTGCTCTGAAGACCGCGTATACCAATTTCTGGTATTGCGGATAGCGCTGGCGCGACTCGGTTAGGACCTCGCTGATGTAGTACACTGGTCGCTGCATCGGGCGCTCCTTTCCTTCCTCTGGCCGTTCGACGACCATGACGGCGCTGACGACGCGTTCAGAAGCCGCGACATAGACCAACATGGGTTCCTTGTCGGCGGGGGCGGCGAGTAGCAGTGCTGCGAGTAGCACCTCCTTGAGGGCGTGGAGCGCGTCGTCTGCCTCCTTGTCCCACTAGAAGGTTGGGTTCTTGCGCATTAGGCGGTAAACGGGCATCGCCTTTTCGCCTAGCCGGGGGATGAAGCAACTGAAAGCCGCAACTCGCCCGGCCAGCTTCTAGACGTCGCGCAGGTACTCGGGTCTGCCGACTCGAGCGATCGTGTTGATCTTGGTGGGGTTTGCCTCGATCCCGCGTTTGGAGACGACGTATCCCAGTATCTGTCCAGTTGGCACACCGAAGGTGCACTTTTTTGGGTTTAGCTTTATCTTGTACTTCCGCAGGTTGGCGAACGTTTCCGCCAGGTCGGCGAGTAGATCACCCTGGCGAGCGGATTTCACAACCACGTCGTCGATGTAGACGTGGATATTGCGGCCAATCTGGCTCGCAAGGCACTCCTGATGCACCTCTGGTAAGTCGCCCTGGCATTTTTGAGGCCGAAGGTCATGGCGGTGTAGCAGAAGGCTCCGAATGGCGTGATGAACACCGTCTTCTCTTCATCCTCAATAGCCATTGTGATCTGGTTGTACCCAGAGTAGGCGTCGAGGAAGCATAGCGCCTCCGAGCCCGCGGTGGAATCGATGATTTGGTCGATCGACAGGTGGACGAATTGCTCCTTCGGGCAGGCGCTGTTTAAGTTTGTGTATTCGATACACATTCTCCAGGTCCCATTTTTCTTCTCGACCAGGACTAGGTTTGCCAGCCACTTGGAGTACTTGATTGGCCGTATGAAGCCTGCGGCGAGTAGACGCTGCACCTCCTCGGCAATGGCTCGACGGCGCTCTTCATTGAAGGGCCGCAGCGATTGCTTGAAAGGTCGCACTTTGGGGTCGGAGTTGAGTTTGTGCTCAGCGAGTTCCCCCGGGACACCAGGCATGTCGGATGGCTTCCATGCGAAGATGTCCCTGTTCTCACGGAGGAACTCGATGAGCTCGCCTTCCTATGCTGGGCTCATGCCCGTCCCGATCGTCACCGTCTGGCTGGAGTCGCCTGGGACCAGCTCGACAGTGCGGGTGTGTGTCATTGCCTCGAAGGCGGTGGAGTTTCCGCCCTCCGAGTTGGGCTTCTTGAGTACGGTGGGGTTGTCGCTGTTGACCCCGCTCGCGTACTTGGCGAGATCTTCGGCATGGTTGTCCTCTGCCGCTATGACGGTGTCAGCGAGTTCGGCCCCTTTGGCCTCGCACTCTGCGGCCATGTCAGGGTCGCCGTGGATGGTGATGACGCCGCACGGCCCGGGTAGCTTCATCGCGTTGTACACATAGTGGGGTGCTGCCATGAACTTGGCAAAAACCTGGCGCCCCAGGACGCAGTGGTAGGGTCTGTCGAAGGGCACCAACTCGAAGACGATCCGCTCGGTGCGGAAGTTTGCTGGTGTGCCGAAGGTGACTGGCAGCGTCACCTTGCCGATCGGGTACGCCTTCCAACCGGGGACGATGCCGTGGAAAGTGGTGTAGGTCGTCTCGATCATCGACTGCGGGAGCCGCAGTCGCCTGAAGGTGTCCAGGTACAGGATGTTGATGGAGCTGCCGCCGTCCATCAGCATTTTGGGGATCCAGTAGTCCCCACCTTTGGCTTGACCACTAGGGCGACTCGGCCCGGATACTCGATCTGTGGCGAGTGGTCCTGACGTCTCCAGGTGATTGGTTGCTCGGACCAGTTGAGGAACTAAGGGATGTCTATCTGGGACACCGCGTTGATAGCGACGGCGCGGGCGATGACCTTCTTCTCACGCTTCGTGTTGAAGCCGGTGAAGGTGTGGAGCAAGCCGGCGACGCTGCCGAACTTTCCTCCGTTTGGCGGGTTGTTGTCGGGGTCTTCCTGCGCGCGTCGTGCCTTCTCGATCTCCTTGAGAGAGCGACATTCGGCGGTCGTGTGCGTGGCGGGCTTTCCTTCCCTGCTATGAAACACACAGGGTTGGTTGAGAAGGGCCGTGGGATCGAACCTTGGCTTTGCCTTGTAGTTGCCGCCGTCGCGGCGCTGTCCTCCGTCGCGGCGAAAGCTCTTGGGCTCGCGCTGCGCGTACCCGGCGTTGGCGACGAAGTCGACTCGCGCGTCACCGCGGCATTTGCCGGTGAGGCGAGTGCTGCTGTATCGTAGCTCGGGCCGCCTCCCGTTGTCGTGGCCGCTCGTGCGGCGATGTCCTCCCGACTCGTCGTCGGTTTCCTGGTTTGGGTCCTCTTCCGCGTACCTTTTTGCGATCTCCAGGAGGTCCGGTATGTTGTCGAGTGTGCGGTACGCTCGTTTGAGCTTGGCGACCAGGGGATCGTAGCGGCATGAGGTCTTGAAGCAGTGGATCGCGGTGTCCGGGTGGATTTCGACCGCGTTGTACCATAGATCTTGCCACCATTGGACCCAGCTGCGGGTCGACTCGCTGGGTCCCTGGACGCACCGTTCCATTTCCTCGATGGTGGTGGCACGGGTGTATGAACCCTCGAAGTGCCTGACGAAGGAATCGAGCATCTCCTCCCAAGAGTCGATGCTATCCGCGGGGAGGGTGTTAATCCACTGCCTGCACGCCCCCTCCATCATCAGGGGGAGGTAGCGGGCGGCTAGTAGGTCGGTGTGGCCGGCGATGCCCATCGCCATGAGGTAGGTATCCAGCCACACGGAGGGATCGTACGAGGGGTCGTACTTCTCTATTTACTTCGGCTCTTTGAAGTTCGCCGGGTATCTTTCGCCTCGGAGCATCGGTCCGAAGCACTGGGGCCCCATTCGGCTCAGCGATCCCCTTGGTTCACCGTCGCGGCGGTTGGTGAGGGTGTGCCGCAGGTCGTTAGGCTGGCGTGTGCGCCAGCTGTGGTTGTTGATGATGTGGGTGCGGGCGTCGACGGGTTGTCCGTTGGCGGCGACGAAGTTGTTCGCCGGCCGAGGGTCGTTGGTGGAGAGTTCCGCGTTCGCTGGTCGGTGTTGGAGCTATAGGGGTTCGGGTGGCAGGCAGTTGAGAGTGTTCGCCGCCATGGGGCGGCCGCTCGAGGCCGCTCTGCTGCCTGATGAACGCGAGTACATTTGACCCTATGAGTCGGCGCCTGCGTTTTGTTACTCGAACGCTTTGGCGAGCAGAGCCCTGGCGTACTGGATCTGCAGGGCGCCTTCCCTAGTGGTTGCAATGTTGTCGACTGCTGCTCGGCCCGCGGCGAGGTTGTCCATTGGGGTGGAGAACAGCGGGAGGCCATTCACGTCTCGCTCTCGTGAGGAGACCATGATCCTTGGCTGGTCCCTGGGGGGTGCGCGGTTGGGTGGTGGTGGAGCACCATTGGCCGTTGCCCCTGGTGGGGGCCGAGTGCTTCCTCCTGGCGGCGCGTTCTCACAGATCGCGCGCTCGGTCGCGCGAGCCGGGTCGTTCTCGTCGTCGAAATTTAGGGTGCGCCCCTGGACGGTAGGGTTCAGGCACGACCTGATTCGGAGTTGGTCGTAGCGCGACAGCTCCTGCACTGTCACCTGCTCGAGGCGAAATTTTTCGCGCTCGGCTTGTTCCTTGCTGACTGCCTCCGCCAGCTTCAGGCGGAGTTCCTCGACCTCCGTTGCCGTCGCGTTTGGTGGGATCGGCGTGGAGAATGGGTCTTCCGGCGGGTCGGCGCCAGTCGCCATGTAGGTCGCGGCGTGGCGACCGGTTCCGTCACGGAGGTCGGCGGAGTTCTCCGACCCGGAGTCAAAGTCGAAGATCCCGAGGATAGATGGATCCTCGAAGTCTCCGACGTTGGAGACCTGGGTGATGGAGCACGCGGGTGACGCGGCAACAATGGATCTGGCGAGTGACGCCGGGGTCGCCGAATCGGCGTCGTCGTTAAGGGCCGCGTCGTCCGCGGCCACGGTGGTTTCGGCCATGTTGCTGTGGGCCGAGTCGTACTCGGAGGCGAGGCGGTGAATCGTGCGGACCTGGCTCTCAGAGAGCCGGTCGCGTGGCGGCGACTTGCGGATGCGAGCCGAGTCCTCCTAGACGATGATGTCGGCGAGGCCGACGAAGAGGCTGATCGTGCCGATTGGCAGGATCATGCTATGGTTGACGGGTCGCGCCGCCGGGACGTAGCTGCTCGCCAAGATCTAGAACATCTTGCCGATCGCGATCATGCGGCCGGTGGCGATCGACTCGTTGATGGGAAGATTGGATCTCGCCGCAGAACACCGGCCTGACCGGCCAGGCCCCACGATGGGCGCCACTGTCGTGGGAATGACCACGACAGATGCAATCGGCAGCGAGTAGTAGAACATGGGGCAAGGGCGACCAGCCATATGTGGTCCGAGATGAGGGCTGAGACATAAGGGTTTACCAAGGTTCGCCCCCCCCGGAGGGTAAAGACCTACTCCTGCTAGATTGTATTATGGTGAGAGTACAGTGGGGCGAACTCGACGGCTAGGCGGCGAGTCGCTTGGGTGTATGATGGATCGTATCCTCTATGCGTCCTCTAGGGAGGTTTATATAGACTCACCTCGCTAGGGTTTACAGATCATAACCGAATTACTTAAGGATTCGGAGATTCTATGACCTAGTCTGACTGGGCCTAGCTATGCTTCTGGGCCTTCAGCTTCCAGTCGCTTGAGTCCACGCCAAGTCTTGATCCAGTCGCTGTCCTGCAGGCCCACTCGGTGACGCTTGGGCCCGTAGGAAACGTCCTGCTGGGTATACCCCGGTAGGCATATCCCCATCACTCCACTCACTCAAGGAAGTGCTACTTGTGGCCCCGCTACTCGCTGCCCCCGTCGACAAGGAGCCCATGCTCGTCTATGTCGCGGCCTCCGAGCGGGTTGTCAGCGCTGTTATGGTCGTCGAGCGACCAGAAGAGGGCAAGGAACGCCCGATGCAGCGACCTATCTACTACATCAGCGAAGTCCTCACCGAGTTGCGCCAGCGCTACCTGCAGTACCAGAAACTGGTATATGCGGTCTTCCGATCCCAGCGGCGACTGCCGCACTACTTCTAGGAGCACCCAATCACGGTTGTCTCCTCAACGCCATTGCAGGACATCATCCGCAACCGCGAGGCGATCGGGCGAGTTGCCAAGTGGGTCGTGGAGATCGGAGTCCACAATATCAGATACGAGCGGCGCAAGGCCATCAAGTCGCATGCCTTGGCAGATTTCCTCGCCGACTAGGAGGAGGCACAGCAGCTAGATAAGTTGTCGTACCTCCACTACTGGTCTCTACACTTCGACGGCTCCAAAAACGCAGATGGCGCAGGGGCAGGGATCGTTCTCACATCCCCAAAGGGCGACAAGCTACGCGATGTCCTGTACCTCGACTTCACCCCCTGCACCAACAATATGGCCGAGTACGAAGCTCTATTCCACGGCATGCGAGCAGCCAAGGAAATGAACATCAATCGTCTACGCTGCTACGGCTACTTCGACCTCGTCGCCGGGCAAGTCGCCGGCACATGCGATGCAGTCTCCCCCACCATGGCTGCATACCACCAAGTCGTGTACCAGCTCGGAGGCCACTTTGCCGGTACTCCGTCGAGTGGATCGATCGGCGCAAGAAAGAGGAGGTCGATGCTCTCTCTCGCATCGGGTCGGCTCGCCTCGCGCCGCCCGCCGGTGTCTTCCTCGACACCATCACCAAGACTTCCTTCTCTCCCCCGAGGGAGATCGACATCGGAATCCCGCTACAACCAGAAGCAGCCATGGTTGGCATGCTCGCGGAGCCAAATGACTAGACGGCGCCATACGTCGCCTACCTGGAAGGAGGAACCTTACCCGCTGACGAGACGGAGGCCCGGATGATAGTGCGCTGATGTAGCGCTGAGTTGGTGTAGGAGCGCTTCGTTGGGAACCCCAAGAGCAAGGTGTGAAGTAGCACAGCATCAAGTTTTCCCTCAGTAAGAAACCGATGTTATTAAACCAGTAGGAGGAAGGAAACATCACTCAGGTGTTGCAAGCAACGCGGAGACCTGCACAACACAAACTCAAGACTTTGCCCCAATGAATCAGTGAGGTTGTCAAGCTCACAGGTTTGTTGTAACAAAGGATTAAACGTATGGTGTGGAAGGTAATGATTTGAAGAAGTAAACATGTAACAATGGAAGGTATATCAATGGTAAAGATTGGACCGGGGTCCATAGTTCACTAGAGGTGCTCTCCTTAGATAAACAACAGGGCATGAAGGGTAAACAAATTACAATAGGGAAATTGACAGGAACTGAGCAAGGCATAACAATGCAATTAGGAGTCAGAAAGATACTATGAGATTCACTTGGGAAAAACAACAAGATACATAGACCTCCATCCAACTACATCTATGACTAGAAGTCCACCTTCAGTATTAAGTTGCAAGCAACAGAGAACTGCTTTAAGCAAAGTGTGTAAGGTAAACAGTCCACATGTTCCATGAACAAGAGACCGTTGTTTTCTCCCTAGTGGCAACAACACATATACAACCGAAGAGATTTCTGTCACTTCCCTTGGAAACTAGAGTCATGAACCCACTATCCAGTGTAAATATCCCCTCTTGGAGTCACTAGCAACTACTTGGCCAAGATAGATACTAACAACGAAGAGCATGCAATATCACAAACAACACAGACATGATAGAATCATAAAGACAAAAACATTAATGAAACCAACATAATAATCTCAATATCCATCGGATTCCCGCAAACACAACATGCATGATTACAAATAGATTAGATCTTGATCATGAACGAAGGCAGCAAACGAGTGGAAGAAGCATTGGTTCTATGTAACCGAGTGGCCGTCAGACGATGAGGTGGCGCTTCCAAAATATTCCATCGACTGACCCGAGCCTCGTCAGCTCCAAGTCGCCAAGATTCCGCATGACCAGCGGATGGTGGTCGACAAAATGCTGCAGATGATCCGCAGCTTAAAGAAGAAGGGCCTCCAGACGATCAACTTGTACAATTGCTGGTTTGGGCGGCGGCTAGTGCCTTGCCAGTCGCGCCCACTGTATGTATGAGTACACAGGAAAGGACGACCCGACGAAGTATTGCACTGCCGAGTGGAGGCTCAATGATTATACCTTGTCCCTGAAGAAAATCACCGACGTAGAATACCTCGATGTGAAGGCCGGGGTTCCCCCTTACACCGCGAAGAGCAAGGCTCCGACGGTAAGTCTGCACTTTGTTGTACATTCGCAGTCGCAGATATGTAGTCGCGGTTCGTGCTAATCGCATTTTATCTTCGCAGCTGTTCCAAGTGGTGGAAGGTTCGCTTCCACCCACTGACGATGAAAACTCGAACGAATCCGCCGGGGACGAGAGCAAGTCCTCGTCCGACAAGGGCAACACCAGAGGCGACGATGCCGATGATGGTGACGATGACAACGATGACGATGATGACGAAGCCATGGAGGTCACCGCACCCACGGTCCATAAGACCCGTGGGCAGCGGCAACGCGAGCTCGAGGCCAGCAAGAGCCTCGAGGCTCTCGACGGGGATGACGACGAGCTCCCCGAACACACTTCATGGCGCGTATCCACGCCGTCGAAGAAGTCGCCACATAAAAAGAAGAAGAGGCCGGCTAAGGCGGTGTCATTGCCTCGGTCCGTGAGTAGCTCCGAAGCTACCAGCGCGGCCGAGGAAGCTGCGGCCAGCGCGCCGGCTCAAGCGACTGTGGCAGTCGACACGGTCATGGTAGAGGGCGAGGTGCCATTGGCGTCGCTGCCACTTCCTTTCACCGTAGTCACCGGGCTCGGGGCCGCCCGTCCGCGGGCGCCTCGCCGCCGAGGGGAGCGCATGCAGCGATTGCCACTGATCCTCCTACCGCGGCCTCATCCTTGCAGAAGGCCTCGGTGTCTTGGGCACAGAGCGTGTTCGAGACGGGCCTCAGTCGAAAGTTGGGGCCGTAGTTGGAGAAGCCGACCAGCATTCGTACTGGTCTTCGCTTCATCCCAGTCGCCAAGTGAGTACCCTTTGGACTATTTGTTAGAAGAACTGATTCATATTTGGCTGGCGAGTTTGCTGACGGAATAGTGTTGCAGGTCTGGTGTGAAGAAAATAGGTCACCCTTCGGTGGCCAAGGTCCCGTTGGGTGCCGCGGAAGCGCGAGTCGACTCTTCGAAGAAGAGAAAGGGCAACGAGATCGAGGCGCCCGTTAAGGGCGCGAAGAAGGCAAAGGGCGACGAGCTCATCACAATATCGGATGAGCCAGTTGGCGCCTTGATCGAGGCTCCGATTGGAGCGGATGCGGTTGCGACGGCCGCGGTGGACGCGGAGTCGCAGCGGGTCGAGCCCGCAGAACTAGTTGGTGTGACGGGCCCAACGGCGAGTGCCGTGGGGGAAGCGGTGGCTACCTTCCGTCGCTTTGTGGCGAGGGCCTCCACGACGAGAGCTCCAGCGCAGTCGGCGTAAGTGGAGTAGCGTCGCGGGCGCACACCTGTTGTGCTCCCGTCGGTGGACGTAGTCGATCTCCACAACATGCTGGGTGCAGCAATCTAAGTATGTCCAGTCCCCGAGGATCTGGTCGCTAAATTTCAGCGGTTGGATCCTTATTTATTTTGTTGTCCAGTCCTCGAGTGGCTAGTCGCTGAATTTCAGCGGCTAGGCACTTAGTAATTTATTTTGCTGCCCGGTCCCCGAGTGGCTAGCCGCTGAATTTTAGCGGATAGGAACTTAGGAATTTCTTCGCTGATGCTTTCATGGTTGTGCATGGCCTTATCTCCGGTATGATGCGTGAGTAGTTCCACCTTGGACTATGGGTCCATGTCGTAGCTAGATGTAACACCCTCAGAATCGGCCCTATGCAAGTTTTAGCAAAATTCGCCAAACCCGCATAGAAACGATTCGAAGGTGCCCACCAGGCACTTTCGTGCGGGTGGAAAAACAAAGTAATAACATTACACAACAGTCCTCGATGGGACCCACAGAACAGATATATACAACAGCGACTCAAAGAGTCAAGAATACAGATATAATATACAAAGATCCAAATCACCTTGAAAACGATAGAGCGTCCGACTACGGACAAGATGCAAATGGGGCTAAGAGCCCTGAAGAATAACCAATGGCGTCCATAACCCTGCCCAGGCCAAGCCGGAAGGGTAACCACAACGACGTCGATCTCAAAACCTGCTTAAACAAAAGGGGTGCCGACAAAGGGCAAAGGAAAAAGAAGGAGCGTCAGTACTGAGGCCAGTACACGGCGAGGCTAGAATTCGGCGGTCCTCGCCTACATAGGTATGGTGGACTGAGCGGCAGCGGCAACAAGCACTAAACAACCTATAGAGACTCGATACAACTGGCGGCTATCAGAGAGGGGTGAGAATGACCTATCCGGATCCAACCTGAAGCTATCACCAAACAAACCCATCCTGACGTTTCCCCCTCGAGACCAAACGAGGAAGTCAACCGAGGAACCCACACAGTTGGCAGTTTTAATTATTCAGTTATAGTTGTGGCACTTTACTAGTCAGGTTTAGCTATTTATCCTGATAAAGTAAGCAGTGGGCACTTTTAGTTAGTCATTCCGTTATAGTGGCAGTACTTACTAGTCAGGTACAATGATCAGGAGATAACCACAAACCCCAGCAGTTGTTGATATTTTTACTTAGCCATTCCGTTGAAGTGAAGCTGATTACTAATCATATCGGAAACATGTCAATTTAAAACAATAAACTTTAGTTATAGTTGTCTATGATCAGACACTGTGCTCCAAGTCGTCCATAACCGCGGACACGGCTTCTCGAAAAGATTTAACCCTGCAGGGGTGCACCAAAGTATCCACAGGCACTTCGACCCTTTTGCGGATCGGTTAACATACACCCATCGGTATGTCGGAGGGCCTAAGTCACGGCGTTCCTGCACTAAAGCAAGCACCGGGGCCACCCACTAAGTACACCATAGCGAAGTCGGCCGGTCTCCGAGACGGACTCAGGGTTTGCGACAATGGCTGTGAACGACAGCAGGTCCCCAATCGGGGACTGTCGACACCGCGTAAACATTCCGCTTCCAAAACAGTACAGTGTGCAGTACCTCGCACAATCGTAAATAAAGCAGTAAAACATGGCATAAGTACAGGATAGTAATAAAGCCCCAAACTACTTGTGGCCCCCAGTACAATACTTTGAAATCAGGTAATTATCAATGGGGGGCCCATATCTCCCCACCTGTGGTTAGCGCGCTCGATCTCGGAACAGGTGTCAAGAACTCGGGTCCTACGGGACACAAGTGGGCGGTCGGAAACCAAATCCTACCTATCACCCACCGATGCCTCTGCTTAATTCAATTTTAGTTGTTAAACAGAAATTAAAGTGATACAATAAGTAAACCATGATCATCTCCAACGTCAACATGCGGCAATTCTCCAACAAAGGTGGTTCTTGTCGACAAGCAAAACAGTTGAGCAAGCGACTACGACACGCGGGTCCAGCTATCTACCAAGCAACAGGTAATAGGATGTGTCCAAGGCTATATATGGCTGCAAGGGATAGCACGGGTACGAAATCTAGAGCATCGCAACACAGATAGCAAAGATCAACAGGAGGGGAAGTAAATACTATCAAAGTAAGATAGGTAGAAAGGGGGAGATGCTCGCCTGAAAACATTGTCGAAGGGATCATCCGAAGATCGGGGCGAAGATCACATCAACTCAACGGCCTTATCCGCGAAGAAGCAAAACACTAGAAGAAACACCGGATGCAATATTTAATACACGGTAGAAGATCGGCATGATGCATGCATGATGTATGGCATGGCAAGGTGCGATGCAATTAGGTCAGATTAAGTGGAACCGGGGTCCCGACATTTAATTAGGTGGTGCAAGTTATTTAGAACCCCCGCAATTTAAATGTTGTTTTAACATGGCAAAGGGATAGTACCGGGTTCGCTACACAAGTTTAAATGAGGCCAATATAAGGCTAGATTTGCCGCATATGGGCCCCATATTTAGTTATTAGGTGAATCGGCATAAGGCCCCAAACCAATGCTATGCATGCGAGCGACAATTTAATATGCAATCAAGTTGTTATTATAAAATAGGGTTCGAGGAAAAGGGTCACACATCGAGAGGGGCTCGGCGATCTTGGGTTCCGGTTCGGGGTTCGACAGGTCCGAGGTTCGACGGTCGGTCTCGGCGGAACGTTCTCGGATATCGGGGTAGATCTTGTTGTCCTGTGTCGGTGACCTCGGCATCCGGGAAGCGGGACTTGGTTCGGTGCCGGGACGCATCGGGTTCGTTTGGTCGGTGTCGTTCTTGTCGCATGTAGATCTTGTTTTGCATTAGTGTCGGGCGGTCTTGGCGATCGGGATGCAGATCTTGGTGTCCGGGTCGGGGTACTTGTCGTTCAGGGTCTCGGTGTCCGGGATGAAATGCTTGGCGTCCGGCGGTCGATCTTGTTGGTACCGGCTCCATCGGGTTCCACCTCGCTTATTGGCCGAACATGCAGCGATGCAGATCTTGGCGACAAAGGTCATGGGGGTCTTGTGACGAGACGGTCTTGTCGAGGAACCCTCGGGTTCGGGATGCAGGTCTTGCGGTTTGTTCTAGGGGTCTTCGAGGGCGTCTTGCGTCTTCGGGTTAGAGGCCGCTGGAGGACGAGGGTGCGGCCAGCTGCGTCGGGCCTTGAGCGCTGCCGGCAGCGGGACTCGCTCAAGCGGACAGCGCGGCGGGCGGCCCATCCGCAGGACACGTCGGCGACGCGAGAGATGAGGAGGCGGCATCGGGCGCGTCGAAGCGCCAAGGGCGCCACCGGCGACGCGAAGGGCGAACTGGGCGGGCGGAGAGGATGCAGAGCCCGGTGGCGGCGCGGCCAGGGCTGCCGAGACAGCAGTGGCGGTTACGCAGACGCGGTTAGGCGGGCGTGAGGAGGCCGAGGCGGTGAGCTCGGCGCAGCCAGCGCGACGAGGCAGCGGTGTAAAGACTGGCGGCGGGGACTGGCGAGCTCGTGCGGACGGAGGCGGGCGCCCATGAGCTCGGCGGTGGGGACGCCGTCAGCGGTGACCGCGAGGCGGGTCTGGCGCGCCGGCTGGTCGGGCTCGGCGACCGGCTACGACGCTGCGCGCCCGGCGAGGGTGCTGGGCAGGAGAGGCGGCGGGGCAGCGAGGTGGCGGCGGAAGACGGCGGCGGGAGGGCTCGTGCAGACGGCGCGGACCAGGAAGCGCCGGGGACGTGGAGCTGGGCGGGCCGGGAAGCGTCGGGCGGCAGGCTCAAGCCAGAGGGCGGAGGGCTGCACAGCGAGCAGGCGGGCGGAGGCGGGCGCTAGGAGGGGCTCGCGAGAGAGCCAGAGAGGAGGGCCACGGAGGTGGCGGGTCAGGATGGTTGCGTGCGGGCAGAGGACAGGGTAGAGGGCAGGGAGCGGGGAGGCCTGGGCGGGGTGGGTCCAAGCGCGGGGCCGGGCTGGCAGTGTGTGGGGTGTGGGGTGTGTAGTGTGCGTGCGTGTGTTTGTTTTGCTCAGGGGCTGGGTGGTGATTGAGGAGAGAAGGAGAGAGGGGCTGAGGTGGCACCTAGTGGTTGGGTGGAAGGAGAGGAGAGGGTGAGGTGGCAGCGTAGGATAGGTGGGGGTGAGGTGGAGGGTTGGGCTGGGTAGGTTTTTAGGTGGGTTTAGGATTAGATGGGGTAGGCAGATTGGACCGATTTTAAAAATATGGGGTGGTCGTTCGGGTCGCTATGGCCCGTTCGACTGCCCCGCTAAAACAAATTAAATCTTTTATTTAATTTCATTGGGCCGTTTGAAAACCCGATGGCAACAAAACAAAATAATCCGGAGATCCGGGGTTTGGCATTTTAATAAAAGTTGGGGCGTTTGGAAAACAAATCGGGGTTTTCGAAATAGTTTTGGCAAACAATGCATGATGATGACGATGCAATGCACAAATTCAACGCGATTTTCTAGTAGTGGTTTTTGCGGGATGCCACACTAGATGGTTGTATCTCCTCCTTTTTGCTTTCATGTATAGATATTGTCGTGGTGGTGGCACGGCAGATGCCATGGGTAGGCTAAAGTATGGGGCCAATGGATGCTAGTGGGATCTGGGGAGGGAAGATGCAACTGTCTCTACACTCAAGCTGCCAAAGTGATGAACTTTATTTCTCTCTCGATGTGTTACAAGTGCTCCTAGAGCTGTTTACAGGGGAACTATGTGAATCTCCCCAGCCTAACGTTGCTCAAAAGACTCTCCCTTTCCCTCAGGGTCCAGACCTCCCCTTATAAAGGGGTGCCTTGGGTGCCCTTAGGGCTGACGAACAAGCATATTCGAGGAATATGCTTGTCCCAAAGTGGTAATTCGGCCTCCTTTCCTGTCTCCCTTCCAATGACAAAGCTCCAGCCCCCCCTTCTGCGTGCCTCGGGCTCCAGACTTTGTCACCTCCGTGACCTCCTTCGCCCCCTCGTCCTGCGCCTCCTTGTCTCTTGCGCAGCCTGTTGATTCCTTTTAGCCTGCAGCTATGGTTTGACCCTAAGCTTCTCCTTCTCCTGCAAGCTTCAGATAACTCGGCCTTACCTTGTGTTATTCGCCTGTTCCTCACCTGCATGAAGATCATTTGTGTAACCCGGCTGAGTTTCTCATTAACTCGGCCAGGTAACCACTTTATACCTATACGTGAGCTTCTTGCCTCCGTTCATCGGCCGACATATACATGATTCGGCCGACCTAGGCCGTAGCTCGGCAATCAGACGGGGACAGTACCTCTGTCTTTCCCCGTCTCTGACCTACCCGGGGTTAACCCCCCGACATTAGTCCCCGAAGCTGGTGTGGCCCTGTCAATTACTTTGGCCGGGTTATATCAGCTTCAACACCTTCTTTTAGTCTTGCTTCCGAGCTACGGCCTCGTCAGGTTCTCGCTCCTTCCATCATCGCTAAGTCCTCGTGTCACCCCATCATTGCTTTTCTAGTTTTTAGGTCCTCTTATAATACTTCTTGACAAGCTCATAAAGAACCTGTGCCTGCTTGCCACGCCACGACGCCTCGTGAGCCGCTCCGCTTGGGATTGTAACAACTTTTCTGTTTCTGTGGCCTCTGGTGTGGCTCCATTCACCGTCGCGCGTTCGTGCTACTCCACGATCTACGCGGGTAACTGCCACACCCACGATCCCACTCCCTTGTTCATTGCTTTGTCTATAAAGTGGGGAAATGCGCCCTTCAGGGTTCATCTTTCCCATTACCGTTCGCGTCTGCTCTCCTTCTTCCTTTCGCCTGTGTGTCTCCTTGCCGCTCTCCTTGCCCGCGTTCTACGGCTGTGGCCCCGCCGCCGGTGAGTTCTCTCTGGCCATCTCGCCCTAGATCGATCCGCACTGTTTTCGCGCTCCGTCGACGGTTTCTCCTCTTCTCGCCATTGTTTTCGTGCTAAGCTCCGACGGGGCCCTGTAGCTCTAAGCTCTCCTCCGCCGCCAGTTTTTCCTCCGGCGATCTCTCCGGCGGACCTATGTCTAGTTCGTTCAGCGGTGCTCTAGTTGAGGACGATGACGCTGGCTCCGGGCCCGAGCGTGGATCGTGGCAGGGCTCTTCAGTTACACGCCGCGAGATTGAGTGGCTCCTCCGAACTCGTCGGATTCCTGCCGAGGTTTCCTGTCGTCTACCCGGCAGCGAATCCTCTCCGATTCTCGAGAAGGCGAATATGTGGTTTTCATGTCCCACCGCATGGCTTTGGTCTCCCTCTTAGCGATTTTGCTAGAGAATTTCTTGATTACTTGACCTTGACGCATCACCTTCCGCGACGCCATTGCTTCTCTTTCCGCTTTCATCTCAGCCGGAGGGTTACTTGACTGTGGCCATCGGTACATGTCTGGTCGAAATTCTTCCAGATTCGCTCCAACGTCGTTCTGATAAATCTGCATCCTTCCAGAAGTTGCTCACCCAATGTGGGCGGCATCCATCACACCTCGGAGGCAATCCGTGTTCCCCGTATTACGGGTTGGAGTCGTGTAAGAAATGGCACAAGTCGTTCTTCTCGTCAAGAACAGAGGCGGAAGACAAGATTCGGCTCCCCATTCTCAATTGGCCCACCTTCCAAAGTGAACTGGCTCTATAATCCGAAGAAGACTCATGCCTGGCCGAGGCCTTGAGATTCGGTGAAGGAGTTGATTCGGGCGGGTTGCGGAGAAGACCGATGGCAACTTTTATTAGTAGCCGGATCTGCCCCTTCCAACAAAGGACCCACAAGTGCTACATGAGTGGTCCCTCGACCCTAACCGAGTCTCGACCGTGGAGTTGGACAACTACCTTATCTGTAAGCGTTCGAGCTATTTTCAAGACGGAGATGCACGATGATTGGACCTGGGGTTGAAACCGTTCACCGCGACAATCGCCTCCCGAGTAAGCCCAATCTTCATCACTCTATTTTTCCTCAGTTTTTAGAGTCTGGTTCTCATGATTTTCTCTCCTTGTCATGCAGAGGTTCGCTGAACAAAAAGACGAGGATGCCGAAGTTCTGCAGCTCCCCTGGCCCGCAGATAGGAGTACCCCGGATACTGGCGAGCCGGACTCTGAGGAGTTCGTCCCTAAGTCAGATCCCGCTCCCGCTCGAGCTCGCGGCAAAACCTCAGCGCAGGAGGAGGAAGGTGATTCGGACGAGGTCCAAATTCTTGAGGTAGTTGCCGCCATGCCTATTTCTTATGCATTTCCGGCTTCTGCTTTCCCAGCTAATCCGGCCGGCCAGGTTCATGACGCCGAACCTATTGCTTCTCGGCCTCCCGTTACCTCGGGGAAACGCGGGGCTCCCGCCAGTGCCTCGGATGCGGTTCCTAAGAAGCGAGTAAAGAAATCCGCTCCGAATCCTCCCAGGCGCAAGACTATGCCCGGGGTTGCTGGGTAAGTTCTTTTGCCTATATTTCTCGTTTCTCTTCTTCTGTTTCTCATTCTGACGAATCTTCTTTCTTATTTTTGCAGCGCTCCTCTGTCTATTAAACCCGGCGGTCCTAGTATGACTAGCCGTCCGATTCGGCCGCCATCTCCTCCTCCCGCTGATGACACGAGAGTTCCTAGTCCTATTCGTCCTGCTTCTCCCCCTGCTCCTGATAATTCGCCTGTTCGCCGTGATGCCCCTGAGATCTCTCCCATTGATCTGGATCCGATCCGGCCCTCCGATGTTTTCGTTGAGCCAGCTGCCCCCTCTATGGGCCCCAGCGTTACAATTGAGCTTCCATCTACTCCGGTTCCTCGGTCACTCCGACCTCTGCCGAGAAGATCGCTACCGGCCCTCTGCGAGCTTAACCTCTCGATCCTAAGGATTCCGTCCCTACCTCGGGCGCAACTTCTGCCGGTGCCTCTTCTAAGGAGAAGCGTGTTATTGCCGTCAAGACCTCTTCTCGGAAAAGTCTTGCGGCACCTCTCAACCAAGTATTGCGAGCACTGCACAAAGGAGCTGTATCGCCAAAACCTTTATTACCTCGCCATGGCGATCGACTTGCTCTTCATAAGAGTCCTGCGATCGTGGTTGGACCGCCTGCCGGTAAAGTTTTAACCGGACGACTAATGATAACAACCTTGGGCGCTGGTTGAATTTGCCAATAAGCGGAATGCCGATCGGTTTGAGGGCAATCGGTCAACCAACCCTTCGACTTTCGACATCGTGGCCGCTTCGACCAAGCCGCCCAGTTTATCATTGATACGAACAAGATGAATGCGGTAATTGTTTTATCTCCGGGTCTTAAATTATTTTCCACATGTTATCATACTCTCTAGTCCCCGAAACTTGCAAGGAAATAACTTGTTGTATGCTTGGAAGTTTGACGTATTTTTATTTCTAAGGTTTCATTAGTTCGGCCACCTAGTTCATAGTTTATTTAGTTTTGACGTAGCTTTGAATTTCCATTCTCATAGAGCCGAGTTAAGTCCTTCTTGACTCGGATCTGGCGTAGTTTTGAATCTCCAGCCACCTAGATCTGAATTAAGTCTTGCTTGATTCTGATCTAGTTTAGCTTTGAATTTCCAGCCACCTAGAGCCGAATTAAGCTTTGCTTGATTCGGATCTGTTAAAGCTTTGAATATCCAGCCACCTAGATCTGAATTAAGTCTCACTTGATTCGGATCTGGTATAGCTTTGAATATCCAGCCACCTAGAGCCGAATTAAGCTTTGCTTGATTCGGATCTGTTATAGCTTCGAATATCCAGCCACCTAGAGCCGAATTAAGCTTTGCTTGATTCGGATCTGTTATGGCTTTGAATATCCAGCCACCTAGAGCCGAGTTAAGCTTTGCTTGATTCGGATCTGTTATAGCTTCGAATATCCAGCCACCTAGAGCCGAATTAAGCTTTGCTTGATTCGGATGTGTTATAGCTTTGAATATCCAGCCACCTAGATCTGAATTAAGTCTCACTTGATTCGGATCTGGTATAGCTTCTAACTTTTGTTTTATCATTTTGCTCCATTTCTTAGGTTGCACATGATCGACGGACTGCCGAGTTCCAGAGGTTGCTCTTCTTGCACCGCAAGTTGGAAGAGAAGTATGAGAAAGTTCTGCCTGTCGCTAAGAAAGTCGGTAAGTTGATAGTTTCTTTTCCTTATTCCCAACTTTCTTATATACTTGTCCGCGGAGCGTCGGCTTACTTCTTGCTGAATAGGTAATATCAATAATCTCAATATCCGCCTTGAAAAGAAGGTCAAGTCCTTGGAAGGTTAGTTTCCTTTCCCCCTTGCTCCTTCTTCTTTTAGTATCTATGCTGAGTTTCCTTATTGCGTTGGGTTGTGGTAAAGCCGAGTTGCAAGACTTTGCGTCGCAACAAGATTGCGTGCCCATGCCCGACGTGATGCTTCATTTTTAGAACAAAGCAGTTCATTGGCGCAACTACAAGAGAAGGATGATGAGATAACTACTTTGAGATCCGAGGTGAATACACTCAAGCTCTCTCAGAAATCCGAGCTAGAAAAGGTTGATCAAGAATTCTCTTTGGAAAAGAGCCGGCTGACTCTGGATCTGGAGAAGAACAAAGAACTCCTCAAAGCTGCCGAACTTAAAACTCGCGGTTTGAGCGAGGAAATTGCTCGTTTCGAGAAGAGTAAAGCTACTTGGGCTAAGGATCTTCAAATAATGATGAACTATATCCATCGTAAGTTATTTGGCCTGGCCGAACTGTATTTTTTCTTTGTCGCCGCTACTATCCTTTGACATGTCCGTGTTTTGCGTAGATCACTTCCCCGAGGCCAAACCCGTGAGTGCTAGAGCTGTTCTTGCAGCTCGCGCTCGTCGAGGTGAACCTAATGCTGTTGACTTTGAATACTCGATGGAGGATTTCTTGGTTGCCGTTGGTGCTGCAGTTGGTCCGATGAAAATCATGGGCCGGGACTTGGTGCAGGCCGCTATCAAAGCTTACCATGCACTCTGGCCGAATACCTCAGGGTCTCCTGATATTGACGAGGTCAAGTTATTGGTGACCAGGCTGAAGGCATCTGAGAGACGATTGAGTCTTTGGAGAGAATCTGCTGCGCGTGCTGGTGCCGACATGGCCCTTACTGTAATCATGTCATGGTATGAAGATATCTCTCTTGACATTCTGATGAATCTGCGCACTGGCTCCCGGTGGGTTGAAGATCCCACCTTTGTTGCTCTTCGGCAAGCTCGGGCTTTCCAGCTCGTCGAGTATGCCGATGTGCACACTTGGAATGAAGGGCCGAGTTTTCTCCCAGATCCGGATGAGGAGGCCGCGGCTGAAGATGCTTTGGGTGATGATTCTGCTGAGCACGGGGAAGGTGAAGATGATTCGGCCACATCCAATAGCTCTAGCTCAAGCTCAGATAGCAATGGTGATGCACGATCTTCCTCCAAAGGCACCGGGCATTCTACCGCGTCTGGCGCTCTGAACAACCCGTGATACCGAAGTTACTCTGGGTCGGCGGAAGGCAACCTCGGTCAGTTCCTCCTACTTGAGTGCCCTTTTGATCAAGTGGTTCCTCCTCCAGCGAGCGATGCCTAGGTTATTCGTGATCCCTGGTATGCGGGTGTTCAATGTAGACTAAAAATTTGTCAACTCGTATGATTCGAGGTTCTTTTGCTATGTGCTTTTGAGACTCTTAGTTAAGTGGATGCTCGTCCGAATTCTTGCCTTGTTGGCTCATAATTTCTTCATCTTTCAGGATTTACTTTTTTGCCTTGTTGGCTCATAGTTTCCGAGTCGTTGGTTTAGGTGCTAAAGTTTATGTGTCCATGAATTTGACAATCCTATGATAATTCCTGAGTCAATGCTTTTGGCACCAAGGTGCATATTCGTAACATGAAAGGAAAACAACATGTGTCACTCTCCGAGTTACTGCTCTGACCGCCAATGTTCAAGTGTGTAACGCGAAAGAGATAAGTATACGATATGGCAGTCCCCGAGCTATTGCTCTGGATGCCAAGGTCTAAACATATAACACCTAATAATCATTGCATATGGCAGTCCCCGAGTAACTGCTCTGGGTGCCGAGGTCCAAAAATCAAATATGAAATAACATAACATATGGCAGTCCCCGAGCAACTGCTCTGGGTGCCGAGGTTTAAATATCAAATATGAAATAACATAACATATGGCAGTCCCCGAGCAACTGCTCTGGGTGCCGAGGTTTAAATATCAAACATGAGATAACATCACATATGGCAGTCCCCGAGCAACTGCTCTGGGTGCCGAGGTTTAAATATCAAACATGAGATAACATCACATATGGCAGTCCCCGAGTAACTGCTCAGGGTGCCGAGGTTTAAATACATGATAAGAAATAAATGTAACCTTCGGCAGTCCCCGAGTCACTGCTCTGGGTGTCGAGGTGCAAATACATCATTGGTGACCTTGAGACATAACCCTATGAGTAAAATGGCCGAAGTAAAGCCACATTCCAGGGGCGCTTCGTTTCTTCCGACTTTGTTTGCCTTGCCTTCTCCAGGTGATTGAGCATCAATCAGATAGTATGCATCGTTGTGCAATGCTTTGCTCACGATAAATGGTCCTTCCCATGGGGGTGACAATTTGTGCATGCCGTATGCGTTGCACCGGTAGGAGGACCAAATCTCCTTCTTTGAATACTCTTGGATTCACTTTCCTCTTGTGATACGCCGTAAGTTACTGTTGATAAATGGCCGATCGTGATAATGTCAATTCGGCTTCTTCCAACAGGTCTCTGACATCTTGCCGAGCTACTTCATTTACCTCTGAAGATGTATATTGAGTAACTCTTGGCGAGTCATGTAGTATGTCGGTTGGAAGCACAGCCTCTGCTCCATATACCAAAAAGAATGGTGTGTAACCTGTTGATCTGTTCGGAGTAGTCCTGAGGCTCCATAATCTTTGGTAATTCCTCAATCCCACATCCTGCCGACCTTTGCAATGGTTCGACTAGTCGTGGTTTTATTCTGATAAAACCAGTCCATTAGATCTTTCAACTTGTCCATTGGATCTTTGGGTGAGCCACGAGGCAACATCTAGTCTTATGTGTTTCTCTTGGCAAAATCTAGCGAAGGCTCATACGCAAAGTTCGTGCCATTATCCGTAATAATGCTATGTGGGTATCCGTATCTCAAGATGATATCCTTGAGGAATTTCCTTTGTGTGTGCCCATCACACTTTTTGATTGGTTTTACTTCAATCCATTTTGTGAACTTGTCGACCATGACCAAGATGTGGGTCATTCCTCCTCTTGCCGGCTTGAAAGGTCCTACCATGTCTAAACCCCATACAGAAAATGGCCAAGTAATGGGTATTGTTTTTAACTCGGCTGACGGCATATGTATTCTGGTTGCATATCTCTTACATCCATTGCCCTTCTTAACTAATTCTTCTGCCTCTTTTAACGCCGTTGTGAGAGAATCCATGCACGAATGCCTTGGCTACTAAAGCGCGAGATGAGGCATGGTGCCCACATTCTCCTTGATGTATATCTAGAAGGATTTCGACCTTACGTGGGACTCACGCATTTACGCAATATGCTCGTTACGCTTCTTTTATATAACTCATTGTTTATGATTGTATAAGCCTTTGCTCTTCCGACAGTTTATGCGGCTAGTACTTCATTACTCGGCGATGTCGCGTCTTTTAGGTATGCGAAAATATGGGTTGCGCCCATATCGGCGTTGCTCTTTCTGCGATGATTTCACTTGTCTATCTCCATTTCTTACGCCGACGTATTTACCTCGGCCCTTTCCATGATTGTTATTACCTCATTGTCCCCCTCTTTAGGGGTTCGAATCTTCTGCGGATCTACTTCCATTGGCGTATGATTCTCTGCAGAATTTGCGGATAAAGATTGATTCGATTACGGTGATGGGTTTATTGATGGTTTCTGAGGTGCTCGAGGCTATACAGCGGAGCAGATTGCGGGTTGATCCTAACTTCGACAATGTGTCAGCGGCGTCATTTTCTGCTCGTGGTACGTGGTGGAATTCACATCCTTCAAAATATCCACTGATCTTTTGCACATGGAATCTGTATAAAGCCATATTAGCATCTAATGCGTCCCAAGTGCCCGATACTTGCACTACTAGATCCGAGTCACCGTAACATATGATTCGGCGTATTCCCATTTCTTTTGCCACCTTTAATCCATGGACTAGTGCCTCATATTCAGCTACATTGTTGGACGCGGCAAAATGTATTTGCAGTACATATTTCAATTGGTCTTTTTTAGGCGAGGTCGACTATTCCTGCACCCAAACCGTTCCTTAGTTTGGAACCATCAAAATGCATTGTCCAGTAATTTGGATCGGGCAATGGCGGCTCATATTGCACCTCGGCCCAATCTACGAGAAAATCTGCGACAGCCTGAGATTTGATTGCATCTCTTCTATCAAATTGCGGAGCATATGGTGATAACTTCGATCGCCCATTTTGCTATTCGCCACTTGCATCTTTGTTGTTCAATATATCGGCTATGGGTGCCTCACATATTACTCGATGGGATGCTCTTCAAAGTAATGCTTAAGCTTTTTTTGACATATATACTCCATAGGCCATCTTCGATAATGCGGATAATTACGCTTTGAGGTGGATAATACTTCACTTAGATAGTATCTTGGCCTCTGGAACCGACTTACCCTCTTCAAGTCGTTCCACTACAACCACAGTGCTAACTACTCGATTGGTAGCCGCTATATAAAGTAGCATAGGTTCTTTTGATAATGGGGAAGCTAAAATGGGTGCCGTAACTAGCATCTTTTTCAACTCGTGAAAGCATAAAGGTCGGCTGGGAGTCCAAATTAATTTGTCCGACTTTCTCATCAGGTGATAAAGTGGCGGTGCCTTCTCTCTAGCCGACATACAAATCGACTAAGCGAGGCGGCAGCCCGTGAATTTTGTACATCATTCAAACATCTCGGCAATTCCATTTTTCTATTGCTCTTATCTTCGTCGTATTAGCCTCGATACCTCGGTGGACACAAGGAACCGAGTAGTTTTCTGCCGCACGCCCGAACGTGCATTTCTCTGGATTAAGTTTCATTCGAACCTTCTCGGGTTCGCAAAGTTTCTGTATATCTTCTAGCAAGGTTACGCTTTCCTTAGTTTTGATGACTACGTCATCCACATATACTTGAAAATTTTTCCTATCCGATCATGTAAGCATTTTTGCATGCACCTTTGATGCGTTGCTCCGCATTTCTCGGGCGAATGGCATCGTGCGATAACAATAAGCCCGTGCAGGTAATAAATGCATCTTTATTTGATCGGCCGGATTTAACGGTATCTGGTGGAAACCAGAATACGCGTCTACAAATGATAACAACTCACAGCCAGCGGTCGAGTCAATGACTTGGTCTATTCTAGGCAATGGGAAAGGATCTTTTGGACATGCCTTGTTCAGGTTAGTGTAGTCGATACACATTCGCCACACAATGGCTACATTGGGATCATCTTTTTTCTTTTCTACTAGCACCGGATTTGATAACCAATCCGGGTAAAGCACCTCCATGATAAACCCGGCGGCGAGAAGCCGAGTTATTTCATCCCCTATTACTTTTCTCCTGTCTTCGGCGAAGCGGCGGAGAGGTTGCTTCACCGGCCGTGCTCCTGGCACGGCGTTTAAAGAGTGCTCAGCCAACTCCCTCGGCACACCTTGCAGGTCTTGTGTTGACCATGCAAATATGTCCCGATTCTCACGGAGGAAGTTGGTGAGCTCGCCTTCCTATTTAGCGTCAAGACCTGCACCAATAGTGACAGTGCGCTCTGGGAATTTCTCATCAATCTGAAATTTCTTAGTCTCTTTGGTTGGTTGGAAAGAAACGCTGCCATGAGGGTTGGCCAATGCCGGCATGCTTAATTGTGCTGACTGTGCGAGGGCTGCTACCTCTTGAATCCTTTTCTTTTCTCTCGCTATGACCAATGATTCGGCCAAATTTGACCCGGCCGAGGCACACTCCATTGACTTCTTGTAATCCCCTGCAACTGTTATCACCCCTTGTGGTCCGGGTAATTTCATCTTTAGATAACCTATATGACAACTGCTCATGAATTTGGCCAGTGCGGGCCGTCCGAGTAGAGCATGATAACAGCTTTCCAGATCAACCACCTCAAATTCCAAATTTTCTGCTGCGATTATCTCTCTTGTAGAATAAGGCGTCCACTCGGACTTTACCAATGGGCTCACATGAAAGCCACGGCACTATCCCATGGAAAATTGTCCTTGTGGATCGGCATGATGCTGTGATATACCGAGCTTGTGCATGGTATCTTTGTACATGATGTTAATCTGCTTCCATTATCAATGAGTACTTTTGAGAATTTCACATTGATGCTTGGTCCCACAAATGTCGGGTCCAACACAAGTGCGTATGATCTGGACTCGGCATTATCACGGGATGATCTTTTATGCTCCAAGTTATATCTGATCGGACCATGGCTGGTATCTTGGCTGCTGGTACAACGCATTCACTTCCATATGTCGGTCTGCACACTCTGTTTGTCCTGCATTACATCGTGAACACGCGATAAGGCGTGATGTTCCTGTAATCATTGCGTCCGGCATTTGCGGATTTATCCTTCCGTCACCTGGTTCATTACTTGATGCCTTTGCATCCCTCCGATCCGAGTTATCATACCTCGGAGGAGGGGCGGCATCGATTCTTGTCATTTGCTCCGATTAAGCTGCGGTGATCTTTCTGTTGCATCTGATGGGGAGCCTGAACTCCTGCCGGGTTACCCATCGCATTTTTCATCCAAGCACATTGCCGGGTTGTGTGATTGGCTGGTCTAGATGGGTTTGATGTGTGAAATTTACACGGCTGATCCAACATGGATTCAAATGTATACTTCGGCTTCTCTTGCCATTGCTTCTTTTGCTCTGGGGTCCATTGCCTCTTTCCATCATTTCTTGCGGTCCACTGTTGAGGTCCATTTTTCTGCCGTTGAGTTACTCCGTGACTCGGCTGATCTTGGGCCACAGCTGCCACCTGGGCCGAATTATACCTATAATCCGGCCTCTCTTCTCTTCTTCTTCCTCTGAAATCACGCCTAGATGACCCGGCCAATTCTCTCGTGTATTGGTCTTGCTGCTCACGATGATCTGCCGACATTAACTCCGGTTGGGTTGGGTCACCCAAAGCATAGGAGTCCGCTATTCTGATAGTTTCTGCCAGTGTGGTTGGCATATCTCTCTGCAGGCGTTGCCACAACACACTGGCGTAACGGCAGCCTTGCGCGAACCAAGCGATCGCTTGCGATTCAATAACTCCTTCACATGAGTTTCTCAAGTTACACCATCGAGTTAAAAACTCTCTATCTGTTTCATTCGGCCTCTGCTTGCACATGGCGATTCTTTGTGGTCTATTCGGTCTCTTGTATGTCTTTGGTAAAGTTGGCGACTTTGAACATCTCTTGAAGTCTAACCAGCGTTGATACCTTTGCTGGTTGATTATTCAACCATACCTGGCTGGTCCTTCCAACATCTGGGACATACCGCATGACCCATCTCGAGTTGCCACCGCTATCTTCTTGCGGTAGCATAATCAATTAACCGATCTTGTGGCTTGGTACTTCCATTGTACGTTTTTGTGCCTCTCGCCAACTGAAAATTTGGTAATGGTGGTTCGCCCATGATCCGTGTTCCAAAACACGCCGGACCTGGTGGACCTTTCTCTTCCAATAGCTCGGACCGGTATAACCGATCCAATTTTACTCTTGCATCATTTTGGCAAATCTGCATCAGATTCTATCCTGCATCCCATAGTGATGGTCCCCCACTGGTTTGCGTATTCTACCGGAATATCCATCATTATACCTTTCATTCATCTGATTATAGCGAGCTGGCCTCACTTCTCTTTCTTGCCGAGGCTCATGTCTTGGCAGCGGGTGGAGCGGCACTTCTCTCCTTACTTCGGCCGGAGCTTGGTTTTCATGATTGTCTCGCGGGTTCTTTTCTGCCGTGCTCCCCATTACCTCGACCGCCGCCGTCCTTTTCCATACGGCCGTGGTTTCTCTCCCCGCTATTACCTCGGCTTGCATTTCCTCTGTTCTCATTTGCCTTTCCAGCTATTGCCGGGTCATATGGAACGATCTGTTTGTTCCTCTTCCCCGAGGTTACTGCTCTTTCTTTTCTTGCATTGTTTCCGGGTGAAGATGCCGCTGCTGCAGATAAAGCAGGTGCTGCCCCCGCCGAATGAACCATTCGCGAGGCCCCTGGTCTTGCCGGGTTAGCTCTGAGCATTTCCTCATTCTGCTGGTTCGCGATGCGCACCAGTTCATTCACTCTTTCTTGCTGCCTCTGCCGAGCTTCTCCTGTTAACCCTTCTAGTTCCAATGCTGCTGCATTTGCCGCTCTTAGGTTTTTCGCCGGGGTACTATACCTCGGCAAACCCAAATCGCCCGATTCGGCTCTGTGAGCTTCATGCTCTTTGTTAATATCACTCATGAGGTTCTTTCCTCTTAATCTCAGTTCATCCACCCGCTCGGGTGCGATATCAAGCTTATTAGCTTTTGCATATTCTCTCAGGGTCCTGTTCAAGGATTCCCGCAGGGCCGATACTTTTTGGGCCTCTACCAGCACTTTTTGCCTGGTTTCCTCTAACTCTGCCTGAGCATTTGCCGGATCAAGTATCGGCGCTACAGGTGTAGTTAAGTTATCTATAGTTGCCTGAAGAATGTTCTCTGGTCTCTCCAGAGGTGGTCCTCTCACTCTTGGTGCCTTTGGGGTGGTGTCATGTAGTTCGGCCGGGTTTGCCACCGGCGGAATTACCTCAGGCGATTGCTTGATGTGCTTGGGCGTACCACATGCACTGCGGCGGGCTCTGCTTGACCGGCCAATGCTGCTCCGCTTGTGCCCTGCTGCGACCATCACCTCGGCGCCCGGCGGACGTTCTCTGATGGACAGCTCGCTGCGCTCGGTGGTTCCCTGCAACAACCCGGTGAGGATAAACGTCGGAGACGTCGACGCCGACGTAGATCCTGTGCTCGCCCAGGCCGATGAAGATCCCGTTGCGCGGGGGAGTTTTCCCCCTGAAGCTCCCTGCATTGTCTCTGACATAGTCACAGAGACCAAATCTCTGGACCACGCCAGAAACAACGCGCTCGCCGGTGTTGATGAAGTTTCCCGTCCGGATCACAACTCCAGCTAGCACCGCTGCTGGCCCCAACTGTCGTGGTGGTGGCACGGCAGATGCCATGGGTAGGCTAAAGTGTGGGGCCAATGGATGCTAGTGGGATCAGGGAGGAAGATGCAACTCTCTACACTCAAGCTGCCAAAGTGATGAACTTTATTTCTCTCGATGTGTTACAAGTGCTCCTAGAGCTGTTTACAGGGGAACTATGTGAATCTCCCCAGCCTAACGTTGCTCAAAAGACTCTCCCTTTCCCTCAGGGTCCAGACCTCCCCTTATAAAGGGGTGCCTTGGGTGCCCTTAGGGCTGACGGGGCAAGCATATTCGAGGAATATGCTTGTCCCAAAGTGGTAATTCGGCGGCCTCCTTTCCCTGTCTCCCTTCCAATGACGGCAAAGCTCCAGCGGCCCCCCTTCTGCGTGCCTCGGGCTCCAGCACTGTCACCTCCGTGACCTCCTTCTGCCCCTCTGTCCCTGCGCCTCCTTGTCTCTTGCGCTTGGCCCTGTTCAGATTCCTTTTAGCCTGCAGCTATGGTTTGACCCTAAGCTTCTCCTTCTCCTGCAAGCTTCGTATAACTCGGCCTTACCTTGTGTTATTCGGCTCGTTCCTCACCTGCATGAAGATCATTTGTGTAACCCGGCTGAGTTTCTCATTAACTCGGCCAGGTAACCACTTTATACCTATACGTGAGCTTCTTGCCTCCGTTCATCGGCCGACATATACATGATTCGGCCGACCTAGGCCGTAGCTCGGCAATCAGACGGGGACAGTACCTCTGTCTTTCCCCGTCTCTGACCTACCCGAGGTTAACCCCCCGACAGATCTTGTGAGCTCCGTTCATGATCAAGATCTAATCTATTTGTAATCATGCATGTTGTGTTTGCGAGGATCCGATGGATATTGAGATTATTATGTTGGTTTGATTAATGGTTTTGTCTTTATGATTATATCATGTTCGTGTTGTTTGTGATCTTGCATGCTCTCCGTTGTTAGTAGCTATCTTGGCCAAGTAGTTGCTAGTGACTCCAAGAGGGGGTATTTATGCTCGATAGTGGGTTCATGCCTCTAGTTTCCAAGGTAAGTGACAGAAATGTCTTCGGTTGTAGATGTATTGTTGCCACTAGGGAGAAAACAACGTAATCTTGTTCATGGAACATGTGGACTGTTTACCTTACACAATTTGCTTACAACAGTTGTCTGTTGCTTGCAACTTAATACTGGAGGGGGTTCGGATGATAACCTAAAGGTGGACTTCTAGTCATAGATGCAGTTGGATGGCGGTCAATGTATCTTGTTATATTGCCCAATCGAATCTCATAGGATCTTTCTGATGACTAGTAATTGCATTGTTATGCCTTGATCAGTTCCTGTCAATTGCTCTGCTGTAATTTGTTTACCCTTCATGCCATGTTGTTTATCTAAGGAGAGCACCTCTAGTGAACTTTGGACCCCTGTCCAATCTTTACCATTAATACACCTTCCACTGTTACCCGTTTACATGCTGCAAACCATTACCTTCCACACCATACGTTTAATCCTTTGTTATGGCAAACCGGTGAGCTTGACAACCTCACTGATTCGTTGGGGCAAAGTCTTGAGTTTGTGTTGTGCAGGTCTCCGCGTTGCTTGCAACACCTGTGTGACGTTTCCTTCCTCCTACTGGTTCGATAACCTCGGTTTCTTACTGAGGGAAAACTTGTTGATGTGCTCCTTCACACCTTGCTCTTGGGGTTCCCAACGAAGCGCTCCTACACCAACTCAGTGCTGCATCAAGCTTTTCGGGCGCCGTTGCCGGGAGGCTAAGGCATCTTCACTAGGGGAGTCCTTCACTCCATTTCTCTTTAATTTGTTTTTAGTTTGCTTTGTTTCTTTTGCTTGGTTTTGTTTGCCTCTTTCCAAAAAACAAAAAAATTAGGCTAGTTTGGTTTGCTTTCTTTATTCAAAAACACAAAAAAATTAGTTCCTGCTCTAGCTGCTGCTGCTGTTTTTGGCTTGCCCACCTTTGCCAAAATGAACTCTGCTGAGAACACCAAGTTGTGTGACTTCACTAGCACCAACAACAATGATTTCCTAAGCACACCCATTGCTCCACCTCCTCCTGATGCTACCTTTTATGAAATTAAGCCTGCTTTGTTGAATCTTGTGATGAGAGAGCAATTTTCTGGTGCTGGTTCTGATGATCCTGCTGCCCATCTTAATAGCTTTGTTGAACTTTGTGAGATGCAAAAGTATAAGGATGTAGATGGAGATATTATTAAGCTCAAGCTTTTTTCCATTCTCCTTGAGAGGAAAAGCTAAATAATGGTTGCTTTCTTTGCCTAAAAATAGTATTGATTCTTGGACTAAGTGCAAAGATGCTTTTATTCGAAAGTACTATCCTCATGCTAAGATTATATCTATGAGAAGTGACATTATGAAATTTAAACAACTTGATAGTGAAGATGTTGCTCCAGCTTGGGAAAGAATGAAGTCTTTGGTTAAGAATTGTCCCACTCATGGACTCACTGCTTGGATGATTATCCAGACTTTTTATGCAGGTTTGAACTTCTCCTCAAGAAACCTGGTGGATTTAGCTGCTGGAGGTACTTTTATGGGCCTCACTTTGGGTGATGCAACAAGACTCCTTGATAATATGATGGTTAACTACTCTGAATGGCATGTTGAGAGAGCTCCACATGGTAAGAAGGTAAATTACATTGAGGAAACTTCCTCTTTGAGTGAAAAGATTGATGTTATTATGGCTATGCTTGTTAATGGGAAAGCTCATTTAGATCCTAATAGTGTTGCCTTAGCCTCCTTGGTTGCTCAAGAAGAGAAAGTTGATGTGAACTTCATTAGAAACAACAATTTCAACAACAATGCCTATAGGAATAATTTTGGTAGCAACAACAATTATAGCCCTTATCCTCCTAATAACGAAAATTCCTATGGAAGCTCTTACAATAATGCTAGAAGTGCCCCCTCTGAACTTGAAGTCATTCTCAAAGACTTTATTAGCAAGCAAACCACTTTCAATAAAACTATAGAGGAAAAGCTTTTAAATGTTGAGAAAAGTATATCCTCTTTGTATGAAGCTCAGTCTTCCTTGATTAATAAAATGGCTGCTAAACCTGAAACTATGGAAAACACCTTTGCTACTACTCATGCCATACAAGTTACTATTGATGAAAATGTTAGGCTGTTAGTTCAACTTCATGCTAGGTGGGAAAGGGAAGCTAAAATTGATAGAAACAATAGTGTGTGCACTATCACCACTAAACCACAAGTAGCCCTATTGCTACTCCTACTATGCCTAAGCCTATTGAGCCTACTACTAGTGATGCTAAGTTTGATTTTGATATTGATGGTTGCAATATTTCTGAAGTGATTATGTTCTTGCAAAAGCTTGTTGGAAGTCCTGATGCTAGTGATATGCATGTTGCCTTTACCAAACATATTACAGATGCTCTTGTTAAGATTAAGGAAGAGAAGCTAAAACACAAAGCTTCTATTCCTAGGAAAGTAGTAGATAGTTGGGAACCCATTATTAATATGCAAGTGAATGACTTTGATATCAAAGCTTCATGTGATCTTGGTTCTAGTGTCTCTATTATGCCTAGGAAGATTTATGAAATGCTTGATTTGGGACCTTTGGAAGGTTGTTATTTAGATGTCCCACTCAATGATAATGCTAAGAAGAAACTCATGGGGAGTATTAATGATGTTCTCATTATGGTTAATAATTCTTATGTCCCTATGGATTTGTATGTTTTGGATGTTGAATACAATGCTTCTTGTCTTATTACTTTGGGAAGACCTTTTCTTAGAACAGTTGGTGCCATCATTGATATGAAAGAAGGCACCATTAAATATCATTTTCCATTCAAGAAAGGTATTGAACACTTCCCAATGAGAAGAGAGAAGTTGCTCTTTGCTCCCCCTTTGAAAGCAAGGTTTGATGTTAATGCTTCTTCATTTGAAAATACTTGATTCTTCTTGCTTCTTGTGCGTAACTTAAAGGCGTTAAAGATAAGTACTTGTTGGGAGATAACCTAAGAGTTTCCTTGAGTCTTGGAAGTTATTACTTCAGTAATGACCTCTCCTTATCCTTTTTGTTTGCTTTTTGTGCCAAGAATGACCTCTAATGAGAGGGAAGTAAGATTTGGGGAGTTGCTGTCCCAAAACAGATTTATGTCCTCCACCAAAACAATTCGTGAGGAGGCTCTGTAGCTCGAGTGAGCTCAATATTTACGAATAAATCCCCCAGTATGTTAGCTAAATTTCTTTAGTTCAACACTTTTTGATTTGAGCAACAGAAGATGTTCAAAAAAATTGGTTTCTACCTGCTGGTCTATTTTGACAGATTTCTGCCATTATTTGCATTTGCTTCTTATTGATTACTTTTTGAGTTATCTTTAGGTGAATTGAGATTTTTGAAAGAGTCACTACAGTAGATTGTGTTTTTAGTGAAAAGCCTTGCTGTTCCAAAGCTTTGCCAGAGGTCTCATATCTTTTGAATACACTAATGTTGCTAATGAAGATTGTGTGAATCTTTGTATGAAGGAAAAATTCCAGGTGTAAAGAGAGAATGATGCAATTATATGAAGAATGGACAAAAGATCAAGCTTGGGGATGCCACCATGGTGTCACCCCAAGAAATATCAAGGAGGTATAAGCGTCAAAGCTTGGGGATGCCCAAGGCATCCCCTTCTTCATCAATAAAAAGCTCAGGTCTGTCTAGACACTTCGTTTTTATTGTTTCATGCACAGTTGTGTTGTTATTGGAGCGTCTTAGTTTTTGTTTTCTTTGCTTAGGTTGTTTAGTTTTCTTGAATAAAGTAGTTTGGACCCCCGTTCTTGATGTGTTGTTTTGCAAATAAGTCGCTTGGTGTTGGAAAGGAGTAGTAAGTTCTTGCTTGGAAGTGCAAGAGGAGCTTGCATTGACTGTGACTTAGACTTTAGCATGACATGCTAGGTGTTGTTTTAGCATTATGCTTAGTGATTATTGCTGTAGCATATCTTGTTCCAAACAATTGGGATTGCTTAGTGTGCCTTGAAGAAATTATGCGTTGTTTTAGCATGCAAAAGCACAGTATTGTGGTATTCTCCTTTGATGCTTTGCTTGGGTTGACTTGTCACATGCTCACACCATGTTATGACTATGACAAGTCACCATTAGCCTCTATGATCATTTTGTTCTTGACTTGTAGTACCACTCTTTGCTTTGATTAGTATGCTTCGTTGCACTGCATGATTATGGCCATTATTGCTCTCTTAGTTGGTTGCTCCCAGTCTTTTGCTAGCCTCCACTTGTATGAGTAAGTTCTACTCATGACTCCAACTCCCAAGAATCCAAGTTATTCCAAAGTGTCCACTATAAACTCCTATGCATGGTGTGTTACACCATTCCAAGAATATTCTTGTTTTCAGCTACCTTACAATTAAAAACTATTTTGTTATGTGAAAACTTAGTGATTAAAGCCCTCACGAACTTGATGTCACACTTTATTCTTTGCCCCTAATAAACTTGAACCATTGTGACAACTTTGTTGTATATGCTTGCACTTATAAGTTGGAATTAGCAGAATTGTGCTGTCACGGTGAACGTTTTCAACAATGCACTTGTACTCTGTACTCAGTTGATATCATGTTGTTTTGTCTATGGATGTCACCGGTGTGAAATAAAGAGGGAACTTGTAAGTCCATGGAGTTTGTATCTTGTGTTAGAGAAACGCTTGGGCCGCTAGCCTAAGCCATGCTTAATCATAGTGGAAACTTGCAGCATCACCATAATGAGCTATCTATGAAGCATCCTCAATAAAAAGCTATGCATATGGTAAATAAAAAGATTGCTGAGATGCTCATTGTCTGCTTGCCTTGTCATTTTGGTTATGGGAAAGCTCCTGTACCATATGCAAGGGGTACCCTGTTGGCGGTTCTTAATGATATGCAAATACTTACAATGACAAGAACTTACCTGGACCCAAATTTGAGTATGAATGAGGTGTGGCCCTCGTATTCAAGGGACTTGAGATTGCTAACTTATACTTCGTCAAGCATATACTCCAGCTTTGCCACTTTAACCTTAACCACTTCAAGATGCTTATGATAGGGGCAATGAGGGCTGAAAGCTAACAAGTACCATAATTTTTGGAAGATCTTTTTGAAACTTGTAATCCCTGCTTCCTTTACAAAAAGGCCTTTCTTCCACCACTATTGAGTCTCCACATTCTACTTTTAGGCACCATTAAGAGAGCTTCGTTGTCATTCTGTGTGCAGTGTGTTCCAAAGCTTATTGATTGATGCATATTGTGATATTACTTGTTCTTGTGCTATTTGTTTATAGTCACCCTTGTGAACTTTGCAGGTGTCCTATGCATCTATATTGCTACTCTATGAGGGACAAGCTGATTGCCACTATGCTATGTTTTCTACATGTGAAACAAACAAACGTTTTTCAATGCATGTTATTCATGATATTTGTTTGTAGCTTGTCATGTTGCATGCATAGTTACTATGTCCTATTGTTAGAACTCCATCTTTCATGCACATGTTTAGAGTTCTTTGATCCCAGCTTTCAATGCTTGCAAATCGTTGGATCTTTATTGTGAGGGTGCATGTCACCTCAAAAATTATTCTGTTTATCACTTACCTACTCGAGGACAAGGAGGAGTTATGCTTGGGGATGTTGATACGTTATAAACTTATCTATAATTTTTGATGCTCCATGCTTGTTTAGTATCTACTTTGCTTTAATTGTCCACACTTTGAGGTGCTTTTTACATGTTTTCTGGTACTAACCTACTAACAAGTTGCAACACTGCCAAATGACTATTTTCTGCTGTTTTTGGTTTCAGAAAAGTTAGTAAAGAAATATTCTTAGAATTGGACAGGACAAACGTCAAAGTCAATTACTTTCTGTGGGGAACAAGAAGTCCAGAGGGGAGCCGGAGGGGCCAGCCAGGAGGGCCAGACCCACCCCAGGCACGGGTGGGCCCTGCCCCGCGCCTGGATAGGGTTTGGCCACCCTGGCCGCCTCCTCGGCCTCCCCCTTCGCCTATAAGAAGCCCCTGATGCAGAAACCCTAAGCACCCGATCAAATATCCACGAAACCATCTATAGACGCCACAACAATCGTCCCTAGATCGGGGGGGGGGGTCTGAAGTTCTTCCCAGCACCCTGCCGGAGGGGAGATCATCCCTGAGGCCTTTTCTCCGGTATGATGCATGAGTAGTTCCACCTTGTACTATGGGTCCATGTAGTAGCTAGATGGTTGTATCTCCTCCTTTGTGCTTTCATGTATAGATCTTGTGATCTCTTTGGCAGCATCAGGTCGAAGAAGGAGGCCTTTGATTTCAATTGGAAGGTGAGGCCTCCTATGGCCAACATTGGGCCGCCTGTTTCTTCACGTCCAATCCTCCCATGGAACAGATCTTGCCACAGGGGAAAGTACGGCCGGCATCCTAGGTAGCACTCGCAAAACTCCACGAAGATGGCGAGTTGCTCGATGTTTTGCGGCCCTAGGTCTGACGGCTGAATGTTGTAGTACGCACAGAAGCGGCGAAAGATGAGGGAGGTGGGGAATTCGATCCCCCTCTCCAGGTGGCTAGTGAAGCAGATAAACTCTCCGTCATGCAGATCTAGCACCACTTCTCCGGCCGTGGGGATGCGCCATCTCCTAGCGCGGAGGATCCCTGCCTCTTCGAATGATTTTAGCAGCACTTTCGTGCATTTAGATATCCCCCATGGTTCCGTCGAAGGCGCCATCAGTTGGAGGATCTAGGGCTCTGGGTCCCTCTGGTCACTACGGGGGGAACAAAAGACTGGAGATGCGCGAGATCGAAGGGAGTGTGGGAAATGATCACCCTTCGCCCATCACACTCCTTATATAGCGGTTGCTGCCCGCCATTTTCGGGGAGCCATTACCGCGCGGTGATTACGCCGATATTACCGTTGGATTACCCAATGGCTAGTTTGACCAATGCTGACGGTCCAACTTCGTCTACTCAACTCGCAAGTTTTGGCAACTCGATTACTCGCTGACCTGGTCGTCTTAGCTGCGACTCCATCATTCGCCGACCTGATCACCGTAGAAGTGATTCGACTATTCGCCGACCCATTCGCCGTGCTGTGATTCGACTGGTCGTCGTTATTGTGATTAAGATAACAAGTTACCTCTTTATTCAGGGAGTCCACCACCGATTCGACTGGGCGTCCAAATTGGACGCGCATACTCCGACTGGGAACGAACACCTGCGATGAATCAGCGATAGTGTAACATCCCAAAAATATTAAACTTGGAACCTCAAACTCTAATCATCAAATTTAGGGTTAACAAAAACTTTTCTAAATAAAAATATGCAAGCATGCATGTGTGTATGCATCCCATTTTTGAATTCTTTTGAATTACCTTCTTTATGTGTTTCTTTGCATGTAAAAGGATTCTTAGGTGAAATAAACATCATGTAAACAATTCCCAAACTTTTCCCAAAGACAAATAAATCAAAATAAGACAAATTGAGTGAATGGTCATTTTGCCCAATTTAACTCCCATGCCTACTTTGGCTGTCCCAAACTTTCAGAACTTAACAGAAACTTGTTTGGATCTTTACACCCCTTGATAGTACTCGTAACAAAGTATCAAGGCCCACCTTGTGATCATCCAGAAACTTTCAAATGCATAGTTTAAATGACAATTAAAAATTGAATCTTTATCATATGGGAAGATCCCACTTTTTCAAAAACCACTCAAACAAGCTCAACTTTCAAAACCCAAGCATCTGCAGACTCACCAGCACCAACCTAGCACACGCACCAAAAATCTTTTCAAAATTCAAAACTTGAATTCTTGCGGCCATTTCATCAAACACCATACTAATTCAAATCAAATAAAATCTAAACACTATTGTGAGCAGTGATTGGAGCCTAACTTGTTCCCCCTCTAGCTCACAGCAACCTCAGTAGATCATCTAGCTAACTAAACCAAGCACTAGCCCCACTGTAAGCTTGGCAATGCCAACAATGGTGAACATCCGAAGCTCACCATGTCACCCCAGTGTGGACAGCAAGCTTGGAGAAGAAACACGACTAGCCAACATGTCTAGGAGCCAGCCAACACCCCACCGCCACTCCCTGTCTAGCGCTCGAACGTTGCCAACCCCTGTACCACACGCACAGACCATGCCCAGCTCGCCAGCAACCATGCCGAGCATGCGCCAGAGCGTCGCCCTCGACACATGCCCACAGACCGCGGGCCGCCCTCGCCACGTGCATACACGATCACCACCGTCCCAGGAGACCGCCAAACATCCCCGTTTGCCGCCCCATGCCTCATAGCCACCGCTCGCCGTCGAAGACGCCGCCTCGGCCGCGCAGAGCATCGCACGTTCCATACCATTTGCCACCACCCCTACATGCGCATTAAAGCCATAGAGCATCACCAGGAGACCACCAAGCGATCGCCACCGCCGGCCATGCCTCTAGCAGCCCGTAGCCATGTCGCCACTGTCGCCTTCCCATCCCATTCGGTCTCGTCGTCGCGACTATAAATAAAGGCCACCCCCAGCTGAATTGAGCACACCATCTCACTTCCCTCTCCTCACTGATCGTTCCACCCCGTTTCCGAAGCAAGGCGAGCAGCGCTTTGCCGGAATTTCACCGGAGCCCGACGCTGCTGGAGAAGAAGGGAGCCAGCGATTGGAGCCGCCCCAGGAGAAGCTGCCAGTACCAGGAGGTTCTCCGTCGTCGACTTTGTCGTTCGCCCGCCTCGCCGACCCTCGCCTGAGCCCCGGTGAGCCTCCGACGACCCCCACCTACCGCGTTAGGGTTCAGTCTCGCGGGCGTTGCCCGACGTGGACAACGACCCTCAGCCGTTGGATTAGAACTAGATCGAACGCACCATATCGCCCCATACCGCTTCGCACCCCCTCGTCTCATTGATGCGTGAAGACAACAACTTAACAAGCCCGCGTAAGCGCTGTGCTTAGCAGGCCGTCCCAGTATCGTTTCCCGCGCAGCCCAGTCGTTTGAATTTAACCTTTTCCATTTTATTTCAAACACAGTTCTGTACCTAGTTTCAAAAATCAACTCAGCTCGATTCAGTGAACCAAATTGAATGAAACCAATTTTGTTACAAAGGCCTAGAAATGCTGAATCCAAGCCCGTTGGATTCAAGTCATTTGGATCTGTAGATCACCCTTGGTAAAAATAACAAGGCTGAAGCTTTTCTGCATTCAAACATTTTTCAAATTTAAACCATAATAGCTTTTGAGTTGATTCCAACTCTCAAAAATCACATTTAACCATACCTTTCAGAATATATAAAAATATATAGGTTTACTTACAGAAATAATGACCAAGTAATAAAAGAATGCCACATAAGCATTTCTAGTCACTTTATTTAATTAAAAATAAAAGGTTAAACCTTATTAAATTGTGACACCACTTTAAATCACATTCCCATGGACTAAAATATGTGGTGATGACATGTGTCAACATGATCCCATGTTTGGTTTGGAGAATATTAAATCTTAAGTAGTTTTTCAATGAGTAGAAATTACTTTTCTAAAAATAAAAGGAATTAAACCAAGCTTTAATCTTGTAATGTTAGAGATGATTCTAGATCATCTATAGGACCCTTTTGTGTGATGATTGAAAGTAGTTAAGTATTGTTTGGTGATTGTGTACCTCGTATTTATTTATAGACGCTAGTACCAACCAAGGATACGAGGAAGAAGGAGGATACTACGAAGAAGAAGCCGAGGAGAACTTCAACCACTTCTCTGCTCAAGGCAAGCCAATACTTACAAGCTATTAACCTTGCAAGCTAACACTTGCATTTTAGCAATCCTAATGCTACTAGTTGAATGTGCAAGCTAACACTTGCAAGATACTCTACTGATGCAAACAAACCCTTACTTGTTACCATATGCCCTAAGCATATGTGATCATAACCACTTGATAAACCAATCCTAGTTTTTTTTGCAAGCTTTGTATTTTATTTCTTTATCAAAGCTATTACTTAGAGTTTACTTAAGTGAATTGTATATTCTAGAAGGATAACTGAAGGTTGCATAAAGAGCATAAAATTTGGCCTAGGCTAGATAATATTGATGTCATCCTAAGGCATGAGATTGAACTTAGTGAAAACTCCACTAGTTTACCACCCCTCATTAGTACTTACCCCCACTTGTTATGCTAGTGCTAAGCATAAAACTTGATCAAATTTAGATGGGAATACTTGGTGGAAAAATGGTTATGAAAACCTTGGAATGATGGATCATTCTATTGAGATGTTTTGACATGTGTTTCCAAACACCAGATGATTTATGGTGATAAAAATGTTGAGGCATGAGCCTTAGCCCTTTATAAAACTGATGGTTGTCTGGATGCGATACCATTCCAATTTTATCGTACAACCACAATACCCGAGAATTGGGTAGGGCTTGACTGGAAACTTATATACCTTAGTATTAGTTCCCTCACGGCCAAGGTCTGAGCTGAGGCTACCTTGTGAAGATTGTCCACCTGTGCAGTACCCAAGATGACAGTTGGTCATGGTTGGGCGGCCAAACTCACAGGAGAGGTGCTTATACTAGGGCGTGTAATTGAAATGTTAGGTTTGATTATCCGCATACTGAGTATGGTGAATTCAGGATTTGTTCTTGATAGATGTATCAAATGTTGTGGTGAAAGTGTACAATCTCTGCAGAGTGTCAAACTACTCGAATAGCCGCGTCATGATTATGGACAGTGGATTAGATGTACTGTTCCCCCGTCAGATGTTTTCAAAATGACTTGTGAAATGATTTGAGACTTTGACTTAACCACAACAGAGTTGTGGCATGAGATACAAGTCCCCCCCTTAGGTGTTATAAAATTTCAACTAGCTTTTCTTGATTCTGAACTTAGTAGATGTAAATCTGGCTTTTGCAAAACAGCCCTAGAGCTTAGTGTCCTATTACAAAAACCCATTCACTTGTTAGTATTAGTTTGCGAGTACTTAAAGAGTACTCATGGCTTTGTCCCTGGCTATTCCCGTGGCCAGACTATGAAGAGGAGTACCTGGAAGATGGACCCCATGAAGGTTACGACAACCAGCATTGCCTGTGACCCCGAAGATGGAGCTTCGCCTACGCTACCGTTATTATTACCTATTCCACTTCTTGTGTTGTATTAAGACTGGATCATGAGATCCTTATTTGTGTAAGACCTTATGTATGGTTTGTAATGGATGATGTACTGTGGTATCCAATTCGGTTATGTCTGGAAAAAATGGTAATCCTGGGATTGCGATGTATGGCATAACAGGCATCTGGGATTAAAAATCCAGGTGTTGACAAGTTGGTATCAGAGCCATCCTGACCATAGGAGACCCTAGTTAGACTGGACGATTGAATCAAAAACTTAGTTTCAAAACAAAATAAAGCAAGTATTTACAAAAACTTACTCCCATTCTTATCACTTTGATTCTTTCATAAAAAAATTCATGTTCCTCAAAAACTCTTGCAAAATACATCAAGTTTAGATGGACGTGAAGTACAGCAAGTTTTATCAGTTGGGAAATGGCGGAGACCTTATCTTTGAGAGGGATTTGGACCAGCTTTCGGAACTGTTGGAGCGTCCACACCCCAAGTTCTTCGGAGCCCAGCTCAATGATCAAGGAGGAGAAGATCTGCAGTGGCTAACTGTTGCAAGTCTCCGAGGAAAGAATGAACCCCCCACTACTGAGGGAATTCATTTCACCTTAAGAGAGAACAACTGGCTCGATGGACTTGCCAGGGCCATGCAGGAAGCTCTTGCCCGCCTGTGTGGGCAGAGTATCAACCAGATCAAAGGTACTCGATTTGAGTTTTGTCCAAGGCGTGATGCTAATGGACAACCCCTGGAAGCCCCATACCACCATGAGCTAAAGACTCAATTGGATCACCTTAGCTTCATGATGTACGATCGTCAGAAAGAATTGGACAACTGTCGTGACTACTCCAACCACAAGTCCGCCATCATCAAGACGATGGATCGGACCATCGCCATGCTAGCGAAGGATCGCAAGTCTCGCCGTCGTCAGCTCGACAAGAAGGAGCGCATCATTGCCCGTCTTCGCCACCGTATCTCATCTTTGGAGGAGACCATCCATGAGAGAGACATGCATTTGGAGGAAAGGGAGAATGCCGGAGAGGATATTCGTGGAGACCCCTACTCCTATCTCAGTGATGATGATGATTTCCTGGAAGATCAGTCTATGGATTTCTTCACCGATGAGGATGATTACGCCTTCATCGATGACGACGAGGATGATGAGGATGACGACTACACCGACTCCAAGGAGTAGTAGCACTTGAGCACTAGCGTAGTGAGTAGTATTCGGTCCCACTGTATCGTAGTTTCCAGAATGGTTCTTAAAACCATCTGTTTCCCTTTGTTGTGGTGTGTGTTGTACCGTGTGCTATGATTGAATGAAAAGCAAGTTGCTAGAAAAATCTGAGTCAAACTTTAAAAAAAAATTCCAAGTCCCAAAACCTCAAAATTTTCCCTCTTTTCTCATGATCTATCTCAATCTTCAGATGCCACGTGGAGGGAGTGGTTCATCCCCGGACCCGATGTTGCAGATACTGCAAATATTGGTTTCTGACCGCGAAGCTGAAAGAGCCGAACGTCAAGCCAACCTAGCCACCCTGCAACAGATAGCTCAGCTTGCCCATAACAACCAAGGCCACGAAAATCAGGGCAACCATGGATCTAAGCTCAAGAATTTCCATAACACCAACCCACCTGTTTTCACTAAGTCCGAAGAGCCCCTAGATGCCGACGATTGGCTGCAGACCATGGAAAATAACCTAGAAGTCGCTGGAGTGGAAGCTAATGAGAAAGTTCTGTTCGCCACCCAATATCTAGCTGGAGATGCCAGAGCATGGTGGAACAGTGTTTGCGCAATGACCGGAGGCCAGATGATGACCTGGGAGGAATTCAAGGTCAAGTTCAGCAGAACCCATGTGCCACCAGGTTTGATCAAGAGAACGAGAGACGAGTTCAGAGAACTGAAGCAAGGAAGGATGACCATAGTGGACTACCGTGACAAATTTTTGTCATTAGCTAGGTATGCCCCGAATGAGATCGACAACGAAGCCAAGAAGAAAGAAAGATTCTTGAATAGTCTGCATGATGAGATGCAGACTGTGTTAGTCAATATCCCCTTTGTGGATATTGAAGCCCTTGTCGACTCTGCCATCCAGATGGAAGGAAAGATCAACCAAGCCAATGAGAACCGCAAGCGTCGCATGATGCACCAGCCAGGAACCCATCAGACCCCAAAGTATCTCCCTAGCCCATCTCCAGGATTTGCCCCAAGAACCAACAGACCCCCGATGAACCGTCCCACCTACCCCAACCATGGAAACCCTAGGCCCAGAGGGAATCACAACAACCCCGGCAACTCTAGCAATTTCAACCGTGCCCCACCCAAGTTCAACAACAATGCTACCACCAACACCAACACTGCCCCGAGGACTGGAAGCAATGCTGTGCCTGTAGAAGCAAAGGACAAGTCGCAAGTGACTTGTTATGACTGTGCAAATAAGGGCCACTATTCCAATGAGTGCCCCAACAAGAAGAATGCCGCAGCCCCCAATGCAAATGCCCCAGCTCAGCAGCAGCGTCGTGTTCAGCCAGGAAGAAGGTTTGCCCCAGGGAATTCACTCAACCGCAACGGCCGTCTTTTCCTCATGCATGCTGAAGGAGCTCAGGAAGCGCCAGACGTCGTGATGGGTATGTTTTCTGTTAATTCAGTACTTGCAAGAGTGTTGTTTGATTCTGGTGCATCACATTCATTTGTCACCGAAGAATTTGCATGCACTAGTAAAATTCAACCAACAAAACTGAAGCATGTTATGATCGTCCAAATTCCCGGTTCAACCACCAAAGCTAGGCAAATTTGCAAAGTCGTCCCTATCCGAATCCATGGCATAGATTTTTATGCTAATCTGATAGTACTCGGAACTAAAGGCTTGGAAGTAGTACTAGGAATGGATTGGATGTCCAAACATAAAGGATTGATTGACTGTGCCAAGAAAGCCATCACCATGACCAGTACAGCTGGAATATCAGTCCAGCATATATCTGAAACCTTACCTCGCCAATTCAAGTGCAACAAGAGTATATCCCAACCTACCATTGACCAAGTCCGGATAGTCTGTGAATACCTCGATGTATTTCCAGATGTTTTGCCCGGTATGCCCCCGGATCGGGATATCAAGTTTATCATTGAACTAATCCCCAGAACAGGACCCATAGCCCTGAGACCCTATAGTATGAACCCGTCGGAACTGGCAGAACTGAAGAAACAACTGGATTCCATGTTGGAAATTGGATTGATTCAACCAAGTGCGTCACCTTGGAGATCACCTGTTTTGTTCGTGGATAAGAAGTATGGAGGTAACCGTTTGTGTACGGATTACAGGAAGTTGAATGATGTCACCATCAAGAACAAATACCCCTTGCCCAAGATAGAATATTTGTTTGATCAATTGACCGGTGCCAAAGTGTTTTCTAAGATTGATCTTAGGACTGGCTATCATCAACTCAAGATTCGTTCAGAAGATATTCCCAAGATTGCCTTTACCACCCGATATGGATTATACTAGTATACCGTTATGTCCTTTGGATTAACCAATGCCCCCGCTTATTTCATGAATCTCATGAATAAGATTTTTATGGACTTCCTGGATAAGTTTATCGTTGTTTTCATCGATGACATTCTGATTTATTCCAAATCGGAAGAAGAACATGAGCTACACCTAAGGACCATTCTTGGAACCCTTTGAGAGCATCAGTTGTATGCCAAGTTTAGCAAATGTGAATTCTGGTTAGAAGAAGTAGGATTCCTCGGTCACATTGTATCAGCCGGAGGAATTGCCGTTGACCCTGCAAAGGTGAAGGATGTCGAAGATTGGCAAGCCCCAACCACTCAAACCCAAGTTCGTGCATTTCTCGGATTGGCGGGATATTACCGCAAGTTCGTAGAAGGATTCTCGAGTATCCCCAGAACCATGACCCAATTGCTAAAGAAGGACAAGAAGTTTGAATGGACCGACAAATGTGAAGCGAGTTTTCAAGAACTCAAGAGGAGATTGATTTTAGCCCCAATCTTAATCATGCCGGATATCATGAAGCCCTTCGATGTGTATTTTGATGCATCCAAGATCGGCCTCGGATGAGTGCTAATGCAAGAAGGCAAAGTTATATCTTATCTATCTCGACAACTGAAACAACATGAGCAAAATTACCCAACCCATGACCTCGAACTCGCAGCCGTAGTTCTAGCCCTGAAGACATGGAGACATTACCTGATGGGAAATCATTGTGAGATTTATTCGGATCACAAGAGCCTGAAGTACATATTCACTCAGAAGGAGCTGAATATGAGACATTGAAGATGGATTGAGCTAATCAAGGATTACGAACTAGAGATTCACTATCACCCCGGTAAAGCCAACATGGTAGCAGATGCCCTTAGCAGATTGCCGTGCTGCTTGAACTCCATGATTTTAAAGGAGCAACCAAGTTTGCACAAAGAGATGGAAGATTTCTGAATGGAATTAGTGAATGAAGAATTTTTGGCTAGCATAGAACTTCAACCCACTTTGATCAGTCAGATCAAAGAGGTGCAGAAGGGAAATTCTAGTATCGACAGAATCAAGCGTCGTATTGGTACAGGCAAAGTACCCGGATTCACCGAAGACGAAGAAGGAGTTCTGTGGTACAAAGGACGCCTTTTTGTACTAGCAGATTCTGAGTTGAAAGAAGTGATTCTGAAGGAAGCTCATGATACTCTTTATTCTATCCACCCCGGAGGAACTAAGATGTATCAGATTTGAAGGAGCAATTTTGGTGGCATAAGATGAAGAGAGAAATCGGAAGCTATATCGCCAAGTGTGATATATGTCAGCGAGTCAAGGCAGGACATCAAAGACCCGCTGGATTGTTCCAACCATTGCAGATTCCGGAATGGAAATGGGATTCCATTGGAATGGACTTTATCACCGGATTGCCTACTTCTAGTAGGGGAAATGACTCTATCTGGGTCATAGTGGACAGATTTTCCAAAGTCGCCCATTTCTTACCCGTCAAGACCACATATCAGAGTTCGAAGCTTGCGGAGTTATACATCGCTAGGATAGTTAGTTTGCATGGATTCCCTAAGAACATCGTATCAGATCGAGGAACCCAATTTACCTCGAGATTCTAGAAGAAAGTCCAAGAAGGTTTAGGAACCCGCCTAGATTTCAGCACCGCATATCACCCTCAGGCCGATGGACAAACTGAGCGAGTAAATCAAATACTCGAAGATATGCTGAGAGCATGTGTGTTAGAATATGGATCTAAGTGGGAAGACTGTCTGTCATTTGCAGAATTTTCATACAACAACAGTTATCAAGCTAGTTTGCAAATGGCCCCATTTGAATTCATGTACGGAAGGAAGTGTCGCACCCCTTTGAACTGGTCGGAAGTAGGAGAGAGTCGGATCTTCGGACCCGACATCCTACGAGAAGCAGAAGAGAAGGTTCACAAGATTCGTGAGCACCTCAAGATAGCCTAGTCCAGACAGAAGAGTTACGCCGACAAGAGACGTCGATACCTCGCCTTCAACATAGGAGATCTTGTGTATCTGAAAGTGTCGCCATTGAAGGGAATGCAGCGTTTCCAACTCAAAGGAAAGTTAGCCCCTAGATATATCGGACCCTTCAAGATTCTGAACCGTCGAGGAGAAGTGTCGTATCAATTGGAACTACCGGAAGAGATGTCATCCGTGCACAACGTGTTCCATATCTCATTACTTCGCAAGTGCCTCGAAGTTCCAGAGAAGACTGAAGTGTTCAAGAATATCGATCACCGGACCATAGAGATCAACGATGACCTGACCTATCCCGAAGTACCCATCCGTATTTTGGAAGAAGCTTTCCGAACCACCAGAACCCGAAGCATCAAGTTTCTCAAGATTCAGTGGAGCAACCACACAGAAGAGGAAGCTACCTGGGAGCGCGAAGATCACACCAGGACGGAATTTCCCGATCTCTTCAAATCCTAGGTAATCTTTTCGTCCTTTTTCAAATCTCAGGACGAGATTTTGTTTAAGGGGGGAAGGTTTGTAACATCCCAAAAATACTAAACTTGGAACCTCAAACTCTAATCATCAAATTTAGGGTTAACAAAAACTTTTCTAAATAAAAACATGCAAGCATGCATGTGTGTATGCATCCCATTTTTGAATTCTTTTGAATTACCTTGTTTATGTGTTTATTTACTTGTAAAAGGATTATTAGGTGAAATAAACATCATCTAAACAATTCCCAAACTTTTCCCAAAGGCAAATAAATCAAAATAAGCCAAATTGAGTGAATGGTCATTTTGCCCAATTTAACTCCCATGCCTACTTTGGCTGTCCCAAACTTTCAGAACTTAACAGAAACTTGTTTGGATATTTACACCCCTTGATAGTACTCTTAACAAAGTATCAAGGCCCACCTTGTGATCATCCAGAAACTTTCAAATGCATAGTTTAAATGACAATTCAAAATTGAATCTTTATCATATGGGAAGATCCCACTTTTTCAAAAACCACTCAAACAAGATCAACTTTCAAAACCCAAGCATCTGCAGACTCACCAGCACCAACCTAGCACACCCACCAAAAATCTTTTCAAAATTCAAAACTTGAATTCTTGCGGCCATTTCATCAAACACCATGCTGATTCAAATAAAATAAAATCTAAACACTATTGTGAGCAGTGATTGGAGCCTAACTTGTTCCCTCTCTAGGTCACAGCAACCTCAATAGATCTTCTATCTAACTAAACCAAGCTAGCCCCACTATAAGCTTGGCAATGCCATCAATGGTAAACAACCGAAGCTCACCATGTCACCCCAGTGTGGACAACAAGCTAGGAGAAGAAACAAGCCTAGCCAACATGTCTGGGAGCAAGCCAACACCCCACCGCCACTCCCTGTCTAGCGCTCGAACGTTGCCAACCCCTGGACCACATGCACAGACCGTGCCCAGCTCGCCAGCAACCATGCCGAGCATGCGCCAGAGCACCGCCCTCGACACACGGCCATAGACCGCGCGCCGCCCTCACCGCGTGCATACACGATCACCACCGTCCCAGGAGACCGCTAGACATCCCCGTTTGCCGCCCCATGGCTCATAGCCACCTCTCACCGTCGAAGACGCCGCCTCGACCGCGCAGAGCATCGCACGTTCCAGACCATTTGACACCTGCCCTACATGTGCATTAAAGCCATAGAGCATCGCTAGGAGACCACCAAGTGATCGCCACCACCGGCCATGCCTCTAGCAGCCCGTAGCCATGTCGCCACCGTCGCCTGCCCTTCCCGTTCGGTCTCGTCGTCATGACTATAAATAAAGGCCACCCCCAGCCGAATTGAGCACACCATCTCACTCCCCTCTCCTCACTGATCATTCCACCCCGTTCCCGAAGCAAGGTGAGCAGCTCTTCGCCGGAATATCACCGTCATCGACTTCGTCGTTCGCCCGCCTCGCCGACCCAGGAGCCAGCGATTGGAGCCGCCCCAGGAGAAGCTTCCAGTACCAGGAGGTTCGCCGTCATTGACTTCGTCGTTCGCCCGCCCCTCCGACCCTCGCCTGAGCCCCGGTGAGCCCGCGACGACCCCCACCTGTCGCGTTAGGGTTCAGTCTCGCCGGCGTTGCCCGACGTGGACGACGACCCTCAGTCGTTGGATTAGAACTAGATCGAACGCACCATATCGCCCCATACCGCTTCGCACCACCTCGTCTCACTGACGCGTGGCGACAACAACTTAACCAGCCCGCGTAAGCGCTGTGCTTAGTAGGCCGGCCCAGTATCATTTCCCGCGCAGCCCAGTCGTTTGAATTTAACCTTTTCCATTTTATTTCAAACACAGTTCTGTACCTAGTTTCAAAAATCAACCCAGCTTGATTTAGTGAACCAAATTGAATGAAACCAATTTTTTTAGAAAGGTCTGGAAATGCTGAATCCAAGACCATTGGATTCAAGTCATTTGGATCTGTAGATCACCCTTGGTAAAAATAGCAAGGCAGAAGCTTTTCTGCGTTCAAACATTTTTCAAATTTAAACCATAATAGGTTTTGAGTTGATTCCAACTCTCGAAAATCACATTTAACCATACCTTTCATAATATATAAAAATATATAGGTTTACTTACAGAAATAATGACCAAGTAATAAAAGAATGCCACATAAGCATTTCTAGTCACTTTATTTAATTAAAATAAAAGGTTAAACCTTATTAAATTGTGAAACCACTTTAAATCACATTCCCATGGACTAAAATATGTGGTGATGACATGTGTTAACATGATCCCATGTTTGGTTTGGAGAATATTAAATCTTAAGTAGTTTTTCAATGAGTAGAAATTACTTTTCTAAAAATAAAAGGAATTAAACCAAGCTTTAATCTTGTAATGTTAGAGATGATTCTAGATCATCTATAGGACCCTTTTGTGTGATGATTGAAAGTAGTTAAGTATTGTTTGGTGATTGTGTACCTCGTATTTATTTATAGACGCTAGTACCGACCAAGGATACGAGGAAGAAGGAGGATACTACGAAGAAGAAGCCGAGGAGAACTTCAACCACTGCTCTGCTCAAGGCAAGACAATACTTACAAGCTATTAACCTTGCAAGCTAACACTTGCAATTTAGCAATCCTAATGCTACTAGTTGAATGTGCAAGCTAACACTTGCAAGATACTCTACTGATGCAAACAAACCCTTACTTGTTACCATATGCCCTAAGCATATGTGATCATAACCACTTGATAAACCAATCCTAGTTTTTTTTGCAAGCTTTGTATTTTATTTCTTTATCAAAGCTATTACTTAGAGTTTACTTAAGTGAATTGTAGATTCTAGAAGGATAACTGAAGGTTGCATAAAGAGCATAAACTTTGGCCTAAGCTAGATAATATTGATGTCATCCTAAGGTATGAGATTGAACTTAGTGAAAACTCCACTAGTTTACCACCCCTCATTAGTACTTACCCCCACTTTTAGATGCTAGTGCTAAGCATAAAACTTGATCAAATTTAGATGGGAATACTTGGTGGAAAAATGGTTATGAAAACCTTGGAATGATGGATCATTCTATTGAGATGTTTTGACATGTGTTTCCAAACACCAGATGATTTATGGTGATAAAAATGTGGAGGCATGAGCCTTAGCCCTTTATAAAACTGATGGTTGTCTGGATGCGATACCATTCCAATTTTACTGTACAACCACAATACCGGAGAATTTGGTAGGGCTTGACTGGAAACTTATATACCTTAGTATTAGTTCCCTCACGGCCAAGGTCTGAGCTGAGGCTACCTTGTGAAGATTGTCAACCTGTGCAGTACCCAAGATGACAGTTGGTCATGGTTGGGCGGCCAAACTCACAGGAGAGGTGCTTATACTAGGGCGTGTAATTGAAATGTTAGGATTGATTATCCGCATACTGAGTATGGTGAATTCAGGATTTGTTCTTGATAGATGTATCAAATGTTGTGGTGAAAGTGTACAATCTCTGCATAGTGTCGAACTATTCGAATAGCCGCGTCCGCGGTTATGGACAGTTGGAGTGGCCATACTGTTCCCCCGTCAGATGTTTTCAAAATGACTTGTGAAATGATTTGAGACTTTGACTTGACCACAACAGAGTTGTGGCATGAGATACAAGTCCCCCCTTAGGTGTTATAAAATTTCAACTAGCTTTTCTTGCTTCTGAACTTAGTAGATGTAAATCTGGCTTTTGCAAAACAACCCTTGAGCTTAGTGTCCTATTACAAAAACCCCCTTCACTTGTTAGTATTAGTTTGCGAGTACTTAAAGAGTACTCATGGCTTTGTCCCTGGTTATTCCCGTGGCCAGACTATGAAGAGGAGTACCTGGAAGATGGACCCCAGGAAGGTTACGATAACTAGGATCATCTCCCATTGTCAGCATTTCCTGTGACCCCGAAGATGGAGCTTCGCCTACGCTACCGTTATTATTACGTATTCCACTTCTTGTGTTGTATTAAGATTGGATCATGAGATCCTTATTTGTGTAAGACCTTATGTATGGTTTGTAATGGATGATGTACTATGGTATCCAAATCGGTTATGTCTAGCAAAAATGGTAATCCTGGGATTGCGATGTATGGCATAACATGCATCTGGGATTAAAAATCCAGGTGTTGACAAGTTGGTATCAGAGCCATCCTGACCATAGGAGACCCTAGTTAGACTAGACGATTGAATCAAAAACTTAGTTTCAAAACCAAAGAAAGCAAGTATTTACAAAAACTTATTCCCATTCTTATCACTTTGATTCTTTCATAAAAAAATTCATGTTCCTCAAAAACTCTTGCAAAATACATAAAATTTGACACACTTGATGACTCTACTAACTTACTCATCTTATATTCTTTTAGATGGACGTCATGTACAGCAAGTTTTATCAGTTGGGAAATGGCGGAGACCTTATCTTTGAGAGGGATTTGGACCAGCTTTCGGAACTTCTGGAGCGTCCACACCCCAAGTTCTTCGGAGCCCAGATCAATGATCAAGGAGGAGAAGATCTGCAGTGGCTAACTGTTGCAAGTCTCCGAGGAAAGATTGAACCCCCCACTACTGAGGGAATTCAGTTCACCTTAAGAGAGAACAACTGACTCGATGGACTTGCCAGGGCCATGCAGGAAGCTCTTGCCCCCTATGAGCTTCGCCTATGCCACCGTTATTATTACGTATTCTGCTGCTTGTGTTGTATTAAGACTGGATCATGAGATCCTTATTTTTGTAAGACCTTAGGTATGGTTTGTAATGGATGATGTATTGTGGTATCCAATTCTGTTATGTCTCGCAAAAATGGTAATCCTGGGATTGCGATATATGGCATAACAGGCATCTGGGATTAAAAATCCGGGTGTTGACAGATAGCCTCGGGGACTACTGATGGGGATATGCCGAGTGGGGTATACCCAGCAGGACATTTCCTATTGGCCCAAGCTGCTAGCGAGTGGGCCTGCAGGATGGCGACTGGATCGAGACTCAACGGGGAGCTAGGCGACTGGAAGCTAAAGGACCAGAAGCGTAACTAGGCCCAGTCGGATTAGGTCAAACACCCTCCGAGACCTTAACTATTTCGGTTGGAGATCTGTAAACCCTATCGAGGTAAGTCCATATAAACCTCCCTAGGGTACGCATAAAGGACACGTTCCATCATACACCCCCTGCGACTCGCCGCCTAGTCGCCGAGCTCGTCCTTGTACTTTCTCATCAATACAATCTAGCAGGAGTAGGTCTTTACCCTCTGGGGGGCCGAACCTGGGTAAACCCTTGTGTTTCCGCCCTCATCTCGCACCGCAGATGGATGGCCACCCTTGCCCCTCGTTCTACTACTCGCTGCTGAGTGCAGCATCTCCCGTGGCCATTCCCACGACAATCAATAATGCGGGTAGTACCCCCAAGCTGGTAGGGCATCGTAGGAATGATCATAATCAGGCCCTCGCGATGAAGAAGAAGAAGAAGCGCTCCAATCATAGGAGGGATTCTAGTATGAATACTCCCCCATGTTGGAGGGCTGAACCGAATCATCTTCGGCATCCTCCCCAACATTCTCGTATTGATGGGAGAGCTCCACCACGTATTTGTCAAGTTCTTCTTCCGTGAGTGACCATCGTTGCATGTTATCAAAGTTAAACAAAGCAGTTCCAGGCAAAGAGACTACTTTCTCAGTTCCACCCCCTCTCCATCCATGCTTGACAAAGGTTATTTCATACGATAGCTCACTCAAGGTAGTCCAAGAAGAAACAAATTTATGCTGAACCATGGAATTGAGATCAAGTTTCTCTATGGGGAACTGAAAGTCTGAATGATAAGGCTCTAAACCATGAAAATCTAGCAAACGAGAAGCAATGAGACCTCCACAAATTCCACCTTTCTCACGGTTAGTGGGAAGACAGAAAGCTATCAAAGCACCCAAGTTATAAGTTCTATTCCTATTCAAAGCAGCTGAGATAAAAGCTAGGTCAAATAAAGATAATTTTCTAGCAATCTTCCTAGCAAGAACACACTTGGCAATGAAATAGGCAAAATATCTAATGGATGGGAACTCAATGTTCCGAATTTTACCACTTTCCTTTGAGAAGTCGCAACCTTGGCAAATTTCAGCATATAAGTCCATGAGTGGCTTAGTTCTCTCTCTAATCTTCTCACATGAACCCCACTGTGGCACTCTAATAGTTGCACAAAAATCAACAAAAGGGAGGTCGACATCTATATTGTAAATTTTATAGTGGACCATGGGATTGGACAAGGACCAACTAAACCGAAAGTCCTGCACCACAGACATGGTTAGCTCAACATATTGGTATGGCTCCTCTTCAACAAAGTGTTCCAACCCTGCATTAGAAATCATAGTTTGGAAATCCTGAAAGATCCCCGCAGCTCTCATAAATTCAGGGCATGGATATATGGAAGAGAAAACTTCCTCATCGCGATGGACTTTCATTGTCTCAAGTACCATCAAATAATGTTGATTCAGCTGGTATGCACTCATCTTCTTTTCTGAATTTTTTAGGCAAACATCAAAACAAGTGATTTCCAAGTTGATAAATGATGAGGAACTACTATAGGAACTTGCTAGAGGTCTAAACATGCATAAAAATGAAAATTCTAAGCATAGAACAAGCATGCAAGCTCACACAACCTGTCACCTACAATAGAAAAATACTCAAGACAGAATCCACCAATCAAAAATCTAATTGGACAAGCGGAGGAGGCACATACCGGAGAGCAATCCCTCCAAAAATCAGCAGCAAAGATGGGATGAGCAAGGAGATCAAAAATCGGGAGCAAGAACAACAGGAAATCGATCTTGAGAAAGTTTTCCGGTGTTTTTGGGAGAGAGAGAAAGAAGTGGCTGAAAGGAGACAACCTGGAGGGCCGTAGGTGGGCCCCACCTAGGCCAGGCGCGCCCTACGGCTGGTCGCGCCACCTGGGGGTGTGCTGGCCTGGTGGGTCCCCCTGGGCCATTCCAGGTGTCCCTCTGCCCCCTTTTTCGAGGAAAAATTTAATATAAATTTTCTCGAATTTTTCGGGAAACTTTATTTTTGGCCAATTTTCAGGTTATGAAAATTGATTTTCTCGCAGAAAAAGTTTTTTGAAAGACACAAAAAGCAAACCAAAACCAAAACTACAGAAGTTCTAAGACACTCTAAAAAGCAAACAAATAGCAAAACTAAAGCTAACAAGAGGAAGAGCAAAGATTGGAAAGGAGAAAAATAAAAGTGAGAAAGTATAACCACTTTGAAAGCATTGTTTTGTTCATTAAAATCCCTTTGTTAACAAGGTTGATCAAGTCTTGTTACCAAAACAATCTTATATGAAGCAAAACTTTGCATTCCACAAAATGATTATGTTACCTCAATCTTGATAGCAATAGTCCCAATCATAATAGTTTCAAAACTTTCTTGTGGAATGGGACAATATATTTCTCCAACTTTGATGCTTCCAATATTTTCAGTGGAATTAAGGCCATAGCTCTTATCAATTTTCTTGGGGAAATAGACAGTATGCTCTTTATCTTTAATATTAAAAGTTACTTTTCCTTGATTACAATTGATGAAAGCACCTGCAGTATTAAGAAAAGGTCTCCCAAGAATAATAGACATATTATCATCTTCGGGCATCTCAAGCACAAAAAAATCAGTTAAAACCAAGAAATTATGAGCCACTTGAACATGAACATCCTCACATATACCAACATGAATAGTAGTAGACTTATCAACCATTTGCAAAGATATATCAGTTGGTATCAATTTTCTAGCTGAAGTCTCTTGTAGAGAGAAAAAGGCATAACACTAACTCCAACTCCCAAATCACATAAAGTAGTTCTAACATAATTAGTTTTAATAGAGCAAGGAATAGTTGGAATACCTGGATCACCAAGTTTCTTTGGAACCTTACAATTGAAGGAATAATTAGCAAGGAAAGTAGAAATTTCCTCATTAGTAATCTTCCTTTTATTAGAGACAATATCCTTCATATACTTTGAATAAGGAGGCAACTTAATAGCATCAGTCAAAGGAATTTGCAAAAATAAAGGTTTCATCCACTCACAAAACTTGTTATAGTGCTCTTCCTCCTTTGACTTGTGTTTCTTATTTGGAAAAGGCATAGGTTTCCGCACCCAAGGTTCTCTTTCACTACCATGTTTATTAGCAATAAAATCTTCCTTAGTGTACCTAGTGTTCTTAGTGTGCTTCTCAGGTTCTTCTTCAATTTCTTCCTTATCAGGAGAATCATTTTTATCAATACCACTTTCAGTTTCAGCGTCAGAGACAGATATACTATTGGGATCCACAACAGGTTCAGGAGGTTCCTCAACTATTTTATGTTTCTTTTTCTTTCTCTTATGAGGACTAACACTATTTTCAGCTTGTTGAGAATCCTGCTCAATTATTTTAGGGTGTCCTTCAGGATATAAAGGATCTTGAGTGGCTGTACCACTCCTAGTTCTAATTCCATAAGCATGTTTATCTCCAGAAACATTAACTAGCATATCTTTTTGTACCTTAGCAAGTTGATCAATTTGGATTTGAACGATTTGGAAGTGTTTACACAGCATTTTAACATCATTAGAAGTTCTATCCACAATATCTTTCAACTCATTAATAGCTCTAGAGTTTTCCAATAATGATTCTAAACTTGTTTATTAAAATTACCTTGTTTAACAATAAAAATGTCAAGTTCCTATAAGCATTGATCAGGAGGTTTACCATAAGGAATATCACCTTCATAAAAGTGTTGGAGAGAGTGTACCTCAATAGTGGATGAGTGGAGACTTGGCTTACATAATTCTTCTATAGGAGGTAAATTCTTCACATCTCCAGATCTAATTCCCTTCTCCTTAAGACATTTCTTAGCTTCTTTCATCACTTCATCATTTAATGCAATCACTCCCCTCTTCTTTGGTGTTGGTGTTGGAGTTGGTTCAGGCACAATTGGTTCAGGTCTAATTGGCTCAGTTGAAGTCCAATCATCATAATTATTTCTTATTTTAGCCATTAATTCTTCATCTTCTGCAGGAGTTATCTTCCTGAAAACACAATCAGCAAAACTATTTAGGTATGACCTAGATTCATCAGTTAGTCCATTATAATAAATATCAAGAAGCTCATTTTTAGTTAAAGGACATCCATGATGTGCATGGATCAAGGCACGGAACCTTGTCCATGACTCAGGCAATTTATCTTCTTCTCCCTGTTTAAAATCAAAACGTTTCTGCAAAGAAGCATGTCTAGCACTAGGAGGGAAATATTTCTGAAAGAAAGTAGCAATCAGGGCTATCAATGGATCTAGGAGGTAAACTATTAAACCAAGCTTTAGCTTCTCCTTTTAGTGAAAAGGGGAAGATCTTAGCAACAAAGTAGGTACGCATCTTAACATCATCAGAAAATAAGGCACCCATAGTGGAAAGCTCATTCATATGTGCCACAGCCTTTTTATTCTCAATCCCACAAAAGGTTCTTTCTCAACAATGTTTATATAACATAAATCAAGAGAGAAATCATAATATTTATCTTTAATATCTATGGGATATGTAGCAAACTTAGCATCAGGAGACAGTTTAGGTATAATAGTACATCTCTCAAGGAGACTACTAATAGCACTAGCACCATGTGTGTTTTGGTACTCTTCAATAAATTCATTAGTAATTTGAATGTAACCATCATTAATATCATATCTCTCTCTAGACTCTCAGGTGTAATAGTGTCTTCACTAGGAGTTTCAGTGTTTCCCAGTATAGTTCTAGAAATAGTAGCATCTAGGAAAAGACCTAATGAGCCACTCTCATCAAGCAAGGTAGAAGTAACATCATGAGTATCAGAAGCAATTTTAGATTCAACAGTAGTAGCGGTGTGTGTAGCATGTGTATGTGGTGGTGGTGTAACAGGCTTACTTATAACAGACGGTGAATCAAGAGAAGCAGAGGTGTTTAGGAATGTTCCTCTTCTTGTAGTGGATGGTAAAATAGGAAACTTTCCATCACAAGACTTCTCCATGATGAAAGGAATAGTACTGAACAATAATAGATCCAAGTGAACTTCGAGGGTAGTATTACCCAATTTATTGATTCGACACAAGGGGAGCCAAATAATACTTATAAGCCTTAACAATTGAGTTGTCAATTCAGATGCACCTAGAAATAGTCTTTTTCACAGCAGTTTATCAGTAGCAACAGTTGTGTAGTAGCAATAGGAAAGTAATAGCAGCAGTAAAACAAGAGCAATAGTAACAATAGTAGCAAATAGTAGGATATGAGTGCGGTAGGCATAGGGATGGATGGACGGGCATTGCATGGACGAGATTACTCATGTAACTTCAAGATCTAGGGCAATTGCATATAAAAAGATAAAGCATCAAAGTACTAAACAATCATAGGTATATGTTCCATATATAGTCATACGTGTTTGCAATGAGAACTTGCACAACATCTTTTGTCCTACCAGCCCGTTGTAGCGGGGCCTCAAGGGAATCTACTGGAAATTAAGGTACTCCTTTTAATAGAGCACCAGAGCAAATCATTAACACTCCGTGAACACATGTGATCCTCATATCACAGCCATCCCCTCCGGCTGTCCCAATTTCTGTCACTTCGGGGCCTTCGGTTCCGGACAATGATATGTGTACACAACTTGCAGATATGATCACAAACGATACTATCATCATGAATCAATAATAAGTTCAGATCTGAGATCATGGCACTCAGGCCCTAGTGACAAGCATTAAGCACAACAAGTTGCAACAAAGTCAAATAGCACTAATAAAGATACTAGGCACCAAGCCCTAACAATCTTATTCGATTACATGATAGATCTCATCCAATCCCTACCATCCCCATAGCCTACAATGGGGGATTACTCACTCATGGATGGGGGAAACATGGATGGTTGATGGAGAGGCGTCGGTGATGATGATGGCAATGATCTCCTCCAATTCCTAGTCCCGGCCGGGGGCCAGAACGGAGTTTCTGGTTCCGAATCACGATTTCTGGTGGTGGCGATGCAGCGGAACTCTCTGTAGAAAAACTTCGAACCCCCCGAAGTTTTTAGGTCAAAAGGCTTTAAGTATGCGAAGAGGGAGGCTGAGGGGGTGCCCGACATGGCCACAGCCCCTCTAGGCGTGGCCAGGGGGTGTGGGCCCCTCGTGGCCCATCTCCGCCTCATCTTCTGGCTCCGTGAGTCTTCTGGTAAAATAGGATTTTTGGCATATTTTCTAGGATTTTTCCTGAAAGTTGATTTTCTGCACAAAAACTAGACACCAAAGTAATTATGCTGAAAAAAACGTCAGTCCGTGTTAGTTGTATCCAAATCACACAAGTTTAGAGGAGAAACAATAGCAAAAGTGTTCGGGAAAGTAGATATGTTTTGGACGTATCACCATGTCTGTGGTGATCCTAATCATTGGGCTCCTAGCTGCCCTAATCGCTTTGATAAGTGTTCGCATGGAAACAATGGCAAGTCTTCTAATGTTGTTCTTGGTGATACTGAGATGAAGGATGCTGGGTACGGTATGTTTCCTACTATCCTTTCAGTTTGTTATTCAACTGAATGGTGGATATACACCAGAGCCAATATACATGTATGTGCTGATATTTCCATGTTTTCTTCTTATCAGGTTGCACGGGCTAGGTCCGTGCTGATGGGAAATGGCTCATGTGCTTTTGTTCAAGGTGTTGGTACGGTGGATCTGAAGTTTAGTTCAGGAAAGACCGTACAGCTGAAGAATGTGCAGCACGTCCCCTCCAGCAATAAAAATCTCGTCAGCGGATCACTTCTCTGTCGAGATGGTTTTAAGTTGGTATTTGAGTCCAATAAAGTTGTAATATCTAAGTATGGATAATTTTTTGGAAAAGGCTATAAGTGCGGAGGCTTGTTCCGCCTTTCTTTGTCAGACTTATGCACTAAAGTTATTAATCATGTTTGGAATGATAATGGGTCCAATATTTAGCATTCATGACTTTGTCATATTAAATTTGGTTGCATGACGCGGTAGCAAACATGAGTTTAATTCCGAAATTTACTAATGTCAAGGGCTCTAAAGTGTCAAGTGTGTGTGTGCAAGCAAAGCAACCTCGCAAGTCTCACAAGACTTCGGAGGCAAGAGACTTGGCACCATTAGAGCTCATACATTCAAATCTTTGTGAGATGAATGGTGAGTTGACAAAAGGTGGAAAGAAATATTTCACGACATTGATCGACGACTCCACCAGATACTGCTATGTGTATATTCTGAAATCCAAAGATGAAGCTTTGAACTTTTTCAAAATCTATAAAGTTGAAGCAGAAAATCAACCAGATCGTAAGATTAAGCGGCTTAGGTCCGATCATGGTGGACATTATTTTTCCAACGAATTTGATTATTTTAGTGCGGAACATGTTATAATCCATGAGAGGATGCCTCCCTACTCACCCCAGTCTAATGGGGTGGCTGAATGAAAGAACCGTACTCTAACTGATTTGGTGAACGCCATGTTAGACACATCGGGTCTCTCCAAGGCATGGTGGGGGGAGGCAATTGTTACTGCATGTCATATCCTAAATCGTGTTCTCAAAGAGAACAAAGAAATTACACCATTTGAGGAATCAGAAAATAAAAGGTTAAAACTCTCTTATTTATAAACTTGGGGTTGTATGGCAAAAATAAATGTGCCAATACCCAAGAAATGTAAGCTTGGATAAAAAACCATGGATTGTGTTCTTCTGGGATATGCTTTTCATAGCATTGGCTATAGATTTTTGATAGTAAAATTTGATGTATCTGACATGCGTGTTGGTACTATTATGGAGTCGAATTATGCGACTTTCTTTGAAGACATCTTTCCCATGAAATATTCGTCTAGCTCATCAAATCAGGATATGCCTAGTTCATCTAGTCAACAATTAATTACAATTCCTGAAGCCACCATTTTGATAGAACACTTTAATAATCCTATGGAGGATAAAAATGAAGCTCCTACCAGGAGTAAGAGACAGAGGACTGTGAAGTCTTTTGGTGATGATTTCATTATATACCTCGTGGATGACACTCCCACTTATATTTCAGAAGCTTATGCATCTCAATATGCCGACTACTAGAAAGAAGTCGTTCGTAGTGAGATGGATTCTATCATAGCAAACGAAACTTGAGAAATTACTGATCATCCTTATGGGTGCAAACCTGTAGGATGCAAGTGGGTGTTCCAGAAGAATCTTAGACCTGATGATACTATTGAGAAGTACAAGGCACACCTTGTTGCCAAGGGTTATACCTAGAAAGAAGGCGAAGACTTCTTTGATACTTATTCACCTGTGGCTAGATTGACCACCATTCGAGTACTACTACCCTTGGTTGCCTCGCATGGTCTTCTCATTCATCAAATGGATGTTAATACGGCTTTCCTAAAAGGAGAGTTAGACGAGGAAATTTATATGGATCAGCCAGATGGATTCGTGGTAGATGGTCAACAAGGAAACGTGTGCAAGTTACTAAAGTCTTTGTACAGTCTTAAGAAAGCACCTAAGTAGTGGCATGAGAAGTTTGAAAGAACTTTAACTGATGAAGGCTTTATTGTAAACAAAGATGACAAGTGTGTGCTATCGCCATGGTGGGGGCGAGGGAGTCATCTTATGTCTACATGTTGATGATATACAGATATGCGGGACCAATCATAATGTTATCAAGGAGGTCAACGACTTTGTATCTCGTTGATGTGAGATGAAAGATAGGAGTGGCTGATGTGATCTTGAACATCAAGTTGTTGAAAGATGATGATGGTGGGATAACACTGCTTCAATCTCACTATGTGCAAAAGATCTTGAGTCGTTTTGGGTATAGCGACTACATATCTTCTCCTACACCATATGATCCTAGCATGTTCGTTCGAAAGAATAAGGGAGATCCTAAGGATGCTAAATATCAACTAAGATATTCCCAGATTATTGGCCTGCTTATGTATTTAGCCAGCGCTACGAGGCCTAACATCTCCTTTGATGTAAGCAAGTTGAGTCAATTTGTATCAAATCCTGGAGATGTTCATCGGCAGGAACTTGAAAGGGTTTTGCATTATTAATTTGAAAGGTACTACAAGCTATGGGATTCACTACTCTGGGTATCTGATGGTGGCTCGGTTGACATAGAGCCTGTTGGGAGACCTCAAGAGCAAGGTGTGATGAGCACAACAAGTTTTCCCTCGGTTATGAAACCAAGGTTATCGAACCAGTAGGATAAAGGAAACAACTCCAAGGTGTTGCTAGCTCACTGATTTGTCAAGCTTACAGTGAGGTTGTCAAGCTCACAGATTTGCTGAAAACAAAGGATTAAACGTATAGTGTGGAAGATAGAAATTGAATAAAATAAACAGTAAAATTAAACAATAGAGGGGCAATGATAGATTGAAAAGGAATGGACCAAGGTCACAAGTTGTCAAGATAGAAGATGGAATATTAATGATAAAGGAATGGACCAAGGTCCACAGTTCACTAGAGGGGCAATGATAGATTGAAAAGGCATCATCTCTGGTCGAAAGGCGTACCCGATCGGCAACGTGACGCTGCCAATCACCTTCGGCACACCAGCGAACTTCCGCATCGGGCGGATCGTCTTCAGGCTAGTGTCGTTCAAAAGCCCCTACCACTGCGTCTTGGGGCGTCAGGCATTCGCCAAATTCATGGCAGCGCCCCACTATGCGTACAACGCGATGAAGCTCCCCGGGCCGTGCGGCATCATCACCGTCCACGATAACCGCGACATGGCCGCAGAGTGCAAGGCCAAAGGCGTCGAGCTCGCCGACAACGACATAGCGGAAGAAGCCAACCACGCAGAAGAGCTCGCCAAGTATGCGAGCGGGGTCAACAGTGATGACCCCACCATACTCAAGAAGCCCAACCCGGAGGGTGGCGGCTCCACCGCCTTCGAGGAACGCGACTGGAACCGCCAAGTACCATGCTCGGGACTCGGCCACCCGACCCTGTTCGTGCCCGGGAAAATGGCTAAGTACGGAGCACCCCTTGGAGTCGCCATGCGACTGGCTCTCCGAGACATGGCGAGTCGACCTTAATTTACTAATAGTTCAAACAACACACAAAAACGAGGTTAACCCCATAAAAGGGCAGACGCGCTCGGGGACTCGCACAACCAACAATAAAAACATGAAACATTGGAAAAAGCATGCTTACTTTCCTTCAAATGGCAACATTTCTTCGCTTACAAGGATAGTCACGTAATTATCCTAATTAATGCCGATCGGCAAACTGTTCTACTCCGAAGGCTTCGACGATGAGGCGCCACCGCCCTTGCGACTGCGGATGAAAGGAATCCACGGGTTCGATGGGTAGGTCGTGATCTCACACGCCATGGCCGCATGGAACGACTGCTCCACCTTGAAGTCACGGTGCGCCGGCTCGGGGTCATTCGGGGCGACGACCGTTTCCTGGTAAGGAATGAGGTCGCCAATCGCCCACACCCGGTCGGCGCACACCGCAGCCCGCTCGGTCAGCTTCAGCACCTCGGAGATTTCGACTGCGCCCGTTGACGAAGGATACCCGCTCGTGACGTCGTCGAGGTCGAAGTCGTCCGGAAAGTGCGCGAGCCCAAGGCTCATCGCAGTCACCACACCACGACAAAAATCCGACCGCGTCATGAATTCCACAACCGCTGGCGCCTTCTCCAGATAGCGCCAAACCTCGATGAGGTCGCTGGGAATCACCTCCGTGGTAAATCTCCCTCGAATCGCCGGATGCAGGTCGGCGGCAAGGCGTAATCAACCAGAGTGGTGACGCATTGTCGCGCGTCGTACGACTGCGCTTCTTCGGCATTATCAGTAATCCGGCCTGCAACATACAAATCAACTAGTAAGGGAGGCTCCAGCAAAATAACGCGACCCACACGCTCGGGGACTCGCCAAAGTAAAAATCACCAATCAATGGGCGACAGCGGTCCGTGATGAAATCCTGAAGACCGGAGAGGTCATCTTGTAGCCCAACAAAGAGTGTGTCCGACATCTTCCGTTCTTCAGCAGTAGAGGCAATGGCTTCCTTGGCCCACCCATCCGCCGAGGTCGCCTCCGCCTTTGCCTCCTTGAGCCCACGCTCTAGGTCGGCGATTCGCTTCTCCGCGGCGCTCAAGGACGACCGTGCATCCGTCAGTTCACTAGCCGGAACGAGGCCCTGACGAGCCTTCTCCACCGCGGCTGCGCTATTCTCTGCATCAACAACACCATGAGTACGAGAAGAATAAGTTTATGACCAGGATCAAGCACAACGAACACTCACCCGCAGTCGCTCGAAGCTGCTCGTTCGTGTCCCGAACAATGAGGAGCTCCCTCTCCACACGCTCCCTGGCGGCAAGCCCCTCCGCTGACTCGCGCTGCAGGCCCTACGCACCCATGGAAGCGTCAGCAACAAAAATCCCAAGTGCCTAGCTACTGAAATTCAGTGACTAGCCACTCGGGGACTGGACAACAAAAATTTATAAGTGCCTATTCGCTGAAATTCAGCGACTAGCCACTCGGGGACTGGGCAGCAAAAATCCTAAGTTCCTAGCCGCTGAAATTCAACGACCAGCCACTCGGGGACTGGACTCAAAAACAATAAGAATCCGACCACTGAAATTCAGTGGCCCTATCCTTGGGGACTGGACATACCTGGATGGCGGCGCCCATCATGTCGTGAAGTTCCATTGCATCCACCGATGGGAGCACGAATGGAGTATGCCCGCGACACAGCTCGACCTTCGTGCCGGCGGCCTCGGGCAATTGGTTCGACAGCACTGACGCACTCGCCGCGGAGGACCTCGCTACAAAGCGAGGGAACGTCGCCACCGCGGCTCCCGCACCACTCGAAGGGGGGCCTGTCACCCCAACCGAGGCCACGGGCTCGGCCCGCTGCGACTCAGTGTCCACCATAACCCTCGGGGCTGCGTCAGCTGCAAGTGGAGCCTCGCTCGGGGCGACCGCCGGTTCGTCCGAAATTGTGACGACCTCGTCTCCCTTTGCTTGCTTCACACCTTCAGCAGGCACATCGACCTCGTCGCCCTTCCTCTTCTTCGAAGGGTCGACTGGTGCCTCCGCGGCACCCGATGGAACCTTGTCCACCAAAGGGTGACCTATCTTCTTCACTCCAGTCCTATGGAATGACTCCGTTAGTGAACTCGCAAGTCGGATATAAATCAAGTAGACAAATGAAAAGAGTGAGAAACACTCACATGGTGACTGGGATGAAACGTAGACCAGTACGAATGCTGGCCGGCTTCTCCAACTCCGGCCTAGTTTCCGACTAAGGCTCGTCTCGAACACACTCTGCGCCCAATACACCGACGGATTCTTCAAGGATGAGGCTGCTTTAGTGGCGATCGCCGTGGGAACTCCCCTCGGTGGCGAGGTCCCCGTGGCTACAGCAGCCATGAGCCCGGTGACTGGGACAAAGGGCGGCGGCAGCGATGCCAAGGGCATCTCGCCTTCCGCAATGGCCTCTTTGTTCGCCGCGGCCGCATGCGTCGGTGCGCTGGCTTTAGCTTCCTCGGCTGCGCTGGTAGCGTCGGAGCTACTCGCAGACCAAGGCGGTGATATCGGCTTAGCCGGCTTCTTCTTCTTCTTTGGTGGTGGTGGTTTCTTCTTTGACGGCATAGCTTTCGCGCCGCGAGGTGTGTTCGAGGAGTTTGCTATCATCTTCATCGTGAGCCTCGAGGCTCTTGCTGGCCTCGAGCTCGTGCTGGTGCTGCCCGCGGGTTTTTCGAACCGTAGGTGCAGCGACCTCCACAGCCTCGTCGCCACCGTCGTCATCGTCTTTCCCCTATCACTTCTGACGCCGCCCTGGTCGAGAAAAGACTCGCTATCATCTTTCGCGGACGAGGTCGAGTTCTCGTTGTCTGCGGGCGGGAGACAACCTTCCACCACCTGGAACAGCTGCAACGATAAAACAAATCAGCATAATCGCGAATGCAAATCTGCGACTGCGAATATACAAGAAAGGAAGTATTTACCGTTGGAGCCTCGCGCTTTGCGGTGTAAGGAGCAACCCTGGCCTTTGCATCAAGATATCCCGCCAAGGTGATATTCGTCAGGGCTAGGGTGTAATCGTTGAGTCTCCACTCGTCATGGTAGGACTTCGTCGGGTCGTCCTTGCCCATGTACTCGAACATATAGTGGGCGCGGCTAGCCAGGGGCACGAGCCGTTGCCCGAGCCATTAGTTGTAAAGGTTGATGGTTTGGAGGACCTTCTTCTTAAGGTTGCGGATGGTTTGCAGCATCTCATCAACGACCATCCGCTGGTCCAGCGGAAGATTGGTGACTTGGAGCCGACGCGGATCGGGCCGGTCGGCGGAGTATGTCGGAAGCGCCACCTCATCGCCCGGCGGCGACTCGGTCACGTAAAACTAGTTCTTCTTCCACTCATTCGCTTCTTTGGCAGGCAGCATCATATCAAAAAGGGACGCCTTCGACTTCAGCTAAAAAGTCAGGCCGCCCGCGGCCAGCATCGGGCCGCCTGCCTCTTTGCGGCTGATCCTCCCATGGAACAGATCTTGCCATAGGGGGAAATAAGGCCGGCAGCCCAGATAGCACTCGCAGAATGCCACGAAGATGGCGAGTTATTCAATGCTATGCGGCCCTAGATCTGATGGCTGGATGTCATAGTACGTGGAGAAGCGGCGGACGAAGAGGGAAGTAGGGAATCCGAGCCCCCCTCCAGATGGCTGGTGAAGCAGATGAATTCTCCTTCGCACGGATTTGGGGTCACCTCTCCGGCCACTGGGATGCGCCATCTCCCGGCGCGGAGGATCCCTGCCTCCTCGAATGACTTCAACTGTGCTTTTGTGCACTTGGATCTGCCCCACGGTTCCGCTGGAGGGGCCATCAATTGAGGGATCTAGGGCTATGAGTCGCTCTGGGTCGCTGCGCGAAATGGAGAATTGGGAATGCACGAGATTGGAGGAAGTGAGGGAAGTGTTTTCCCCTCGCCGGTCACTCTCCTTATATATCGGTTGTTACCCGCCATCTTCGGCGAGCCGTTACCGCGCGGTAATTACGCCGATATTACCGTTGGATTACCCAACGGCTACTTTGACCAGCGCTGACAGTCCAACTTCATCCATTTGACTCGCTATCTTTAGCTACTTGACGATTCGCCGACCTGATCACTATAATAGTGACTTAACCACTCGCCGACCTATTCGCCAAGCTGCGATCTGGCTAGTCGCCGTTATTGCGACTAAAATGACTAGTTCCTTCTTTTATTCAGGGAGTCCACCGCCGACTCGACTAGGAGTCCGAATTGCACCCGCATACTCCGACTGCTAACAAACACCTACGACGAATCAATGACGGCCTCGGGGACTACTGATGGAGCTATGCCGACCGGGGTATGCCCAGCAAGACGTTTCCTACTGGCCCAAGCTGCCAGCAAGTGGGTCTGCAGGATGGCGACTAGATCGAGACTTGGAAAGGACCTAGGCGAGTGGAAGCTGGAGGCCCAGAAGAGTAGCTAGGCCCAGTCGGATTAGGTCAAGAACCCTCTGAATCCTTAACTAATTCGGTTGTAGATCTGTAAAGCCTAGCGAGGTGATCCTATATAAACCTCCCTAGGGTATGGATAGAGGACACGTTCCATCATACACCCCAGCGACTGGCCGCCTAGTCGTCGAGATCGCCCTTGTACTCCCTCCATAATACAATCTAGCAGGAGCAGGTCTTTACCCTCCGAGGGGCCGAACCTGGGTAAATCCTAGTGTTTCCGCCCTCATCTCGCACCGCAAATGGCTGGCCTCCCTTGCCCTTTGTTGTACCATTCGCTGCCGATTGCAGCATCTACCGTGGCCATTCCCACGATAGTCGGCTTCGTTGTGGTCCACTGGGGGCGGGCCATCACCCTCGTACCTAGATATCCCCCTTTCCCATCGGTTAGCGAAAAAGGCATTCCAGGTGTCGTAGTTGTCGGGATCCCAATGGGGATCCATCCGTTGCTTTGACATGATCACGAGGTAGAAGTGGTTCGTGGCCACCTAGCGGTTGGAACCTTGAGGCACAGTAGAGACATGAACCCCTCCAACAGTCAGCATCTAGTCGACATGCAGCCGGTAGCCTAGGGGCATGGGTACCTGGAGGCACACATCGCCTCGATTTCCTCGAGAGTTAGAATGGCCCAGTATGTGGTGTCCATTGTTGTGAGAGAGGAAGGTGTGGATGTGTGGATAGCCATGGTGCGGTTAGCCTATATATAGATGGGAAGTGCGCTAAAACATGGTGGGAAATGGTGGGAAATGGCGAGAAATATCTTTAGTCCCAGTTAGTGGCTCCAACCAGGACTCAAATTCTGGGTTAGAGGGAAAGGCGGGAAAACAAATGGTTAATAGTTTTACAAGTTAGAATAATTATTTTATAAAACAGCAAATGAATTTGTATTAGTTATTCAAATTCAAGCACTTTTTATGTTGTAAGTTTAGTGAGATTCAAAAATATGCAAAATATAATAGTTAATGCATTTTTAATTGAAAATGGCAAAATGGTTAATAGTTTGACTAGTTAGAATAAGTATTTTATAAAACAGAAAATGGATTTGGATTACTTATTTAAATTCAACCACTTTTATGTTGAAAATTTTAGTGATATTCAAAAATATGCAAAATATAATAAATAATGCATTTTTAAATTGAAAATGGCAAAATGGTTAATAGTTTGACTAGTTAGATTAATTATTTTATAAAACATAAAATGGATTTGGATTACTTCTTCAAATTCAAGCACTTTTTATGTTGAAAGTTTTGTGAGATTCAAAAATATGCAAAATATAATAGTTAATGCATTTTTAAATTGAAAATTGCAAAATGGTTAATAGTTTGACCAGTTAAAATAATTATTTTATAAAACAAAAAATGGATTTGGATTACTTATTCAAATTCAATGACTTTTCATGCTGAAAGTTTTCTCGAATTCATAAGTATGCAAAAACTGTATAATGCAGTAAATGTTTAAAAAATATAATAGTATGCAAATTAAAATGTTTGAAAAAAAAGTACAGTGTTCTAGTTTTGGCCTAGCGTGCACAATTTTGGTACTTTTGTCCCGGCCCAAGTCACCAGCCGGGACTAAAGCCTGTGAAGCGCGCTGGTGCCCGAAAAGCCATGACAGGGGTGAGTGTCAATATTATGTCATGAGTGTTGAAACTATATCGTGCTGCTTAATCTATAAATAGGAATCCTTGTGAAGTTATCAACTTCAAACAAGATGGTGTCCGAGAGCAGGGACAACACTACAGCCAGTTCTGTGGAGATGCCTAAGGATCCAGTCCTCAGGCATCTCCACATTGCTGGTCATAGAGGCACTCCCTAATATGTGAAATTAGTTATCTCCAAGGCATATTGATCTATTTAGAGAAGTTATAAACTACAAGATGGTGTGCGAGAGCAGGTACAACACTACGACCAGCTCCGTGGAGATGTCCTCAGGCATCTCCACATTGCTGGTCATAGAGGCACTCCCTTATATGTGAAATTAGTTAGCTCCCCGGCACAAGAATAGAACAACATCTTCATAGTTCGGGAAAGTCGTAGTAGGAAACGGTCCATTAGTCCCGGTTTCCTAACTAGGACTACGAAATCGGGACTAAAGGCCCCCCTTTAGTCCTGGTCCAGCAACAAACCGGGACTAACACTCAATATATTTATTAATATTAAAAACCCGGGACTACGGAATTAGTACTAAAGCCCCCCCCCTCTTTAGTCATGCTCATATCTAGCCCTATAGTACACAGCTTAAGTTCATCTTCGTCTTCGTCAACGTCGTCGTTCCTAGGCGCACGCGACTGAATCCTCAGCCGAGGCATATCATATTCCGGGGGAACCTGCCACTCCGGCCTTGGATTCACAACGCGTGGGGGAGGGGGCTCTCGAATGATGACGATGCTACGCTGATGACCCACAAGTATAGGGGGTGTATCGTAGTACTTTTGATAAATAGGAGTGTCGATCCCAACGAGGAGCAGAAGGTGTTGACTAGTGGTTTGGACCAGGAATTCTGTGTAAATACTTAGCAAATGGATTTTTAAGGGTTTTTTTTATAATGCAATGAAATAAAGTGCAAGTAAATAAAGACAACAATAATTGCAGCAAGTGTCCCAATCCTTTCTAAGCAAAGGAGAAGCCGGTTGTAATACTAATGAGGACCAAAGGTTCTCGAGGACACATTGGAACACTGTCAAGTGCTTTCGCTTCATATAGTTGAAATCTTTGTTGGTTGGATAAGTGTTGTGTGGGTGAATCTGTGCTAATGTACTGACCTTTCTTGGACTAATACATACTTGTGATTAAATAAGTAATTAAGATAAAAACCTAACCACAAAATTAAACTCTGAGATCTTACACTCCCTTGTGCAAAGGTTTCCTAATGGGGGTTCAGGTTTCTGTCACTCCGGCAACCCCACAATTAGTAGCCAAATACACAATGCATTCCCCTAGGTCCATAAATGGTGAAGTATCATGTAGTCGATATTCACATGACACCACTAGAATAATATCACCACAACTTAAATATCAAACCATTGAATAATACCTCAACACAATTCCACTACTAACAACATGACTTCTCCCATGTCCTCAAGAAATAAACGAACTACTCACGAGACATCATATGGATCAAGATCATAGATAATATGATGATGAATAAAAATCTGAACATTAACAATAATTCAATGGTTCCACTCATAAGCATCAACTACAAAAGTAATCAACACCGGGAAAGTTTCCCCTAAGAACTATGCAAGATTCAACACAATTGTTATAGCGGGATGGAGTGGTGATGATGGTGCTGGTGGAGATGGTGGTGAGGATGATGATGATGATCTCAATAAAGTCTAGCTTGATGACGGTGTTGATGGCGATGATCTCCCCTCTCTGGGGAAGGAATTTCCCCGGCAGAAATCTGCCTGCCGGAGAGCTCTTCCTCTGTCTGTAGTTTAAACCCTGCAGAGATGGCGGAATCTTTCTGTGGTCGCTCCCCGAGTATTAGGGTTTCGGGAGGAAGATATAGGCGAAGGGGCGAAGCAGGAGATGGGCCAGGGTGGCCACACCACTGCTGGCGCGGCCCAGGGTGCACCCGCGCCTGGGGGTGTGGGCCCCCTGTGGCCCATCTTCGCCTCCCCTTCTAGCTTCCTTCGTCTTCTAGAAAAATATGATTTTCCATGTATTTTCTGGTATTTTCTGATCTTCGTAAATATTGCATCTGGACACCGCTTTTTCCATTAGAATCGTGACTCCGACAGTTCATCCTCCAAAAGTCATCCAACATGCAAAAATAGATGAAATAACATAAGTAACACCTCTTAATATGAAATATATTGATGAATAGCAGTAAATTATGATATAGAATAGTGATGCAAATTGGACATATCAACTCCCCCCAAGCTTAGACCTCGCTTGTCCCCAAGCGAAAACTAAGCTCAATAAACATGACCACATGTTTATGGAGTGAAGTGTAAGATCCCTCCTTTATAAAGGAAAAGGATCCCTGTGATTGCAATGCTAGTCCCTGGATCATTGCTAGCATCCACAGTTTAAGATGAAGTACACAGATACAAAGGTCTTTATTACAGTCATTCCAGAGATAAACATAGTCTTTACAACTCCAAGGCCACAGGCCTAGTACAAGAGTTTGAATAAGTAAATAAATAAAAGTCTTCATCTTCATGTGCCACAGGCAAACATGTTGAGTGTAGACTCATGACACCTAATCCTCGTCAGAGTAACCTGCAACATCATAAGTTACAGCCACAGTGGGTCAATACTTTGGAATAGTATCGGCAAGTGATACCTTAGTAAAATTTTAAGTGGACTAGATACTATATGCAATTTGGCTAATTGTAGCTTGTCTTGCTTTGCTCAAAATAGAATTTGCCTATTAGTTGAAATCACTAAGTTTTTCTTTGTCAAAACTTTTCCCAAGGAACCACCAATAGACATTGAGGTCCTTCACCCTTGTTCACCCACAAATTTTACTTAGAAATTGGGAAGAGGAGATTCTTGATAGCTTCCATGTCTTGATGCTCAAGTTGTCCTTTACCATGGACTTGGCTAAGTACTTAGATTTTTCCATCTGCAGAGGTTGTGCACTTTCCCCACCAGCCTTGATTTTCACCAAGACAGGACCTTTCAGAAGCCTTCCGTTAGACCAAATGGACGCGTTCCAACCTATCATCCCACTACCACCAACTGTCCAAATGGCTAAGTTCTAGCAACCTATGTGATCCTGGCAGAGCCCATATTGCCAAGTGGTTGCACCAGAAGCTTCTTAACACTTGGCCTCTAAAATCTCTTTGTTCCTGGGTGGCTTACCACAAGTGAGATACACAAGGTAAACCATAGAAATGGGCCTTGTGTAACCACTCAACATAAACCATTCCTTCCATTCCACCCAGGTGTTTCATTAACTTAGTTGTTTTATTAGGCAAAACACAAGTCCCAAAGGACTTAGAAATATTTTCATCATAGCATGTATATATTTCACCAACCCTTGGTTGCTACTAGCTAGGCTAAGCATGGCATAGATAGTATCTTAACTTAGAAATTTTCTAGCAATTCTACAACTACTAGGATTTCCCAACATGGCATATAAGCAAAATATAACATGCAAGTCTAACAAAATATTTCTAATGCTTAGTAGAAACATAGGGATAAAAATATTCATGAAGTACCACTTGCCTTGGTAGTTTGGAGAGTAGTTACACTCTTCACAATCACAATCACTAGCACCAAAATCTACACAAAGAATTATAGCAACAAATCACATACAAAACATATACAACTAAAAATATATGCATGCATGCAAAATGGTATGTGATGATTTTTTTAAAACTCAACCAAGCAAGTAAACATTACTGGTGCATTAAAAAATTAAAAACTTGCCAAACCACAATTATTTAAACCCTAAATCATTTTCAAAACATTTCATATACTCAAATTAGTCCTACACAAGTTTCTGCAAATAAAACCTTTTTAACAGAAGCAAAACATTAAACACATTGCATATTTATAAAGAGCTTGCTCTCTTGATTCCAACGATATCAAATTTGTCAAATTCTAACGTGGGGATCAAAAGTTATACCCAAAACAAATTTGAACAATAATCAGATTCAAATCCTGTTTTAAATCTAAACTCCAGCCACGCGTCTGTTTCTAATTGGCCCATACCATTTCGCGTTGGATCGCGCTTCTGGGCCGTTGGATCTACTTAACCCGCACGGCTCAGATCTACTCATAAAGATTCGTTAAGTGATCTAATCCTACGCGCTGGATCTAGATCTGGCGGCTACAAATAGAACGACTACAACGGAATAATTGTGGCATCCCGCAAAAACCACTACTAGAAAATCGCGTTGTTTTTGTGCATTGCATCATCATGATAGCATGCTCATGTCATCATGCCACATTGCATTTGAGCATCGTCATCATTTTTCATCTGTTCGCATAAAACTATTTTTGAAAAGCCTGGTTTTGTTTTCTAAACGCCCCGTCTTAATTCAAACGCAAACCTCGGGTCTCCGGATTATTTTGTTTGTCTGCTATCGGTTTGCAAACGGTGCATTTAAAATAAATAAAATATTGCATTATTTTTAGTGGGGGGCAGTCGAATGGGCCGATTCGACCCGAACGACCACCCCAGGAATTTAAAACGGCCCACCCATAATCCTAAAGCTACCCAACCTAATCTACCCACACCCCCTCCACATCACCCCACCCAATAGCTAGACGCCAACTCACCTCTCTCCCTCTTCCCCTCCAATCAGCAGCTGCCACATCAGCCAGCCCCTCTCCCCTCCCTCTCTCTCTCTCTCTCCCCCTCTCTCCCCTGGGACCCACCCCCAGCACACACCACACACGCACACCGACAACCCCCCCTGGAACCACGCCCCTGCCCCGATCCCCACGCGGGACCCACCCGACGCGTCCCACGCGGTGCGCCTCGCGCCCTCCCTTCTTCCTCCTTCCTCTCACCGACGCACCCACCGCCTCCTCCTCCACCCTCGTCGCCGCCCGCCTCAGCGACCAGGCCGCCTGCCACCGGCGCCCCGCACCCATCTCCACTTCGCCGGCCCGCTCGCACCTCCCATCCCCTCTGGCCACCCACCGCCCGCCTCGGCCTCTCTCCAACCTCCGCTCCACCGCCACCCCCTCAAGCTCCGGCGTTCCCCAGGCCTCCGTCGCTCAGCCCCCGTACCCGAGCTCCGCGCCCGGTCCTGCTCGTCTCGCCGCCGGCCGGACCCCCGAGCCCCGTCCTCCGTCCGCCACCGCCCCTGCCCGCGGCCAGGCCGCCTCCCCGCCTCGTCACCCGCTGGTCGCCGCCCGTCGCCTCGCCACCGTCAGGCGCCACCGCGTCATCTTTCGCCGCCGTCCCTAGTCGGCCACCGTGAAGCCGCCGTCGGGCTCCGCCGTCATCATCTGCAACCGTCGCTGGCAGGCGAGCCTCTGCAGGCCCCTTTGTTGGTTTCCTTCAGCCACGTCACCACCTTGGCGCCCTTGCCACTGCACGCGGCGTGTGCGTCCTCGGCCGTTCTCTGTGTCATCCTGCGGATCAAGTCCAGCGTATGCCAAGGGGGCTCTGCCTGTTGCTGCACCTTTCCAGAGTCGAAGACCGCAGACCCCAAGTTAATCTTGACAAGACCGGCCGAGACGCTAAGATGTACAGGGACCACCGACAACGGACCCGCCGGTACCCCAAGATCTTCCGAAGGCCGAAACCTAGGGCGCGCCGAATCGGATGCAAAGTCGAGAACCCAAACGCCAAGATCGCCGATACGGATATGCCAAGATCGTCTACCGAGAACGCCAAATCGACAAGATCTACCTCACGGAGCGGCGAACCCCGATGACCCCATGATCTCCGCTGCAGAACGACAAGGTCTTCGGAGTGGAGTCAACAAGATCTACCGAGGACGCGAGTAGTTCGATACGCCATGGCCGTCGACATGACCCGAAGACCACGGATGCGACAAGACCTACTCCGTTGCCCGAGAACGATCCCGCCGAGGCCGAACCCCAGATCCGGACCCTGTCGAACCCCGAACCCCGGAACCCCAAGAGCGTCGAACCCTAATGTGTGAACCCCTTCCCGAAACCCTATCTTATAACATAATACAACTTGTCGCATATTAATTGTTCATCTCGCTTGCATCTTGTGTGGTTTGGGGGCCTTATGCCGATTCACCTCATAATTAAATATGGGGCCCATATGCGGGCAAATCTAGCCTTATATTGGCCTCATTTAAATTTGTGTAGCGAACCGATGATATATCTTGCTATGTTAAGTCAACATATAAAATGCGGGGTATCTAAATAACTTGAACCATATGATTAATTGTCGGGACCCCCGGTTCCGCTTAATATGACCTAATTGCATCGCACCTTTGCCATGTCATACATCATGCATGCATCATGCCCGATCTTTTGCCGTAGTATTAAATAGTGCATCCGGTGTTTATTCTAGTGTTTTGCTTCTTCGCGGATAAGGCCGTTGAGTTGATGCGAGTGTCCACCCGATCTTCGGTTGAACCTTTGGCAATGTTTTCAGGCGAGCATCTCCCCCTTTCTACCTATCTTACTTTTATAGTATTTATTCCCTCCTGTTGATCTATTGCTATCTGTGTTGCGTTGCTCTAGTTTCCGTACCTGTGACATCCTTTGCAGCCGTATATTGCCTTGGACACACCCTATTACCTGTTGTTTGGTAGATAGTTGGACTTGCGCGTCGTAGTCGCTTTCTCAAGTGCTGTTGCGCGTCGTCAAGTGCCACAGTTGTTGGTGTATTGCCGTATGGTTGATGTTGGAGATGATCATGGCTTTACTTACCGTTCACTTTAATTACTGTTTAACAACTAAAATTGAAGTAAGTAAGCAGAGGCATCGGTGGGTGGTAGATAATATTTGGTTTCCGAACGCCCACTTGTGTCCCGTAGGACCCCGAGTACTTGATACCTGTTCCTTGATTTATCGCGCTATCCACATCCGGGAGGATTATGGGACCCCCCTGAGCCAGAGCTTGATTCAGTCTTATTTCTTGGGGCCACAAACTAGTTTGAGGTTTTATTTACTATCCTGTACTTATGTCATGCTACTTCTGTATTTACGTTTGTGCGAGGAGCACACTGTACTGTTTAGGATCGTGGCACGATTCCGCGGTGTCGACAAGCCCAGCCATACTTTCGGGTTCCCAGTCGTTCACAGCCGTCCCCACAACCTTAAGTCCGTCTCGGAGCCGGCCGTTCTTGGTCTACTTTAAGGGGTGGCCCCCTGAAATATTTCTGAATCCTGTGATTGCTTTTTCGTGAAGGCCTCGTTGGGTTTTGATTTGGTTTTTCCGAGGTTGATCGAGTGTGTGTTGCTATTTGTGCACCCCGGCCGGGTTAAAACTTTCTGAAAGCCGTGTCCGCGGTTATGGACGAGTTGGAGCACAGTATCTCGACCATAGACAAGCATAACTAAAGTAGTGCTATAAATTTGACTATATAATGACTAGTAACTAGCTTCACTATAATGGAATGACTAAATAATACTGCCCACAATTGCTTGTTTGGAGTGTCGCTTGCGACCATTGTACCTGACTAGTAAGTATTGCAACTACAACAGAATGGCTAAATAAAAGTACCAACAACTGCTGGGTTTTTGGGATATCTCATGCTAATTGTATCTGACTAGTAAGTGATGCAACTATAACGGAATGGTTAACTAAAAGTGCCCACTGCTTACTTTATCAGGATGATTATCTAAACCTGACTAGTAATTGCTGCAACGATAACTGAATAAGTAAAACTGCCAACGGTGTGAGTTCCTCGGTTGACTTCCTCGTTTGGTCTCAAGGGGGAAACGCCAGGATGGGTTTGTTTGATGATAGTATCAGGTTGGTTCCGAATAGGTCTTTCTCACCCCTCTCTGATTGCCGCTATTTTTGTCGAGTCTCTATAGGTTGTTTAGTGCATGCTGCCGCTTGATCCACCATACCTATGTAGGCGAGGACCGCCAATCTAGCCTCGCCTGCATCGGCCTCGATCGACGCTCCTCTTTTTCCTTTGCCCTTTGGCACCCTTTTGTTTAAGCAGGTTTGAGATCGGCGTGGTTAGCGTGGTTACCCTTTCGGCTTGGCAGCAGTTATGGACGCCATTGGTTATTCTTCAGGGCTCTTAGCCCCATTTGCATCTTGTCCGTAGTCGGACGCTGTATCATTTTCAAGGTGATTTGGATCTTTGTACCGCATATCTGTATTCTTGACTCATGGAGTCGTGTTGTATATATATATATATATCTGTTCTGTGGGTCCCATCGAGGACTGTTGTGTAATGTTATTACTTCGTTTTCCACCCGCACGAAAGTGCCTGGTGGGCACCTTTGAATCGTTTCTATGCGGGTTTGGCGGGTTTCTCTAAAACTTGCATAGGTCCGATTCTGAGGGTGTTACAGAGTGGTATCAGAGCTCAGCAGTTGCGATACCCCACAAGTCCAGCCTGTAGGATAACCTAGCTAACGGCCGAAGTAGAGTGTCAAAACTATTTTTGCAAAATCGGTTGGATAGTTCTGATTAGGTCTGATTTTACTCCTTACCCCTCTGCTATTCTCCTCTTACCTCTGCGTGTTTTAAATCCGCTCTCTTCTCTTTCTTCGAGTCCAGGAATTCTAGTGGTTGGGTTCCGTCGTACCTTCAGGGTTTCGCTTCCTCTCTTAGTAACGGTGTTTCTACATCCGTTCCTCCTGCGATCTGAGTGGTCCTTTATCTGTGGTCCCATCCTTTGTTCCTTGTTTGTGCCTTCCGGTGGTTTCCGACGCGACGACATTCTCTACGCCAGATCCGATGCAGAGTCTGCATCCCCCCTTTGTTTCCGAACCTCGCTTGTCGAGATCTTTAGTCTAACTCTGAGAGATGGTTGCATAATCCACCTATTCGTGTGCAGAGTAATGGTTTGGGTGCGCGATGGACTGATCACCATCCGAATACTCTTATCATTCGCTCTTGTACATCGAATCAGTGGATCCAGCACTTTTACTCCGTCCACGGAAGTTAGAGGTGGCTTTATTTGTTGATACCTCTACCTTCGCCCTTTTGTTCCCGGAGTGTTCTCCCGACGATCACGGACAACGACCTCTTGTTAGTGGTGTCACGAGGATCTACACGAAGTGAGAAGACGCAGATCGCCGACCTTCGTTCCGGTACCATGAGGCGGATCTCGAGGGCGAGATCCCTTGTTAGTGGTGTCGAATTGTGGCATCCCGCAAAAACCACTACTAGAAAATCGCGTTGTTTTTGTGCATTGCATCATCATGACAGCATGCTCATGTCATCATGCCACATTGCATTTGAGCATCGTCATCATCTTGCATCTGTTCGCATAAAACTATTTTTGAAAAGCCTAGTTTTGTTTTCTAAACGCCCCGTCTTAATTCAAACGCAAACCCCGGGTCTCCGGATTATTTTGTTTGTCTGCTATCGGTTTGCAAACGGTGCATTTAAAATAAATAAAATATTGCATTATTTTTAGTGGGGGGCAGTCGAACGGGCCGATTCGACCCGAACGACCACCCCAGGGATTTAAAACGGCCCACCCATAATCCTAAAGCTACCCAACCTAATCTACCCACACCCCCCTCCACATCACCCCACCCAATAGCTAGACGCCAACTCACCTCTCTCCCTCTTCCCCTCCAATCAGCAGCTGCCACATCACACCCCTCCCCTCCTCTCTCTCTCCCTCTCTTCCCAGGACCCACCCCAGACACACCACACACACGACAGCCCCCCTGGAACCACGCCCCTGCCCCGATCCCCACGCGGGACCCACCCGACGCGTCCCACGCGGTGCGCCCCGCGCCCTCCCTTCTTCCTCCTTCCTCTCACCGACGCACCCACCGCCTCCTCCTCCACCCTCGTCGCCGCCCACCTCAGCGACCAGGCCGCCTGCCACCGGCGCCCCGCACCCATCTCCACCTCGCCGGCCCGCTCGCACCTCCCCTCCCCTCTGGCCACCCACCGCCCGCCTCGGCCTCTCTCCAACCTCCGCTCCACCGCCACCCCCTCAAGCTCCGGCGCTTCCCAGGCCTCCGTCGCTCAGCCCCCGTCCCCGAGCTCCGCGCCTGGTCCTGCTCGTCCCGCCGCCGGACCCGAGCAAATCCTCCGTCCGCCGCCGCCCTGCCAGGCCGCCTCCCCCGCCGCCTACGTCGCCCGCTGGTCGCCGCCCGTCGCCTCGTCCCCGCCACCGTCAGGCCCGCCACCGCGTCATCTTTCCGCCGCCGTCCCCTAGTCTGCCACCGCAGAGCCGCCACCGTCGGGCTCCTTCGGCCGTCATCTGCAACCGTCGCTGGTAGGCGAGCCTCTGCAGGCCCCTTTGTTGGTTTCCTTCAGCCACGTCACCACCTTGGCGCCCTTGCCACTGCACGCGGCGTGTGTGTCCTCGGCCGTTCTCTGTGTCATCCTGCGGATCAAGTCTAGCGTATGCCAAGGGGGCTCTGCCTGTTGCTGCACCTTTCCAGAGTCGAAGACCGCAGACCCCAAGTTAATCTTGACAAGACCGGCCGAGACGCTAAGATGTACAGGGACCACCGAAAACGGACCCGCCGGTACCCCAAGATCTTCCGAAGGCCGAAACCTAGGGCGCGCCGAATCGGATGCGAAGTCGAGAACCCGAACGCCAAGATCGCCGATACGGATATGCCAAGATCGTCTACCGAGAACGCCAAATCGACAAGATCTACCTCACGGAGCGGCGAACCCCGGACCCTGATGACCCCATGATCTCCGCTGCAGAACGACAAGGTCTTCGGAGTGGAGTCAACAAGATCTACCAAGGACGCGAGTAGTTCGATACGCCATGGGACATGACCCGAAGACCACGGATGCGACAAGACCTACTCCGTTGCCCGAGAACGATCCCGCCGAGGCCGAACCCCAGATCCGGACCCTGTCGAACCCCGAACCCCGGAACCCCAAGAGCGTCGAACCCTAATGTGTGAACCCCTTCCCGAAACCCTATCTTATAACATAATACAACTTGTCACATATTAATTGTTCATCTCGCTTGCATCTTGTGTGGTTTGGGGGCCTTATGCCGATTCACCTCATAATTAAATATGGGGCCCATATGCGGGCAAATCTAGCCTTATATTGGCCTCATTCAAATTTGTGTAGCGAACCGATGATATATCTTGCTATGTTAAGTCAACATATAAAATGCGGGGTATCTAAATAACTTGAACCATATGATTAATTGTCGTGACCCCCGGTTCCGCTTAATATGACCTAATTGCATCGCACCTTTGCCATGTCATACATCATGCATGCATCATGCCCGATCTTTTGTCGTAGTATTAAATAATGCACGGTGTTTATTCTAGTGTTTTGCTTCTTCGCGGATAAGGCCGTTGAGTTGATGCGAGTGTCGACCCGATCTTCGGTTGAACCTTCGGCAATGTTTTCAGGCGAGCATCTCCCCCTTTCTACCTATCTTACTTTTATAGTATTTATTCCCTCCTGTTGATCTATTGCTATCTATGTTGCGTTGCTCTAGTTTCCGTACCTGTAACATCCTTTGCAACCGTATATTGCCTTGGACACACCCTATTACCTGTTGTTTGGTAGATAGTTGGACTTGCGCGTCGTAGTCGCTTGCTCAAGTGCTGTTGCGCGTCGTCAAGTGCCACAGTTGTTGGTGTATTGCCGTATGGTTGATGTTGGAGATGATCATGGCTTTACTTACCGTTCACTTTAATTACTGTTTAACAACTAAAATTGAAGTAAGTAAACAGAGGCATCGGTGGGTGATAGATAATATTTGGTTTCCGAACGCCCACTTGTGTCCCGTAGGACCCCGAGTACTTGATACCTGTTCCTTGATTTATCGCGCTATCCACATCCGGGAGGATTATGGGACCCCCCTGAGCCAGAGCTTGATTCAGTCTTATTTCTTGGGGCCACAAACTAGTTTGAGGTTTTATTTACTATCCAATACTTATGCCATGCTACTTCTGTATTTACGTTTGTGCGAGGAGCACACTGTACTGTTTAGGATCGTGGCACGATTCCGCGGTGTCGACAAGCCCAGCCACACTTTTGGGTTCCCAGTCGTTCACAGCCGTCCCCACAACCTTAAGTCCGTCTCGGAGCCGGCCGGCTTCTTTGCGGGTCTACTTTAAGGGGTGGCCCCCTGAAATATTTCTGAATACTGTGATTGATTTATCGTGAAGGCCTCGTTGGGTTTTGATTTGGTTTTTCCGAGGTTGATCGAGTGTGTGTTGCTATTAGTGCACCCCGGCCGGGTTAAAACTTTCTGAAAGCCGTGTCCGCGGTTATGGACGACTTGGAGCACAGTATCTCGACCATAGACAAGCATAACTAAAGTAGTGCTATAAATTTGACTATATAATGACTAGTAACTAGCTTCACTATAATGGAATGGCTAAATAATACTGCCCACAATTGCTTGTTTGGAGTGTCGCTTGCGACCATTGTACCTGACTAGTAAGTATTGCAACTACAACAGAATGGCTAAATAAAAGTACCAACAACTGCTGGGTTTTTGGGATATCTCATGCTAATTGTATCTGACTAGTAAGTGATGCAACTATAACGGAATGGTTAACTAAAAGTGCCCACTGCTTACTTTATCAGGATGATTATCTAAACCTGACTAGTAATTGCTGCAACGATAACTGAATAAGTAAAACTGCCAACGGTGTGAGTTCCTCGGTTGACTTCCTCGTTTGGTCTCGAGGGGGAAACGCCAGGATGGGTTTGTTTGATGATAGTATCAGGTTGGTTCCGAATAGGTCTTTCTCACCCCTCTCTGATTGCCGCTAGTTGTGTCGAGTCTCTATAGGTTGTTTAGTGCATGCTGCCGCTGCCGCTTCAGTCCACCATACCTATGTAGGCGAGGACCGCCGAATTCTAGCCTCGCCGTGTACTGGCCTCAGTACTGACGCTCCTCTTTTTCCTTTGCCCTTTGTCGGCACCCCTTTTGTTTAAGCAGGTTTGAGATCGACGTCGTTAGCAGGGTTACCCTTCCGGCTTGGCCTAGGCAGGGTTATGGACGCCATTGGTTATTCTTCAGGGCTCTTAGCCCCATTTGCATCTTGTCCGTAGTCGGACGCTGTATCATTTTCAAGGTGATTTGGATCTTTGTACCGCATATCTGTATTCTTGACTCATGGATTCGTGTTGTATATATATCTGTTCTGTGGGTCCCATCGAGGACTGTTGTGTAATGTTATTACTTCGTTTTCCACCCGCACGAAAGTGCCTGGTGGGCACCTTTGAATCGTTTCTATGCGGGTTTGGCGGGTTTCGCTAAAACTTGCATAGGTCCGATTCTGAGGGTGTTACAGAGAAATAAAACCTCAAACCACTACTAGAAAATCGCGTTGATTTTGTGCATTGCATCATCATGACCGCATGCTCATGTAATCATGCCACATTGCATTTGAGCATCGTCATCGTCTTGCATTTGCTTGCATCAAACTATTTGCGGGAAAACCTATTTTGTGTTTTCTAAAACGCCCCGTCTTTGTTCAAACGAAAAACCCGGGTCCGCCGGAATATTTTGTTTTGTCTGCTATCGGTTAGCAAAGTTTGTTTGAAATAAATAAATCATTTATTTATTTTTAGTGAGGGCAGTCGAACGGGCCGCTTCGACCCGAACGACCACCCCCATTTTCAAAACGGTCTACCCCATAATCCTAAAACCACCCAACCTAGTCTACCCACCCCTCCTCCACCTCACCCCACCCAATCCGCTCTCGCCACCTCACCCTCTCTCCCTCCCTCCACCACTCCCCAGCTGACACATCACCACCCCACTCCCCACTCAACCCTTCCCCGGACCCACCTGTCGGCCCCCTCTTTCCCTCTCTCCTCTCCCTGTCCCGCGTGGGCCCATAACCCACAGGTCTCAGGATCTAAACCTGGCTCTAATACCACTCTGTAACACCCTCAGAATCGGACCTATGCAAGTTTCAGCGATTCCCGCCAAACCCGCATAGAAACGATTCGAAGGTGCCCACCAGGCACTTTCGTGCGGGTGGAAAACGAAGTAATAACATTACACAACAGTCCTCGATGGGACCCACAGAACAGATATATATACAGCAGCGACTCAAAGGGTCAAGAATACAGATATACGGTACAAATATCCAAATCACCTTGAAAAGATGGAGCGTCCGACTACGGACAAGATGCAAATGGGGCTAAGAGCCCTGAAGAATAACCAATGGCGTCCATAACCCTTCCCAGGCCAAGTCGGAAGGGTAACCCTGCTAACGACGTCGATCTCAAAACCTGCTTAAACAAAAGGGGTGCCGACAAAGGGCAAAGGAAAAAGAAGGAGCGCGATCGAGCCCAAGATGCAGCGAGGCTAGAATTCGGCGGTCCTCGCCTACATAGGTATGGTGGACTGAAGCGGCAGCGGCAGCATGCACTAAACAACCTATAGAGACTCGATACAACAGGCGGCTATCAGAGAGGGGTAAGAAAGACCTATTCGGAGCCAACCTGATGCTATCACCAAACAAAACCCATCCTGGTATTTCCCCCTCGAGACCAAACGAGGAAGTCAACCGAGGAACTCACACAGTTGGCAGTTTTATTTATTCAGTTATCGTTGCAGCAATTACTAGTCAGGTATAGATAATCATCCTGATAAAATAAGCAGTGGGCACTTTTAGTTATCCATTCTGTGATAGTTGCAACGCTTACTAGTCAGATACAATTATCATGAGATAACCCCAAAACCCAGCAGTTGTTGGTACTTTTATTTAGCCATTCCGTTGTAGTTGCAATACTTACTAGTCAGGTACAATGGTCGCAAGCGACACTCCAAACAAGCAATTGTGGGCAGTATTATTTAGCCATTTCATTATAGTGAAGCTGATTACTAGTCATTATAAATTCACATTTATAGCACTACTTTAGTTATAGTTGTCTATGATCGAGATACTGTGCTCCAAGTCGTCCATAACCGCGGACACGGCTTTCAGAAAGTTTTACCCGGCCGGGGTGCACCAATAGAACACACGCTCGATCAACCTCGGAAAAACCAAATCAAAACCCAACGAGGCCTTCACGACAAAGCAATCACAGGATTCAGAAATATTTCAGGGGGCCACCCCTTAAAGTAGACCCGCAACGAAGCCGGCCGGCTCCGAGACGGACTTAAGGTTGTGGGGACGGCTGTGAACGACTGGGAACCCGAAAGTGTGGCTGGGCTTGTCGACACCGCGGAATCGTGCCACGATCCTAAACAGTACAGTGTGCTCCTCGCACAATCGTAATAAAGCAGTAAAGCATGGCATAAGTACAGGATAGTAAATAAAACCTCAAACTAGTTTGTGGCCCCAAGAAATAAGACTGAATCAAGCTCTGGCTCAGGGGGGTCCCATAATCCTCCCGGATGTGGATAGCGCGATAAATCAAGGAACATGTATCAAGTACTCGGGGTCCTACGGGACACAAGTGGGAGTTCGGAAACCAAATATTATCTATCACCCACCGATGCCTCTGCTTACTTCAATTTTAATTGTTAAACAGGAAATAAAGTGAACGATAAGTAAAGCCATGATCACCTCCAACAACAAACAAGCGGCAAGGCGCCAACAACTGTGGCACTTGAGGACACGCAACAGCACTTAAGCAAGCGACTACGACGCGCAAGTCCAACTATCTACCAAACAACAAGTAATAGGATGTGTCCAAGGCAATATAAGGCTGCAAGGGATATCAAGGGTACGGAAACTAGAGCATCGCAACACAGATAGCAATAGATCAACAAGAGGGAATAAATACTATAAAAGTAAGATAGGTAGAAAGGGGGAGATGCTCGCCTGAAAACATTGCCGAAGGTTCAACCGAAGATCGGGTCGACACTCGCATCAACTCAACGGCCTTATCTGCGAAGAAGCAAAACACTAGAATAAACACCGGATGCACTATTTAATACAACGGCAGAAGATCGGCATGATGCATGTATGATGTATGACATGGCAAAAGTGCGATGCAATTAGGCCATATTAAGCGGAACCGGGGTTCCGACAATTAATTATATAGCTCTAGTTGTTTAGATGCCCCCAATTTAAATGTTGTATTAACATGGCAAAAGTGAACACCGGTTCGATGCACAGATTTAAATGAGGCCAGTATAAGGCTAGATTTGCCCGCATATGGGCCCCATATTTAATTACGAGGTGAATCGGCATAAGGCCCCCAAACCATAAGAAAATTATGCATGCGAGTATGACAATTTAATATGCAACAATTTATATATTACATTTGTAAAAATTGGGTTCGAGAAAGGGGTTCACACATTAGGGGGTCTCGACGAACTTGGGGTTCCGGGGTTCGGGGTCCGGTCTCAGGGTCCAGGGTTCGACGGGTTCGGTCTCGACGGAAGCGTTCTCGGATTTACTGGGGTAGATCTTGTCATTCCGTGTCGAAGGCCCTCGGATTCGGGGTCCCGGCGAACTTGGCGTTCCGATTGGAGATCTTGGCGATTCCATGTCGTGGACCCTGACGGACGGGAAGGAGAGCTTGACGCACCGGGGTTCGATCTTCGGTGTCCATGAAGGAGATCCTGGCGACCAAGAAGGCGAACTTGTGTTCTGGGCATCTTCAGGTCGGGGGTCTCGACGTCTTTGGGTCCGGGAACAGCTTCGGAATCTGTGAGTCGATCTTGGCGCTCGATGTCCGGGAGGGAGTCCTTGGGGTCCAGGATGGAGATCTTGTCGGTGGTTTTACAACACGGTGCAGATCTTGGCGTGCCAGCAGTTGAGAAGAACTTGAATCGTTATTTGTCGGTCTAGTCTCATAGGATATCTTGCTCCATCGCCTCAGAACAACCACAACTTGCCACCAGGGAGACCAAACAGGCACGAGATCGAGCTGGCCCTGAACACGCAGACACGCACGGGGATGACGCGGTCGCGCTGCCGGGCGACGGGGTGGGCCCTGCAGGGGAGACGGTTCTAGGCGGGGCCGGCTGCTGCGCGCTGGAAGGAGGACGAGGGGCTCGGGGAGCGAGCTCATGGCGCGATGCGGGCATCACGGAGGACCAGCGGCGGCGTCATGACGAAGACGGGTAGCCGGCGAGGGGAAGAGGCAACAGGCTCGGAGTGGAGGAGGCGAGAGGGCAGCCGGCGCTTGCAGAGCGGAGCGGCCGAGCGCCGGGCATGCCGGAGGAGGGAGCCGAGGCTGAAGGAGGAGGAGGCGAGGCGGCCGGAGGCTGCAGTGACGCGGAGGCGCGAACGGCGCCGGGGAGGAGGCGAGGCGGAGGCGCTGGCGCTGGCTGGCGCAGAGGGGAGGCGCGGGGCAGCCGGGAGGACGGGCGGCAGACGGGGGCGGCTGAGGCCACTGGGGCAAGCGGGGAGGTGAGAGCCTTGGGAGAGGAGGTTGGAGAGGGAGGCGGCCGAGGCGGCGTCAGAGCTGTGGAAGGAAGCAGAGGCGGCGAGCTTGGGGGAGGCAGGGATGGAGCATGCGGGGGGGAAGGAGAGAGAGTGTGGGAGGAGGGGGCTAACAGGTGGTGGGGCCAGGGCGCGGGCCCACGCGGGACAGGGAGAGGAGAGAGGGAAAGAGGGGGCCGGCAGGTGGGTCTGGGGAAGGGTTGAGTGGGGAGTGGGGTGGTGATGTGTCCGCTGGGGAGTGGTGGAGGGAGGGAGAGAGGGTGAGGTGGCGAGATCGGATTGGGTGGGGTGAGGTGGAGGAGGGGTGGGTAGACTAGGTTGGGTGGTTTTAGGATTATGGGGTAGACCGTTTTGAAAATGGGGGTGGTCGTTCGGGTCGAAGAGGCCCGTTCGACTGCCCCCACTAAAAATAATTAAATGATTTATTTATTTCAAACAAACTTTGCAAACCGATAGCAGACAAAACAAAATATTCCGGCGACCCGGGTTTTGCGTTTGAACAAATACGGGGCGTTTTAGAAAACACAAAATAGGTTTTCCCGCAAATAGTTTGATGCAAGCAAATGCAAGACGATGACGATGCTCAAATGCAATGTGGCATGATGACATGAGCATGCGGTCATGATGATGCAATGCACAAAATCAACGCGATTTTCTAGTAGTGGTTTTGCGGGATGCTACAATTCGACACCACTAACAATGGATCTCGCCCTCGAGATCCGCCTCATGGTACCGGAAGGAAGGTCGGCGATCTGCATCTTCTCGCTTCGTGTAGATCCTCGCGACACCACTAACAATGGTTCCCTCTTCATCTGGAAATTGGCGACACCACCAACAAAGGGTCGTTGTTCCTGATCGTCGAGAGAACACTCCGGAAACAAAAGGGCGAAGGTAGAGGTATCCACAAATAAAGCCACCTCTAACTTCGATAGAAGGTGAGAAAAGATGTGGCCTATCCCACTTCAATGTACGAGAGCGAATAGTAAGGGTAGTCGGCATGGGGGCCAATCCATCACGCACCCAAACTATTACTCTACACAATCAGTAGAAAAGAGTGCAACCATTCTCGGAATCAGACTGAAGATCTCGACAAACGAGGTTCGGAACAAAGGAGGGATGCAGACTCTGCATCGGATCTGGCGTAGATGATGTCGTCGCGTCGGAAAACACCGGAAGGCACAAGCAAGGAACAAAGAATGGTACCACAGTAGACGGATTCCTCAGGCAGCATGAACACCGGATGGTAGAACACCGTTATCAGAGGAGGAAGCGAAACCCTGAAGGTACGACGTAAACCCAACCACGAGAATTCCTGGACTCGAAGAAAGAGAAGAGAGCGGATTCAAAACGCGTAGAGATAAGAGGAGAATAGCAGAGGGGTAAGGAGTAAAAGCAGAACTATCCAACCGATTTTGCAAAAATAGTTTTGACACTCTACTTCGGCCGTTAGCTAGGTTATCCTACAGGCTGGACTTGTGGGGTATCGCAACTACTGAGCTCTGATACCACTCTGTAACACCCTCAGAATTGGACCTATGCAAGTTTTATCGATTCCCGCCAAACCCGCATAGAAACGATTCAAAGGTGCCCACCAGGCACTTTAAATGCGCAAGGTGGAAAAGCAAGTAATAACATTACACAACAGTCCTCGATGGGACCCACAGAGCAGATATATATGACGACTCAAAGAGTCAAGAATACGATATACGATACAAAGATCCAAATCACAGCAGAATGATATAGCGTCCGACTACGGACAAGATGCAAATGGGGCTAAGAGCCACGAAGAATAACCAATGGCGTCCATAACCCTGCCGAGCCAAGCCGGAAGGGTAACCCCTAACGACGCCGATCCCAAAACCTGCTTAAACAAAAGGGGTGCCGACAAAGGCAAAGGAAAAAGAGGAGCGTCGATCGAGGCCAAGACACGGCGAGGCTAGAATTCGCGGTCCTCGCCTACATAGGTATGGTGGATCAAGCGGCGGCAGCATGCACTAAACAACCTATAGAGACTCGATACAACTGCCGGCAATCAGAGAGGGGGAAGAAAGACCTATTCGGAACCAACCTGATACTAACACCAAACAATCCCATCCTGGTATTCCCCCTCGAGACCAATCGAGGAAGTCAACCGAGGAACTCACACAGTTGGCAGTTTTATTTATTCAGTTATCGTTGCAGCAATTACTAGTCAGGTGTAGATAATCATCCTGATAAAATAAGCAGTGGGCACTTTTAGTTAACCATTCCGTTCTGGTGGCAACACTTACTAGTCAGATACAGATAGCATGAGATAAACCCAAAACCCAGCAGTTGTTGGTACTTTTATTCAGCCATTCCGTTGTAGTTGCAATACTTACTAGTCAGGTACAATGGTCGCAAGCGACAACTCAAACAAGCAATTGTGGGCAGTATTATTTAGCCATTCCATTATAGTGAAGCTGATTACTAGTCATTATAAAGTCAAATTTATAGCACTACTTTAGTTATGCTTGTCTATGATCGAGATACTGTGCTCCAAGTCGTCCATAACCGCGGACATGGCTTTCAGAAAGTTTTACCCGGCCGGGGTGCACCAATAGCAACACACGCTCGATCAACCTCGGAAAAACCAAATCAAAACCCAACGAGGCCTTCACGACAAAGCAATCACAGGATTCAGAAATATTTCAGGGGGCCACCCCTTAAAGTAGACCCGCAACGAAGCCGGCCGGCTCCGAGACGGACTTAAGGTTGTGGGGACGGCTGTGAACGACTGGGAACCCAAAAGTGTGGCTGGCTTGTGGACACCGCGGAATCGTGCCACGATCCTAAATAGTACAGTGTGCTCCTCGCACAATCGTAAATACAGCAGTAGCATGGCATAAGTACAGGATAGTAAATAAAACCTCAAACTAGTTTGTGGCCCCAAGAAATAAGACTGAATCAAGCTCTGGCTCAGGGGGGTCCCATAATCCTCCCGGATGTGGATAGCGCGATAAATCAAGGAACAGGTATCAAGTACTCGGGGTCCTACGGGACACAAGTGGGCGTTCGGAAACCAAATATTATCTATCACCCACCGATGCCTCTCCTTACTTCAATTTTAGTTGTTAAACAGGAATTAAAGTGAACGATAAGTAAAGCCATGATCACCTCCAACAACAAACATGCGGCAAGGCTCCAACAACTGTGGCACTTGACGACACGCAACAGCACTTAAGCAAGCGACTACGACGCGCAAGTCCAACTATCTACCAAACAACAAGTAATAGGATGTGTCCAAGGCAATATAAGGCTGCAAGGGATATCAAGGGTACGGAAACTAGAGCATCGCAACACAGATAGCAATAGATCAACAGGAGGGAATAAATACTATAAAAGTAAGATAGGTAGAAAGGGGGAGATGCTCGCCTGAAAACATTGTCGAAGGTTCAACCGAAGATCGGGTCGACACTCGCATCAGCTCATCGGCCTTATCCGCGAAGAAGCAAAACACTAGAAGAAACACCGGATGCAATATTTAATACTACAGCAAAAGATCGGCATGCTTATGATATGATGCATGACATGGCAAAAGTGCGATGCAATTAGGTCATATTAAGTGGAACCGGGGTCCCTATATTTAATTAGGTGGTTCAAGTTATTTAGCTACCCCGAAATTTCAATGTTGTTTGGACATGGCAAAAGATGGTACCGGTTCGCTACACCAATTTAAATGAGGCCAATATAAGGCTAGATTTGCCTGCATATGGGCCCCATATTTAATTAGAGGTGAATCGGCATAAGGCCCCCAAACCAATGATATGCATGCGAGAATGACAATTAATATGCTACAATTTTATATTACATTTAAAAAAATAGGGCTCGGGAGGGGAATCACACATTAGAGGGTCTCGACGAACTTGGGGTTCCGGGGTTCGGGGTTCGGTCTCAGGGTTCAGGGCTCGACGGGATCGGCAGGAGCGGATACAAGACGGAGAACTTGTCGTGACATGCCGGAGATCTTGGTTCCACGCGATCGATCTTGTCGGGCCCACGGATCGGCCGGTCTTGTCGTTCGGAAGTGGAACTTGTCGTACTTGTGGCGATCTTGGCGTTCCGGGAGGAATTACTTGATCTGGCGTCGGGGCATCAGACTCGCCCTGGTTGCTGTCGTTCTTGTTGTCGATGGCGAACTTGATGGGATCGGGTACCGGGGTACTCGAGTCCGTGTGGGTGATCTTGTCGTCCATGACCAGGGTTCTCCGGGTCCAGGATGGAGAACAGGGCATTCCTTCTTGAAGATCCTCAAGGCCCGGGTGGGAGTACTTGGTGTCCGAGAAGTATATGCTAGGGTTTCGTCTTTGGTGTCGATCTTGCATTGGACCCTGTGGACGACCTCATGCCGCTTGTAGTGGCGAGGCTCAGCTTCAGTTGCTCTTGGTGGTGGGTGGTTCACGAGACTGCAGTCTGCCATCCTCTCCCGGGAAACACAAGCACACGGGCGCACCACGATCGAGAGCTTTACCTCCTACGACTGCAACATCTTCATCAGGGGAATGCTTTGCACTACCGCCTTGATGGGATCAAGCAGAGCACCTAGGCAGCGGTGTCAACATCCGCACGACAGCAGGACCCAAGAGGGCAAGAATGCCTCAAGTTTGCAAGGCCATGTCCCTCTCAGACATCCCGTGAACACATGCCGCTCAAGATGCACTGCCAGGGAAAAAACCTTGCTGTAGGGACGGCGCTTGCAAAGGCTGCTGGTGGGCAGAGCTACGAGGTGGCCGGCGGCTGAGGGGACGGCTGGAGGGGGGATGCGGGATTCGCACACAGAGAAGCGGGCAGAGATCTCGAGAGGAGGGTTGCCGCGGCTCGGTACGGCAAAGCAGAGGCAGGCCAGCGGCAGAGGGAGGCGGTGGCACAGAGGCGCAGCCAGGCGGCGGAGAAGGAAGGAGGCGGCGGCCTTGGCGGCGACGGATGCTCGGGGTGGCGCGGACTCGGCGGGCGGAGGCTGTGGCGCGCCGGTGAAGAAGAGGGAAAGGCAGCGGTGGCTCGCGGGAAGGGAGGTGAGGCGCTGGCGCCGCGCCTGAGCACTGGCGGCGGTGAGGCGCTGGTCGGCTAGGAGGAGGAAGAAGCGAGAAGGCAGGCGCGGTGGTGATGGAGGAGGGGCGGCAGACGACGGGCTGGCGCGAGGCGCCAGCGGCGGAGGTGGTCGCGGGCGGACTGGTGGCGGCACTCGCCCGGGCGAGGCCGGGGTTGGGGACGAGCGAGGCGGGAGGAGGGGAAGCGGACGCGGGTGAGGAGGAAGGTGGGTGAGCGCGGCGGCGCGAGGGCGAGCGGGGCGCCGGCGGAGAGGGAGAGGGTGGAGGAGGAAGGGGTCCAGGGGGTTGGAGAAGGAAGCCAGGAGGAAGAAGACGGGGGACACGGGGGAGAGCGAGAGCGGGGATCGGTCGGGGTGTGTCGGCGGGGTGGGTGTGGCCGAGGGTGGGTCCAGGCGGCGTGGTGCCCGGCAGAGGTTGGGTAGGGAGAGAGGAGCGCGTGGGGCTGGCAAGGTGGGGCCGCGGGGTCGGGTGGGACCGGTTGGCAGCGGGTGTGGGGGAAGGGGGGCTGTGTGCGTGTGTGCTGGTTGGGTGTGTTTGGGTGGGTCAGGAGAGAGAGAGAGGGAAAAGGAGAGGGGGTGTTTGGGGTGAGTTGGCAGCATATGAGTGGTGGGGAGGAGGGAGAGAGGTGAGGTGGCAGGTGGGGATTGGGTGGGGTGTGGTGGAGGAGGGGTGGGTAGAATAGGACTGGTAGTTTTAGGATTATGGGTGGACCGATTTAATTCCTGGGGGTGGTCGTTCGGGTCGAATCGGCCCGTTTGACTGCCCCCACTAAAATAATTAAAATATTTTATTTGTTTAAAACAAAGTTTCTGCAAACCGATAGCAGACAAAACAAAATAATCCGGTGACCCGGGGTTTTGCGTTTGAATTAAGACGAAGCGTTTAGAAAACAAATTAGGTTTTTCCGCAATAATTTTATGCAAGCACAATGCAAGATGATGACGATGCTCAAATGCAATGTGGCATGATGACATGAGCATGCGGTCATGATGATGCAATGCACAAAAACAACGCGATTTTCTAGTAGTGGTTTTAGCGGGATGCCACAGTTTCGCGTTGGATCGCGCTTCTGGGCCGTTGGATCTACTTAACCCGCACGGCTCAGATCTACTCATAACGATTCGTTAAGTGATCTAATCCTACGCGCTGGATCTAGATCTGACGGCTACAAATCAAGCGACCAAAACTGAGCGGCGCTAGCGGCGGCTACTGGCGGCGGCGAGCTCTGCCTACGGCGGCGCGGCGCTACAGGTCATCCTAGGGTCGTTGGAGGGGATTACCAGAACCGTGGCGACGTGCTGATGCTCAACCCGGCGGCGGCTTGGCAAGGGGCGCACGGAGTGGGCTGCTGGAGCTCGTCGGAGTTGCGGGCGGCGTTGGGTTCAAGTAGACGGCAACGTTGGCGACGCTCCTGGTCTCCCTAGCACAAACAAGCGGCACCAGATGATGCACAAGACAGTGGCGAACAACTTCGTGTGAGTCAGAGGCGAAGGGACGCAAAGGGCTTACGGAATTTGGTCGGCGGAGTCGAGGTTGTCGTCGGGAGCTTGCGGTGTTGAACGGAATCGACGACCTGGGGCAGTATAAAGGGAACCAGCGGTGTCAGTAGTTGCGCAAGAAAGTGGCGAGGCTGTCTGCAAGAAGCAGAGGGTGAGGGGCGCACAGGACTCACCGGAATCAGTCGCCAGAGTGCTCTCTGACTGCGGCGGTGCGAGGTTGAATGCGGGTAGCCTGGGGGCGCTTTGTGCTCGGAGTTTGGGGGAAATGGAGAGGGGCAGAGGGGGTTTAAGTAGCATGGTCGCGAGCAAGATTTACTCCAGCATTCAACGTGAATTGACGTCGCGGATCAATACAGGGAACGCCTGCGTGATTTGGGGATGAACCAGTTACTGGTGGAGACGACGATGGTCGTGTGGGCCGTGGCTATCAGCGAGAGGAAAGGAGAGGGAGTGGGTCCTGCCTGGCAGTCACTCAGCGGGTGCAGAGGTGAGTAAAAGAAAACGGTTCGCGGGGTGGGGTGTTGGGCTTAGCTGGGCTGGTTGGGCTAGATTCGGCTGAGTGATATTTTTTCTCTCTTTAAGCTTTTTTCTTTTTCTGTTTGTTTTTCTGAAATGGTTTTCAAACCTCAATTCAAATCAGTTTGAATCCAAAGATTTTCAGGACTTTTGTACAGAAAAACTTGTGCTCAAATAAGTGTCAAACACATGTGTTCACTCAAACACACTTGGGTCTTTTGAAAATAAAAATAAAACCATGCCTTTATGAGGTGTGATAATAGGCATATATTTGGTTTTATTTCATATTTTGCTTTGAGACTTTGCTCAAGTTTTTGAAATCATTCGAGTGTGGATTCTAAACATTACTGAATGGTTAACAGTACTTTTCTCAAAACAAGTAGCACAAGGCTTGAGTAAACTTTACATAAAATAATAAGCACAAATGCTTCTGTTTTGAATTGATTTGTTTGAAATGAAAATCATATGCTCATGGATGCATGGATGCTGTGCATAAGTTTAAAACATGATTTTGAGGATGTTACAAATATAACCCCCTTAAGGTGAATCTCGCCCTGGAGATTCGGATTGGCTAGCAAATAGGTGAGGGTGGTCTTTCCGAAGATCATCTTCTCTTTCCCATGTTGCTTCTTCTTCGGAATGATGGTTCCACTGGACTTTGCAAAACTTGATAGTCTTGGTCCGTGTGACTCTTTCTGCAGTCTCAAGAATCTTGATAGGCTTCTCTTCATAGGTGAGATCACTCTCCAACTGGACCTCTTCCAAAGGTATAGTATCCTTCAAAGAAGTTTCTTCCATTTCTGGATGACATTTCTTAAGTTAACTCACATGAAACACATTATGGACAGCTGACAGAGATTCTGGCAGTTCAATTTCATAGGTAACTTCTCCTTTACGACTCAGAATCTTGAATGGTCCAACATATCTTGGTGCCAATTTTCCTTTGACTCCGAACCTCTTCACTCCACGAAGTGGTGACACTCTAAGATAAGCTCTATCACCAACTTCGTAGGTGACTTCTCTACGCTTAGGATCCGCGTAGCTTTTATGTCGGGACTGTGCTATATTCAACCTGTCCTTAACCAACTTGACCTTCTCTTCGGCTTCTTTGATAAGATCTGGTCCGAATAAACTTCTTTCTCCCACACCATTCCATAACAATGGGGTGGTACACGTTCTTCCGTAGAGAAACTCAAATTGTGCCATCTCAATGCTGGCTTGATAGTTGTTGTTATAAGAAAATTCTGCGTAAGGCAGACTTTCATCCCAACTGGATCCATAGTCTAGGGCACATGCCCCTCAACATGTCTTCGAGAATCTGATTAGTTCTTTCGGTTTGTCCATTAGTTTGAGGATGAAAAGCAGTACTGAATTCCAACCTCGTTCCCAATGACTCATGTAGCTGTCTCCAAAAATGGGAAGTGAATTGAGTTCCCCTATCAGACACAATACTCTTGGGCACTCCATGTAGACATACAATTCTACTCATATAGATTTTGGCTAACTTAGCACTTGTGTAGGTTGTCTTCACGGGTATGAAATGAGCCACTTTAGTTAGGAGATCCACTACTACCCAAATAGAATCATATCCTGACCTGGTCCTTGGTAATCCGGTAATGAAATCCATACCAATCATGTCCCACTTCCAATCAGGAATAGGTAGTGGTTGAAGCAAACCTGCTGGTTTCTGATGTTCCGCTTTCACTCTACTACACACATCACACAAAGCAATATGTTCGGAGATGCCCTTCTTGAGATTGTTCCACCAAAATCTTTCCTTCATGTCCATGTACATTTTGGTGTTACCCGGATGAATGGAATACGGAGAGTTGTGTGCTTCTTTCAAAATCAGTTTCCGTAGCTCCGGATCTTGTGGAACACAGATACGTTTCCCATGCCATAAAGTACCCTGTTCGTCTTCATGGAACCCTTTGGCTTTTCCTTTGCCAATCTTTTCTTTAATCTCTTTGATTTCTTTATCAATCTTCTGGGCTTCTTTGATATTGTCCAACAAAGTGGGTTGAACATCCAAAGACATGAGATGTCCTTCAGGCACAATCTCCAATCTAAGTTTTCTGAATTGGGCACACAAATCATCTGGCAATTCTCCTTTGGTAAGGCCATTCACAAAAACCTTATGACTTAGAGCATCTGCTACAACATTTGCTTTACCGGGGTGGTATTGCAAACTTAAGTCATAGTCTTTAATGAGTTCCAGCCATCTTCTTTGTCTCATATTAATTTCCTTCTGGGTGAAGATATACTTCAAACTCTTGTGATCTGTGAACACTTCACAACGCTTTCCCAAAAGATAGTGCCTCCATGTTTTGAGTGCATGGACGACAGAGGCTAACTCTAAATCATGAGTAGGATAGTTCACTTCATGAGTTTTGAGTTGTCTCGAGGCATATGCCACAACTTTTCCTTCTTTCATAAGTACTGCTCCCAAACCATGATGAGATGCATCACAATATACTTGGAAATCTTTTTCCAAGTCTGGAAAACACAAGACCGGTGCTGTCACAAGTCTCTTCTTCATTTCCTGAAAGCTGAGTTCACAACCTTCAGACCAAGCAAACTTCTTGTCTTTCTTTAGCAATTCCGTCATGGGCTTAGCTACCTTGGAAAAATTTTCAATGAACCTTCTGTAGTAACCTGCTAAGCCAAGGAAACTACGAACTTCCTTTACTGACTTGGGAGATTCCCATTCCGTTACAGCTGAAACTATAGCAGGATCAAGTGCTACACCATCCTTTGTCATAACATGTCCAAGAAATCCAACTTCATTCAACCAGAATTCACACTTGCTGAATTTGGCATAAACTTTATGCTCTCTTAACTTTTCAAGTATCAAACACAAATGTCCTTCATGCTCCTCTTTGCTCTTAGAGTAGACTAAAATGTCATCGATGAAAATGACAACAAACATGTTAAGGAATTCCATGAAGACCTTGTTCATCATATTCATGAAGTATGCTGGAGCATTGGTCAAACCAAATGGCATCACGGTATACTCATATAATCCATACCTTGTGGTGAAAGATGTCTTAGATATGTCTTGTTCTCTTATCTTGAGTTGAAAATAACCTGACCGGAGATCAATCTTTGAGAACACACAAGCTCCTTCTAGCTGGTCAAACAAGTCATTGATTCTAGGAAAAGGGTATTTGTTCTTGATAGTTACCTCGTTGAGTGAACAATAATCTATGCATAACCTTTGACTTCTATCTTTATTCTCCACGAACAAAACTGGGGCTCCCCAAGATGAAGAACTTGGTTGAATAAATCCTTTCTGTAGCTGTTCACCAAGTTGTTTCTTGAGTTCTTTCAGTTCATCAACTGACATCTTATACGGTCTCTTTGCTATTGGTCCAGACCCAGGTACCAAATCTATAAGAAACTCCACATCTCTATCTGGTGGCATTCCCGGAAATTCTTCTGGAAACACATCCGGATACACACTCACAATTGGCACACTTTCTATGCTAACCCCCTTAAGAGAATTTAGCATACTCCTTGCTTCAAAGTTTGTCTTGAATCTGATCCTTTTATTTTCTCGAGTTGTGAGTGAGACAGTATGGTTGGCACAATCTATCACTCCCTTGTGCTTAGTCATCCAATACATTCCCAAAATGACATCCAATCCTTGGGAGTTTAGAATTATCAGGTTAACGGAAAACTTATACTTCCCAAACTCTATAACTAGATCATGACATCCTGAATTCACTATCATTTCTCCACCAGGAGAACTTACTTTTATAGGACACCCAATAGTTTCTACCGGCAGTTCATTTCTTTCAACAAATGCTCTTGATATGAATGAATGAGATGCACCAGTATCAAAGAGAACAAATGCTGGAACAGAATTGAGTTTGAACTTACCAGCAACAGCATCAGGCTCCTCATAGATTTCCTCCACATTGATGTGGTTCACCTGTCCCTTCTGAAAAGGGTTGGGCTTGTTGGGTCCTTCAACTTTCTTTTCTGGGCATTCATTTGCATAATGCCCCATCTTCTTGCACTTGAAGCATTCAACCTGACTGATGTCCTTCTTGACAGGCTGGCTTCCACTGCCACTTCCATTTCCACTGTGGTGGCTCTTATATCCACCCTTGTGGTTCTTGTACTTGTCATTGTCATGACTATGGTGATGCTTGTTGTCATGACGGTTGTGGTGCTTGTTGAATTTCCCATGCTTGTGGGATCCTGAGCTTCCACTGTCATCATAATGGGAACGTTTGTGAGACGATCCCGAGCTGTGCTTGTCCGAGTGCTTTCTCTTCCTGCTTTCAACTTGCTTTATTTTGTTCTCCAAAATAGCAGCCTTGTCACAGAGAGACTGATAAGTGGGAACATAGGCCACAGCCAACTGCAGGTTCAGCTCATCATTCAAGCCTTCAAGAAATTTTTCCTTTCTCTTAGCATCGGTGTCCACTTCATCCGGTGCATAACGCGCCAGATTGTTGAACTCCTCAATATATTCAGCCACGCTGCGGTGGCGCTGCTTCAGATTATGGAACTCTTTCTTTTTCAGACTCATCACTCCAGATGAGATATGAGCAGTACGAAAGCCATCCTCAAAGATAGCCCATGTCACATCTTCTATGGGAGTGGTGATCTGAAAGTTATCCCACCAAGTGGCGGTTGGTCCTTCCAGCAAATGTGCTGCAAATCTAACCTTTTCAGCATCTGTGGCATCCCGCAAAAACCACTACTAGAAAATCGCGTTGAATTTGTGCATTGCATCGTCATCATCATGCATTGGTTGCATAAAACTATTTTCGCAAAGCCGTTTTGTTTCTAAATGCCCCATCTGTTATTCAAACGCCAAACACCGGGTCCCCGGAATATTTTGCTTGTTGCTATCGGTTTGCAAATGGTGTAATTAAAACAAATAAAATTTATATTTATTTTAGTGGGGCAGTCGAACGGGCCGAGTAGACCCGAACGACCACCCCTGTTTTTAAATCGGTCCAACCACCAGTCCCACCCATTTCCTAAACCTACCAAACTACCTACCCACACCCACCCCTCCACCTCACCCCACCCTATGGCATGCTGCCACCTCACCCCTCTTCCTTTCCCCAACCACTCAGCTCCTGCCACATCAGCCCCCCCTCTCCCCTCTCTCTCCATCTCACCCCTCACCAAACACCACACACGCACAGGCCATTGACACAGAGCACGCACGCCACCCCTGCCCGCGTGGACCTGCCCCGTGGCCCACCCTGACCCCCACGATCCCCTGCCTCCCCTGTCGACCCTGGGGCCCACCACTCGTCCCCACCGGCGCCCAACCCCGCTCCCTCTTCCATGGTTCTTCCCCGACGCGACCCTCCTCCTCTCCTCTGCTCGCTCCCCACCGTCGCCGCCCCTCTCCCTCGGTGCCCCGCTCTCCGGCGCCCTCCCGACAATGCCCGCGAACCCTTGCCTCGCCTCCATCCCCTCTCCTTCCCTCTCTCCGCCTCCGGCCACCGCGGTGCTCCCCGCCGGCTCCGACCTCGCCGACCTGCCTCGGACGCGCCCTCCCCGCCGTTCGGGCTCGCCGCCGTGCCTCCCCTCGAGCTCACCCGCTCCTCCGGCCCGCGTCCTCCCTCTTCTCCTCTCCTCGGCCGAGCGCCGCCCTCCTTCCCTCCCAGCGCTGCGCCGCCGGCTGCCTGCGAGCCCACCGTCGCCCGTCCTCGACCACCGCGCCCCGCGGCCGAGCATCTCCCCGCCGCCGCCGTCCTCGGCCACCGGCCGCCTCCTCTGCGCCCGGCTGCCCGCCCCGGCCTCCGCCCCGGCCTCCGACAGCAGCAGAGCACCGCTGCCGCCTCTGCGCCCCGCCGTCGGCCGCTTCTCCTCCGCAACAACGCCTCCGCCCTTGCCTTCCTCCACCGCCCGTCCGCCTCTCTGCATCGCGCGGCTCCGTCCTCCTCGCTGCCGCCGAAGCTCTCTCGCCCGGCCACTTCGCCTACCTCCTCCTCGGCGGTCTTGCTGTCCATGAGGCAGCCCAACCCGTCTTCATCCCGGGCCCCTGTTCCTCCTCGGCTCGCAGTGCGGGTCGTCCGCCGGGTCCTCCCTGAACCTCCTGTGCGTGTGTGTAAGAGTATGCGTGTGCCTGTGTGATGTTGTAACAAAGCAGTGCCCGAGGACTACGCTCACATTCCAGGACCTCGGACTAGATCCCTTCGACGCCATCAAAATCCTCGTACCCCGAAGGTGCTCGAAGAATCACGGACATGAGAACATCTTCGGATATGAAGGCGCCGAGTGTGCCGGCATGGACCCTCAAGATCTTCGTCATGGACCGGCCAGATCTCCTTCGCGGGCTTCAAGTTCCCCCTCGAAACGCCAAGTTCTCCCTCTCGGACCCGAAGGCGCCCAGACCCCGGGTCACCAAGATCTCCACCGTGAGACGCCAAGACCATCGGCCCGAACCGAAGACCGCGGATGCGACAGGATCGTCCCCGGACGCCAAGTACTTCCCTCGGACGCCAAAACCCGAACCAGAAGGACGCCAAGATCGCCACAAGGACGACAAGATCTACTTCCGATCGACAAGCCCTTCGCAACGACAAGATCTACCTCAGTTATCCGAGCACGCTCCCGCTGATCCCGTCGAACCCTGAACCCCGAGCCCGAACCCCGAACCCCGGAACCCCAAGATCGTCGAGACCCCTAATGTGTGAACCCCTTCCCGAAACCTTATTTTATAACATAATAACAACTTGTTGCATATTGGATTGCCATCCTTGCATGCATATCTGTGGTTTGGGGGCCTTACGCCGATTCACCTAATAATTAAATATGGGGCCCATATGCGGGCAAATCTAGTCTCATATTGGCCTCATTTAAACTTGTGTAACGAACCGGTGCTATCTTTTGTCTTGATAAACAACATTTAAATTGCGGGGTAGCTAAATAACTTGAACCATCTAACTATTCGTCGGGACCCCGGTTCCGCTTAATCTGACCTAATTGCACCGCATCTTGGCCATGCCATGCATCATACATGCATCATGCCGATCTTCTGCCGTTGTATTAAATAGTGTATCCGGTGTTCCTTCTAGTGTTTTGCTTCTTCGCGGATAAGGCCGTTGAGTTGATGTGAGCTTCGCCCGATCTTCGGTTGAACCTTCGACAATGTTTTCAGGCGAGCATCTCCCCCTTTCTACCCATCTTACTTTTATAGTCTTTATTCCCTCCTGTTGATCTATTGCTATCTGTGTTGCGATGCTTTAGTTTCCGTACCTGTGATATACCGTGCAGCCCTATATTGCCTTGGACACATCCTATTGCCTGTTGTTTGGTAGATAGTTGGACTGGCGCGTCGTAGTTGCTTGCTCAAGTGCTGATGTGTGTCGTCATATGCCACAGTTGCCAATGTATTGCCGCATGTTGATGTTGGAGATGATTCTAGTTTTACTTATCGTCACTTTAATTTCTGTTTAACAACTAAAATTGAAATAAGCAGAGGCATCGGTGGGTGATAGATAATATTTGGTTTCGAGCATACTTGTGTCCCGTAAGACCCCGAGTACTTGATACCTGTTCCTTGTTTTATCGCGCTATCCACATCCGGGAGGTATATGGGACCCCCCTGAGCCAGAGCTTGATTCAGTCTTATTTCTTGGGGCCACAAACTAGTTTGAGGTTTTATTACGATCCTGTACTTATGCCATGCTACTTTCTGTATTTAAATTGTGCGAGGAGCACACTGTACTGTTTAGGTAAGCGGAGTGTTTTCGCGGTATCGACAAGCCCAGCCACACTTTCGGGTTCCCAGTCGTTTACAGCCACTGACGCAAACCTTGAGCCCGTCTCGGAGCTTGCTTACTCCGTTGCGGGATCTACTCAATGGGGTGGCCCCCTGAAATATTTCTGAATCCTGTGATTGTTCAGTCGTGAAAGCCTCGTTGGGTTTTGATTTGGTTTTTCCGAGGCTGATCGAGCGTGTGTTGCTATTGGTGCACCCCGGCCGGGTAAAACTTTCTGAAAGCCGTGTCCGCGGATATGGACGACTTGGAGCACAGTATCTCGATCATAGACAAGCATAACTAAAGTTTATTGCTATAAATTTGACTTATAATGACTAGTAATCAGCTTCACTATAACGGAATGGCTAATAATACTGCCCACAATTGCTTGTTTGGATTGTCGCTTGCGACCTTTGTACCTGACTAGTAAGTATGGCAACTACAACGGAAGTGGCTGATTAAAAGAACCAACAACTGCTGGGTTTTGGGATTATATCATGCTATCTGTATTTGATTAGTAATTGCCGCAACTACAACGGAATGGTTAACTAAAAGTGCCCACTGCTTATTTTATCAGAACGATTAACTAAACCTGAATAGTAATTGCTGCAACGATAACTGAATAAGTAAAACTGACCACCGTGTGAGTTCCTTGGTTGACTTCCTCGTTTGGTCTCGAGGGGGAAACACCAGGATGGGTTTGTTTGGTGCTAGCTTCAGGTTGGATCCGGTTAGGTCATTCTCATCCCTCTCTGATATCCGCCAGTTGTATCGAGTCTCTATAGGTTGTGTAGTGCATGCTGCCGCTGCCGCTTCAGTCCACCATACCTATGTAGGCGAGGACCGCCGAATTCTAGCCTCGCCGTGTACTGGCCTCAGTACTGACGCTCCTTCTTTTTCCTTTGCCCTTTGTCGACACCCCTTTTGTTTAAGCAGGTTTGAGATCGACGTCGTTAGCAGGGTTACCCTTCCGGCTTGGCCTGGGCAGGGTTATGGACGCCATTGGTTATTCTTCAGGGCTCTTAGCCCCATTTGCTTCTTGTCCGTAGTCGGACGCTCTACCGATTTTAAGGTGATTTGGATCTTGTATATTATATCTGTATTCTTGACTCTTTGAGTCGCTGTTGTATATATCTGTTCTGTGGGTCCCATCGAGGACTGTTGTGTAATGTTATTGCTTCGTTTTCCACCCGCACGAAAGTGCCTGGTGGGCACCTTTGAATCGTTTCTATGCGGGTTTGGCGAATTTTGCTCAAACTTGCATAGGTCCGATTCTGAGGGTGTTACAGCATCCGTACAGCCTACGGTTACCAAGTCCTTGTTCACAGAGCATAGCCAATCATTGGCCACCATGGGATCAGTCGTCCCTGAGAACTTTGCTGGCCTCAATCTCAAGAACCTGGTAAGCATGTCAAAACCCGGTGGGTTGTTGTTGTTGTTATTATTGTTGTTGTTATTATTGTTGTTGTTTTGGTTCTGGATGAACGTCGTCATCATCTGCATCAGCTGAGTTTGAGCGGTCATCATTTGCTGCATTTCTGGAGTGATGTTGTTGTTGTTGTTGGGGTTGGGGTTTGCACGACGGGGAGGCATCTGTGGTTTGTTCAATAGAGATAAGAATGAGATACCCATAGATGCTATCATGCACAATACATCACATAACAACACAAAGCATGCAATAATAAGGATAAAGGTTCAACAACAATATAACACGTTCGCAAAGTAAAACACACAAGTAGCAAGCCATCCACATGTCGGATGGTCAAATAACAAGTTCTCAACGACAAGTATGATAATAAATGATAAATGAGTAGTCAAATCTACTCCTCGGCATCAACCTCCTCCTCGACAAAGGTAAGACCTGCGTTCTCCATCGCGGTCTTGTATTCCTCGACACTAGTGGTCAAGGTCTCTATCTTGGCTTTGAGAGCCCTCTTCTGGGAACGAAGCCTCTCAATCACCGTCTGCTGATGCTCGAGCTCGAAGTCCTTGGCCTGCAGTTCTTCAGTCATGTCCCAGATCTTCTTGTTCCTATCCTGGACTCGCTTCTCCTGACTCTTGAACTTTCTGTCGTGGCTCTCAAACTTCGCCTCCATCTCCTTGACTATCTCGTCTTGCTCCACGAAGAGCTTGTCCTTCTCGCGAAGCTGCACCTGGAGTTCGTCATTGCTGAGCATGACGTTGGTCCTATCAGAGTCCACGTGCCTAATGAGAGCCTCTAAGTCCTGGAGGTATAGACGAATCGGCTCCGTTGTGTCCCTCGAATCGTCCTCAAAGTCAATGGACTCTCCATCCTCATCACGTCTACCGAAGACGTGGAAGTGAGTACCTCTAACCTGTCGGGAGTGTCTCCCTAGAAGACATCCTATCAGATCCTGCATGACTACCTCAAGGCCTCTCTCCTTGTCATCGTGCATGAGCTTGAAGACAATGGCCTCTGTGGTAGGCTCAGTCTGGCGTCCGGGCTGGTTGACCTTGAAGCCCCAGAGGTCTTTCCTCTCAAACTTGGTGAGGGGAAGCACCATGATGGTAGGAAGAGGGAGATTGAGCAAAGTAGTAAGCTCAACAATACGAGGACCAAAGCGAGTGACCTGGAACTCCTCAATAGTGCTGATGGTAACAGTAGGCATCTATTTATAAGATAGAAAAGTTAGAACAACACAATTCAAGATAAAACAAAAGACAAAACATCACATACATATCCTTGGAAATCAAAACACACAAGTCATGGCATACATGGATCCATTACAACAACCAAGGTTCAACTTATTTTAAAGCAACATTTTGGAAAATAAGGTGATAAGTGGTGGTCCAACTAACGTAGTACGTTTACAATCCTATCTCACTGGATCTGTTGGCTAACACAATGTTTCTAGAAGCAATCAGCTTATCTTGTTCACATGACTCCATCACTAAGTCTATAATGTCTCCTCTTAAGGTTTGGTTGGTAGCTTCCAACTCTTGGGTATGTTTCTTCTCTTCCTTTAGATCATTTTTGAGGTTGAGCATTCTGCACTTGACTCTATCACCAAGTTCTTTGATGGTCTTCCAAGCTGCATCCCTTGCTGATTCAAAGAATGTAGTGTGCACCACTGAATTGGTGAACATGCAGAATCCTTTTTCCTGGTGGTTGTATTCCTTGTTTTTATACAAGCAAGTGAAGTTGCACCCACCAGTATTCCGTTCCTTCATCCATCACAGGAAAACCTTTGTACACAGCTGCACCTTGTATCTCTAATGCAACCATGAGGTCCTTGAGAGCCTTGGGGAATTCTGTCTCACACTCCAAAGTCATTGTCATGAGTGGTACTTTCCTTATGGCTTCGTTGATGGAGTTCATCTACAAATAGAGATGAGGAAGAAGATTAGAAAAGTTTACGAGAAGAATAGACAAGTGTAGAAGTTGCTAAAATTTTTTCCTTAGTGGTTTCCAATCCTAGGGTCATAATCCTACAGGCAACACAGTGCTATGATACCATCTGTAAGATCCCTCCTTTATAAAGGAAAAGGATCCATGTGATTGCAATGCTAGTCCCTGGATCATTGCTAGCATCCAAAGTTTAAGATGAAGTACACAGATACAAAGGTCTTTATTACAGTCATTCCAGAGATAAACATAGTCTTTAAAACTCCAAGGCCACAGGCCTAGTACAAGAGTTTGAATAAGTAAATAAATAAAAGTCTTCATCTTCATGTGCCACAGGCAAACATGTTGAGTGTAGACTCATGACACCTAATCCTCGTCAGAGTAACCTGCAACATCATAAGTTACAGCCACAGTGGGTCAATACTTTGGAATAGTATCGGCAAGTGATACCTTAGTAAAATTTTAAGTGGACTAGATACTATATGCAATTTGGCTAATTGTAGCTTGGCTTGGTTTGCTCAAAATAGAATTTGCCTATTAGTTGAAATCACTAAGTTTTTCTTTGTCAAAACTTTTCCCAAGGAACCACCAATAGACATTGAGGTCCTTCACCCTTGTTCACCCACAAATTTTACTTAGAAATTGGGATGAGGAGATTCTTGATAGCTTCCATGTCTTGATGCTCAAGTTGTCCTTTACCATGGACTTGGCTAAGTACTTAGATTTTTCCATCTGCAGAGGTTGTGCACTTTCCCCACCAGCCTTGATTTTCACCAAGACAGGACCTTTCAGAAGCCTTCCGTTAGACCAAATGGACGCGTTCCAACCTATCATCCCACTACCACCAACTGTCCAAATGGCTAAGTTCTAGCAACCTATGTGATCCTGGCAGAGCCCATATTGCCAAGTGGTTGCACCAGAAGCTTCTTAACACTTGGCCTCTAAAATCTCTTTGTTCCTGGGTGGCTTACCACAAGTGAGATACACAAGGTAAACCATAGAAATGGGCCTTGTGTAACCACTCAACATAAACCATTCCTTCCATTCCACCCAGGTGTTTCATTAACTTAGTTGTTTTATTAGGCAAAACACAAGTCCCAAAGGACTTAGAAATATTTTCATCATAGCATGTATATATTTCACCAACCCTTGGTTGCTACTAGCTAGGATAAGCATGGCATATATAGTATCTTAACTTAGAAATTTTCTAGCAATTCTACAACTACTAGGATTTCCCAACATGGCATATAAGTAAAATATAACATGCAAGTCTAACAAAATATTTCTAATGCTTAGTAGAAACATAGGGATAAAAATATTCATGAAGTACCACTTGCCTTGGTAGTTTGGAGAGTAGTTACACTCTTCACAATCACAATCACTAGCACCAAAATCTACACAAAGAATTATAGCAACAAACAAATCACATACAAAACATATACAACCAAAAATATATGCATGCATGCAAAATGGTATGTGATGATTTTTTTAAAACTCAACCAAGCAAGTAAACATTACTGGTGCATTAAAAAATTAAAAACTTGCCAAAACACAATTATTTAAACCCTAAATCATTTTCAAAACATTTCATATACTCAAATTAGTCCTACACAAGTTTCTGCAAATAAAACCTTTTTAACATAAGCAAAACATTAAACACATTGCATATTTATAAAGAGCTTGCTCTCCTGATTCCAACGATATAAAATTTGTCAAATTCTAACGTGGGGATCAAAGGTTATACCCAAAACAAATTTGAACAATAATCAGATTCAAATCCTGTTTTAAATCTAAACTCCAGCCACGCGTCTGTTTCTAATTGGCCCATACCGTTTCGCGTTGGATCGCGCTTCTGGGCCGTTGGATCTACTTAACCCGCACGGCTCAGATCTACTCATAACGATTCGTTAAGTGATCTAATCCTACGCGCTGGATCTAGATCTGACGGCTACAAATCAAGCGACCAAAACTGAGCGGCGCTACCGGCGGCTACTGGCGGCGGCGAGCTCTGCCTACGGCGGTGCGGCGCTACAGGTCATCCTAGGGTTGTCGGAGGGGCTTACCAGAAACGTGGCGACGTGCTGATGCTCAACCCGGCGGCGGCTTGGCAAGGGGCGCACGGAGTGGGCTGCTGGAGCTCATCGGAGTTGCGGGAGGCGTCAGGTTCGAGTAGACGGCGACGTTGGCGACGCTCCTGGTCTCCCTAGCACAAACAAGCGGCACCAGATGATGCACAAGACAGTGGCGAACAACTTCGTGTGAGTCAGAGGCGAAGGGGCGCAAAGGGCTTACGGAATTTGGTCTCCGGAGTCGAGGTTGTCGTCGGGAGCTTGTGGTGTAGAACGGAATCGACGACCTGGGGCAGTATAAATGGAACCAGCGGTGTCAGTAGTTGCACAAGAAAGTGGCGAGGCTGTCTGCAAGAACCAGAGGGCGAGGGGCGCACAGGACTCACCGGAATCGTCGCCGGAGTGCTCTCTGACTGCGGCGGTGCGAGGTTGAATGCGGGCAGCCTGGGGGCGCTTTGTGCTCGGAGTTTGGGGCAAATGGAGAGGGGGCAGAGGGGGTTTAAGTAGCATGGTCGCGAGCGAGATTTACTCCAGCATTCAACGTGAATTGACGCCGCGAATCAATACAGGGAACGCCTACGTGATATGGGGATGAACCAGTCGCTGGTGGAGACGACGATGGTCGTGTGGGCCATGGCTGTCAACGAGAGGAAAGGAGAGGGAGTGGGTCCATCCTGTCAGTCACTCAGCAGGTGCGGAGGTGAGGGAAATAAAATGGTTCGCGGGGTGGGGTGTTGGGCTTAGCTGGGCTGGTTGGGCCAGATTCGGCTGAGTGATATTTTTTTCTCTCTTTAAGCTTTTTCTTTTTCTGTTTGTTTTTCTAAAATGGTTTTCAAACCTCAATTCAAATCTGTTTGAATCCAAAGATTTTCAGGACTTTTGTACAGACAAACTTGTGCTCAAATAAGTGTCAAACACATGTGTTCACTCAAACACACTTGGGTCTTTTGAAAATAAAAATAAAACCATGCCTTTATGAGGTGTGATAATAGGCATAAATTTGGTTTTATTTCATATTTTTCTTTGAGACTTTGCTCTAGTTTTTGAAATCATTTGAGTTTGGATTCTAAACATTACTGAATGGTTAATAGTACTTTTCTCAAAACAAGTAGCACAAAGCTTGAGTAAACTTTACATAAAATAATAAGCACAAATGCTTCTGTTTTGAATTGATTTGTTTGAAATGAAAATCATATGCTCATGGATGCATGGATGCTATGCATAAGTTTAAAACATAATTTTGAGGATGTTACATGAAGTTTCTATAAAAAGAATACGGATAAGAAGCATCACACTTACCAATACACAACTCATAATAGAAATCAACTCACCATTATAAAACTTAACTTGCAATGAGTATGGGAGTCACAATAAAGAGGAATACAGACAAATCGTAATTGGTAATGGCAAACTTTGTTCTTGGTCAGAGAACAGATGACAAATCATACTTAGTTTTCAAGAAAAGCTTTTGTAATCAATTCTATAACAAGATTCCTGTTGCTCAAAAATAAAATGTTTTTCACAATGATAGCTTTCAAAGTAATATTCATTTAGATAGGAACAATGTGCAAAACAAAGAAGATAAGGAACATGATTGAATAAATCATCATATGAATGATTGAAACATAACAACTCAAATGCTTGATGGAGATAGAAAGGAATAGGTTTACTGACTCAACTAAGAAGTAAAATAAAGGCCCTTAGTAGAGGGAAGCAGGGATTTCAAGTTTCATAAAGAGCTTCCAAAAGATTATGGTACTTACTAGCTTTGAGCTCTCATTGCCCCTATCATAAGAATCTTGAGGTGATTAAGGTTAAAATGAACAAAGATGGAGTATATGCTTGAGGAAGTATAAGTTGACACTCTCATGTCACTTGAGTACGAGGGTCGGTCCTCATGCTACTCAACTTTAGTTACCGATAAGTTCTTGTCATTCTAAATATATGTGTATCATAGAGAACTGCCAACGGGGTACCCCTTTCCCCATGACATAGGAGTAATACCATATCAAAATGACAAGGCAACAGAGAATGAGCATCTCGGCAATCTTCTTATTTACCATAGGAAAATGGTGCTTTTTTCTGTTCTTTCCTCTTTCTTTTTCTCTTCTCTTTTTTCTATCTCTCTCTCTTTTTTTATAAGAAAATACTTCATAGATTGCTCACTATGGTGATGCTGCAAGTTTCCACCATTATTAGACATGGCTTAGGCTAGCGGCCTAGGCGTTTCTCTAACACATATACATAACTCCATGGACTTACCATCTCCCCTTTTATTTCACATCGCCGACATCTGTATGACGAGGTTTCAACTCGTCAATGCCCATTGTTTTGGACTTGGGTTTTGGAGAAGATGGGGATGCTGGAGATCACGAAACGGTTAATAAACAAGAAACGTGAGGACACGAGGTTTAACCAGGTTCAGTCCCCCGGAGGGAAAACACTATTCATGCTTGTCTGCTCTTGATTACGGTGGAACCGAAGGTTACAGGGGTGCGCAGATGCAATCTAGCGTGAGGTGTGTATGAGGTGAGTTGAGGCCGTCCTTTCTATGCCCTCCTAGCCTTTATATAGATAGGCACGTCCTAGGCATAGGTCGAGTTGGTTACATATTAGGGTTTTTTCCCTTTGAAATTCTATCTACTCTAGTCTTGTTCTCCAAGGATCCGAAGGCGTTATGGGCTTGGGCCACCCGAAATCTCCATAGGCCGTGTATCTTTATCGTGGGACTTCCTTGGGTTGAACTAGGTATGCAAATGTTGTGTACCCGTGGGGTATAACCATGTCAGTAGCCCCCGAGTGTTCAGATGAATCGTAGATTCGGCTGAGGACTCTTCAATCTTTCGGGTGCAGTTGGACCTATTTGTAAGAGAAAATAATTTAGTTCGTAGGGATTGTTGATGCGCATGCCTGGCTCTCCTGACAGATCAGGGCCAGTTAACCGTCATAGGACAAAACAACACGAACTTCTTCAGATTCGAGTCCCTAGACTCGAATTTGGAACTAATGCTGGCGTAATTCAACTCAGGCTGTTGAGGTCTTATAGGAACCGAATCCCAGTGGTTTTCAGGTGATGTAGCCAACGCGTCCGTCAGGATTTTTCATCGTGTCTGTTGACATGGTATTTTACTGCCAGAGCGTAGTCAGGTGCGTTACCAGGCCATCAGATGATATCTGTAGGTCTTATCCTTGTGTCGTAGACACAACATCCGAAATGTTATCACCGCGGAGGTGTTTCGGGTGAGGAGAATGTTTCTCACTCACTGTTCAAAAAATTGTGCGATATGTCGATTTATTGTCCGATTTATCGACTATCACTGTGTGACCGATAAGCTGACTAATCAATTTATCACCCAATAAATTGATTTATCGCCCGATAAGTCGGCCGATACACCCAAAAATCACTAATTTTGGGCTGACCGAGAAGTTAACGATAAACGATATCCTCAACATTGTTCTCACTTAGCATTTGTTTGGGCAAAGTTGCCAGAAAAAGTTTGTAGTTTGATCCGAAGGATCACAGTCGAATAATACATAGGGTGCGCGACTAGCGCTCCCTATGGGAGTAGCCCCTAAGTGTCTGTTCCAGTCGTAGACTCGAGCAGAGACTTTAGTTCAGTTATTTTTAGCTTAAGGTCCGAAGGACACAATTTTTTCAGATGCTTGATCAATGCTCCCTATGGGAGTAGCCCCCAAGTCCTTAGTGGAGTCGTAGACTCGATGTGGGACTCGAAGATTGTTGAGAAGTGCAGTACCTTAACCATATCTCAGGTGTGCGGCCAGCGCTCCTGATAGGAGTATCACCCGAGTAGTTGTTCGAATCGTAGATTCGAGTAAGTACTTGATTTGTCAGTCGAAGATTTCCAGCCGTTGCTAGATTGGTTTTGATGACGTTAGTGCTGACGATCGATGATCTCAACCGTCTGCGGCGCCAAAGATGACGTGATAGGATAAATGTGGGTCCCACTTCCTAACTTGGAGTTGACTAGTCATGCGCAATGTGGCGAGAATTATGGTGTCTCCTCGGTTTCCATGCGTAGTGGACGGCGTGTTGGTGACGGTTCGTTGCTGTGTTTCCACGTGGTACGGTTGGATTTGGCTTGCGCACTAGGGCTTCTGGATGAACGGTTCATTTTTGTCGTCTTCGTCTTTTAATACCGTGGGTAAACAGTGAATCTGTTTTACTCTTTTCCATTTGCTTTCTCACCATTGCCTCCATTTTCACGAGCACTGCCTCTCTTGATGTGCGCACTGGAAGTTCTCCCCTAATTTCCTTCTTCCTTTCTCCGTGCTCACTGCCGCACTTGCCGCTGCGCGATGGGAAAGTACAGGAAGGTCGCCACCGGTGTTGGCTCGAGCACCGCCGCTGGCAGCAAGAAAGTTTCCGCTGCTGCTCGCATCACCGACGACAGATGGAGGCGCACAGAGGCGCGCTATGCTGATCTGCACAAGCTACACGACGCGGGGCTGATCCCGCAGAACAAGGAGAACGTGAAGCTTCCTGGCGATGAGGTAATCCCCCGTCCACCCGCAGGGTTTCGGGTGATGTTCGTTGCCTTCGTTCTTCGTGGCCTTTCCCTTCCTGTCCACCATTTTCTTCATGGAATTATTTTCTTTTACGGGTCTAGCTTCATCATCTATCTCCCAATTATCTCCTCCACATCTCTTGCTTTATCACTTTCTGCGAGTGTTGTCTCGGTATCGAGCTGCACTTTGGCCTCTTCCGGAAGCTCTATTCCATGAAGAGGCAGTCTGGCACCGGCAGGGTCTATTCGGTCGGCGGCTGCATCATCTCCATTCGATATTCCATTCTTTTCTTTTCCTTTTCAATGTGTGAGTCCGTCCAGTACTGGCGGAAGAAATGGTTTTACATCCGTGATGCCAAGGTGGACGGACAAGATTTTGGCCTCGCTCCCTTCGACTCCTCCCAGGAAATCTTTCCGAAGAGATCCTGGAAGAATCACATCCTGGAGGGCAAAGTAGAGGAAGTCGAGGAGCTCTACCGTCGTGTGGAGGCACTCCAGATGGTTGCTGAGAAAGAGGTCAATGGTGTGGACATCATCCGCAACTTCCTCAAACATCGGTTGCAGCCACTCCAAGCGAGGGCGCATCGGATGTTTCTCTACACCGTCCGCAATAACTCGACAAGGGTCACACCCGAGGAGCTGTCCAAGGGCAATATCTATAGAGCCCTTCGGCCCCTGCTGAAGTTCAAGGCCAATGAGGACCTCCCGGGGAAGTCCTTGACCGCCCCCTTCAGTGCTTCGAATGCAGTCCCGCGGGTGTAGAATTGTGTCATGCGTGTTGCGCCTTCTTTCGAGTGATGTTTACCTATGACTATTGTGACTAATCATAATCTTTTGACTTCTTTGGTTTGCAGGGCCGCAAGGTAGCTGGGATGATGTCCCCACTACCTAAAAAAAATTTGATTGCGCTGGACAATGAGGTTTTGGATTCTGAGTCCGAACTTCCTCCGGCGCAATCTCCGACTCAGGAAGCCCCCGAGCCGAGCAAGGGGCAGACCCGAAAGCGCTCCTAGAGCGAGTCTTCGGATGCGTCGACTCTGCCGACTCCTCGGGGTCCTCTCTTATTGCAGCAGCATGATGAGGATGAAGGTGCTTCTTTTGCACCTTTCCCTGCTATGCCGCTTCGGGCGATGGCGCCGCAGCCGCCGGCCAAGAAGAAGAAGAAGAAGGAGAAGACGACGCATGTCTTCAACTTGTCAGATATTGACTCGTAAGTTGTTCCATCTGTGTTTTGTTCTGTCACTTGTTTGTGTAATGTAGTTTATTGTCTTGATTAGTATTTTCCTTGCAGCCACTCCTCGGAGGGTTCTCTTAGTGAGGTCACTCAAGAGGCCATAGGGGAGTCGAAGCCGACAGCTCCTCCATCTCAGGTGGTGGCTAACTCTGAGGACGATGAGCCGAACCTCTCCAAGAGAGAGGATCGGGTAGTTGTGACTCAGAAGACTACACGCGGAACTTCGAAGTCCCTGCCTGAAAATTTAAGTAGTTTGCACCTTTATCTTGTAGGGGGAGCCCCCGAGCCCTTTTTTGGATGACCTGTTGGTCGATTTTGCTCTTGCGGGGTGTAGCCCCTGAGCCCTTTCTGATGTTTTCTTGATTGTTTGCTTCTGTTTCTTCTCGCAGCCCTTTGTGCATAGTGCTAACCTTCTTATCCAGCAGCATCTGGCGCTGGAGGCCAGCATGCAATAGATTCGAGGTACACACGTTTCCCATTCTTGTTTAGTTCGTCTGTCACATGGACGACGTTTATGTTGCTCATATGTTTCTTGGTGTTTGCAGATGAAAATAACGCTGCTCTTCGTCGGCTGGACGCTCTCGAAACGAGCCTCGGTCGAGCAGAGAAGAAAGCTGCGGAGGCGAAGGAGCACTTGTAGAAGGAGGTTGCTGATGCTGCCGAGGCCAGGGAGCGCCTACAGAAGGAGGCTTCCGATCATGAGGGGAAGCTTGTCGCTGCGGCGGCCACTCGCGAGAAGGAGATGGCCGATAGGCTGATGGCTGCAGCCAAAGCCTTCTCCAGTGAGCTTCCTTTACTTGTATTGGTAGTGTATTTTTTTGCTGCTCCTTGTCTTGTTCTTATTTGGTTCTTTTTCTTCCTTGTTTATCTTAGATGCTTCAGGCATCACGTTCAATCCTGGTGCGCTGGAGCATGGAGATGCTCTGGATGATGCCACCGCAGCGGTTGAAGATCACTGCAGTACTACTGTTGGTTCATTGGTGAAGGCCAAGGAAGTTCTCCAGCATTTCTACAGGGAGGTCGTCCCCAAGGGAGTCGCTCTTGAGGATGTCGACGCTTTGGCGGATGCTCTGGCGGAGGATGCTCCGGCTACGTACAAGCACAAGCAGAAGGGCATTAGCTCCTCCATGGGGTTGGCGATGGCGATGGTATTCGGAGCGGAGCTCGACCTACCGCACATTACTTCCCAGATGCCGACGGCTGCAGATGGCTCAGAGGTAGCATTCCCCCTCTTTGCCTCTCGCTGTAAGCGAAATGGGCCGAAACTTATTGATTTGCTGGCGGAGTATGCGGCAAAGCAGCAGGAGGAGGCCAAGAGTAGGCAGTCTGGCTCTGAGGGCACTCCGGATGCTGGTGCCTAGGCTCCAGTGTTGTAGTTAGGATAGTCTATCCTTTGCCTTTTGTAATGGAAGCTTTTGTTGATGAACAATCTCTCCTTATGCCACAAGGTGGCCTTTGGTGTATATAAATTATGTTTCAAGCTATCGCCAGAGATGTTTGTGATGTTCATGTCCTTACTTGTTTTCCTTTAGGGTCCTTCGGGTGAGACTCCCATTGATACTTCGACTGTCTCTAAGCCGCGGCCATCTTTGGATGATGCGTCGCAGCTTGTTTTTCTTCGCGACCACGTCCGCAGATTGGAGAAGGATATCCTTGGCATTCGAGGCCACGCGGATGTGTGGAAGTCGAAAGCTGAGTGAGCTGCTACCAGGGAGGAATTTTTGATGGGGGAGCTGCGGCAGATGAGCGAGCAACTACAATGTGAGTCTTCGCGAACTGTTGTTTTTTTCAGATGCACCTTGTTTGTAAGTCATCTTGTTCTTTATGTTTGGTGCAGGCGTCAGTCTCGTTCTGAGGGAAGAGAATGAGCGCGTTGCAGTTCGGATGAATTGCCTGACCCAACAGGACATAGAGGCTGGCGGCTTCTTCTAGATGGACCGTGATCAGGCCATCGTCCTTGCGATGATGCAAGATCGTGTGCATCAGGTTTCTCGGGTGTTGAGGCAGGCGAGGATTTTCCTAGCGTCCACCTAGGCCGTCATGTTTCCCTTGGATGAGGAACCTTCTGTGGCATCCCGCAAAACCACTACTAGAAAATCGCGTTGTTTTTGTGCATTGCATCGTCATGACCGCATGCTCATGTCAACATGCCACATTGCATTTGAGCATCGTCATGTCATCTTGCATTTGCTTGCGTAAAACTATTTGCAGAAAACCTATTTTTGTTTCTAAACGCCCCGTCTTTAATTCAAAACCAAAACCCGGGCTTGTCCGGATTATTTTATTTCGTCTAGCATCGGTTTGCAAAAGCCTTGTTTAAGATAAATAAAGTATTTTAATTATTTTAGTGGGGCGGTCGAACGGGCCGATTCAACCCGAACGACCACCCCAGTTTAAATCGGTCCACCCTGCCAGCCCTACCTAAATCCTAAAGATACCCAAGCAACTCTACCCAGCCCCCTTCCACCTCACCCCAGCCACTCAGCGACCGCCACCTCACCCCTCCCCTAACCCCTAGCCTATCCCCGCATGCCACCTCTTCCCCCACTCCCTCAGCCGTTCCCCACCTCACCCGACACATACGCCTCCCTGCCTGTACCCACCCGGCCCCACGCCTGTTCCCTCCCTCTCTTCTTTCCTCACCCGAGCCAGCCTCACCCACTCTCCCTGCCCTGTGGGACCCGCCCTGAACCGCTTCCCCCCCACTGCAGGTCCCACGCTGCCACGCTCTCTCTCCCTTCTTCCTCCCAGCCCCGTGCCCTCTCCCTTCTCCCCCAGCAAGCCCTCTCCCGTGGGCCACCTCCTTCCCAGACCAGCTCCCACCGCCCGGCCAAGTGTGCCCTCCGCCTCCTCTGCTCCGCCGTCCTCGCCCCCCACCCTCTGCAAGCCCGCCTCGCCTGGCCACCACCATCTCTCCACCACCTTGCTGCCAGCCCAGCGCCGCTCCGCCTCTCCTCCCAGGCGCGCGCCTTGCCCGCCCTCACGCTCCGCCGCCCATGAGCGACCCCAGCGGCCAGCGCACCAGCGCCACCAGCATCGCCCGCCCGGCGCTGCGCCGTCCGCCGCCGTCGTCGGCTCGCCACCGCCACCGCCTCCGCCATCGCCGTCGGGCTTCTCCTCCTCGCCGCCCCCTCTGCCTACCACCTCCAGCACCGGTGCCCTCACCGCACCTGCCCCCGAGCCGTCCTTCCCCACCCCTTCGTCCCCTGCTCCGGCGAGCCCGAGCCGGGGTCTGCTCCGCCGTCCAGCGAGCCAGCTGGCGTCGCCTTCCCGCGCCGTCCACCCACCTTCCCTCATAGCTCGCCCTTCTCCTTGTGCTCGCCCCGAAGAGCCTATCCTGGCGCCGTCGTCGCCCCATCGCCAAGCTCACTTCATGTGTTGCCTCCGGGGACCGTACCTCCATGTTGGTGCCCAGCGATGTGTGGTGCACGTGGCGTGTTGATGGATGGAGCTGCTTATGTACACCTCGTATGTTGGACCCGGAGAGTCTGTGTGACACTGATGAAGCTAGTTTTGGTCGTCCTCAGAGACACACCACCGACCCTGTACACGAGTGCATCGAATCCTTTTGTCGCCAAGATCTGCCTCACAGAAGCCGAGACCCCCGGACCCGGAGACCGCGGATGCGACAAGACCGTCGCTCGGACGCCATGACTTGCTTCAAGGATCCGGTGGCCGAGACCCTCGTGCGACAAGTACTCCGACATGGAACATCAAGATCTCGTTCACGGAAACCCCGATGCTTTCGACACGGATGCCATGATCTTCGTCACGGAACGCCAAGTTCTACCCCCGCTACCCGAGAACGGAACCGTCGAACCCTGGACCCTGAGACCGACCCCGGACCCTGTCGAACCCCGGAACCCCGGAACCCCAAGTCCGTCGAGACCCCCTCAATGTGTGACCTTTTCCTCGATACCCTATTTTATAACATAATACAACTTGTGCATATTGAATTGTTCATCTCGCATGCATATTTGTGTGGTTTGGGGGCCTTATGCCGAATTCACCTCATAATTAAATATGGGGCCCATATGCGGGAAAATCTAGTCTCATATTGGCCTCATTTAAAACTTGTGTAGAGAACCGGTACCATATCTTTTGCCATGTTAATCCAACATTTAAATTGCGGGGGTTTCTAAATAACTTGAACCGTTTAATAAATTGTCGGGGCCCCGGTTCCGCTTAATATTGACCTAATTGCATTGCACCTTTGCCATGCCATACATCATACATGCATCATGCCGATCTTTTGCCGTAGTATTAAATATTGCATCCGGTGTTTCTTCTAGTGTTTTGCTTCTTCGCAGATAAGGCCGTTGAGTTGATGTGAGCTTCGCCCCGATCTTCGGTTGAGCCTTCGACAATGTTTTCAGGCGAGCATCTCCCCCCTTTTCTACCTATCTTACTTTTATAGTCTTTATTCCCTCCTGTTGATATATTGCTATCTGTGTTGCGATGCTCTAGTTTTCGTGCGTGATATCCCTTGCAGCCGTATATTGCCTTGGACACATCCTATTACATTGTTTGGTAGATAGTTGGACTTATGCGCCGTGATAAACATTCAAGTCTTTGTTACGTGTTGTCAAATGCCACGATTGTTGATGTATTGCGCATGTTGATGTTGGAGATGATTCTAGTTTTATTTATTGTCACTTTAATTTCTGTTTAACAACTAAAATTGAAATAAGCGAGCCATCGGTGGGTGATAGAAAATATTTGGTTTCGAGCCCACTTGTGTCCCGTAAGACCCAGTACTTGATACTGTTCCTTGATTTATCGCGCTATCCACATCCGGAGGTATATGGGACCCCCGAGCGAGCTTGATTCATTCTTATTTCTTGGGGCCACAAACTAGTTTGAGGTCTTATTTACGATCTGTACTTATGCCATGCTACTTTCTGTATTTAAATTGTGCGAGAGCACCTTTACTGTTAGGATCGGGACACGATTCCATGATGTCGACAAGCCCAGCCACACTTCGGGTTCCCGATCGTTCTGACCGTCTACCCAAACCTTAAGTCCGTCTCGAGTCGGTGGCCGTGCGGATTCTACTTAAGGGTGGCCCCTGAAATATTTCGAATCCTGTGATTGTTCCATCATGAAAGCCTCGTTGGGTTTTGATTTGGTTTTCCGAGGTTGATCGGCGTGTGTTGCTATTGGTGCACCCGGCGGTAAAACTTCGAAAGCCGTGTCATGGATATGGACGACTTGGAGCACAGTATCTCGATCATAGACAAGCATAACTAAAGTTTATTGCTATAAATTTGACTTTAAAATGACTAGTAATCAGCTTCACTATAACGGAATGGCTAATTAATACTGCCCACCATTGCTTGTTTGGAGTGTCGCTTGCGACCATTGTACCTGACTAGTAAGTATTGCAACTACAACGGAATGGCTGAATAAAAGTATCAACAACTGCTGGGTTTAAGGGTTACCTCATGCTACTCATACCTGATTAGTAATTGTTGCAACTATAACGGAATGGTTAACTAAAAGTGCCCACTGCTTAATTTATCAGGATGAGTAACTATACCTGACTAGTAATTGCTGCAACGATAACTGATTAAATAAAACTGCCAACAGTGTGAGTTCCTCTGTTGACTTCCTCGATTGGTCTCGAGGGGGAAACGCCAGGATGGGTTTGTTTGATGATAGTATCAGGGTGGATCCGAATAGGTCATTCTTACCCCTCTCTGATAACCTCCAGTTGTATCGAGTCTCTATAGGCTGTTTAGTGCATGCTGCCGCTGCCGCTTCAGTCCACCATACCTTTGTAGGCGAGGACCGCCGAATTCTAGCCTCGCCGTGTACTGGCCTCGATCGACGCTCCTCTTTTTCCTTTGCCCTTTGTCGGCACCCCTTTTGTTTAAGCGGTTTTGAGATCGGCGTCGTTAGCGGGGTTACCCTTCGGCTTGGCACAGGCAGGGTTATGGACGCCATTGGTTATTCTTCAGGGCTCTTAGCCCCATTTGCATCTTGTCCGTAGCTGGACGCTCTATCGTTTTCAAGGTGATTTGGATCTTTGTATATTATATTTGTATTCTTGACTCATGGAGTCGCTGTTATATATATATCTGTTTTGTGGGTCCCATCGAGGACTGTTGTGTAATGTTATTACTTCGTTTTCCACCCGCACGAAAGTGCCTGGTGGGCACCTTTGAATCGTTTCTATGCGGGTTTGGCGAATTTTGCTCAAACTTGCATAGGTCCGATTCTGAGGGTGTTACAGAGTGGTATCAGAGCTCAGCAGTTGCGATACCCCACAAGTCTAGCCTGTAGGATAACCTAGCTAACGGCCGCTGTAGAGTGTCAAAACTATTTTTGCAAAATCGGTCGGATAGTTCTGATTAGGTCTGATTTTACTCCTTACCCCTTTGCTATTCCTCTCTTACCTCTACGTGTTTTGAATCCACTCTCTTCTCTCTCTTCGAGTCCAGGATTTCTCGTGGTTGGGTTTCCGTCGTACCTTCAGGGTTTCGTTTCTCCCTTTTGTAACGGAGGTGCTACGATCATCAATCTGCAACTGGTCTGTTGCGCCTTTCACCCGATCTTTTGTTCTTTAGCTCCTTATCCATATGTGTTCCTTGCCGGATATCTGTGTCGTTGAAAAACATATGAGAAGGACGAGCATTGGTGAAGTTGGGGTTAACCTTGAGCATGTGTTGTTCATGCCAATGAAACCATCGCGGAACCTAATCATTGTGTCTTTCATACGATTTCTGCTGGCATCGTCTCTTTGTTCCGGAAACCGCTTATGAAGATCTTCAGTCTAAATCTCGAGAGTTGAGTTGCCTGATTCTCCTACCCATGTAGAGAGTTGATAGTTTGGGTCCGGGATGGACTGATCACCCTACCCGACTCTTACTGTTCGCTCTGTACATCGAACTGGTGGATCAATGTAACTTTTCCCTCTTCTAATGGAAGTTAGAGGTGGCCTTATCGTTTGATACCTCTACCTTCGTCCTTTGTTCTCCGGAGTGTTTCCTCGACGATCAGGGACAACGACCCTTTGTTGGTGGTGTCGCCGATTTCAAGATGGAAGATGAACCCTTGTTAGTGGTGTCGCGAGGATCTACGCGAAGCGAGAAGATGCAGATCGCCGACCTTTCCTTCCGGTACCATGAGGCGGATCTCGAGGGCGAGATCCATTGTTAGTGGTGTCGAATTGTGGCATCCCGCAAAACCACTACTAGAAAATCGCGTTGTTTTTGTGCATTGCATCGTCATGACCGCATGCTCATGTCAACATGCCACATTGCATTTGAGCATCGTCATGTCATCTTGCATTTGCTTGCGTAAAACTATTTGCAGAAAACCTATTTTTGTTTCTAAACGCCCCGTCTTTAATTCAAAACCAAAACCCGGGCTTGTCCGGATTATTTTATTTCGTCTAGCATCGGTTTGCAAAAGCCTTGTTTAAGATAAATAAAGTATTTTAATTATTTTAGTGGGGCGGTCGAACGGGCCGATTCAACCCGAACGACCACCCCAGTTTAAATCGGTCCACCCTGCCAGCCCTACCTAAATCCTAAAGCTACCCAAGCAACTCTACCCAGCCCCCTTCCACCTCACCCCAGCCACTCGTGACCCACCTCACCCCTCCCCTAACCCCTAGCCTATCCCCGCATGCCACCTCTTCCCCCACTCCCTCAGCCGTTCCCCACCTCACCCAGCACACACGCCTCCCTGCGCTGTACTCCACCCACCCCACTGTTCCCTCCCTCTCTTCTTTCCTCACCCGAGCCAGCCTCACCCACTCTCCCTGCCCTGTGGGACCCGCCCCTGACCCGCTACTTCCCCCACCTGCAGGTCCCCACGCGGCCACGCTCTCTCCCACTCCCCTTCTTCCTCCCAGCCCCGCGTGCCCCGCTCCCTTCTCCCCCCAGCGAGCCCTCTCCCCGTGGGCCCCCTCCTTCCCCAGCGACCCGCGCTCCACCGCCGCCCGGCCGTGCCCTCCGCCTCCTCACCTGCCCCGCCTCAAGCCCGCCTCGCCTGGCCACCACCATCTCTCCACCTTGCCACACGCCAGCCTTGACCGCTCCGCCTCTCCTTCCCCAGGCACCGCGCCATCGCCACCCGCCTCCGCCCGCCTTGACGACCCAGCCCGGCCGCACTGGCGCCACCAGCATGCGCCCGCCACATGCGTCCGCCGCCGTCGTCGGCTCGCCACCGCCACCAACCGCCTCCGTCGCTGCGGGCTCCTCCTCGCCGCCCCCTCTGCCTACCACCTCCAGCACCGGTGCCCTCACCGCACCTGCCCCCGAGCCGTCCTTCCCCACCCTTCGTCCCCTGCTCCGGCCAGAGCCCGAGCCGCCGGGGTCCTGCTCCGCCGTCCCTCGCGAGTCTGGCCGCAGCGTCGCCTTCCCTGGCCGCCGTCCACCTGCACCTCCGCTCCGCAAGCTCGCCCTTCTCCTTGTGCTCGCCCGAGCAGAGCCTCGCCACGGCGCCGTCGTTGCCCCATCGCCAAGCTCACTTCGGGTGCTGCCTCCGGGGACCGTACCTCCATGTTGGTGCCCAGCGATGTGTGGTGCACGTGGCATGTTGATGGATGGAGCTGCTTATGTACACCTCGTATGTTGGACCCGGAGTGCATGTGACAGATGAAGCTAGTTTTGGTCGTCCTCGAGACACACCACCGACCTGTGCAGTGCATCGAATCCTTTTGTCGCCAAGATCTGCCTCACAAGCCGAGACCCCGGACCCGAGACGCGGATGCGACAAGACCGTCGCCGGACGCCATGACTTGCTTCAAGGATCCGGTGGCGAGACCCTCGTCGACAAGTACTCCGACATGGAACATCAAGATCTCGTTCACGGAAACCCGATGCTTTTCCACGGATGCCATGATCTTCGTCACGGAACGCCAAGTTCTACCCCCGCTACCCGAGAACGGAACCGTCGAACCCTGGACCCTGAGACCGACCCCGGACCCTGTCGAACCCCGGAACCCCGGAACCCCAAGTCCGTCGAGACCCCCTCAATGTGTGACCTTTTCCTCGATACCCTATTTTATAACATAATACAACTTGTGCATATTGAATTGTTCATCTCACATGCATATTTGTGTGGTTTGGGGGCCTTATGCCGAATTCACCTCATAATTAAATATGGGGCCCATATGCGGGCAAATCTAGTCTCATATTGGCCTCATTTAAAACTTGTGTAGCGAACCGGTACCATATCTTTTGCCATGTTAATCCAACATTTAAATTGCGGGGGTTTCTAAATAACTTGAACCGTTTAATAAATTGTCGGGGCCCCGGTTCCGCTTAATATTGACCTAATTGCATTGCACCTTTGCCATGCCATACATCATACATGCATCATGCCGATCTTTTGCCGTAGTATTAAATATTGCATCCGGTGTTTCTTCTAGTGTTTTGCTTCTTCGCGGATAAGGCCGTTGAGTTGATGTGAGCTTCGCCCCGATCTTCGGTTGAGCCTTCGACAATGTTTTCAGGCGAGCATCTCCCCCCTTTTCTACCTATCTTACTTTTATAGTCTTTATTCCCTCCTGTTGATCTATTGCTATCTGTGTTGCGATGCTCTAGTTTTCGTACCCGTGATATCCCTTGCAGCTGTATATTGCCTTGGACACATCCTATTACCTGTTGTTTGGTAGATAGTTGGACTTGCGCGCCGTAGTCGCTTGTTCAAGTGCTGTTACGTGTTGTCAAATGCCACAGTTGTTGATGTATTGCCGCATGTTGATGTTGGAGATGATTCTAGTTTTATTTATTGTCACTTTAATTTCTGTTTAACAACTAAAATTGAAATAAGCAGAGCCATCGGTGGGTGATAGAAAATATTTGGTTTCCGAACGCCCACTTGTGTCCCGTAAGACCCCGAGTACTTGATACATGTTCCTTGATTTATCGCGCTATCCACATCCGGGAGGTATATGGGACCCCCCTGAGCCAGAGCTTGATTCATTCTTATTTCTTGGGGCCACAAACTAGTTTGAGGTTTTATTTACGATCCTGTACTTATGCCATGCTACTTTCTGTATTTAAATTGTGCGAGGAGCACACTGTACTGTTTAGGATCGGGACACGATTCCGCGGTGTCGACAAGCCCAGCCACACTTTCGGGTTCCCAGTCGTTCACAGCCGTCTACCCAAACCTTAAGTCCGTCTCGGAGTCAGCTGGCTTCGTTGCGGATTCTACTTAAGGGGTGGCCCCCTGAAATATTTCTGAATCCTGTGATTGTTCAGTCGTGAAAGCCTCGTTGGGTTTTGATTTGGTTTTTCCGAGGTTGATCGAGCGTGTGTTGCTATTGGTGCACCCGGCCGGGTAAAACTTTCTGAAAGCCGTGTCCGCGGATATGGACGACTTGGAGCACAGTATCTCGATCATAGACAAGCATAACTAAAGTTTATTGCTATAAATTTGACTTTAAAATGACTAGTAATCAGCTTCACTATAACGGAATGGCTAATTAATACTGCCCACCATTGCTTGTTTGGAGTGTCGCTTGCGACCATTGTACCTGACTAGTAAGTATTGCAACTACAACGGAATGGCTGAATAAAAGTATCAACAACTGCTGGGTTTAAGGGTTACCTCATGCTACTCATACCTGATTAGTAATTGTTGCAACTATAACGGAATGGTTAACTAAAAGTGCCCACTGCTTATTTTATCAGGATGAGTAACTATACCTGACTAGTAATTGCTGCAACGATAACTGATTAAATAAAACTGCCAACGGTGTGAGTTCCTCGGTTGACTTCCTCGATTGGTCTCGAGGGGGAAACGCCAGGATGGGTTTGTTTGATGATAGTATCAGGGTGGATCCGAATAGGTCATTCTTACCCCTCTCTGATAACCGCCAGTTGTATCGAGTCTCTATAGGCTGTTTAGTGCATGTTGCCGCTGCCGCTTCAGTCCACCATACCTTTGTAGGCGAGGACCGCCGAATTCTAGCCTCGCCGTGTACTGGCCTCAGTACTGACGCTCCTCTTTTTCCTTTGCCCTTTGTCGGCACCCCTTTTGTTTAAGCAGGTTTTGAGATCGACGTCGTTAGCAGGGTTACCCTTCTGGCTTGGCCTGGGCAGGGTTATGGACGCCATTGGTTATTCTTCAGGGCTCTTAGCCCCATTTGCATCTTGTCCGTAGCTGGACGCTCTATCGTTTTCAAGGTGATTTGGATCTTTGTATATTATATTTGTATTCTTGACTCATGGAGTCGCTGTTATATATATATCTGTTCTGTGGGTCCCATCGAGGACTGTTGTGTAATGTTATTACTTCGTTTTCCACCCGCACGAAAGTGCCTGGTGGGCACCTTTGAATCGTTTCTATGCGGGTTTGGCGAATTTTGCTCAAACTTGCATAGGTCCGATTCTGAGGGTGTTACACCTTCCAACCTTTGGGGTCTGCGGCGAAGGTTCGGGATGTGGGCCACGTTAAGGAGTTGGTACGGCATCAGCTAGTCGCTAGGGTGAAGGCCGCTCTTTCACTTGTTCGGTTGCATCGCCGTGATGTCGATCTCACAGCGGTGGCGACTGGGCCGCCCTTTCGACCAGATGGTAGTCTTTGGGATATGCGCCCGCATTATGCGGTTGTGAGATAGTATGCCGAAGAGATCGTTGATCTGTTCGAGCAACGGCGAGTGTGATACTCCAAAATAGGTAGGTCCTGAAAAGAAAACAGATTAATGTAAAATTTGTATGTATTCGAGTGGGCTTGTTGTGCCCTTCGTAAATTTTATATGTATTAGCACGTTGTGCCTTATTATATGCATGTCCTTTTCGTTAGCCTGACGTGGTCAGCTACTCAGGTGGTATGCTTTATTCTCAATCGACGAAGTCGTGAGGTGAGGCGTAGCCCCCGAGCGTGTTATAGCGAAAAGTAATGCGAGGGAAAAGAAATTTTGGCTGAGTAACTTAGCTTTTATTCATATTGTAACGAGGAGGTACATTGTTCGGCTGAGTAGCCTTATTGAAATTATAGAGGTAGCTAGGGGTAGAAATGTCGCAGTTGTGCGACGTTCCATGGGTTGGGGTATTCGACTCCTGACTTGACGTCCATGATGACTTCAGTGACGATGTAGAGCCCTTCCCAGGGTGACTCGAGCTTCTTCGGCCGCTCTTGCTTGAGTCGTAGGACAAGGTATCCTTCGACGAAGGACCTTGGGCGTAGCCGACGGCTGTGGTAGTTGCCGAGGCTCTGCTGGTAGACCACTGAGCGAGCCGCGGCGATGTCGCGTGCTTCGTCGAGTGTGTCGATGGCGTCTTCGAGTGCGGCAGTTGATTCGGCTTCGCTGTAGGAGACAACCCATGGGGCCTTGTGGCGTACCTCTGTAGGCAGCACGGCTTCGGCTCCGTGCACCATAAAGAAGGGTGTGTAGACAGTTGAACTATTCGACGTTGTACGCAGGCTCCAGAGTACGGAGGGTAGCTCCTCCACCCATGCTCCCGCGAGCCTTTCGAGTGGGCATAGCAGGCGTTTCTTGATGCCGCTCCCTATGAGGCCGTTGGCCTTTTCAACCTGTCTGTTGGTTTGCGGGTGCGCCACAGAGGCGTATCATATGTTGATGCCGAGGACCTCGCAGAAGTCCTGGAATTCCTTCGAGATGAAGTTCGATCCATTGTCCGTGATGATGTTGTGCGGCACACCGAACCTGTAGACTATAGACTCGAAGAATTTGATGGTTGTTTTGCCGCTTTGGTTGGTGACGGGCATGGCCTCGATCCACTTTGTGAACTTGTCGACTGCGACCAGGGAGTATACGTGGCTTCCTTTTGAAGATTTGGGAAGTTTGCCGATCATGTCGAGGCCCCATTGGGCGAAGGGCCAGGCCAGTGGTATGGGCCTTAGATCCGATCCTATTGTGTGTGGCTTTTCCGCGTACCTCTGGCAGGCGTTTCACCTTCAGACGATGTCCCTAGCTTCGTTCATGGCTATTGGCCAATAGAATCTAGCTTGCAGATGGTCACGGCTGCCTGCATGATGGTCGTAGATGCCCTCGTGGATGTCTTGAAGGATGGTTTTGATGTCACCGATGGTGACGCACCGTTGTAATACACCCAAAATGTTGTTCTTGTACATCTCGCCATTGATGATGGTGAAGGCCTTGGACCGACGAGATATGCGTCGGGCGTCTGTCGGTTCATCATGCAGTTCTTTGTTTATTAGGTACTGAAGGTACGGCTGTGTCCATGTCTCTTCAACCGCCATGACCTGCATCAGGCTGACCAGCTCGACCTCGGTGTCGAGCTTTTTGGGACCTTCATGTCCTTCGGGTGGAGCAGCCCCCGAGTGCTCTGCTTCTTCAGGTGATGCCCAGGGGAATTTCCTTTTGATAGAGAATACATAGATTTGTTCGAGGAACACACCTGGTGGCACCCATGCGTAGGTGGAGAGGTTGTTCGTGAGTCTATCGGCTTCCTTGTTGCTTTATTTTCCAACATGCCGAAGCTCGCAGCCGTCGAAGTCTCCTTCGAGTGAGTTGTAGAGCGTGCGGTACATGATCATGTTGGCACTGTGAGCGTCGCACTCGTTCATCGTCTTCTGGACGACAAGGTTCGATTCACCGTAGATGACTAGGCGCGTTGCGCCACAGATCTTGGCCATCCTCATGCCATGGATGAGGGCTTCGTATCCGGCCTCATTGTTGGAGGCTCGAAATTTCATCCGAAGGACGTATTTCATCTTGTCGCCTTGAGGGGACGTCAGTATGATGCCAGCTCCTGCTCCAGCCTCACATTTGGAGCCGTCTAAGTGCATCGTCCATGATTGCGTCATGTCCGGAGTGTCTGGCAGCTGAAGGTCCATCCAGTGGATGAGGAAGTCAAGGAGGACATGAGATTTTATGGCCTTGCGCAGCTCATAGACTATGTCTAGAGGGGATAGCTCAACGCCCCACAGGGCTACGCGTACGGTAGCTTCGGGGTTGTTCAGGATGTTGGACAGTGGTGCCTCGTTGACGACCATTATCTGGTGCTCCTGGAAGTAGTGGCTCAGCCGTCGAGCCGTCATGAATACGCCCTAGGCGAGCTTCTGGTAGTAGGGGTACCTCTACTTTGTTGGTGTGAATACCTCACCGAGGTAGTAGATTGGGTGTTGGACCCCGTGGGTCTTCCCATCTTCAGGTCATTCGACCACGAGTACGGTGCTTACCACCTAGTGCATAGCTGGGATGTACAACAGCAGAGGTTCTCGCTCCTTGGGTGTGACCAGGACAGACAAGGCGCGGAGTAGACGCTTGAGGTCTTCGAATGTGTCGTCTGCTTCGGGTGTCCACTCGAACTTGTCCGTCTTGAGGCCACAACTTTACCGTCTTGCATAAGTACGACACCCAACCCTTGATGAGATGCATCACAATATACTTGGAAATCTTTTTCCAAATCTGGCAGACATAGAACTGGTGTTGTTACAAGTCTCTTCTTTAATTCTTGGAAACTGACTTCACATCCTTCAGACCATGCAAATTTCTTGTCCTTCTTTAACAATTCCGTCATTGGCTTAGCAACTTTTGAGAAATTCTCAATGAACCTTCTGTAGTAACCTGCTAAACCAAGGAAACTACGAACTTCTTTTACGTTCTTAGGAGATTCCCATTCAGTCACAGCTGAAACTTTAGCAGGATCAACTGCCACACCATCCTTTGTCATAACATGACCAAGAAAACCAACTTCCTCTAACCAAAACTCACACTTGCTGAATTTGGCATAAAGCTTATGCTCTCTTAACTTTTCAAGTATCAAGCGTAAGTGTCTTTCATGTTCTTCCTTGCTCTTGGAGTAGACTAAGATGTCATCGATGAAAACGACAACAAACTTGTCAAGGAATTCCATGAACACTTTGTTCATCATATTCATGAAGTATGCTGGAGCGTTGGTTAAACCAAAAGGCATCACAGTGTATTCATACAGTCCATACCTTGTGGTGAATGCTGTCTTAGGTATGTCTTGCTCTCTTATCTTGAGTTGAAAATAGCCTGACCGAAGATCAATCTTTGAGAACACACATGCTCCCTCTAGCTGATCAAACAAGTCATTGATTCTAGGCAAAGGATATTTGTTCTTGATAGTTACCTCATTGAGAGAACGGTAATCTATGCATAACCTTTGGCTTCTATCTTTCTTCTCTACGAACAATACTGGGGCTCCCCAAGATGAAGAGCTTGGTTGAATAAACCCTTTCTGCAACTGTTCCCCTAGTTGCTTTTTGAGTTCCTTCAGTTCATCAACTGACATTTTGTATGGTCTCTTAGCTATTGGTCCAGAACCTGGTGCCAAATCTATTAGATACTCCACATCTCTATCTGGTGGCATTCCTGACAACTCTTCCGGAAACACATCCGGATACCCACACACAATTGGCACACTGTCCATGCTAACCCCCTTAAGATGATTCAGCTTACTTCCTTTGGATTCAAAGTTTGACCTGAATTTTATTCTTTTTCCTTCTGGGGTTGTGAGTGTAACTGTACGATTGGCACAATCTAGTACTCCCTCATACTTAGCCATCCAATCCATTCCCAAAATTACATCCAATCCTTGGGAATTCAGGATTATTAGGTTCACTGGAAACTTATGTTTTCCAAACTCTATGACTAAGTCATGACATCCTGAGTTTACTATCATTTCTCCACCCGGAGAACTTACTCTTATAGGACACCCAATGGTTTCTATCGGTAGTTCATTTCTTTCAACAAATGCTTTTGATATGAATGAATGAGATGCACCGGTATCAAAGAGTACAAATGCTGAAATTGAATTGAGTCTGAACTTACCAGCAACGGCATCAGGCTCCTCATAGACCTCTTCCACATTGATGTGGTTAACCTGTCCTTTCTGAAAAGGATTTGGCTTGTTGGGTCCTTCAACTTTCTTCTCAGGGCACTCATTAGCATAATGCCCCAGCTTCTTGCTTTTGAAGCACTCAACCTGACTGATGTCCCTTTTTGCAGGCTGACTTCCACTTCCCACTGTGGTGGCTCTTATGTCCACTCTAGTGGTTCTTGTACTTGTCATTGTCATGACTGCGATGATGCTTGTTGTCATGACGGTTGTGGTTGTGGTGCTTGTTGAATTTCCCATGCTTATGGGATCCCGAGCTGCCACTGTCATCATGAGATCGTTTGTGAGATGATCCCGAGCTGTGCTTGTCGGAGTGTTTCCTCTTCCTACTCTCGACTTGCTTCATTTTACTCTCCAAAATAGCAGCCTTATCACATAGAGACTGATAAGTTGGAACATATGCCACAGACAACTGTAGGTTCAGCTCATCATTCAAGCCTTCCAGAAACTTTTCCTTTCTTTTGGCATCCGTGTCAACCTCATCCGGTGCATAGCGCGCCAGATTGTTGAACTCTTCTATGTATTCAGCCACACTGCGGTGGCACTGCTTCAAGTTGTGAAACTCCTTTTTCAGACTCATCATTCCTGATGAGATATGAGCAGTGCGAAAGCCATCTTCAAAGATAGCCCAAGTCACCTCATCTAAAGGAGTGGTGATTTGGAAGTTGTCCCACCATGTAGCGGCTGGTCCTTCCAACAGATGCGCTGCGAACCTCACCTTTTCAGCATCCGTGCAGCCCACGGTCACTAAGTCCTTGTTCACAGAACGTAGCCAATCATTGGCCACCATGGGATCAGTTGTCCCCGAAAACTTTGCTGGCCTCAATCGCAGAAATCTGGTGAGCATATCAAAACCCAGAGGGTTGTTGTTGTTATTGTTGTTGTTGTTATTGTTGTTGTTGTTATTAGGGTTTTTGTTGTTGTTATTCTGGTTTTGGATGAATGTTGTCATCATCTGCATAAGCTGCGTTTGAGCATTCATCATCTGTTGCATTTCTGGGGTGATGTTGTTGGGGTTGGGGTTTGCGCGACGGGGAGGCATCAGTGGTTTGTTCAAATAGATAAGAATGAGATACCCATAGATGTTTTATGCACAATACATCACAAGCAAACACATAGCATGTAACTCAAGGATAAAAGCTCAACAACAGAATAACAAAGTTCTCGAAATAAAACACACAAGTGGCAAGCCATCCACATGTCGGATGGTCCAATAATAAGTTCACAAATAACAAGTACGAATATGAAAGATAAACGAGTAGTCAAGTCTACTCATTAGCATCAATCTCCTCCTCGACGAAGGTAAGACCTGCGTTCTCCATCGCGGTCTTGTTCTCCTCAATCGTAGTGGTCAAGGAATCGACCTTGGCCTTGAGAGTCCTCTTCTGGGAGCGAAGCCTCTCAATAACGATCTGCTGCTGCTCAAGCTCGAAATCCTTGGACTTCAGCTCCTCAGTCATGTCCCGGATCTTCTTGTTCCTATCCTGGACGCGTTTCTCCTGACTCTTGAACTTGCGGTCCTGGGCCTCGAACTTCGTCTCCATTTCCTTGATCATCTCATCCTGCTGTGCGAAAAGCTTGTCCTTCTCGCGAAGCTGCACCTGGAGCTCGTCATTGCTGAGCATGACGTTCGTCCTGTCCGTGTCCACGTGCCTGAGGAGAGACTCTAAGTCCTGGAGATAGAGACGTATCGGCTCTGCCGCGTCTCTCGAGTCGTCCTCAAAGTCGATGGACTCTCCATCAACATCACGTCTTCCGAAGACGTGGAAGTGAGTGCCCCTAACCTGTCGGGAGTGACGGCCTAACACGCCCTATCAGTCCTGCATGACTACCTCCATGCCTCTCTCCACATGTCGTGCATCAGCTTGAAGACGATGGCCTCTGTAGTGGGCTCTGTCTGGCGTCCGGGCTGGTTCACCTTGAAGCCCCAGAGGTCCTTCCTCTCAAACTTGGTGAGTGGGTACACCGTGATGGTGGGAAGAGGGAGATCGAGTAAGGTGTTAAGCTCAATGATACGGGGACCAAAACGGGTAACCTGTAACTCCTCAACGGTGCTGATGGTAATAGGAATCTATTTATAAGATTAAAAAGTTAGAACAGCACAATTTAAGATAAAACAAGACAAACTATTCATACATATCCATGGAACACAACATCACACAAGTCATGCATACATGAGTCCATTACATCAATCAAGGTCCATACTTATTTAAGGTATCATTTTTGGAAAATAAGGTGATAGATGGTGTCCAACTAACGAAGTGTGCTCACAATCCTATCTCACTGGATCTGGTGGCTATCACAATGTTCCTAGAGGCAATCCACCTATCTTGTTCACATGACTCCATTACTAAGTCTATTATATCTCCCCTTAATTCTTGGTTGGTGGCTTCCAACTCTTGGGTAAGTTCCTTCTCTTTCTCTAAGTCCTTTTGGAGGTTGAGCATTCTGCACTTGACTCTAGCACTTAGTTCTTTGATAGTCCTCCAAGCTGCATCTCTGGCTGACTCAAAGAATGTGGTGTGCATTACAGTGTTGGTGTACATGCAGAATCCCCTTTCTTTGTGGTTGTCTTCCTTGTTTTTGTACAAGTGAAGTTGCACCCACCAATACTCCACTCCTTCATCCATCACTGGGAAGCCTTTGTAAACTGTTGCACCATGTGCTTCCATTGCCACCATGAGGTCCTTGAGAATCTTGGGAAACTCAGTTTCACACTCCAAGGTCATGGTCATGAGTGGCCCCTTCTTCACGGCTTCGTTGATGGAGTTCATCTACAAATGGAGATGAGAATGAGAAGATTAGAAAAGTTTTACGAGAAGAATAGACAAGTATAGAAGTAGTTGAAAATTTTCCTTAGTAGTTTTCAAATCCTAGGGTCATAATCCTACAGGCAACACAGTGCTCTGATACCATCTGTTAGACCCCTGCTTTATAAAGGAAAGGATCCCTGTGATTGCAATGCTAGTCCCTGGATCAATGCTAGCATCCACAGTTTAAGATGAAGTACACAGATACAACGGTCGTTTATTACATTCATTCCAGAGATAAAACATAGTCTTTTACAACTCAGGGCCATAGGCCTAATACAAGAGTTTAAGGAATAAGTAAATAAACATAAGTCTTCATCTTCATGTGCCACAGGCAAGCATGTTGAGTGTAGACTCATGACTCCTATTCATCATCGGAGTAACCTGCAACATCACAAGTTACAGCCACAGAGGGTCAATACTTTGGAATAGTATTGGCAAGTGATACATTAGTATATTTTAGGTGGACTATATTACTATATGCAATTTGGCTAAGTGTAGCTTGGTTTGCTTTGCTTGAAAATAGGTTTTACCTATTAGTTGAAATCACTAAGTTTTTCTTTATCAAAAACTTCCCAAGGAACCACCAATAGATATTGGGGTCCTTCACCCTTGTTCACCCACATGTTTTATTTAGAAGTTGGAGTGATGAGATTCTTGTAGCTTCCATGTCTTGATGCTCAAGTTGTCCATTGCCCTGGACCTGGCTAAGTACTTAGGTTTTCCATCTGCAGAGGTTGTGCACTTTCCCCACCAGACTTGGTTTCCCAAGACAGGACCTTTCAAAAGCCTTTCCTTAGTCAAATGGACGCGTTCCAACCTATCAATCCCTTCTACCACCAACTGTCCAAAAGACTAAGTTCTAGCTACCTATATGATCAAGGCAGAGCCCATTTTGCCAAGTGGTTGCACTGTAAGCTTTCTCAACACTTGGCCTCCAAATCCCTTTGTGCCTGGGTGGCATACCACAAGTGAGATACACAAGCCAAGTCCATGGCCTTGTGTAACTACTCAACCAAAAACCACCATTCAAGTCCCATTCCACCCAGGAAGTTCATTGACTTAGTTGTTTTATTAAGAAAAGCATGAGTCCATAAGGACTTAGAATTATTTCATCATAGCATGTACATTCTTTACCAACCCTTGTTTTCTACTAGCTAGGCTAAGCATGGCATAGTAACTTAACTTAGGAAAAATCCCTAGCAATTCTACCATTCTAATCTACTTAGGATTTTCCAACCTTTCATTTGGCAAAAAGTAGCATGCAAGACTTAGCAAAAATATCTAATGCTAGTGCAAAACATAGGACAGAAATATTCATGAAAATATCACTTGCCTTGGTAATGTGGAGAGTAGCACTCCTCACAATCACAATCACTAGCAAAATCTACATAAAATTTGTAGCACACAATTACTCACAATTATATACAATCAAAAATAATATGAATGCATGCATGCAAGAATTTACTAAGTGGTGTTTTTTTTTGAAAACTCTACCAAGCATGTGCATGTTTACAGAAACTTAACAAGTCACAGGTTTTCCAACTAACCTTATTTATCCCTAAAACAAATTACTAAACTAAATCCACACTCAAAAATAGTCTTAAACATGTTTCTACAAATAAAGTCATTTTAATGGTTACTATTTGTTAAACACTTTGCATAATCAGAAAGGCCTTGATTCTCTGAATCCAACGGTATAAAGTTTACAAAATTCCAACGTGGCATTCAAAAGTTATAAGCATTTGAAATTTGGATCAATTCTGATTTAAAATCTGTTTTTAGATCTGTTCCTAGCCACGTGTCGTGTTGTGATCGTGCATCGTTCAGACCGGATCGAGCTCTGCAGTGGGATCTAAACAGATCGCACGTTCCAGATCGCGTACCTCTTCGCCGTTTAATGAATCTATCCTAACGCTTGGATCAAGATCCAACAAGCGAAAGCGACCATGTCTGGCGCGCGGCGTTAGCGGCAGCGCCGGTCTACTGGCGCTAAGCGTTCGTGTCGTCCGAGAGGGAGAAGGGTCATACCAGATTCGCACGAGGCTGCTGAAGCTCAAGGTAGCGTCGGTTTGCGAAGGGGCGTGCTGACACGGCGACAATTCCTCATCGGAGTTGAGTCTGGCGACAGGTGGTTCCGTTTGAGGTCGAAGGCGACGTTGTAGGTCACTAGGAGGCAAACAGGGGATGTGGTCAGATGCAGAAGATCGCGGCGAAGATGTGTGTGTGAAGGGGAAGGTTTGGGGCGGTCTGGACTTACCACTGGAGCTCGTCGGAGTTGAAGCTGGAGGCGGTGGCGGTCAGATGTTTGTGTAGCCGATGTTCTGGGTCACGCGCGGGCGAACCAGAAGTACTAGGCGCTCGTGTGAAGCAGAGGCAGAGGGGTGGTCGGAGGTGGCCGGAATTGTGGCTGCAGCTCGTCGGAGACGGCGGGTTTGCAGAGAGCAATGCGTGCAGCCTGGGGGCGCTCTAGGCTTGGGAGTTGGGGGAGAGGAGAGAGGGGGCAGAGGGGGTTTAAGTATCCTGGTCGTGAGCAAGAATTACTCGTGCCTTAACGCGAATTTAAGCTGCGCAATCAAACAGGAAACGGCCGCGCTGATTTGGGGATGAACTGGTCGTGCGGGTGGAGACGACGACACTCGAGTGGGCCGCGGTTGTCGGTAGTGAGGGAGGAGCGGTCCTTCTGTCGATCGCTCGGTGGAGGTGGGGTGGGTAAAGAAAACGGTTCGCGGGGGTGGGAGCTGCTGGGCTAGCTGGGCCGTGTTGGGCTGGGTCGGCCAGATTGGCTGGTTTGGATTTTTTTTTCCTCTTAATTCCTTTTCTTTTTCTGATTGAATTTCTAGAAATGGTTTTCAAACCCAAATTCAAATCTGTTTGAAACCAAAGCATTACAGAACTTTTGTAAAATAAAACTTGTTCTTAAATGAGTGTCAAACACATTTGAACACTTCAGAACACTTGGGTCTTTTGAAAATAAATTAAAACTATGCCTTTATGAGATGTGTGATAATAGGCATAGAATTTGTTTTAATTCATATTTTGCTTTGATATTTTGCTCAAGATTTTGAGACCACTTAAGTTTTAATTCAAAACATTCTGAATGAATAACAGCATCCTTCCCAATAGTATGTAGCACAAAGGCTAGGGTTTTCATACATAAAATAATGAGCCACAATTGCTCCTGTTTCTGAAATGATTTTGAGAAAAGCCCTAAATGATGATGAATGCAAGGATGATATGAATGAGTTTTGGAATATGAATTTAGGGATGTTACATTGGGCCACCCGAAATCTCCATAGGCCGCGTATCAAGATTCTGCCATAGCGAGAAGGACCTGATCGGAAAAGTACACTTCGTCGTGGGCTTTCCTTGGGCTGAACTAGGTATGCCAATGTTGTGTATCCGTGGGGTATAACCATGTCACCGTAAACAAAAGATCATGATATCAACGGGGTAGATATTTATAGGTGTTGAAAGCGTTCCCCGTGACAGCACGGTTCTGCTAATCCCAACTTATAAGTGCAAGCATATACAACATAGATGACACAATGGTTCAAGTTTATTAAGGGCAAGAACATAAGGCGTGACATCAAGTTCGTGAGAGATTTACTAACTAGTTTTCACATAACAAAAGAATTTTTAATCTGAAAGATAGATGAAACTCAAGAATTTACTTGGAATAGCAATGATTCTAATAGGTAGATATGGTGGACACAAATGTCATAGGTTTAAGTTTAAGGATTGGATGCACGAGAAGTATTCCCTATCAGTACGGGTTTTTGGCTAGCGAGGCTAGGTAGCAAGCAAAAGAGTTGAAGGAAACAAGCAAACATACAAGTGATAAAAACAAACATGCAATCTTCCTTGAAAACACAAAAGATCTTAAATAAATAATACTAAGCTTATCACCCAATCAAGAAAGAAAGAAAATGATATAAAATACCTGTAAGTGCTTTTCTCTTTTTCCTTTCAAACCTCAAAAAGTGTTGCTACTAACCGGATCTCGGTTTGCCAAAAACAATAGATTTACTTGATTCTCCCAAAGTGATACCAATACTAATCAACAATATCAATCATATAATAGAGATTGCAAACTAAAAACAAGTGCAGAAATTAAATGATGAAACTTCTCATTAATATTCCATAAAGGCACTCACAGCAAGGGATACATAGATAACCAACTGTAGGATAGATACTTCCACAATGCAAACCATCCTATATGATAACTTCTCTATTCAAGATATGACTCTACTAAAAAGGTAAAAACAAGAAAGATAATGATGTGATACCGCGACACTCCCCCAAGCTTGGAACAAACCAAGGGGATGCCAAAACCTGATGACTAATCACTCCTTCGGTGGTGGTGGTGTTCCCTTGTCATCGTCGGACTTCCAAGGTAAAGGCTCCCCATCCACAAAGGATTTCTTGGTTTCCACAATCCTAAAACTAGCAACAGAGCTTATGCGTTTAAACCTAGCCTCATACTCACAATTTTGATTTTTCATGTCGTAGAGCTGTGCTTGTAATTTGTTGGTGGTCTGATGGAGTGAGAGGATATCATCCCGAAGCTTGGCAGTCTCCTTCTTGTGCTCAGTGATGAGTTCGGAACTTATCTTATCTATGACGTCCACTTCATGTTCCGCATCTTCTTGTACCTAAAAACTTCTTGCTCTAATGCTTCCATCCTATCCTCCAGACTTCCTTCTCCTTTAGGGCCCTAAACTTCTTTTATCTGTACCTTCCCATCCTTGAGTAACAACTCCTTGGGGTGAATCTTCAACTCATACATGTACGGGTTGATGACGTACGCGGAGGAATCCTCCATGGGTGATCTAGAGGAAGACATTGTGGCTCCAAACTAAGAATCTGCCTGACCAAAACAAATCGAAACAAAAACACGACGAGAACACGATATATGAACCTCGGGGGATCCGGGTGATTATATATTATGAAATTTTACAACATAAGGAGGGTACTGGGAGAAAACGGGACGGAGACGGGATCCGGGGTGGTCACACGCCCTGGTGGCACGGCCAGGGGGGCCGCGCCACTGGTTGGTGTGGGCCACCCGGGCTACGTTTCCTTCCCTGTTTCGTCTTGTTATCTTCCGTATGTAAGAAAAACTGCAAAAAATACAAAAAGAAATGTTTTTTGCGAACATTTACTTTCTAGCACTTTTACCTATTCGAAAACGGACTCTACAGACTCCTTTCTAACACTTCAAAGTTCCTTTCATACTAGACTTCGCACAATATTTATTAGCAATAGTAGTGTATACAAAGACAATAAACGTTTGGGTTCAAATTTCAACTTAAATCCATCAAAACATAAGCTACTGTAGCAACTCCTTTCAAAATCTGAAAGCGAATTGATACGTCGGAAACATATCTATAATTTTTTATGTTCCATGCTTGTTTAGTACCAACTTTTCTTTTCTTTGTCTACACTTTGAGGTGTATTTATATGTTTTCTGGTACTAACCTATTAACAAGATGCCATAGTGCCAGTTGCCTGTTTTCTCCTGTTTTTGGTTCTAGAAAGGCAGAAAATCAATATTCTCGGAATTGGATGGGACAAAAGCCAAAGTCAATATTTTACCGTGGGCAACACGAAGCCAAAATACGAGACGGAGGAGGCTCACCAGGGGGCCACACCCCCTGGCCGCGCGGTTGGGCCCACCGCGTGCCTGGGGGGTGCATCCGCCCTGGTGGCCCTCCTGCTGTAAGGTTCCCAACCTTTAATAAGGTAGAGATCCCTGTGTTTACAATGCTAGTCCCTGGATCAATAGGTATCATCCACAGTTAAGATGTAATATCAAGAAACAAAGGTCATAATACAACTTTATAACCAGGAATAAAATAACTTATTACATCTTACATAGCTCATTTGGCTATCTCATTACAATGCAGCAGAATATAACAATAGCATGGGGTCCTTCATCTTCAAAGTGCCACAGGCAGACATGTTGGTTGTAGACTTGTAATCCTAATCAATAAACTTCACTAACATCAAACAAACCTGCAACATAACAAGTTACAGCCACAAGGGTCAATACATTTGAATTGTATTGGAAAGTGATACTATGGTAGTATAGTGGAGTCTATAATCTATATGCATTTGGCTAAGTGGAGCTTAGGCTTGCATTGCTCAAAATAGATTTTCCTTATCATTTGAAAACACTAAGTTTTTGCTTGACAAAATCTTTCCCAAGGCATCTCCCAATAGAAATTGGTGATCCTTCAATCCCTTGTTCACCCACAAGTTTTTAACTTAGAAATTGGGATGATGAGATTCTTGATAGCTTCCATGTCTTGATGCTCAAATTGTCCTTTGCCAGGTGCATGGCTAAGTACTTAGATTTTTCACTCTGCAGAGGTGGTGCACTTTCCCCACAAGACTTGGTTTCACCAAGACAAGATCTTTCAGAAGCCTTCCCATAGACCAAAATGGACGCGCTCCAACCTATCAAACCCCTACCACCAACTGTCCATTTGGCTAAGTTATTGCAACCTATATGATCCAGGCAGAGCCCATAATGCCAAGTGGCTGCACTTGAAGCTTCTCAACATTTGACATCTCAAATCTCTTTGTTCCTGGGTGGCCATCCACAAGTGTGATACACCAGGGTAGTCCATTGAAATCGTCCCTGAGTAACCACTCAACACAAACCAATCCTTCAATTCCACCCAGGTGATTCATTCACTTAGTTGTTTTATTAAACAAAACACAAGTCCTCAGACTTAGAAATTTTCCATAGCATGAATATATATTCCACCCTTGTTTTCTACTAGCTAAGATAAGCATGATAGTAGTAGGATTCTTAACTTAGGAAATTCTACTAAGGTTTCATCTAGTAGGATTTCCCCTGACATGGTTTATACTTAGCAAAAACTCCATGTAAGTCCTATACTTAGAAATATCACTAATGCATAGTGAAAATAATGGGACAAAAGTATGAAGCATCACTTGCCTTTTGGTAGAGAGTATAAGTTCACTCCTTGTCCTTGCAAAAGTCACACTCTTCAAGTCACTACAATTCAATCAAGCAAGGAACAATTTCAATCTACCATTCAAGCAAACATCACATAAAATAATAAAAGCAAAGCAATGCATGCAAGCATGCCAAACTTTGTTTTATTTACAAAAGTGGTTTATAATAGGTTGTAAACATTTGAAAACCTAATGATCAATTTATAAAGTGGCAAAGTCATTTGCAAAATATTTCACTTCATAAACCATTTTTAAACCAAGTCATTATTTTATGTGGTTGAAAATGTCTTTAGTAAAGTAATAGTTTTATAGGGTTCACCAATTACATTTTCAAATCATACAACTTGGTGTTTGGGTTCAGAGAGTTTAAAACAAAACATTTCCCAAAGGTTTTCTTCCAAAACCATTTTTAATAAATAAACCATATTTTTATTTGACTAGAAATGGTTTAAATCAAAGATTTATTCTTCTGCTTCACCAAATACATTTTTGAAACCACCAACTGATTCCTAAGGTCAGTATATTCAAAACAAACCATTTTCCAAAGGTTTCATCTCAAAATTCATTTTAGGACAAATTTTATATTCTAAATATGCATACACAAGTTTCTGTAAAAACAATCAATTTATTAGAAGATTTTTACTAAACAAAGTGCATGGTTGGCTAGGTATTGTCTTGCTGAATCCATTGATATAAAATTTGCAAAATTTGGACGTGTGGTTTGAAAGTTATGTATTTTTCAAAATTGATCATCTAATAGACATGTTTCTGTTTTTAAAACAGATCTCAAGCCACGTGTCTTATTCCTATTCGCCCATATCGTTTAGTCCGGATCTGCTTCTCTGGCGCGTTGGATCTAAACAGATCATGTGGCTCAGAATCAAACGTACCCCTTTATTTAAGTTTCTTTCCTATCCACTAGATCGAGATCGGACGGCGCATAGCGTGTTTGCCGGAGAGGGGCGGCGCTGGCGGTGGCAGGTGGTGGCGGGGGCTCTGGCGGCGAGGTTGCTGGCGACACAGGGGGCTAGAGGGAGAGAGGGGTAGCTCACCAGGTTCGCTGCGCTTCGCCGATGCTCAACGTGTTCTTGTCTGATGAAGGGGCGCTCGAGGTCAATCGGAATTCCTCGCCGTAGTTATCATCGGCGTCTGATGCTTGCTGTCGTCGTCGATGGCGAACCTACAGGTTATGCGCGAATAAATGGCGAGCATCAGAGAACGCGCTAGATGATGGAGATTAAAATGGCTTGGGCTAGAGTGCAAGGCACGCACGGGTTCAGACGCAAGGGCTCACCGGAGTTATGCTCACTGTCGGGTTCTAGCAGAGGTTGTCAGAGGCGGGTCTATGAGGCACAAGAGGGTAAACGGAAGACGTAAGTGAACGCGTACGATAACAAGGTTTGTGGTAAGGTAAACCAGAGAGCAAGAGAGGGTCGGGGCTCACCGGGATTCGTCGACGAACTCGTCGGAGCTGCGGCGGCGCGGGTCCAATTCGGAGCAGCCTGGGGGCTTACTGATTCGTGGAAAGGAGGAGAAGTGGGGAGGAGACAGAGGGGGTTAAGACTGCAGGGTCCAGGGGGAGAATTAACCGCGCATTTAAACAAATTCAACCGAATTCATTTGGCCAGAAACGGCGAGGCGAGAGAAGGGGAGGAAACGGTCGCGAGGTTAGGGATGACGATCTAACAGGTGGGGCATCGTTATCATGGAGTGAGAGAGAGGAGAGGTAGGGTCCGGTTGTAATCGACTCTATGGGTTCGTTCTGCGGTGAGAAGAATGATTCGGATGGGGAAGAGAGGGATGGGCTTCTGCTGGGCTTACTGGGCTTGCTGGGTCGGGCAGGCTTAGTTCATTTTTTTGTACCTGTTTCTTTTCCCTTTTCCCTTTCTTTTATTCTGTTTTGATTTTTATTAAACAATTCAAACATCAATTTGAATGCAAACCTCAACCAAGATTTGTGTAGGTTTAAATGTTGATTAGTATTGTAATCTGAAGTCAATTTTGGAATAAAACTTTTATTCCTTTAGTGCCTTTTTAATTATTTAAAGTAGGTCCTTGTATTAATTCATTCAAGATTTAATAATGTTTTTAATTTCCATTTGAATTCTAAATCCTTCCAAAATCTTTCAGTAAGTTTTATTTACTTAATAGGGTGTCAAAATATTCATCTAGAATCATTTGGAAAGGTTTTTTTAATATGATTCATAATTCATTTGATTTGGATATTTGTTTCTAATTCCAATGGAATTAAATATAGTTTTTAATTCCCTAAATTTTATTTGGAAGATTTATTTTATTTAAGTTAATTACACAACTCTTATTCCACTTGGGTAAATTCCAAAATACTATTTTATCATGAGTTATATAATTATTCTTATTAGAGATTTGTCTTTATTAAGATAGGGATAGCATGGTTAATGCCATTTTATTTTATTTTGGAAATTCTTTATCCTTTTATTTTATTTTGAATTTGGATTAAAATCATTCCATTTGCTTATGGATTAGGTCAAGATTTAATTTGGTCTTTAAATATTCTTTATTTAATATTTCTTTCTTCATCTTATAAAATCCATATCTTTTTATTTAGAGATCCAAACTTGGTGATTCCAATTTGTAAAATCTTGTTTAATATTTATTTATTCCTTTTAAATATCTTTAGGATTATTTGCTCACCATTTGGTATGGATTTTAGTTAAGTGTTTTATTAGCTTTGGAATTTACTTTTCCTTATCTTATTAAGTTCATAAGATTTTATCCATGGTTCCAATTTAAGTGAAACCAATTTATATGGTTTTATAATATTTCTATTTGTCATTCTTGATCATTTGTAATTTTTTGTTGACAAGATTTTATATGGATCAAAACCATAGGCTTGGAGATAACTTGGAAATGATTTTTATTCCATTAGGGTTTAGGGTTTGGATTTATTTTCCAAGTGTTTAAATTTCCAGATGCATTTAATGAGAAAAGAATTTCTCTTGATTTGGATTTTGTTGAATTCAAATTTTAATTAAAGTTTGTTCAAGATGGGATTTTAAGTTTCCATTTATATAAAAAAGTTTATTTTCACCCTAAAATTCAACAATAATTTATTTTGTTTATTTATTTTTCACATAACAAGATTTGGAAAATCTTGGGATGTGACACCTGCCTCGCCTCTTCGCCTATAAAGTCCCCCTGATGCCGAAATCCTAAGTACCCGATCAAAATTCCACGAAACCGTCTATAGCCGCCGCCACCATCATCCCTAGATCGGGGGATATGAAGCACTTCCCGGCACCCTGCCGGAGGGGAGACCATCCCGGAGGCCTTCTTCTTCATCATGCCAGCGTCCAGTATGAAGCGTGAGTAGTTCCACCTTGGACTACGGGTCCATGTAGTAGCTAGATGGTTGTATCTCCTCCTTGTGCTTTCATGTATAGATTTTGTGAGCTCCGTTCATGATCAAGATCTAATCTATTTGTAATCATGCATGTTGTGTTTGCGGGGATCCGATGGATATTGAGATTACTATGTCAGATTGATTAATGGTTTTGTCTTATTGATTCTATCATGTCTGTGTTGTTTGTGATCTTGCATGCTCTCCGTTGTTAGTAGCTATCTTGGCCAAGTAGTTGCTAGTGACTCCAAGAGGGGGTATTTATGCTCGATAGTGGGTTCAAGCCTCTATTTACCAAGGGAAGTGACAGAAATCTCTTCGGTTGTAGATGTGATGTTGCCACTAGGGAGAAAACAACGGTCTCTTGTTCATGGAACACGTGGATTGTTTACCTTACACACTTTGCTTAAAGCAGTTGTCTGTTGCTTGCAACTTAATACTAGAGGGGGTTCGAATGATAACCTGAAGGTGGACTTATAGTCATAGATGCAGTTGGATGGCGGTCTATGTATATTGTTGTATTGCCCAATCGAATCGCATAGGATCTTTTTGTCTAGTATTGCATTGTTCTGCCTTGGTCAGTCCTGTCAATTGCCTTGTTGTAATTTGTTTACCATGCATGTCATGTTTGTTTATCTAAGGGGAGCACATCTAGTGAACTATGGACCCTGTTCCAATCTTTACCATTAATACATCTTCCACTGTTACTGTTTACTTGTTGCAAACCATCATCACCTTCCACACCATACATTTAATCCTTTGTTACAGCAAACCGGTGAGCTTGACAACCTCTTTGTTCGTTGGGGCAAAGTCTTGAGTTTGTGTTGTGCAGATTTCCACGTTGCTTTCAACACCTTTGAGACGTTTCCTTCCTCCTACTGGTTCAATAACCTCGGTTTCTTACTGAGGGAAGACTTGTTGTTGTGCTCTTCACACCTTGCTCTTGGGGTTTCCAACGATGCACTCCCACGTCAACACCGAGTGCCATCAAGCTTTCTGGCGCCGTTGCCAGGGAGGCTAAGGACGTATTCACAAGGGGAGTCCTCCTCAACCTTTATCTTTACTTTTTTTTTAGTTTGCTTAGTTTCTTTTGCTTGGTTTTGTTTGCCTCTTTTTTTCAAGAACTCCAAAAAAAATTAGTCTAGTTTGGTTTGCTTTTTCTTATAAAAAACACAAAAAAATTAGTTCCTACTCTAGTTGCCACCTTGCTCTAGCTCACCATGTTGTTCCCCAAGTTCGCCCTGAAGGACCTTTCGATAGGGAGTGGCTTCATAATTGGGAAAGATAATATTGAAGAATTCTTTAATCATGTTAGCAAGCATGAGGATATTGAGGATAAATCTATAGCAGATCTTGCTCCTAATTATGAAATTGTCGCAGCTTCTTTAGTTTATATGTTGGAGGCTAGGTTTGTTAGCCTTAACCCCATGATGCAAATTTTGTTCCTAAAACTAAAAGAAGAAAAGAATGCTGAGAAGAGAGAATTTATTCTTGAAACTTTACTCAAAGAATTCCATGATGTTGCTAAGGAATCCAAAAAGGTCTTTGTGCGTTTTAATATGCTAGGATCATGTGTATATGTTGTGGGTGCTTCAGATAAAACCAAGCCTAGAGAGGAATTTAAGATACCTATACCCTTTAGGCTTGTTGGGATGCATGAGGCCTTTGAAAAGAATTTTGATTGGATTTTTCCTAAAAATCCTTTTGATGAAAGTAGTAAACCAAAGAGAGATGGGAAGGGATCCTCCAACACTCATTTGGATGAGATACCTTTCACAGTTGAAGACTTTGCAAGTATTGATCTTAATTCTTCATTTGAAAATACTTGATTTCTTGCTTCTTGTGCCTAACTTAAAGGCGTTAAATAAAAGTACTTGTTGGGAGATAACCCAAGAGGTTCCTTGAGTATTGAAAGTTATTACTTCAGTAATGACCTCTCTTTATCCTTTTTGTTTGCTTTTTGTGCCAAGAATGACCTCTAATAAGAGGGAAGTAAGATTTGGGGAGTTGCTGTCCCGAAACAGATTTTTATCCTCCACCATAAAAATTAGTGACGAGTCTCTGTTAGTTGGATTGAGATGAAAATTTAAAAGTAAATCCCCCAGTATGTTATCTAACTTTCGTTAGTTCAACACGTTTTGATTTGAGCAACAGAAGGTCTTCAAAAAAATTGGTTTCTACCTGCTGGTCTATTTTGACAGATTTCTGCCATTATTTGCATTTGCTTCTTATTGATTCCTTTTTTAGTTCTATTTTGGGGAATTGAGCTTTTTGAAGGAGTTACTACAGTATATTGTGTTTTTAGTGAAAAGTTTTGTTGTTCCAAAGTTAAACCCAAGGGTCTATTATCTTTTGAATACACTAATGTTGCTAATAAATATTGTGTGATGTTTTGTGTGAAGGAAAATTTCAGGTGTAGAGAGAGAATGATGTAATGAGATGAAGAATGGACAAAAGCTCAAGCTTGTGCATGCCACCCCGGTGTCACCCCAATAAATCTCCAAGAGTTACAAGCGTCAAAAATTGGGGATGCCCAAGGCATCCCCTTCTTCATCAATAAAAAGCTCAAGTCTTTCTAGACACTTCGTTTTTATTGTTTTATGCACTGTTGTCTTGTTCTTGGAGCGTTTTAGTTTTCTTTTACTTTGCTTAGTTGTTTAGTTTGCTTGAATAAAGTAGTTTGGACCTCCGTTCTCGCTGTGTTGTTTCAAATAAGTTGATTGGTGTTGGAAAGGAGTAGAAGTTCATGCTTGAAAGTGCAAGAGGAGCTTGCATTTACTGTGACTTAGACTTTTGCATGACATGCTAGGTGTTGTTTTAACCTTGTGCTTAGTTATTATTTTTGTAGCATGTCTTGTTCCAAACAATTGGGATTGTTTAGTGTGCCTTGAAGGAATCATGCGTTGTTTTAGCATGCAAAAGCATAGTTTTATGGTATTCTCCTTTGATGCTTTGTTTGGGTTGACTTGGCACATGATCACACTATGTTATGACTATGAACAAGTCACCATAGCCTCTATGATCATGTATTCCTTGACTTGTAGTACCACTCTATGCTTTGGTTAGTAATGTTTTGTCACTCTGCATGATTATGGCCATTATTGCTCTGTTAGTTGGTTGATCCCAGTCTTTTGCTAGCCTCCACTTGTATGAGTAAGATCTACTCATGCTTCCAACTCCCAAGAAACCAAGTTATTCCAAAGTGTCCACTATAAAATCCTATGCATGGTGTGTTACACCATTCCAAGTATATCCTTGTTTTCATCTATCTTCCAATTAAAAAGTATGTTGTTATGTGAAAACTTAGTGATTAAAGCCCTCACGAACTTGATGGCACACCTTTTATTCTTTGCCCCTAATAAACTTGAACCATTGTGTCATCTAAGTTGTATATGCTTGCACTTATATGTTGGAATTAGCAGAACCATGCTGTCATGGGGAACGTTTTCAACATTGCACTTGTACTTTGTACATAGTTGATATCATGATCTTTTGTCTATGGATGTCGCTGATGTGAAATAAAGAGGGAGCTTGTAAGTCCATGGAGTTATGTATTTTGTGTTAGAGAAACGCCTGGGCTGTGTCAACACCCGGATATTTAATCCAAGATGCATGTTATGCCATACATCGCAATCCCAGGATTACCATATTTGCGAGACATAACATATTTGGATATCACAGTACATCATCCATTACAAACCATACATAAGGTCTTACACAAATAAGGATCTCATGATCCAGTTCTAAATACAATTCAAGCAGCGGGATAACGTAAAGATAACGATAACGTGGGCGAAGCTCGATCTTCAGGGTCACAGGCAATGCTGACGATGGGAGATGATCCTAGTTGTCATAACCTTCCTGTGGTCCGTCATCCTGATACTCCTCTTCATAGTCCGGCCACGGGAATAGCCAGGGACAAATCCATGAGTACTCTTTAATTACTCGCAAACTAATACTAACAAGCGTAGGGTTTTTGAATAGGATATACTAAGCTCTAGGGTTGTTTTGCAAAAAGCCAGATTTACCTCTACTAAGTTCAAAATAAAAGAAAGCTAGTTGAAAGTTTTATAACACCTAAGTGGGAACTTGAAGTTCATATCACAACTCTGTTGTGGTCAAGTCAAAGTCATGAATCATTTCATAAGTCATTTTGAAAACATCTGACGATAGAACAGTATGGCCCCTCCAACTGTCCATAACAGCGGACGCGGCTATTAGAATAGTTTGACACTCTGAATAGATTGTACACTTTCACCACAACATTCGATACATCCGTCAGGAATCAATCCTGAATTCACCATACTCAGTATGCGGATAATAAATCTAACCTTTCAATTACACGCCCTAGTATAGGCACCTCTCCTGTGAGTTTGGCCTCCCAACCATGACCAACTGTCATCTTGGGAACTGCACAGGTGGACAATCTTCACAAGGTAGCCTTGGCTCAGACCTTGGCCGCAAGGGAACCCATACTAAGGTATATAAATTTCCAGACAAGCCCTAACCAAATTTCGGGTATTGTGGTTGTACGGTAAAATTTGAATGGTATCGCATCCAGACAATCATCAGTTTTATAAAGGGTTAAGGCTCATGCCTCAACATTATCATCATCAAAATCATCTGGTGTTCAAGAACACATGTCAAAACATTTCAGTAGAATGACTCATCATTCTAGGGTTTTCATAACCATTTTCACCAAGTATTCCCATCTAAGTTGAACAAGTTTTATGCTTAGCACTAGCATCTACAAGTGGGGGTAAATACTAATGAGGGGTGGTAAACAAGTGTATATTATCTAAGTAAATCTCATACCTCAGGATGACATTAAGATTATCTAACTTAGGCCAAGTTTTATGCTCTTTATGCTACCTTCAATTATCTTTCTAGAATCTACAAGTCACTAAGTAAACTCTAAGAGAAGCGTTGATAAAGAAAATAAAGTATTAAGCTTGCAAGTAAAACTAGGATTGGGTATCAAGTGGTGTAAGCTTGCTCAGTTAATAGCTTGCTAATTCAACTAGTAGTATTAGGCTTGCAAGGTTGCAAGTATAGGCTTGCCTTATGCAGAGCAGTGGTTGAAGTTCTCCTCGGCTTCTTCCTCGTAGTATCCTCCTTCCTCCTCGTATCCTTGGTCGGTACTAGCGTCTATAAATAAATACGAGGTACAAAATCACCAAATAATACTTAACTATTTCTAATCAGCACACAAAGGTTCACACTAGGTGATCTAGCATTATTACTAATATTACAAGGATTAAAGCACTTGTCCCATTTATTTTATTTGAGAAAAGTAATTTCTACTCATTGAAAAACTACTTAAAATTTAATATTCTCCAATTCAAACATGGGATCATGTTGACACATGTCATCACCACATATTTCGGTACATGGGAATGTGATTTAAAGTGGTGTCACGATTTAATAAGGTTTAACCTTTTTATTTTATTTTATTAAAGTGAATAGAAATGCCTATGTGGCCTTCTTTTATTACTTGATCATTATTTCTGTGAGTAAACCTATATGTTTTTCTATATTCTGAAAGGTATGGTCAAATGTAATTTTTGAGAGTTGGAATCAACTCAAAAGCTTTTATGGTTGAATTTTGAAAAATGTTTGAATGCAGAAAAGCTTCTGCCTTGTTATTTTTACCAGGGGTGATCTACAATTCTAAATGGTTTGAATCCAACGGGCTTGGATTAAGCATTCCAATCCCTTTCTAACAAAATTGGTTTCATGTATTTTGGTCCAGGGAGTCGAGATGGTTCGATTTTTGAATCTAGGTACAGAACTGTGTTTGAAATTAAATGAATAAAAGTAAATTTGAATTGTTGGGTCGTGCGAGAGGTTTAACTGGGCCGCCCCACTACGCACAGCGCACGCGCGGGATGGTTAAGTGGCTATCCCCTCGCGTTAGTGAGATAGTGAGGGGCGAAGCGGTACGTGGTGATCTAGGCCGCATGATCTAACTCTAATCGAACGGCTTTGGTTCATCATCCACGTCGGGCAACGCCGGCGATACAGAACCCTAGCGCGGCAGGTGGGGTCATGGGAGGCTCACTGGGGCTCAGGCGATGGTCGGAGACGGCGGCGAACAATGAAGTCGACGACGACGGTTCTCCTGGTACCGGCAGCTTCTCCTGGGGCGGCTCCAATCGACGGCGCCTCTCCTCCTTTGTAGCTGCGAAATCTGGTGAAATTCTGGCCACCTGGTGCTCGCCTTGCTCCATGAGTGAGTGGGTGTGATCAGTGAGGGGTGGGGAGTGAACTGGTGTGAAAAAAATGAGTGGGGGAGGCATCCTTTTATAGTGCCTGAAGGGGACCGACGGGCACGGGCTGAGCTCGTCGTGGTCGACGGCACAGAGGGCTAATGGCATGGGCAACGATAGGGGCGGTGATGTGCTCCCTGGCGAACTCAACGGCGTGGTGGCGAGGCGTAGGGCGGTGCTGGTCGGTCAGAATGTGTTGACGCTCTGGGCGGGTCCGACGACAAATTTAATGGCGCACGGGTGCTCCTGGTCGCGCGGCGGCGAACAAGGTTGTATGGCGGGGTGCTAGAGTACTGGCGATCACGTACTCAAGCGAAGAGGGCGGAGCACGGTCTGTGGGTGCTGGTAGAGCGTGGCGCACTGGGCGCTCTCGGCTCGGACGCAGAGAGGCTTGTCAAGCTCGGGTAGTATTGTCCAGGGGCTGGCAGTGCTCGAGGCTTGGACAGGGAGTGGCGGTGGACGGTGGAGTGCCTGCTAGACATGCTTGCTAGGCTTGGTGTGTCTCCTAGATTGTTTTCGACATGAGGGTGGCAAGTTAGGCTCGGCATGCTCACCATTAATGGCTATGCCAAGCTCACAGTGGTGCTAAGGCTTGTTAATTGGGCTAGATGAGTGTAGTGAGAGCTGGAGAGGGAACAAGGTTGGCCAAATTCACTGCTCACTATAGTGTTTGTTGTTTGTTTGTTTGTTTGCTACAAACAATGTGTTTCATGAAATGGCCGAAAGAAATTCAAATTTGAATTTTGGATTCAAACTTGGTGGGTTTGCTAGGCACATACTAGGGAGTATCTGGTTAGTTGTATTAGTCAAGGGGCAATGGTTTGGTTGGGTTTTGAAAATGTGTGATCTTCACATATGATAAAGATTCAATTTTGAATTGTCATTTGAATGAGGTTGCCAAATGTTTCTTCAAGTTTGAAATGTGGGCTTTTCTTCACTTTTACTTGGTCTAGCAAGGGGTGAAAAGAATTGGAAAAGTTTCTTTTTGAAATCTTGGACTAGAAACACTCAAAGTGACCTAGTGAGCAAGATTGGCAAAAATGACCATTTGCCTTAATTGATTTGTTTTTTATTTTCTCTTTATTTGTTTCTGCTTGGAAATGTTTTATATGATGTTATTTTCATCTTTAAACCATTTCTTGCTATTTAGGTTAATTACAAAAGTTCATTCATGCATTTATCAAATCACCACATACACACATGCATTCATATGATTTTAATTATTCAAAGTTTTTGTTAACCCTAATTTTAGTGATTAGAGTTTGATGATCATTGTTTTATATTTTTGGGATGTTACAAACCTTCCCTCCTTAAACAAAATCTCGTCCCGAGATTTGAAAAACAAGAAAAAAGATTACCTAGGATTTAAAGAGATCGGGAAACTCTGTCCTGATGTGATCTTCGCGCTCCCAGGTAGCTTCTTCCTCGGTGTGGTTGCTCCACTGAATCTTGAGAAACTTGATGCTTCGGGTTCTGGTGTTTCTGAAAGCTTCCTCCAAAATATGAATGGGTACTTCGGGATACATCAGGTCATCGTTGATCTCTATGGTCCGATGATCAATGTTCTTGAAAACTTCGATCTTCTCTGGAACTTCCAGACATTTGCGAAGGAACGATATATGGAACACATTGTGCACTGCTGACATTTCCTCGGGCAGTTCCAATTAATATGATACTTCTCCTCGATGATCCAGAATCTTGAAGGGTCCGATATATCTGGGGGCTAACTTTCCTTTGAGCTGAAAACGCTGCATTCCCTTCAAAGGAGACACTTTAAGATATACAAAATCTTCGATATTGAAAGAGAGGTCTTGACGTCTCTTGTCAGCGTAACTCTTTTGTCTTGACTGGGCAGTCTTGAGGTGCTCAAGAATCTTGTGAACTTTATCTTTTGCTTCTCGTAGGACATCGGGTCCGAAGATCTGACTCTCTCCTACTTGGGGACTCCGTGCAAACTGACGATTCTTGCGATGTATAACTCTGCTAGCCTCGATCTCTGGTATGTTAACTTGACTAGTAAGAAATGGGCAACTTTGGACAATCTGTCAACTATGACCCAGATAGAGTCATTTCCCCTACTAGAAGTAGGCAATCCGGTGATAAAGTCCATTCCAACTGGATCCCATTTCCATTCCGGAATCTGTAATGGTTGCAACAGTCCTGCGGGTCTTTGATGTCCTTCCTTGACTCTCTGAAAGATATCACACTTGGCGATATAGCTTCCGTTTTCTCTCTTCATCTTATGCCACCAAAATTGTTCCTTCAAATCCTGATACATCTTCGTTCCTCCGGAGTGGATAGAATAAAGAGTATCATGGGCCTCTTTCAAAATAACTTCTTTCAACTCCGAATCTGCTGGTACACAAAGACGTCATTTGTACCACAGAACTCCTTCTTCGTCTTCGGTGAATCCTGGTACTTTGCCTGTACCGATATGATGTTTGATTCCGTCGATACTAGCATTTCCTCTCTGCGCCTCCTTGATCGGACTGATCAAAGTGGGTTGAAGTTCGATGCTAGCCAAAAATCCTTCACTCACTAATTCCATTCGGAAATCTTCCATCTCTTTGTGCAAACTTGGTTGCTCCTTCAAAATCATGGAGTTCAAGCGGCACGGCAATCTGCTAAGGGCATCTTCTACCACATTGGCTTTACCAGGGTGATAGTGAATGTCTAGATCATAGTCCTTGATTAGCTCAATCCATCTTCTCTACCTCATATTCAGCTCTTTCTGAGTGAATATATACTTCAGGCTCTTGTGATCCGAATAAATCTCACAACGGTTTCCCATGAGATAATGCATCCATATCTTCAGGGCTAGAACTACGGCTGCTAGTTCAAGGTCATGGGTTGGATAATTCTGTTCATGCTGCTTCAGTTGTCGGGATAGATAAGATATAACTTTGCCTTCTTGCATTAGCACACATCCGAGACCAATCTTGGATGCGTCACAATACACATCAAAGGGCTTCGTGATATCCGGCATGATCAAGATTGGGGCTGAAATCAATCTTCTCTTGAGTTCTTGAAAACTTGCTTCACATTTGTCAGTCCATTCAAACTTCTTGTCCTTCTTCAGCAATTGGGTCATGGGTCTAGCGATACTCGAGAATCCTTCTACAAACTTGCGGTAGTATCCCGCTAATCCGAGAAATGCACGAACTTAGGTTTGAGTGGTTGGGGCTTGCCAATCTTCAACATCCTTCACCTTTGCAGGGTCAACAGAAATTCCTCTGGCTGATACAATATGTCCGAGGAATCCTACCTCATGTAACCAGAATTTACATTTGCTAAACTTGGCATATAGTTGATGCTCTCTAAGGGTTCCAAGAATGGTCCTTAGGTGTATCTCATGTTCTTCTTCTGATTTGGAATAAATCAGAATGTCATCAATGAAAACAACAACAAACTTATCCAGGAAGTCAATAAAAATCTTATGCATGAGGTTCATGAAAAAAGCGGGGGCATTGGTTAATCCAAAAGACATGACAGTATACTCGTATAATCCATATCGGGTGGTAAAGGCAGTCTTTGGAATATCCTCTGTGTGAATCTTGAGTTGATGATAGCCAGTTCTAAGATCAATCTTAGAAAACACTTTGGCACCAGCCAACTGGTCAAACAAATATTCTATCTTCGGCAGTGGGTACTTGTTCTTGATGGTAACATCATTCAACTTCTGATAATCCATACACAGACGGTTACCTCCATATTTATTTTCCACAAACAAAACAGGTGATCTCCATGGTGACGCACTTGGTTGAATCAGTCCAATTTCCAACATGGCATCCAGTTGCTTCTTCAGTTCTGCTAGTTCAGAAGGGTTCATACTATATGGTATCTGGGCTATGGGTCCGGTTCTAGGTATTAGTTCAATGATAAACTCGATATCCCGATCTGGGGGCATACCGGGCAAAACATCTGGAAATACATTGGGGTATTCACAGACTATCCGGACTTGGTCAATGGTGGGATGGGCTAGACTCTTGTTGCACTTGAATTGACGGGGCAAGGTTTCAGATATATGCTCGACTGATATTCCGGCTGTACTGGTCATGGTTATGGCTTTCTTGGCACATTCAATTAATCCTTTGTGTTTGGACATCCAATCCATTCCTAGTACTACTTCCAAACCTTTAGTTCCGAGTACTATTAGATTAGCATAAAAATCTATGCCATCGATTCGAATAGGGACGTCTTTGCAAATTTGCCTAGCTTTGGTAGTTGAACCAGGTATTTGAACAATCATAACATGCTTCAATTTGGTTGGTTGAATTTTACTAGTGCATGCAAATTCTTTAGTAACAAATGAGTGTGATGCTCCAGAATCAAACAACACTCTTGCAAGTACTGAGTTAACAGAAAACATACCCAGCACGACATATAGCGCTTCTTGGGCTTCTTCAGCATGCATGAGAAAGAAACGGCCGTTAAGGTTGAGCGAATTCCCTGGAGCAAACCTTCTTCCGGGCTGAACACGACATTGCTGCTGAGCTGGGGAATTTGCATTGGGGCTGCGGCAATCTTCTTGGGGCACTCATTGTAATAGTGATCCTTGGTTCCACATTCATAACAAGTCACTTGTGACTTGTCCTTCGCTGCAACAGGCACAGCATTGCTTCCAGTCCTTGGGGCAGTGTTGGTGTTGGTGGCGGCATTGTTGTTGTTGAACTTAGGTGGTGCATGGTTGAAATTGCTGGAGTTTCCGGGTTGTTGTGGTTTCCTCCGGGGCTTGGGTTTCCACGGTTGGGATAGGTAGGACGGTTCATCGGGGGTCTGTTGTTTCTTGGGGCAAATCCTGGAGATGGGTTGGGGAAATACTTTGGTGTATGATGAGTTCCTCACTGATGCATCATGCGACGCTTGCGGTTCTCATTAGCTTGGTTGATCTTTCCTTGCATCTGAATGGCAGAGTCAACCAAGGCTTCAATATCTACGAAGGGGATATTGACTAACATTGTCTGCATTTCATCGTGCAGGCCATTCAGAAATCTCTCTTTATTCTTGGCTTCAGTGTCGATCTCATCCGGTGCATACCTAGATAATGACAAGAATTTGTCACGGTATTCTACTACTATCCATCCTTCCTTGTTTCAAATCCCTGAATTCATCTCTCATCCTCTTGATCAAACCTGGTGGCACATGGGTTCTGCTGACTTTGAACTCTTCCCAAGTCATCAGCTGACCTCCTGTCATTGCGCGAACGCTGTTCTACCATGCCCTTGCATCTTCGGCCAGATAGTGGGTAGCAAACAACACTTTCTCGTTAGCTTCCACTCCTGCAACTTCTAGATTTTTCTCCATGGTTTGCAACCAATCATCTGCATCTAGGGGCTCTTCTGACTTAGTGAAAACAGGTGGATTGGTGGTCTATAAATTCTTGAGCTTAGATCCATGGTTGTCTTGATTGTTGTTGGCCATCTGAGCTATCTTTTGAAGGGTGGCTAGGTTGGCTTGACGTTTGAATCTTTCGGCTTTGTGGTCAGAAACTAACATTTGCAAGAGTTGCAACATCAGATCCGGGGCTGAGTTGCTTCCTCCGCGAGGCATCTGAAGATTGAGGTAGATCATGAGAAAAGAGGGGAATTTCTAAGGTTCAGGGTTTTTTCAAAAGTTTTTAAAGTTTGACTCATATTTTTCTAGCAACTTGCTTTTCATTCATTCATTCATAGCACACGATACAAACACACACCACAACAAAGAAAAACAGATGGTTTTAAGAAGCATTTTGTGAAGCTACGATACAGTGGGACCGACTACAACTCACTAACTCTAGTGCTCAAGTGCTACTACTCCTTGGAGTCAGTGTCCTCATCATCCTCCTCATCATCATCATCGATGAAGGCGGAGTCATCCTCATCGGTGAAGAAGTCCATGGCCTGGTCCTCCAGAAAGTCATCATCATCGCTGAGATAGGAGTAGGGGTCTCCACAAAGGTCTTCCACAGCATTCTCCCTCTCCTCCAACTGCTTGTCTCTCTCGTGGATGGTCTCCTCCAAATCCATGATCTGGTGGCGAAGACGGGCAATGATGTGCTCCTTCTTGTCGAGCTAACGGCGACGAGACTTGAGATCCTTCACTAGCATGGTGATGGTCCTTCTTGGCGGCGATGGAGTACTTGTGGTTAGCGTCGGAACGGGCATTGTCCAACTCCTTCTGACGGTCATACATCATGAAGCTGAGGTGGTCCAATTGACTCTTCAGCTCATGGTGGTATGGGGCCTCCAGTGGCTGTCCCATAACATCACGCCTTGGGTAGAACTCAAAAAGGGTACCCTTGATTTGATTGATACTCTGACCACACAGACGGGCAAGAGCTTCCTGCATTGCCCTGGCCAGTCCATCGAGCCAGTTGTTCTCTCTTTAGGTGAACTGAATTCCCTCTGGAGTGGGAGGTTCAATCTTTCCTCGGAGACTTGCAACAACTAGCCACTGCAGATCTTCTCCTTCCTGATCATTGAGCTCCGAAGAACACGGGGTGCGGACGCTCCAGCATCTCTGACAGCTGGTCCAAGTCACGCTCAAATATGAGGTCTCCTCCATTCCCCAACTGATAAAACTTGCTATACTTCACGTCCATCTATAAGAATATAGGATGAGTAAGTTAGTAGAGTGATCAAGTGTGTCAGATTTTATGTACTTTGCAAGAATTTTTTAGGGACATGAATCCAAGTAATAAGAATGGGAATAAGTTTTTGTAAATACTCACTTCCTTTGATTTTGAAACTAAGTTTTTGATTCAAACATCCATTCTAACTAGGGTATCCTATGGTCAGGATGGCTCTGATACCAACTTGTCAACACCCGGATTTTTAATCCCAGATGCATGTTATGCCATAGATCGCAATCCCAGGATTACCATTTTTGCGAGACATAATAGAATCACAGTACATCATCCATTACAAACCATACATAAGGTCTTACACAAATAAGGATCTCATGATCCAGTTCTTAATACAACTCAAGCAGCAGAATAACATAAAGATAACAATAACGTGGGCGAAGCTCCATCTTCAGGGTCACAGGCAATGCTGATGATGGGAGATGATCCTAGTTGTCGTAACCTTCCTGCGGTTCGTCATCCTGATACTCCTCTTCATAGTCTGGCCACGGGAATAGCCAGGGACAAAGCCATGAGTACTCTTTAAGTACTCGTTAACTAATACTAACAAGCGAAGTGTTTTTAAGTCCTCTTCTAGGGTTGTTTTGCAAAATCCAGATTTACCTCTACTAAGTTCAAAAGCAAAGAAATCTATTTGAAAGTTTTATAACACCTAAGTGGGAACTTGAAATTCATATCACAACTCTGTTGTGATCAAGTCAAAGTCATGAATCATTTCATAAGTCATTTTGAAAACATCTGACGATAGAACAGTATGGCCACTCCAACTGTCCATAACTGCGGACGCGACTATTAGAACAGTTTGACACTCTGCAGAGATTGTACACTTTCACCACAACATTCAATACATCCATCAGGAATCAATCCTGAATTAACCATACTTAGTATGTGGCTAATCAATCGTAACCTTTCAATTACACGCCCTAGTATAGGCACCTCTCCTGTGAGTTTGGCCTCCCAACCATGACCAACTGTCATCTTCGGAATTTCACAGGTGGACAATCTTCACAAGGTAGCCTCGGCTCAGACCTTGGCCGCAAGGGAACCCATACTAAGGTATATAAATTTTCAGTCAAGCCCTACCCATCAGTTTTATAAAGAGCTAAGGCTCATGCCTCAACATTTTCATCATCAAAATCATCTGGTGTTCAAGAACACATGTCAAAACATTTCAGTAGAATGACTCATCATTCTAGGGTTTTCATAACCATTTTCACCAAGTATTCCCATCTAAGTTGATCAAGTTTTATGCTTAGCACTAGCGTCTACAAGTGGGGGTAAATACTAATGAGGGGTGGTAAACAAGTGTATCTTATCTAAGTAAATGTCATGCCTCAGGATGACATTAAGATTATCTAACTTAGTCCAAGTTTTATGCTCTTTATGCTACCTTCAATTATCTTTCTAGAATCTACAAGTCACTAAAGTAAACTCTAAGAGAAGCTTTGATAAAGAAAATAAAGTATTAAGCTTGCAAGTAAAACTAGGATTGGGTATCAAGTGGTGTAAGCTTGCTAAGTTGCAAGTGTTAGCTTGCTCAGTTAATAGCTTGATAATTCAACTAGTAGTATTAGGCTTGGAAGGTTGCAAGTATAGGCTTGCCTTGTGCAGAGCAGTGGTTGAAGTTCTCCTTGGCTTCTTCCTCGTACTATCCTCCTTCCTCCTCGTATCCTTGGTCGGTACTAGCGTCTATAAATAAATACGAGGTACAAAATCACCAAACAATACTTAACTATTTCTAATCATCACACAAAGTTTCAAACTAGGTGATCTAGCATTATTACTAATATTACAAGGATTAAAGCACTTGTCCCATTTATTTTATTTGAGAAAAGTAATTTCTAATCATTGAAAAACTACTTAAGATTTAATATTCTCCAACTCAAACATGGGATCATGTTGACACATGTCATCACCACATATTTCAGTACAAGGGAATGTGATTTAAAGTGGTGTCACGATTTAATAAGGTTTAACCTTTTTTATTTTATTTTATTAAAGTGACTAAAAATGCCTATGTGACCTTCTTTTATTACTTGATCATTATTTCTGTGAGTAAACCTATATGTTTTTATATATTCTGAAAGGTATGGTCAAATGTGATTTTTGAGAGTTGGAATCAACTCAAAAGCTTTTATGGTTGAATTTTGAAAAATGTTTGAATGCAGAAAAGCTTCTGCCTTGTTATTTTTACCAGGGGTGATCTACAATTCTAAATAGTTTGAATCCAACGGGTTTGGATTAAGCATTCCGATACCTTTCTAACAAAATTGGTTTCATGCATTTTGGTTGAGTGAATCAAGCTGGGTCGATTTTTGAATCTGGGTACAGAAGTGTGTTTGAAATTAAATGAATAAAAGTAAATTTGAATTGTTGGGTCACGCGGGAGGTTTAACTGGGCCGGCCCACTACGCACAGTGCACGCACGGGCTGGTTAAGTGGCTATCTCCACGCGTCAGTGAGACTGTGAGGGGCAAAGCGGTACGGGGTGATCTAGGTCGCACGATCTAACTCTAATCGAATGGCTCTGGTTCATTGTCCACGCTGGGCAGCGCCGGCGAGACAGAACCCTAGCGCGGTAGGTGGGGGTTGTGGGAGGATCATCGGGGCTCAGGCGATGGTCGGCTACGGGGGCGAACGACGAAGTCGACGATGGTGGTTCTCCTAGTACCGGCAGCTTCTCCTGGGGTGGCTCCAGTCGATGGCGCCTCTCCTCCTCTGCAGTGGCGAACTACGGTGAAATTCGGCCACCTGGTGCTCGCCTTGCTCCTAGAGTGAGTGGGTGTGATCAGTGAGGAGTGGGGAGTGAACGGTGTGCAGAAAATGAGTGGGGGAGGCCTCCTTTTATAGTGGCTGAAGGGGACCGATGAGCGTGGGATGATCTTGTCGTGGTCGACGGCACAGAGGGCTAATGGCATGGGCGACGATACGGGTCGGTGTTGTGCTCCCTAGCGAAGCTCAATGGAGTGGTGTCGAGGCGTGGGGCGGTGCTGATCGGTCAGAACGTGTCGACGCTCTGGGCGGGTCCGACGGCAAATTGAATGGTGCACAGGTGCTCCTGGTCGCGCGGTGGCGAACGAGGTTGTCTGGCGGGGTGCTGGAGTGCTGGCGATCACGTACGCAAGCGGATAGGGAGGCGCGCGGTCTATGGGTGCTGGTCGAGCATGGCGCACTGGCGCGCTCTCGGCTCGCACTCAAAGAGGCTTGGCAAGCTCGGGAAATGTGGTCCAGGGGCTGGAAGTGCTCGAGGCTTGGATAGGGGGTGGCGGTGGACGGTGGAGTGCCTGCTAGACATGCTTTCTAGGCTTGGTGCATCTCCTAGCTTGCTGTCGACATGAGGGTGGCAAGTTAGGCTCGGCATGGTCACCATTAATGGCTATGCCAAGCTCACAGTGGTGCTAAGGCTTGTTAATTGGGCTAGATCATCTACTGATCGTGTAGTGAGAGCTAGAGAGGGAACAAGGTTGGCCAAATTCACTTCTCACTATAGTGTTTGTTGTTTGTTTGTTTGTTTGCTGCAAACAAGGTGTTTGATGAAATGGCCGAAATAAATTTGAATTTAAATTTTGGATTCAAACTTGGTGGGTTTGCTAGGCACATACTAGGGAGTCTCTGTTTAGTTGGATTAGTCAAGGGGCACTGGTTTGGTTGGGTTTTGAAAATGTGTGATCTTCACATATGATAAAGATTCAATTTTCATTGTCATTTGACTGAGGTTGCCAAATGTTTCTTCAAGTTTGAAATGTGGGCTTTGCTTCACTTTTACTCAAAGTGACCTAGTGAGCAATATTGGCAAAAATGACCATTTGCCTTAATTGATTTGTTTTTTATTTTCTCTTTATTTGTTCATGATTGGAAATGTTTTATATGATGTTATTTTCATCTTTAAACCATTTCTTGCTATTTAGGTTAATCACACAAGTTCATTCATGCATTTATCAAATCACCACATACACACATGCATTCATATGATTTTAATTATTCAAAGTTTTTGTTAACACTAATTTTAGTGATTAGAGTTTGATGATCATTGTTTTATATTTTTGGGATGTTACAAGCCGCTAGCCTAATCCATGCCTAATCATGGTGGAAACTTGCAGCATCACCATAATGAGCAATCTGTGAAGCATCCTCAATAAAAAGCTTGCACATAGTAAATAAAAAGATCGCTGAGATGCTCATTGTCTGCTTTCCTTGTCATTTTGTTAATGGGATAGCTCATGTACCATGTGCAAGGGGTACCACGTTGGCGGTTCTCTATGATATACATGTACTTACTATGACACGAACTTATAGGTGACTGAAGTTGAGTAGCACGAGGTGCGGCCCTCGTATTCAAGGGACATGAGATTTTCAACTTATACTTTGTCAAGCATATACTCCATAGTTTGTTCACTTTAACCTTAATCACTTCAAGATGCTTATGATAGGGGCAATGAGGGCTGAAAGCTAACAAGTACCATAATTTTTGGAAGCTCTTTTTGAAACTTGAAATCCCTTCTTTCCTTTATGAAGGGCCTTTCTTCCACTATTATCTTGAGTCTCCACCTTCTACCTTTAGGAACCATTAAGAGAGCATAGTTTCCATTTTTCGTTCTATGTGCAGTTTCCCAAAACTTATTGATTGATGCATATTGTTGATATTACTTGTTCTTGTGATATTTGTATCTAGTCACTTTTATGAACTTTGAAGGTGTCCTATGCATCTATTTGCTACTCTATGAGGGACAAGTTGAATGCCACTATGCCATGTTTTCTGTATGTGAAACAAACAAACGTTTTTCAATGCATGTTATTCATGATCTTTGTTTGTAGCCTTTCATGTTGCATGCATAGTTACTTTGTCTTATTGCTAGAACTCCATCTTTCATGCACATGTTTAGAGTTCTTTGATCCCAGCTTTCAATGCTTGCAAATGGTTTCATCTTGGTTTTGATGGTGCATGTCACCTCAAAAATTATTATTTTATCACTTACCTACTCGAGGACGAGTAGGAGTTAAGCTTGGGGATGCTTGATACGTCAGAAACGTATCTATAATTTTTGATGTTCCATGCTTGTTTAGTATCAACTTTGCTTTGCTTTGTCTACACTTTGAGGAATTTTTATATGTTTTCTGGTACAAACCTATTAACAAGATGCCACAGTGCCAGTTGCCTGTTTTCTTCTGTTTTTGGTTTCAGAAAGGCAGATAATCAATATTCTCTGAATTGGACGGGACAAAAGCCAAAGTCAATATTTACCGTGGGGAACACGGAGCTAGAAGATGAGACGGAGGAGGGCCTCGAGGGGGCCACACCCCCTGGCCATGCGAGCCTGGCCTGGCCCGCGCCTGGGGGGATGCGGCCGCCTAGGGCACCCCCTCAGCCTCCCTCTTCGCCTATAAGAAGCCCCTGGGCCCACCCTGCGCCTGGGGTGGTGCAGCCGCCCTGGTGGGCCCCATGCATCGCATATTCTCCTATAATGTCCCCCTGATGCCAAAACCCTAAGTACCCGATCAAAATTCCACAAAACTGTCTGTAGCCGCTGCCACCATCGTCCCTAGATCGGGGGATCTAAAGCTCTTCCCGACACCCTGCCGGAAGGGAGATCATCCCGGAGGCCTTCTTCTTCATCATGCCAGCCTCCGGTATGAAGTGTGAGTAGTTCCACCTTGGACTACGGGTCCCTGTAGTAGCTAGATGGTTGTATCTCCTCTGTGTGCTTTCATGTATAGAACTTGTGAGCTCCGTCCATGATCAAGATCTAATCTATTTGTAATCATGCATGTTGTGTTTGCGTGGATCCGATGGATACTGAGATTACTATGTTAGACTGATTAATGGTTTTGTCTTATTGATTCTATCATGTATGTATTGTTTGTGATCTTGCATGCTCTCCGTTGTTAGTAGCTATCTTGGCCAAGTAGTTGCTAGTGACTCCAAGAGGGGGTATTTATGCTCGATAGTGGGTTCATGCCTCTATTTAACAAGGGAAGTGATAGAAATCTCTTCGTTTGTAGATGTGCGGTAGCCACTAGGGAGAAAACAATGTTCTCTTGTTCATGGAACAAGTGGATTGTTTACCTTACACACTTTGCTTAAAGTAGTTATCTGTTGCTTGCAACTTAATACTTGAGGGGGTTCGGATGATAACCTGAAGGTGGACTTGTAGTCATAAATGCAGTTGGATGGCGATCTATGTATATTATTGTATTGCCCAATTGAATCTCATAGGATATTTTTGTCTAGTATTGCATTGTTATGTCTTGCTCAGTCCTGTCAATTGCCCTTCTGTAATTTGTTTACCCTGCATGCCATGTTTGTTTATCTAAGGAGAGCACCTCTAGTGAACTATGGACCCCGGTCCAATCTTTACCATTCATACATCTTCCACTATTACTGTTTCCTTGCTGCAAACCATCATCACCTTCCACACCATACATTTAATCCTTTGTCACAGAAAACCGGTGAGCTTGACAACCTCACTGTTCGTTGGGGCAAAGTCTTCAGTTTGTGTTGTGCAGGTTTCCACGTTGCTTGCAACACCTTTGAGACGTTTCCTTCCTCCTACTGGTTCGATAACCTAGGTTTCTTACTGAGGGAAGACTTGTTGTTGTGCTCTTCACACCTTTCTCTTGGGTTTTCCAACGAAAAGCTCCCAGTCAACACCGAGCGCCATCACGAATCTAAAAAGAAATCGATTTAAGAGGCAAATGCAAATAATGGAAGAAATCTGTCAAAACAGACCAGTAGGTAAAGATTGATTTTTTCGAAAATCTTCTGTTGCTCAAATCAAAATGTGCAAAACTACGAAAGGTGGATAACAACTTGGGGCACAAGCACAGAAAATTACAACTCCATCCGATGTACTGAGATTATTCACGAATTTTTACAATGCAGCACTAAAATCTGTTCCGGGACACAAAAACCAAACAAAAAAGAAGATAAGGAGCGGTTATTACAGAGGTAATAACTTCCAAGACTCAAAGAAACAAATACCGAAAGAAAACTAAAATGAGTTGTCTCCCAAAAGCTCTTTCTTTATAGCCATTAAGATGGGCATGATAATTTCAATGATGTTCTCATAGGAGATATGAATTTGAAATAAAAGAGAGCATCAAGAAGCAAATATCCAACACATTTGAGTCTAACCCACTTCCTATGCAAAGGATTTTTGTATGAAAACAAATTATTGAAACAAAAGGATACTAGCATAGGAAGATAAAACAAGTGCAACTTCAAAGCTTTCAACAAAAAGCAGGGAAACTTAATATTATTGAGATGCATAAAACCATGTATCCCTCTCTCAAAATAACTTTCAGTAGCACTTTGAATAAAGTTAACAATATAACTGTCACAAGAAACATTCTTATCATCTGAATGAGCATACTTAAAATCATCAAAAAGAGGTCTAAGGTCATAAAATGGATCAATAGAAGCAAGTTGTTCAACCCTAAAATCCCCATTAGGCAATTCATTTTCATAAGGAGCTTTAGCAAATTTGGAAAAATTAAACTCATAAGATTCTCCATCAAACTTAGTTAAAAATTTCTCCTTCTTACAATCTATAATAGCTCCACGAGTGTTCAAGAAAGGTCTACCAAAAATGATAGGACAAGTTTTACTAGCTTATGAACCAAGTACTAGAAAATCAGCAGGATGCTTAATCATACCACAAAGAACTTCCACATCTCTTACAATACCAATTGGACAAATGGTTTCTTTATTAGAAAGGTGAATAAACACATCAATGTCCTCAAGTTCACAAGGACCAATTTCATGCATAATTTCTTTGTAAATCTCATAAGGAATAGCACTTGAACTTGCACCAATATCACAGAAACCATAATAGTAATGATCACCAATCCTAAAAGAAAACACAAGGACACTAGCTCTCCTAGTCTTACTAGGATGTGAGACAATATTAGAAGAATCTTCACAAAAGATAATGTGCCCATCTTCTACATTCTTAGTGACAAGGTATTTCACAATGGCTACTACAGGTTCAATATTTATTTGTTCATCGGGTTCTATAGCATTCTTTATACTTTTGCTAACCACATTATCTATAATAGAATGTTCCTTTACCTTAGAAGGGAAAGGTATTTTCTCAATATAGGGTTCAGGCAAATATGATCAACAGTACAAACTTCAGTATTTCTAATAGGAACATGATAAACAATATCTTTATAAGGTGCATGGTACTTGTTCTACTTATTTTTAGGAATTTCAATATAAGAGGCAAAGGACTTAAAGAAATTTGCAAGAACTTGAGAATCAATACCATACTCAGTACTAATATCATGAAAGTCATCAGTTCCCATAAAAGATTTAATGCATTCATAATCATAATTTATACCTGACTTTCTTCCTTTTTCATTCTCCCATGCTTCAGTGTTTTCTTGAATACGGTCTAGAAGATCCCATTTAGCTTCTTCTTTCATACGTGTGAATGATCTAGCACAAGAAGCATCTAATAAATCTTTATCATGAAGAGAAAGCCTTGCATAAAGGTTATTGATAATAATATTATTAGGGAGTTCATGAATAGGACATTTAAGCATTAGTAACTTCAATCTCTCCCAAGCTTGGGTTGTACTCTCTCCATCACAAGGCCAAAAGTTATATATTTGATTCCTATCCTTATGAATCTCACTGGGAGGATAGAATTTAGAATAAAAGAGAGGCAAAATTTCCTCTGTTCCATAGATTGTCCATTCTTTAGCGGCTTATACCATTCTTCAACTCTTCCTTTCAATGATATAGAGAGTAACTTTTTCTTAAATTGTTCCGTTGTGATACCTCCACACTTAAACAACCCGCATAATTCATGGATAAAAAGCAAGTGATCACCATGATGGATAGTTCCATCCCCAAAATAATAGTTATCCATAACACGGTCAACAATTCTTGTAGGTATCTTAAAAGGATGTATCTCAGCAGGTGGCAGTTCATCTAATACCCTAGCAATGGTAGTAGCTTTCCAAAATAGGAAACCAAGTGGGTTATCCATATTGGAAACAAAGTTACAAACAGAAATAAAAAGCAATACTCACAGTATAAGTTTCCTTTACCAGTTCCACTCTTCAATAGTGCTTCACTCCCCGGCAACAGCGCCAGAAAATAGTCTTGATGACCCACAAGTATAGGGGGTGTATAATAGTACTTTTGATAAATAGGAGTGTTGATCCCAACGAGGAGCAGAAGGTGTTGACTAGTGGTTCTCAACATGAATTTTTTGTAAATACTTAGCAAACAAATTTTTAGGGATTTTTGATAATGCAAGGAAATAAAGTGCAAGTAAATAAAGACAACAATAATTGCAGCAAGTGGCCCAATCCTTTCTTAGAAAAGGACAAGACGGTTGTAATACTTATGAGGACCAAATGTTCTCGAGGACACATGGGAATACTGTCAAGTGCTTTCGCTTCATATAGTTGATTAATCTTCTTTGGTTGGATAAGTGTTGTGTGGGTGAACTTGTGCTAATATACTGACCTTACTTGGACTAATACATACTTGTGATTAAACCCCTTGCAAGCATCCGCAACTACAATAAAGTAATTAAGATAGAAACCTAACCACAACATTAAACTCTGAGATCCTACACTCCCTTGGGCAAAGGTTTCCTAACGGGGGTTCAGGTTTCTATCACTCCGACAACCCTACAATTAGTAGCCAAATACACAATGCATTCCCCTAGGCCCATAAATGGGGAAGTATCATGCAGTCGACGTTCACATGACACCACTAGAAGAATAGTACCACAATTTAAATATCAAACCATTGAATAATACCTCAACACAATTCCACTACTAACAACATGACTTCTCCCATGTCCTCCAGAACTAAATGAACTACTCACGAGACATCATATGTATCAAGATCAGAGATGATATGATGATGAATAACAATCTAAACATAAACAATAATTCAATGGTTCCACTCACAAGCATCAACTACAAAAGTAATCAACACCAGGAAAGTTTCCCCTAAGAACTATGCAAGATTCAGCACAATTGTTACAGCGGGATGGAGTGGTGATGATGGTGCTGGTGGAGATGGTGTTGGAATTATGCCCTAGAGGCAATAATAAAGATGTTATTATTATAATTCTTGTTCATGATAAAGTTTATATTCCAAGCTAGAATTGTATTAAGCGGAAACTTTAATACTTGTGTGGTTTGTGAACAACACCGTGTCCCTAGTACGCCTCTATGGACTAGCTCATTGATCAATGATGGTTAAGGTTTCCTAACCATAGACATGAGTTGTCAATTGATAATGAGATCATATCACTGGGAGAATGATATGGTGGATAGACCCAAACAAAGCAGAGCAATTAGATCGTGTCATCGTGTTCGTCTTTGCGAAGATTTTCCTATGTCAAATATTGTATTCCTTAGACCATGAGATAATGCAACTCCCTGGTACCGGAAGAAAGCTTTGAGGTCATCAAACGTCATCCTATGAGAGGGTGATCATAAAGGTGTCTCTCAGGTGATCGGAAAGTATCTGTTGGGTTGTATGTATCGAGATGGAATTTGTCCCTCCCAAGTTGGAGATATATACTTCGGGCCCACTCGGTAGTCGATATCAACACCGCTTGCAAGCATGTGGTTAAGGAGTTAATCACAAAGTGATATCGGATTACGGAACGAGTAAAGTACTTGCTGTGAACGAGATTGAACTAGGTATGGCATGCACGATCGAATCTCGAGCAAGTAAAATATCGCGAGACGAAGGGAATATATATATGGGATTGATTGAATCACGGCATCGTGGTTCATCCGATATGATCATCGATGAATGTGGGAGTCAATATGGGTGCCTGCAGACCCGCTGTTGATTATTGATAGAAGATCATGTGCGCATATTCTCGAACCCGCAGGTCACACATAACGTATCTCGACGCTAGGATAGATTGGATAATTGGTTTATGAATTTTGTTCGAGTCTCGGATGGGATCCGGGATATCACGAGAGGTTCGGAATGGTCCGGAGAATAAGATTCATATAAAGGCAGTTTTGGAGTTCGAATTGTTCCGGGTTAATCGGTATTGTACCGAAGCTTCTAGAACCTTCGGAAGGGACCAACGTGGCCCCACCTTCCGGGAGGGGCATGGGCCTATGAGGGAGTGTCCTGGCCGCATTGGGCCAGGGGCACAAGGCCCCATAGGGCCCAGCCGATGCTATTGAGATTTGACTCGTTTAAAGCTCGGGATAGAATTGCTAGATAAGGGAGAGTTTAAATCGTTTAAACTAGAGATAGGATTTCTAGATAAGGAGAGTTTAAATTGTTTAAACTATATCTAGGCTTGGGGGAGGGGAAAGGTCTGGCCGCACCCCCCCTCTACATATAGAGGGATGGTGCGCCCCCTCCCCCCACACACCTTCCTCCAAGCCCTAGCAGCCTTGCTACCTTCCTCTCTCCCTCCCACTGTTTGTGGCGAAGCCTGCAGCAGAAATTCTCCACCATATACACCACGCCGTGTTGTAGATCCAATCTCTCCCTCCACCATACTCGCTAGCCCGAGGAAGCAGGAGGCGTCGAGGTGCGTCACGTGGGCATCTCACGGAGGCACCGCCACTTGTGGTGCTAGATCGGATCAGATCGCGAGGAGGAGAAGCGAGTACGACTACATCACCCACGTTCCGGAGCGTTCATGTCTGAATCTTCAAGGGTATGAAGATCTAATCCAATCTCTCTCGTTTTTGCATCTCCTAGATTAGATCTTGGCTTTCCCTATGTTCGCTCGTGAAAATTTTGATTTACTATGCCGCCAAACCCTTCAAAGGGTATCAGAGCTAGATCTATGCGTAGATGTGTTTCACGAGTAGAACGCAACATGGTTGTTGCGGGCGTTGATGTTTTCTATTGCAAGCCTCTTGTTTGTGTTCTTCTTATGACGCGGGATAGTGAGATTGAAGCGGTCCAGGCCAACCTTATGCGACGTCGTTCGCGAGACCGGCTCCGCACTTGACGTGTGGCTTGTACCACACATGCGGCTGGTGGATGTCAGTTTCTCTCACTATAGTTGTCATGGGATTAACACCGGAGTTTGGCAACCATAATATCACCGTTGTGGCTTTCCGTAGGTAAGAATCGTTCTTAGCATCTACTCCCATAAGCCACGTAAAACATGCAACAACAAAGTAGAGGCGTCTAACTTGTTTTTGCAGGGAGTGTTTTCTGTGATATGGTATGGCCCAAGATGTGATGTGTATATTGTATGCGATGATCATGTTTTGTAATGTTTCACGACTTGCATGTCGATGAGTACACTGGCGGGAGCCATATGGTTGTCTTTATAATTGTGTATGACCTGCGAGTCAACTTCTTATACGCCATGTAATAGCTTTACTTTATCGCTAAGTAGTTAGCAATAGTTGTAGTTGCTATTCGTGGTGGAGGCAATCATGGTGGAGTGATGGAGATCATGCGAACGCACAAGATGGAGATCATTCGCCGAGGATTGGCTATACCATGTCACATAAAGTTATATGCATGTGATGTTTATCCTTTATGTATCTTATTATGCTTAGATCATGACGGTAGCATTATAAGATGATTCCTCACTTAAAGATCAAGATAAAACTATGTTCTCCCCAAGTATGCACGTTGCGAAAGTTCGTCGTGTCCAAGCATCACGTGATGATCGGGTGCTATAGACTCTCGCTCACATACAACGGGTGCAAGCCAGTTTTGCACACGCGGAAATACTTGGGTCTAACTTGAGCCTAGCATGTATGCACATGGCCTCGGAACACAAGAACCGAAAGGTTAAGCATGAGTCATATGAATGATATGATCGACACTTCGTTGTACACCATTGAAACCACATATCTTCTCGTGATGATCGGATTAGGTGTGGTGAATTTGGATCGTGTTCACTAAACAACTTGAGGGATGTTGAATTTAGTGGGAGTTCATCTAGTAATTTGATTAAGTTGAACTATTTATCATGAACATAGTCTAAATTGTACTTGCAAATACTGTAGATCCAATGGCCAAATCCAACTTCAACTTCAATGTTTTTGCTGAGAAAGAAAAGCTTAGAAACAATGGGTCTAACTTCACCAACTGGTTCCGCAATCTAAGAATCATTCTGTCTGGTGGACAAAAGGACTATGTCCTTGAGAAAGCGTTAGGTAACCCCTCACTGCAAGGCTACCGATGAGAAAGCTGTCTATCAGTCGCGCAAAGATGATTATGGTGTGATTAAGAGCACCATGTTGTTTGCTATGGAACCGGAGCTTCAAAATCGTTTTGAAACCTATCCCGGGCCCTTTGAGATTCTCGAGGTGCTGAAAACCATGTTTCAGACTGAAGCCCGCTCGAGAGATATGAGATCTCTAAGAAGTTCTTTAAGCGCAAGATGGAGGAAGGAGTTCCGTTAGTGAGCACGCCATAAAGATGTCGGGCTACACTCAACGCCTTGAGCAACTAGAATGCACGATTCCAGAGGAGCTCAAGATTGACGTGGTTCTGCAATCACTCCTCCCAGCTACAAAAGTTTTGTAGTGACTCATAATCAGATTGGTTCCATCGATACGATCACCGAGCTCTTCGCAGTCAAGGCTGCGGAAGTGGTCATCAAGAAGGATAATTATGTGTTGATGGTCAACAAGCCCTCCTTTAAGAAAGGTAAGGGAGAAAAGAAGCCCTTCAAGAAGGGCGGACAGCGCTCGCCCTGAGAAGAAGCTCAGTCTGGTCCTAAGCCGGACCGAGTGCTTCTATTGCAAGGACAGGGGTCATCGAAGCAATCGTCCAAATACTTAGCGGACAAGAATGATGGCACCATCAAAGGTATATTAGATATGCATCTTATTGATGTTTTCCGTACTAGCCCTCATTGTAGTGCCTGGGTATTTGATACCGGTTCAGTTGCTAATATTTGTAACTCGAAGCAGAGCTACTGAATAGACGGCGGCTTCGAGGGATGAGGTGACGATGCGGCGTTGGCAACGGATCAAGAGTTGATGTGATGGCGTCGCACGCTCTCCTTAGTTTTACCTTCGATTAGTTTTAAACCTTAATAAATGTTATTATGTACTGCGTTGAGCATGAACATTATTTCCGGATCATGTTTATTGCAAGACGGTTATTCATTTAAATCGGAGAATAATGGTTGTTCTATTTATATGAGTAACATCTTTTATGGTCATGCACCTCTTGTGAATGGTTTATTTATTCTAAATCTCGAAAGGGATGAAACACACATCCATAACATTGAGGCTAAGAGATGCAAAGTAGATAGTGATAATACTACTTATTTGTGGCACTGTCGTCTAGGTCATACTGGGGTAAAGCGCATGAAGAAACTCCATTCGATGGACTTTTGGAGTCTCTTGATTTTGAATCATTTGACGATGCAACCATGCCTCATGGGCAAGATGATCAAAACCCGTTCTCGGTATGATGGAGCGAACAACGGACTTGTTGGAAATCATACATACCGATGTATGCGGACCGATGAGTGTTTAGACGCGCGGTGGATATCGCTATTTTCTCACTTTTACCGATGACTTAAGTAGATATGGGTATATCTATTTAATGAAACATAAATCTGAAACATTTGAAAAGTTCAAGGAATTTCAGAATGAAGTGGAGAACCATCGTAATGAAAGATTAAGTTTCTACGATCCGATCGTGGCGAATATTTGAGTTATGATTTTCTCACGCATCTTAAAGCAAGTGGAATCGTTTCACAACTCACGCCACCGGAACACCAGCGCAATGGTGTGTCGAGCATTAATCGAACCCTATTAGATATGGTCCGATCAATGATGTCTCTTACGATTTGTCGTTATCATTTTGGGGTTATGCATTAGAAACCGCTGCATTCACTTTAAATAGGGCTCCATCTAAATCCGTTGAGACGACCGTATGAACTGTGGTTTGGTGCTAAACCTAAGTTGTCGTTTCTTAAAGTTTGGGGATCTGAAGCTTCGTCAAGAATTTGATGCGGACAAGCTCGAACCCAAAGCGGAGAAATGCGTCTTCATAGGATACCCTAAGGAAACTATTGGGTATACCTTCTATCACGTAACCAAGGCAAAGTGTTTGTCGAAGAACGGTTCCTTTCTTGAGAAGGAGTTTCTCTCGAAAGAAGTGAGTGGGAGGAAAGTAGAGCTAGACGAGGTTATTGAACCTTCTCTTGAATTGGAGAGTAGCGCAGCACTGAAATTGTTCCAAGGTCACCGCTGCACCAACAATAGAGGAAGCTAATGACAAGGATCATGAAGCTTGGACGATGTCGCTCTTGAATGTCGCGGTCGACAAGGTCGCGTGCCCCTCCCGAGTGGTACGACAACCTCTTTCTTGTCTTGTTAGTAGAAGACAGTGAACCTACGAACTATGAGGAAGCGATGATGAGCCCAGACTCTGAGAAATGGCTGGAAGCCATGAAATCCGAATTGGGATCCATGAGCGAAAACCAAGTATGGACTTTGGTGGATCCTCCTAGCGGCCGAAAGGCCGTTGAGTGCAAATGGATATTCAAGAAGAAAGCGGACGGATGGTAATGTTACCGTCTATAAAGCACGGCTTGTCGCAAAAGGTTTTCGACAAGTTCAAGGTGTTGACTACGATGAGACTTTCTCTCCCGTAGCGATGTTTAAGTCCATTCGGATTTTATTAGCAATTGCTGCGTTTCATGATTATGAAATATGGCCGATGGATGTCAAGATGCTTTCCTCAATGGCAACATTGATGAAGAGTTGTATATGATGCAACCGAAGGTTTTGTCGATCCTAAGGATGCTAGTAAAGTATGCAAACTTCACGTTCCATTTATGGACTGAAGCAAGCATCTCGGAGTTGGAACCTTAGTTTTGATCAAGTGATCAAGAGCTTTGGATTTGTTCCAAATTGCTCTGAGCTTGCATATACAAGAAAGTGAGTGGGAGCTCGGTGGCGTTTACGGCATCGTATGTGGATGACATATTGATTATCGAAATGACATCAACATGCTTAACGATGTGAAGAGTTATGTGAACAAGTGTTTTTCAATGAAAGACCTAGGTGAAGCTGCTTATATATTGGGCATCAAAATCTATAGAGATAGACAAAGACGCTTTGATAGCTTTAAGCCAAAGTACATACCTAGACAAAGTTCGAAAAGGTTCGAATGGATAAGGCAAAGAAAGGTTCAGTGCCTATGTTGTCGGGTAATATATTGAGCAAGGCTCGGTGTCCACTGATGAAATGATAGGGAAGCTATGAGCAAAGTGCCTTATGCCTCGGCCATAGGTTCCATCATGTATGCCATCATGTACTAGACGGATGTGTCCAATGCTCTTAGTTTGACGAGCAGATATCAAAGTGATCCAGGAGTGGAACACTGGACATCCGTGAAGAACATCCTAAAGCACCTAAATAGAACTAAAGAAATGTTCTTAGTCTATGGGGGTGATGAACAGCTTGTCGTAAAAGGTTACGTCGATGCTAGTTTCGACACCGACAAGGATGATTCTAAATCTCAGACAGGATACGTTTATATTTTGAATGGAGGAGCTGTGAGCTAGAGAAGCTGCAAGCAAAGCGTGATCACGGGATCTACAGTAGAAGTGGAATACATGGCTGCTGCAGAAGCGTCAAGTAAAGGAGTTTGGATCAGAAACTTCATCACTGAGCTTGGTGTGGTTCCAAGTGCATTGGACCCACTGGAGATATTGTGTGACAACACTGGCGCCATAGCACTCGCTAAGGAACCAAGATATCATCCAAAGACCAAGCATATCAACCGCAAGTTTCATATAATCCGAGATTATATAGCAGATGGAGATCTGAAGATTAGCAAAGTACATACGGATCTGAATGTCGCAGATCCATTGACTAAACCTCTTCCACGTGTAAAACATGATCAACACCTCAGTGCCATGGGTGTGATATTGTTGCCAAATGTAAACTAGATTATTGACTCTAGTGCAAGTGGGAGACTGTTGGAATTATGCCCTAGAGGCAATAATAAAGATGTTATTATTATAATTCTTGTTCATGATAAAGTTTATATTCCATGCTAGAATTGTATTAAGCGGAAACTTTAATACTTGTGTGGTTTGTGAACAACACCGTGTCCCTAGTACGCCTCTATGGACTAGCTCATTGATCAATGATGGTTAAGGTTTCCTAACCATAGACATGAGTTGTCAATTGATAATGAGATCATATCATTGGGAGAATGATATGGTGGATAGACCCAAACAAAGCAGAGCAATTAGATCGTGTCATCGTGTTCGTCTTTGAAGCTTTTCCTATGTCAAATATTGTATTCCTTAGACCATGAGATAATGCAACTCCCTGCACGGAAGAAAGCTTTGAGGTCATCAAACGTCATCCTATGAGAGGGTGATCATAAAGGTGTCTCTCAGGTGATCGGAAAGTATCTGTTGGGTTGTATGTATCGAGATGGAATTTGTCCCTCCCAAGTCGGAGAGATATACTTGGGGCCCACTCGGTGTCGATATCAACACGCTTGCAAGCATGTGGTTAAGGAGTTAATCACAAAGTGATATCGGATTACGAACAGTAAAGTACTTGTTGTGAGCGAGATTGAACTAGGTATGGCCGGTACAAGCGATTGAATCTCGAGCAAGTAAAATATCGCGAGACGAAGGGAATATATATATGGGATTGATTGAATCCTGGCATCGTGGTTCATCCGATATGATCATCGATGAATGTGTGGGAGTCAATATGGGTGCCTGCACCCATTGTTGATTATTGATAGAAGATCATGTCGCATATTCTCGAACCGAGGGTCACACATAACGTATCTCGGCTAGGATAGATTGGATAATTGGTTTATGAATTTTTGTTCGAGTCTCGGATGGGATCCGGGATATCACGAGAGGTTCTGAATGGTCCAGAATAAGATTCATATAAGGCGGTGCAGTTTTGGAGTTCGAATTGTTCGGGTTAATCGGTATTATGGAAGCTTCTAGAACCTTCGGAAGGGGACCAACGTGGCCCCACCTTCCGGGAGGGCATGGGCCTATGAGGGAGTGTCCTGGACGCATTGGGCCAGGGCACAAGGACCCATAGGGCCCAGCCGATTCTAGAGATTTGACTCGTTTAAATCTCGGGATAGAATTTCTAGATAAGGGAGAGTTTAAATCGTTTAAACTAGAGATAGGATTTCTAGATAAGGAGAGTTTAAATTGTTTAAACTAGAGATAGGCTTGGAGGAGGGCAAGGGCTGCCCCCCTCTATATAGAGGGGTGGTGCGCCTACACACCTTCCTCCAAGCCCTAGCAGCCTTGCTACCTTCCTCTCTCCCCCCCCGACTGTTTGTAGGCGAAGCCCTGCAGCAGAAATTCTCCACCATATACACCACGCCGTCGTGTTGTAGATCCAATCTATCTCTCCACCATACTTGCTGGTCCGAGGAAGGAGGAGACGTCAAGGTGCTGCACGTGTGCATCTCACGGAGGCACCGCCACTTGTGGTGCTAGATCGGATCGGATCGCGAGGAGGAGAAGCGAGTACGACTACATCACCCACGTTAAACGCGTTCCATTGCGAATCTTCAAGGGTATGAAGATCTAATCCAATCTCTCTCGTTGTTTGCATCTCCTAGATTAGATCTTGGCTTTCCCTTTTTTCGCTCCGTAGAAAATTTTGATTTACTATGCCGCGAAACCCTTCAGATGGTGGTGAGGATGTTGATGATCCCGATGAAGTCTAGCTTGATGACAGTGTTGATGGCGACGATATCCCCTCTCCGAGAAGGAATTTCCCTGGCAGAAATTTGCGTGCCAGAGAGCTCTTTCTCTCTCTGTAGTTTCTGCCCCGTAGAGGCGGCGGAATCTTTCTATGGTCGCTCCCCGAGTATTATGGTTTCGGGAGGAATATATAGGCGAAGGGGCGAAGCACGAGATGGGCCAGGGTGGCCACACCCCTGCTGGTGCGGCCCAGGGTGGGCCCGCTCCTAGGGGTGTGGCCCATCTTTTACTCCCCTTCTGGCTTCCTTCGTCTTCTGGAAAAATATGTTTTTCCATGTATTTTTTGATCTTCGCGAATATTGCATCTAGACACCGCTTTTTCCATCAGAATCCTGACTCCTGTAGTTCATCCTCCAAAAGTCATCCAACATGAAAAAATAGATGAAATAACATAAGTAACACCTCTTAATATGAAATATATCAATGAATAGCAGTAAATTATGATATAGAATAGTGACGCAAATTGGATGTATCATACGCCCGCGGCCTTCACCACTGCCACCCTTCTTGTGGCTCTATGGAGGGTCAAAGTGCGGGCACTGCATGCGAGGATGATATCCCCCGGAGATGTATCACATCACACTGATGATAGTACAGCTCGCCTACCATAGATGGCGGCCGACTTCATTTTGGTTCACCGGGGGTAGACCATCACCCTCGTACCCGGCGAGCTTCCTTTCTTGTTGGTTAGTGAAGAAGGCATTCTAGGTGTTGTAGTTGTCGGTATCCCAATGGGGATCCATCGGCTTCTTCGACATGACCTCGAGGTAGAAGTGGTTCGTGATGGCCATCTGGCGGGTGAAACCTTGAGGCACAGTAGAGACAGGAACCCCTCCAGCACTCAGCATCCAGTCGATAGGCAGCCGGTAGCCCGGGTGCATGGGTAGCTGGAGGCACACAGCGCCTCAGTTTCCTCGGGAGTTAGAATGGCCCAATATGCGGTGTCCATTGTTGTGAGAGAGGAAGGTGTGGATGTGTGGATAGCCATGGCGCGGTCGGCCTAGATATAGATGGAAAGTGCGGGAAAACATGGCGGGAAATGGTGAGAAATGGCGGGAAATATCTTTAGTCCCGGTTAGTGGCTCCAACCTGGCCTAAAATCTCCGGTTAGAGGGAAACAGCGGGAAAACATGGTGGGAATCGGTGGGAAATAGCGGGAAATATCTTTCTTCCCGGTTAGTGGCTTCAACCGGGACTAAAAGCCCAGGTTAAAGGGAAAGGCGGGAAAAATGGTTAATAGTTCGACAAGTTAGAATAATTATTTTATAAAACAAAAAATGGATATGTATTACTTATTCAAATTCAAGCACTTTTTATGTTCAAAGTTTAGTGAGATTCAAAAATATGCAAAATATAATAGTTAATGCATTTTTAATTGAAAATGGAAAAATGGTTAATAGTTTGAGTGGTTACAATAAGTATTTTATAACATAGAAAATGGATTTGGATTACTTATTCAAATTCAAGCACTTTTATGTTGAAAAGTTTAGTGAGATTCAAAATTATGCAAAATATAATAGTTAATGCATTTTTAAATTGAAAGTGGCAAAATGGTTAATAGTTTGACTAGTTAGAATAATTATTTTATAAAATAGAAAATGGATTTGGATTACTTATTCAAATTCAAGCACTTTTTGTGTTGAAAGTTTTGTGAGATTCAAAAATATGCAAAATATAATAGTTAATGCAGCATTTTTAAATTGAAAGTGGCAAAATGGTTAATAGTTTGACTAGTTAAAATAATTATTTTATAAAATATAAAATAGATTTGGATTACTTATTCAAATTCAAGCACTTTTCTTGTTGAAAGTTTTCTCAAATTCATAAGTATGCAAAAACTGTATAATTCAAATGTTTAAAAAATATAATAGTATGCAAATTCAAATGTTTGAAAAAACAGTACAGCGCGCTAGTTTTGGCCTAGCGTGTGCAATTTTGGTCCTTTTGTCCCGACCCAACTCACCAGCCGAGACTATAGGAAATAGAAATATATATCTAGCAATATTTTTATTGCATAGGATTTTTTTGCAAATGTAAATATTGTGTGCATTTTGCAAATATTGTGTGCATTTTGCAAATATTGTGTGCAAATAGGATTTTTTTGCTATGGTCAAATAGTGTGTGCATTTTGAAATAATATTGTGTGCATATCGCATTTTGCAGAAACTATGGATCCACCTAGTCCAATCCGTAGAGACCTAGCATAAGAAGAAATTTTCGAGGATATAATCCACGACGCTGATCCATCCGAATCTCCCTCAAGGTATCTGAACCCATCCGGTGAGGGAGAGGAGGTCGACCAAAGAGAGAGAGAGAAGCCGCCGACTCCGATGATGGCGGATCCGACAACTCCAATGATGGAGAAGCCGATGGACCCTTAAAAAAGACCAGCAAGGTATATATATGATGTCCGATGATCACTAGATATATGATGTCCGGGAGGATCTATATATACCGAGTTGTATATATATTATATTGACAAATTTTTCTTCTCTTAGGCCTCCACATCGAGCAAAAATTCCAAACGTGGCCTGGCCAAAAAGTTGGATGCGGTACGAATTATACAATTATGGCGGTATTAGCATAGGGCGAACCGTTGGAACACAAAAAGGCTAGAAATGTATTTGTAAAACAATGCAGAGTTATGGTTAGGGATCGCATCCCGATCACCGTTCAAGAGTGGCATAAGGCCAAAGGGGCGGAAGAGAGTGAGTATGTCGCCAAAAGGTACAAAGAGGGTCTTTGGAATGACCTTATGGCACATTTCACCCTGCCAGAATATGAGGATGATGCCGACACAACTGCATTGAGGAAGAAAGTCAATGAGTGGACTCTTAAGAAGATAGCCGAACTATTCCAGAACAGGAAGAAAGCATTATGGCTAAAGTACCATAAGGATAAGACTTCTCCAAAATTCGAAGGCTATCTAGCGAAGCATCAGCATTATTGGGATGCATTTGTGAATGAAAGGATAGAGATGTCGCCTAGAGGGGGGTGAATAGGCAATTTCAAAACTATTACGGTTTTGGCTTGATAGAATGCAGAATTAAACTAATGTTTATTTTACAAGCATAAAACCTAAATACACTAGGATTTTCAACTAAGTGCACCAACAACAAATTAAGCTAAGCAAGATAGCACAAGATAAATATACCACAAGTGATAAGCAAGATATAATTACTTCAAGCTCGATGGCTATCACAAGGAAAGTAAGCTCGGATATAGAGATAACCGAGGCACTCGGAGACGAAGATGTATTCCTGTGTTCACCACCTTTGGAAAGGGGGGGTACGTCACGTTGGAGAGGTGTGAGGTTCCACGAAGGATTCCTCACGCGCCACAAAGGCTCACCTTCTTCTCCGAGTCTATCCCACGAAGGAATAGGCCCTTTCCTTATGGCTCGCTTTTCCTCCACTCCGGAGATGGCAAGCTCCACAACCACTTCACAAGCTCCACAAAGGAGAAGCCCGGGTCTCTTCACAGTCTTCCACGAAGAGGACACCGCGGTACCAACCGCCAAGCCAACTAGGAGGTAACCCTCCAAGAGTAACAAGCTCACGGTCTCTCACTCGAACAAATCGTAATGGAGGGCTCAACACTTATGCAATAATGAAAAGCAAAAACACCAAGGGTGCTCAAATCCTTCACTCTCAAATCCCACCAAAGCAACAAGTTCAAGGGAGGAATTAGAGAGGAAGAACAATGGTGGAAACCAACAAATGACTCCAAGATCTAGATCAAATGGGTTCCCCTCACTTAGAGGAGGAATTGATTGGTGGGGATTGTAGATCTAGATCTCCTCTTCCAAAGACCTCAAAAAGATGCAAGAATCATAGGAGGGAAGGGAGAGGAAGAAAGCTCAAAAAGGTCAACAATGGAGTTCAAAAACGTGCTCAAGAGCCTTCGAACTTTGGGGAAGAAGCCCCCCTTTTATACCCCTTCAAGGGGGATGATCGTTGGAAGCAAGATGTGTTGGGCGAACACGTTTCGGCGACGAAACCGGCGCCACCGGATCAGCCGCCGGAATTTCCGGTCAAAACCGGAAGTTCCGATAAAAACCAAAACAGCATACAGAATAGTTTTTCGGCGGTTTACCAGAAATTTCCGGTGGTCGCCGGAATTTCCGGCCACAGACTCGTTCCGCTGGAATTCCCGCCGGAATTCCGCTGGAACCAAACAAAACACACGAAAACGGCGATAACTTTTGCGTCCGGACTCCGATTTCGATGATCTTGGGCTTGCTTTGTCGAGGACAACAATCCCTACAAGATGGTGCAGAGAAACATCATAGTCCAATATAGGAGGACAGAACCAAATGAATAAAGGTAAGAAGAACCGATAAAACCTTCAAACTCGAAAGCCATAGAAGATGCATACGAATTCCGTTTTCGATGAATTTGGGTTTGTTGAAGAGCTAGCAACAAGATCAAGAACCTCACATAGAGAAACACCAAGAAGCAGCCAAATTGGAAGATGCAAAGTATGCAAAGGATTGAACGTCCTATGACGATGTGATCAAGTTACCCAACCGAAAGCCCCTCTTAATAGTGCGGCTATGTATCCTACAACCCGGTCTCCCAACAACCACCTTGAGACCGGTAAAAGGGAAACCTAGCAAGGACATACCTTTGCCTTGCGCATCCCGCTTGATCTTGATTACAATACTTCAATCTCCATCCAATCCGGAATGCATCACTTGATAGTTGTTTCTTCGTGAAGACTCCTAATTTGCTCCCCAATACACCACTATTGGATAGCTTCATTATAACATGTCTTCACATGTCCATTATCACCAATATGGACGGCGAGCTTCAAGCAAATGATCTTCTCGAGATGCTTATCTTGAACTTGCCCTTCTCAACCATACCACAAGATCCATGTGGTACATTCTTTATGCTTCATGTGTTGACCAACTTGAAATCACTCTTCACTCTTTGTATAGGTCAACCATGTATCTTCTCATGCTCCATATCAATATCTTGAGGTAAATAAAGAACTCTTAATTTGATTACATGCTCTAAATCTTAGTCAATCATAGCTCAACCAATGAGGCTATCATGACACCTTCTTAGAGCCATATCTTGAATTCTTCTATTGAGATCACACTCTCAAGATCTTGATCATATCATATTCTTATCTTCAACTTGATGATCTTGATGCCAATACTCAAGGTATATATTTATCTTCATGGAATCCATACTTGAATCCAAAACATAGAATACAAGCATTACCTATGGAATATTACTTCATATAAAACTCAATGAAAACATTAGTCCATAGGGATTGTCATTAATCACCAAAACCACACATAGGGGCAATTACTCTTTCAATCTCCCCCATTTTGGTAATTGATGACAATCACAACAAGAGGGTTTATATAATGAATATTAGAAACAAGTATGCAGCTTATCCAAGAATAAGTTGTGTACAAGAGGTTGCATTTGATATGGTAAAGTAACACAAATCTACTAGCACATATTAAAACCGATTCTACTTACACAAACTACAACTAATGCAAGAGATGTGAGTAGAACCAACATATATAGAGCAAACTCCCCCACAATATATGCATGTGTGATGAACTTGAATTTCATTACATACATTGTCAAGAATAAACTTTGGGAGAGTTTACACTATATATACAACCATGCAAAACATAATAAAGATGAAATGCATGAAAGGCAAACACTTAAGAACAAACCAATCTTAAGTATAAAACCATTTCCCTTAAACCCTCTAAACTTCTCCCCCATTGACAACAAGTGCCAAAATGGATGACAAAGTTAGAAGGCCGATATAGTATGACTTCCTCCCCAAGGTGTGCATTTCTCATAATTTGAGTGAAATCAAATGCACGTATCCAATGACGAATATTTGGAGGAAATCAAGCTATATTGAGGATCAAAGATTGCTACAAGGATAAAACGGTGAAGAAACTTCAACGGATGAAGCAAGCAATCCAATGATCCAAAAAAATCAAATGGACAAATAGTGCTCTAAATGAAACAAGGAAGCTCCCCAAGGTTCGTGCATAAATTTTAATTATTGTATTTGAATACAATATGCACAAACATGCAATACTCACTCCCTCTATATTATTTAGAACACAATCAAGATACACGGAGTAGATATAAATAAATACACTTGTCAAGACAAGCTTAAGTCCAAAAGAAACGAAATATGAGATATGAGTGCGTGAAGATGCAATAAAAGTAAACCAAGAACTCATAAATAAAGACCTTAACAATACCATTAAAAACCAAGAGGATAAGAGATATGGTCGGCAAAGAGCGATGATATCAAGGCGAGAGATTAACACTCTCATGTATATAAGTTTATAAGTGGACAAAACATGAGAATAATCCATAAATAAACAACCACACATAAGAGGTTAATAAAATAAGAAAACATGATATCCAAGAGGAAGTCATAAGATATACCAAACATGATAATTTTTGCTTAACTGCATATATATCCCATGGCTCTATTTTCTCTTTTGGTATATCAATGAACTTCACCAAAGAAAAAATAAAAACCTCAAAAACATCACAACTAACACTAAGGGAACAACTGCTAGTTGGGATACTTTGAGAAAGGAAACAAGTAGAAAAAGGAAGGATTCAAAGCAATTTCAACAATATTGCACATGAGAGTACCTTGAGGAATTGATATGCAATAAATTGCTAGAAGGCATATTTGGAATTGGTGAATCATGAACATGATTTTATATACTCCCAATTATATGCATCATCACAAATTACTCACATAAGCAAATAAGGATAAAGAAGTCTTTGAAATATCCTTGCAAGAACCGCATCATTTACAAAAGAATAAATTCATGCCAAGATGCAACCTACAATAGATAGGATGAAATAATAATATGCATGAATAAGATACTTGTTACCGAGATAGCAATGGTAGGATGTAGTAGATAAGGATTTTTTGATCATCCTAGCTTGGCTCCAATTGTCATGTGGTGACAACACTTTCATTATAGACGAGGCAAGCATCCATTGCATCTCCAATGTACCTAAAACAACATTCAAGTACATCTTGGTCCCCAAACTTATTGGGTCCAAAGTGGTTAGACTAACCACAACACATAGGACACACTCCATAAAAATATGTACATATTTAGAGATGAAATTTGAATTCCATGCACATCTTAGCCGTTTAAGGATTTGATGGAGTATAACCTATATATTGGATCAAAGAAAGAAAACACATGGAGACTTTCAATATCCAAATAAGATATAATTTGGAAAAACACCAAAATATTTGATAAGGCATACAAGGTGTGACAAAACACAATTGTTGCCCAAACTATATCAAAGAATCAAATCAACAAAAGATTTGTTCAACGAAGTTCAACAAATGAACTAAACAAAAACTATTGAGCAAAAAGATGAAATAAAACAAAATACTCAAAGATTTATCTCATTCAAGCAAATAAAATAGAGAATAAAGAATGAGATAACAAACTCCCAAAAGAGCAAGGTTTCCACAAATAAACCAAACCCTTAACACTTTTCACAATGGCACAAGGTTCCGAGAATAAAAGGTTTGTCTTCCACTAAAACACATTTTATAATAATCAAAAACATCATCAAAGAGATGTTCAAAATTCAAGGAAGACAATGGGAGACACAAAAAACTTTTTTTGAAAAGAAAATAAGAGGTGAAATCCAAGGTGAAGATGATCCACAAATGCTACCACACATAAGTATATCAATTGTCGAAGACAATGAGTGTATTGGAATTGATTTCCGATGGTATATTTCACGGATATTAAAGATAAATCTCCACAATAAAAAACATAGGATAGGAATAAAAATATTAAGCACTATGCAAAGATAGAGATTCTTGATAGCTTCAATCTAGTTCCACTATCATGCAAAGCAATGATTAGAATAACTTGAAGCAAATGGTCTCCCAAAAATATATAGAGATATGTATTTGAGGAAGACTGCATCAATAATTTCTTACTCAAACAAAGACCAAAAAGATGAGCAATAAAAGCTTCTAACAAAAATAGGACCTTGTTTGAGCCAACATGCCACCTAGAAACAATATAATCAACAATATCAACTCTAAGTGGCACTACCTCATATGTTCACATTTCCTAGGATTGTGATATGCAAAAGAAGCATATTACTCCCCCATAATGTGATATTCAATTTTTCTTAATAAGAGGCAAAGCAACCTCAACTAGGGATAATTAATGTACATTTAGAATTTGAATTTCTCATGACTATGACACACCACATAGTGACTAGATAAGCTTGTAATATCAATACTAAGTGGTAGTACTCACGTACACATTTTAAGGTTTGAGAGATGCGCGAGGCATATCACTCCGCCAAAATGGGATGTTCCATTAACCGCTCAAAAAGATCCAAATAAGATATCATCAAGATGCATTAGAGGCTCAAAACGAAACACACTAGTAAATTATGTGCCAAACACCTAGACATACTTGAATACACAAAATAAGCAAGAATGAGGAACACCAAATACAAACACATACTTGGTATAAAACCAAAACTTGTAAAGGGGCAAGTAACTTACAATATAAATGGGTTTAGTACAAGTTAGCATGAAGAGGCGCATTGGATATAAGATAGGGATAAGATAATCCTAATGACTTGGCTTGATCAAATATAATATATGAAGATCCCTTAATTCTTCATGAGTTAGCCAAGTCTCCAATTCCCTTCAAAAACACCTATTGATCAAGTTTGAGATTGTTGGTACCCAACTAAGTTGGGTCCTAAGAGGTTAGTTACAATAGGCTTGGCAACCCAAATGGTTCTTTTCTTGACACCACATTGAGTTCCAACAAACTTGGCAAACACATTGCCATCCTTATCCTTCCCAAGAGAATAATAATCATTAATAATGATAGGATTAGATAAGGTACTGTTTGAACATGAAGAGGCAAAGTGCCCCTTCACACGACATATGTAGCAACAAGTGCTCCCCTTTCTCTTCTTCATTGATTTCTTGGCTTGGGGATCATTATCTTGATTCTTCTTCGGAAGTGTCCTAACTTAAACTTGGGCTTGAACATGAACTTGTGGCCGCTTCCCTTGTTGCTTCTCACTCAAATGTTTTTTCTTCAATGGACAAGATCTTACATGATGTCCTTCAACCTTGCACTTGAAGCAAATAATCTTGGCCGAATTCTTGACTTGGTTTTGGCCCTTCTTCTTGTTTCTATTGGACTTGTTCTTGTTATTGGAGTTGAATCCAAGTCCACTTTTATCATTAGGGGATTTTTGCACACTCAAAATATTACCGAGTGTGGATTTCCCTTCATGACTCTTTTCCAAGTCATTCCTCAAGTAAGTGACTTGGGCCTTGAGATCTTTGATTTCCTCTACATGGTTAGTAGAAATACAAGTACTAGAGGAAGTATACGATTCATTGTTAGAGCAATAAGGCAAAGGAAGTAATCCAACAGAAGGTTTATCAGTAGTATGGCTAGATGGATTACTAGGACTAGCACACGTCAAAATAGCATTGTGAGTAGAAGTTGTGCTAATGTCCAAAGGAGGCTCACAAGATGTTACCTTGGTAATACTTTCCTCACGAGCTAACATTAGCCCATCATGGGATATTATAAGATCATTATGAGAGCCCGAGAGCTTTTCATGACTTCCTTCCAATTTCATATACTTGCTAGTTAGCAACTCAAGATGAGCCCTTAGCTCAACGTTCTCCTTTAGGGTTGATGCTTCACAAGAAGTAGAGTTAGTAGCACAAGCATCATTAATGGAATTTTCCTTTTCAAGCTCTTAAGATTCAATTTTTTGTGTGAGGAGACAATTAGTGTGCTTCTTCTCGGCAAGCTCTTGCTTAAGGAGATTGAATATCCGACCCCCATCATGAAGTTGGAAATCCAACTCCTCTATGGTTCCCGTTTGTTTAGTTATGGTGTACATAACGTGTTTGAGACAAGTAACAGCCTTATTATTACCACGAAGAGAGGTACACAAAAAAGTCAACTCAAGCAAGAGAGCACTAGTATCCTCATCAATGTCATCATCACTATCATCATTATCACTGCTATTATCTTTGGAAGATATAGTAGGAGATACCTTTGATCATCTTGCCATAAGGCACATGTGAGCACGAGAGGATAAATATGAGGATATTCTTGAATCTTCATTCATGATAATGTCTTGCTCCATAGAATGTTCGATTTCTTCTACATTGTTAGATAAACAACTAGATGAAATAGAAGCATTTTGTTCATGGGAACAAGGCAAATCAAGCATATCATCTACACTAGTACTCATATAATTTCTAAATGATATACAAGGACTAGAAACACAAGGGGATATATCATCATTGTTGCAAGAAGTGCTTAAGTCCAAACTCTCTACACCATTATCATTTATAGAACAAGAATCATTGGTGTAAAGAGAAACACTACCATCATCACAAATGATTTTTCCACTCGCCATGCCATTACCTTGTGAATTGTGACATGTAAGTGAAGTGGAAATAATTGAGATCATATCGCGACCGGAGGTGGAAGCAACTTGGAGCTCTTCATGATGTGAGGGAGAAGAGAGCTCCTTGGAGATACCACCGACCCTATGATACATGGAGCCACCAAATATTTGTTTAAGCTTGGTCCACATCTCATGAGACGACTTGCGCTTTACAACCGTCAAGAACAAATTAACTGTGGGGATCAAAGAGAAAATAAGCTCATTAGATACTTGAGCTTCGGGATGTAAATTTTTCTCATCCTCTAGAGATAGATTTTGAGGATCCATCGAAGGAGAAAAACATACATCTAGAAATCGCTCAATATTTGGACACAAGGTCCGAAGATTACAAAGTAAGCAATTTCTCCACATAGCATAATTTGTGCCATCAAAGATAATTGTGTCATTGTGCACTATACTACTAGCCGACATCTTTACACTCTAGGCGGTGAAGCATAAACAAGGAGAGACCTTGCTCTGATACCAATTGAAAAGATAGATATGTCGCCTAGAGGGGGGCGAATAGGCATAATTTCAAAACTATTACGGTTTTGTCTAGATAGAATGCAAAATTAAACTAACATTTATTTTACAAGCACAAAACCTAAATACACTAGGCTCAACTAAGTGCACCAACAAAAAATTAAGCTAAGCAAGATAGCACAAGATAAATATACCACAAGTGATTAGCAAGATATAATTACTTCAAGATCGATGGCTATCACAAGGAAAGCAAGCTCGGATATAGAGATAACCGAGGCACGCGGAGACGAAAATGTATTCCCGTGTTCACCACCTTTGGGAAGGGGGCTACGTCACGTTGGAGAGGTGTGAGGTTCCACGAAGGATTCCTCACGCGCCACAAAGGCTCACCTTCTTCTCCGGATCTATCCCACTAAGGAATAGGACCTTTCCTTATGGCTAGCTTTTCCTCCACTCCGGAGATGGCAAGCTCCACAACCACTTCACAAGCTCCACAAAGTAGAAGCCCGGGTCTCTTCACAATCTTCCACGAAGAGGACACCGCGGTACCAACTGCCAAGCCAACTAGGAGGTCACCCTCCAAGAGTAACAAGCTCACGGTCTCTCACTTGAACAAATCGTAATGGAGAGTTCAACACTTATGCAAGAATGCAAAGCAAGAACACCAAGGGTGCTCAAATCTTTCACTCTCAAATCCCACCAAAGCAACAAGTTCTAGGGAGGAATTAGAGAGGAAGAACAATGGTGGAAACTATAAAACCCTCGGTCACTCCGGACCGACAGCTGTCACTTCTAGCAGCTCAATAGGATCTCTAGACTAACCCCACAGACCAACACTAGTCTTTTCTACGCACTTTGTCCTCACTCGTGCGCACCCGGTACCCACTTCTCGGTCGGTCACCCATCCTAGAATTGCTCTTGGCCAAGCATGCTTAACCTTAGAGTTCTTTTCGAATGATCTTCCGGAAAAGAAGTTGCAACTTGTTGGTATGGGTTTCCTATCAATCCTATTGAGCCATGCGCCAGGGTCTCACATACACCCACCCTTAGAAGATCGACGTCCTCGTTGATCAACCACAAGCCAGGAACGTCCCCTCTTGGCACACGTATGTGCGTCCAGTGCCGACACATTGCCATGTCATGTCCACTCCGGGCCACACGCGCCATGCTACACATGTCCGCCACTGACCCGCACACGCCCATGTAACCGCGAGGGTCGGCTCTGAAACCACTTGTAATACCTCGGACACTACGCTCTAAGTAACAAGCCTAGAATGAACCCAAAGTGAATGAGGTGTCCTACCGACGAGGCCCGGGGCCACCCACGGGTAGGTCCCGTCTGAGCGGAACAGGGCACGGTACCGGCCAACACCCCACCCACTTTGCAAGAACATCGGGACAAGTACGAGTGACGTAGTCGATAGGCATGCGAAAACATAACATACACAATTGTGTATGTTAGCAACATAAAAGAGTACATCAGAGCCAGACCATCTAAAATAAATAGAAATATTCAACGCCATACGGCAATATTCAAATTACTAGATAGTTCTAATAGTTTAGGATACATCCTCAAATAGCACACATCAGAGTATCAAGCGGAAGCGGAATAAAAGATCCGTGTACGGATAAGAAGCAAATAGGCGTAAGACGCCCTGAAAATAAGCACACCCCGCCCACATGATCTCAAGATATCCTTGCCCCGAAAACTCTACACCTGACGGTCGTTGTCTCCATCATCAGTCTCTTCAACCCAGTAGCCTTCCTGTGGGTAACCCTGTCCATCTGAACCAAATATTTATCGTGTGAGACCCTAGGGTGCTCAGCAATTCTTTATGCATCTAAAGGGGACAACCTGAGGGTGACGCAATTGCAGCGAAAGTAAAGCCTAGCAGTTCTATAGAGACACGTTACAACATCTGCCTAACCAATGATAGACGGACGCTCGTTAAGTAAACAACAATTCATTTCCCATCAGATATATATCAACGGGAATAAACATCGCTTCCCCACCCCCTCGTTCCCGAACGAGAATGCGGAAGAACATCCCATCCGTTGGCAATTTTATTAATCATTCCATGAATATTGCACTATTACTAGACAAGTTTGAGTCAATTTAAAAACGATACTTTAGTTATGCTTGTCTATGATCGAGAAACTATGCTCCAAGTCGTCCATAACCGCGGACACGGCTTTCAGAAAGTTTTACCCTGCAAGGGTGCACAAATAACAACACACGCACAATCAACCTCGGAAAAAACCAAATAAAAATCCAACAAGGCATCATGACAGAACATTTGCAAGATTCATATTTAATTTCTAGGGGCCACAAAGTAGTTTGGGGATTTATTACTATCCTGTACTTATGTCATGCTTTACTGCTTTAATTACTATTGCGCGTGGAGTGCCTGTACTGTTTAGGTAAGTGGAATGTTTCCGCGGTATCGACAAGCCCAGTCACACTTTCGGGTTCCTAGTCGTTTACAGTCATTGACACAAACCTCTGGGTCCGTATCGGAGCCGGCTGTAACACCCTCAGAATCAACCCTATGCAAGTTTTAGCGCTTCCCGCCAAACCCGCATAGAAACGATTCAAAGGTGCCCACCAGGCACTTGCGTGCGGGTGGAAAACGAAATAATAACATTACACAACAGTCCTCGATGGGACCCACAGAACAGATATATATACAACACGACTCCATGAGTCAAGAATACAGATATAATTTACAAAGATCCAAATCACCTTGAAAATGATAGAGCGTCCGCTACGAACAAGCTGCAAATGGGGCTAAGATCCCTGAAGAATAACCAATGGCGTCCATAACCCTGCCCAGGCCAAGCCGGAAGGGTAACCCTGCTAACGACGTCGATCTCAAAACCTGCTTAAACAAAAGGGATGCCGACAAAGGGCAAAGGAAAAGGAGGAGCGTCGATCGAGGCCAAGACAGCGAGACTAGAATTGGCGGTCCTCGCCTACATAGGTATGGTGGATCGAGCGGACAAAGATACACTAAACAACCTATAGAGACTCGATATAACTGTCGACTACCAGAGGGGGATAAGAAAAACCTATTCGGAACCAACCTGATGCTACCATCAAACAAACCCATCCTGGTATTTCCCCCTCGAGACCAAACGAGGAAGTCAACCGAGGAACTCACACAGTTGGCAGTTTTATTCATTCGTTTAACGTTGCAGCAATTACTAGTCAAATGTAGATAGCATGAGTCATCCTGATATAATAAGCAGTGGGCAGTTTTAGTTAACCATTCCGTTGTAGTTGCGACACTTACTAGTCAAAATATACGATTAGCATGAGATATCCCAAAACCCAGCAGTTGTTGGTACTTTTATTTATCCATTCCGTTGTAGTGAAGCTGATTACTAGTCATATCGGGTACAAGTCAAATTATAACAGTAAACTTTAGTTATAGTTGTCTATGATCAAGCATTGTGCTCCAAGTCGTCCATAACCATGGACACGGCTTCTCGAAAAGATTTAACCCTGCAGGGGTGCACCAAAGTATCCACACGCACTTCGACCCTTTTTGTCAGATCAATTAACATACACCCATCGGTATGTCGGCGGGGCCTAAGTCATGACGTTTCCCAGACCCAAAGCAAGCACGGGGGGCCATCCCACTAAGTCTACCCGCAACAAAGTCGGCCGGTCTCCGAGACGGACTCAGGGTTTGGGTGGACGGCTGTAAACGACTGGGAACCCGAAAAGATGACTGGGCTTGTCGATACAGCGAAAACGTGTCCCGATCCTAAACAGTACAGGTGCTCCTCGCACAATCGTAAATAAAGCAGTAAAGCATGGCATAGGTACAGGATAGTAAATAAAACCTCAAACTAGTTGTGGCCCCCAGTATAGTACTTTGAAATCAGGTACTAAATCGATGGGGTACCCATACATCCCACATGTGGTTAGCGCGCTCGATCTCGGAACAGGTGTCAAGAACTCGGGGTCCCACGGACACCAAAGGAGCGTCGAAAACCAAATATTATCTATCACCCACCGGTGCCTCTGCATTTACCTACTTCAATTTTAGTTATTAAACAATAATTAAAGTAAACGGTAATTAAAATCCATGATCATCTCCAACCTTAAACATACGGCAATACTCCAACAACTGTGGTACTTGACGACACGCAACAGCACTCGAGCAAGCGACTACGACGCGCAGGTCCAACTATCTACCAAACAACAGGTAATAGGATGTGTCCAAGGCAATATAGGGCTGCAAGGAATATCACGGGTACGAAACTAGAGCAACGCAACACAGATAGCAATAGATCAACAGGAAGGAATAAATACTATAAAAGTAAGATAGGTAGAAAGGGGGAGATGCTCGCCTGAAAACATTGCCGAAGGTTCATCCGAAGATCGGGTCGACACTCGCATCAACTCATCGGCCTAGTCCGTGAAGAAGCAAAACACTAGCACAAACACCGGATGCACTATTTAATACTACGGTAGAAAATCGGGCATGATGCATGTATGATGTATGGCATGGCAAAGGTGCAACGCAATTAGATCATATTAAGCGGAACCAGGGTCCCGACAATTAATTAATAGGTTCATGTTATTTAGATACCCCGCAATTTTGAATGTTGTCTTAACATGGCAAAAAGTATCATCGGTTCGATGCACAAATTTAAATGGGGGCCAATTATACGACTAGATCGCCCGCATATGGGTCCCATATTTAATTTAGGTGAATCGGCATAAGGCCCCCAAACCACATGAATATGCATGCAAGCATGAACAAGTTAATATGCGACAGGTTGTATTATATTATCAAAATAGGGTTTCGGGAAGGGGTTCACACATAAGGGGTGGGGGTCGGCGATCTTGGCTCCGAGGGGTTCGGGGTTGGTCTCAGGGTTCGGCGGGATCGGTCTTCGGTTCCAGGAAGGAGTTCTTGTCGCACGGACGTCAATGTTTCCGGGAAGGAGAACATGTCGTTGCGGAGATCTTGTCGGGTCCGTGCCATCGAGTCGGTCTTGGCATTCAGGGTGAAGAACTTGGCGTCCGAGAGACTATCTTGTCACATCCGCGGTCGTCGGGTCGTGTCGTCGGTCTTGTCGTTTCACGGCGGAGATCTTGGTGTCCCGGGTCTCGGCGTCTTCGGATCCGAGAGGAAGAACTTGGCGTGTCGGGTTCGGTTTTCTGATCCGAGAAGGAGAACTTGGCGATTCCGAGGGTCTTGGTGTTCGACGGGGTTCGGGCGCGCCGGGATCGGTCTCGGATCACGGAAGGAGAGCTTGGCGCGCTAGGGCTCGGGGTCGTCCGAATGTCCCTGCAGGTGGTTCTCGGTTCTTCTTCGTATCACCACACCATCTTCAATTTCACAACATCCCCAGGTAGAACTGGGCAACTCTGGTGGTTTCTATCATCTGTAACACGCATACTTGCCTCCTATCACCACCACACCTGGCCAAGAGGAAGCAGCGGCGCACGCTAGCCGACGACCCGGACAAGGTGAAGCAGGGGCAGTGGCGATGATAACGGCGACGGGGAGGCCAGGCTTCGTAGCTGTCGGCGGTACAGAGAGAACTGCAGGGCGAGACCTGCAGGGAGAGGTGACGCGCGACGCCGACGAGGAGGCGCGCGGTGGCGGGGTCGGTGCAGAGCCGGTAGGCAGAAGGCGAGGCGGCGGGGCGCGGTTCCGGGCCGGTCTGGAAGAGGTGTCGGGGTTCACTCGGGACGGAGCTCGGCGACCAAGGCGGTGGGGAACGAGGTCGGCGGCGCACTGGAGGCGAGGCATGGACGGAGGAAGGCGAGGCCGGAGAAGCATTGTAACTACCTCGGTGAACTACGCTCCTAGATACAAGCCTGGACGAGTGATAGTGGTTGAAATAGTACGGTGGGGCCCCAAAAGCCACTCACTGGTAGTCCTTTCAGACGTCCCAACCACTACCCTCTCAACGGGACTGTCAGACGGGCGTAGTCGGCAGGCGAAGGGATCAACTACGTACACAAGTGGGTATGTACGCAAGCCACCATACAAGAGTACATCAGAGCCACACCATCTAGAAAGAAAGAAAATATACCAACGCCATACGGCAAGATTCAAATGACCTGGATAAATCTATATTTTAGGATAACTCCTCATACAACACACATCAGAGTATCATGCAAGCGGCAAACAAGATCCGAGTACGGATAAGAAGCAAATCGGCATAAGATGCCAGAGAAATAAGCACATCCCAACTACAGGTCTCATGGATCCCCGTTCCCGGAATCTCTACACCGAACGATCGTTGCCCACATCTTCGGCTTCTTCCACCCAGTATCCGTCCTGAGAAGGTACCTGTTCATCTGAATCAAGAATTTATCGTGTGAGACCCTAAGGGTACTCAGCAAGTCTTAATGCCTCTAAAGGGGACACAACCTGGGGTGACGCAATTGCAGCAAAAGATAAACCCTAGCAATTCTACAGATAAACGCTAACCATCCGCCTAACCAATGATAGACGGATGTCCGTGAATAGAAGAACAGCAGTTATAATGGTAATCTCAACCGATCCATCCTCCTCCCTGCTTACCAACAAGGAAGCGGACGAACAACCCCCCACCCGTTGGCAATTTTATTAACCATTCCAGGAGTATTGCACTATTTACTAGTCAAGTTACTTTGGGCAGATTAAAAGCGGTACTTTAGTTATACTTGTCTATGATCAAGAAACTGTGCTCCAAGTCGTCCATATCCGCGGACACGGCTTTCAGAAAGTTTTACCCGGCCGGGGTGCACCAATAGCAACACACGCTCGATCAACCTCGGAAAAACCAAATCAAAACCCAACGAGGCTTTCACGACTGAACAATCACAAGATTCAGAAATATTTCAGGGGGCCACCCCTTTGAGTAGATCCCGCAACGAAGCCAGCTGACTCCGAGACGGGCTCAAGGTTTGGGTATACGGCTGTGAACGACTGGGAACCCGAAAGTGTGGCTGGGCTTGTCGACACCGCGGAATCGTGTCCCGATCCTAAACAGTACGGTGTGCTCCTCGCACAAATTAAATGCAGAAAGTAGCATGGCATAAGTACAGGATAGTAGATAAAACCTCAAACTAGTTTGTGGCCCCAAGAAATAAGACGGAATCAAGCTCTGGCCCAGGGGGGTCCCATATACCTCCCGGATGTGGATAGCGCGATAAATCAAGGAACAGGAATCAAGTACTCGGGGTCTTACGGGACACAAGTGAGCAGGAAAAACCAAATAGCAGATGTTGCTCACCGGTGCCACTTTCTTTAGTTATCCCAAAACTACTCAGGTTAAGTTGTTTAAGTACCTCATTATTCATCAGACTCTCACAAACCCTACACATGCTGTTCTACGACTCGCATGGCTCAAACAACTCCTATCGTAGTGGCTCATGGGGTGGAGGAAACAAGCTTGGTGAGGTTTAAAAGTAAAGGCTATGCATACTTGGGATTCAATTTAATGCAATCGCGACTCAATGATGCAAGAATAAGATAGAGGCAATAGGTACTGTATGTATGCAAGCATGTGGAAGTGCTTGCCTGGTATCTCTGTTGAAGCAAGGGACAGATCTGGGTAGTGCTCCTGGTTCTCTTGATACAGCCCCTGCTCAGTGTCTATCCGAGAAAAACCAAACAAACAAGGCCAACATGAATATAGAGCACAAGCATATGAATAAGATGTGTCAAGCAAACAATCATGCCATGATGAATGATGCACAATTTACATGGCAAGTAAGGTAGCATGGCATGGTGAGGTGTGGTGGACAAGGAAATAACATTTAAGTGGGTTTTAGTCACATTTCATTGCCATAACAGTTGTTGTTCAATATATATTTATATGATGCATGCTGCAATTGAAGTCATGGATAGCCTAAACAGAAAGGTCTCGTCGAGCTGATCAATTTAGACTCATCATTTGCTAAATTTGGAGTTTTAAATCAAAAGTTGTGAATTATTGAAAATCCAGTGGCATTGGTGGTAATTAACATAATCTTGGAATTTTACTTGTGCAAAATACAAAATGGATGGCATATTTGGAATCCCCTCATTTTTCTGATATCCAAACATATATTATTTGCCCAATTTGATTTAGAAATAAAAAGTTATTTAAAACTGAATAGAATTTGAATTTTGAATTTATTTAATGTAATTTGAAAGTAAAATGTTGTCTCAAACGCTTACTCCTTCTACTCACTTCGAGTGCCGACAGTGGGCTAGCGGGTCCCACGCGCCCACGCCATCGAGGACACAGGGGACCGCGGGTTGATTTTAGCAAACGACAGGAGCCTTTTTGCAAAGTTACCTAGACACAGACAAATGGGCCAAAACGGACCGCGGGTTGGGCAAAAGATTCTGCAGGGGGTTTTTCGCAAAAGGCCACGCTGGTACTGTGGATCTTCCTCTGCTGGCGAACGGACACGCACGCGATAGGGGAAAGAAAAGGGCGCCGGGGCTCGATCCGGGATCTCAAGCGCAGACGCGCGCCACCGGGCTAGCCGGGTAGGTGCTGGAAGGTTGGACGGGGCCTAGGTAAGGTTTACGCCGCAGTAGCTGTCGACGCCGCTGCTCCACCGTCGGCGCAGAGGGTGCTCGGCCGGACCGCATAAACCAGAAACGATCCAAGGGGAAGATGTCTCGAGAACTGTGGCTCACCGCGGCGTGCCGGTGTGGTCGACGTGGCGCGGGAGCAAAGCGATCGATGGCGAGGCCGGGCGACGGCGAGCTTAGGGTTTCTCGGGCGCTGCAGGTCTGGCGAGCTGGGCTCCTCCTCCTCGCCTGGCTCCAGGCGTCAGAGCGCCCGCGGCTTCCTCGACACCACGCCGCCCGCCTCCCGGTGATGCTTGTCTGGCGAGGTGAACAGCTAGCCGCGAGAGGAAGATGTGGCGGTGGAGAAGATGGGTAGAGGAGGGGAGCGAGGCAGGCTGCTGGGCGGATCTGGGGAGAGGCCAGAGAGGGGAAGGGGTGGATAAGAAGGAAGAGGGGGCAGGTTGTAGCGTGGGGGAAGGGGAAGCTGGCAGGGGCGCGTCGGGCACCTCCTGCTCACGTGCTCGCGCGGCCAGGCCAGGCCAGGCAAAGCAGGTCACCAGAGGGGGGGCTGGCAGGTGGGGTAGGGCGGCCAGGGAGGCAGGTAAGTGGACCTGGGAGCGTGGTCAGGCACGGCAGGTGAGAGGAAAAAGGGGAAGGGGAGGGAGCCGGCTCGGCTAGGTCTAGGGTTAGATAGGAGGGGGTCCTGGTCGTGTGGGGGTAGCTAGGGGGTTGCTGGGGTGGGGCCTGCATGGAAGAGAGTAGGGGCGAGCTAGGGTGGGGTGTAGGTGATCAAGCAAGGTAGAGGGGAAAAGGAGGGGTAGGCTTAGGGTTTTGTTTTAGGATAGATGTAGTTTAGGGTTTAGGTTTAGGGTGGAAAGGGAAGAGAGGGAGCATTTGGTTTTGCAAGACTAGGTGGGGTCTTGATTTAGCAAGTATGGGGTTTGGGGGTGGTTTAGGGTTTAGGTTTAGCTAGGTAGGGATTAGGGTTTTGATTTAGAGAGGCAAGGAAAGAGATGGTCATGTGATGTTAGGGTTCTTCTTTAGTTCATGCATGATCCAAAAAATAATGGCCAAGCAAGATCCAAGAGAGAGGGGGTGGTTTGGGGTTGTGCATGCCACATAGCACATGTGTGTGCATGAAGCATGGGGTGGTTTAGCTAAAGGGAAAACAGGGAGGGAGAGGGTTTGATGAAGAACTACAAGCCCAAACCAGACTAAACAAAAGAAAAGGTGCTCCACTTGAAATACCAGCAAAAACCAAATACTGGAAAAGGTGTAACTTGCATGGCCCATGCAAAATAATTAATGCCAAGTTATCCTTGTGAAAACAATAATATTATTATGGCATTGTTCAGATGCATCCCAAAAAGGTGGGCAAGGCCAAGCAAAGATTATGGGTGGATCCAACCAACAACATGGGCTAGAGATAACTCAATAAAATGCCAAGCCCATATTATTGGATGGTGGAATTATAAGGTGGTGAAAGAAAAGGTGGTGGAGTCAAAAGAGAGATGCCCCCAACTCAACTTGGGCATATAACAATGTATCAAGAGCCAAATACAATATCAAGAGGCAAATACAATTAATCATGCACATGAGATAATAATTAAACAAGAAAGGGTCTTTATATGATGCTCAAATGCAAGGTGGTATGATGGCATGAGCATGATATGATGATGATGCAACAATTATATCTTGGAAGTGGCCCATTTTATTATGACATGTAGCATTACAGGGGTTAGACAACTGGGATGCTACAACTCTCCCCCACTAAACAGGAATCTCGAGATTCTAGGAAGAAGAAGAAGACACAAAGAGAGAAGGATGGTTGGCACGGAGTTCATCTTCACGCCCCATGTTGCTTCATCAATGTAATGGTGTGACCACCGCACCTTGAAAAACTTGATGGACTTGTTGCCGTCCTTCGCTCATGGTCTCAAGGATTTTGGTGGGTGTTCTGATAAGAGATCTTCTTGGAGGTCGATTAGCTCATGGTCCACGGTCTTGCCGGGTCTTTGAAGCACTTCTTGAGCTGAGATGTGGAAAACATCATGGACTTTGAGTTTTTCCTAAGCTCTAGTGCATAAGCAACTTCTCCTCTTCTACCACGATCTTGAAAGGACCGATGTATCTAGGAGCCAACTTTCCTTTGATACCGAAGCGGTGTGTTCCTCTCATGGGAGTGACACGAAGGTAGACGAGATCACCAGGGCATATACCATATCTGTGTGTTTCCTGTCATAGTTGCTCTTCTGACGACTCTGAGCAATCTTCAGGTTCTCCAGAATGATATGCACCTTCTCCTCTTGGGTTACAATGTCGTGGCCAAACCAGATTCTTTCTCCTGACCGACCAACCAATGGGAGTTCTGCACTTGCGTCCATAGAGAGCCTCGAATGGTGCCATCTTCGACTCTTCCGAAGTCATTGTTGTAGGAGAATTCAGCATATGGAAGGCATTCCTCCCACTTCATGCCAAACGAGATGACGCAAGCTCTAAGCATGTCCTCGAGAATCGATTGATTCTTTCCACTTGTCCTTGAGACGAGGGTGGTAAGCAGGTGAAGTTCAACTTTGTTCCCAAAGCTTTTGGAAACTCTCCCGAACTTTGAGGTGAAGATGCTCCCACAGTCGAACTGATTTCAAGTGGAACCCCATACAAAGAGACAATCCTGTTGATATAGAGCTCACCAATCAAGTCCGAAATTGTTTCTTTGATCGGGAAGAAGTGTGCCACTTTAGAAAGCTCGTCGATGACAACAAAGATTGCATTGTTGCCCTTTGCGACCTTTGAAAACCAGTGATGAAGTCCATCTCAACTTTCTCCCATTTCCATTCGGAGGTTTCAATGGCTGTAGAAGACCAAATGGTTTCGATGGACAGCCTTCACTCTCACGCAGACATCACATTCGAGACGTACTTGGCACAATACCGCTTCAACCCGTGCCACCAAAGATTGTGTTTTCGTGTCCATGTACATCTTTGTGCTGCCAGATGGATAGAAAGAACCGAATCATGTGCCTCCTTGAGAACTTGGTCTCTCAGACCGGTAGTTTGGAACAAACATCCGTGTTCAAAGAAGAGCGCCTTAATCATCAACATGAAAGGACTCATACTTGGAAGGTCAAGCTTAGCGATGAGCTTTTTGGTGCGGATCACCAAGTCGAGAGCGAATCTGTTCTTCCAAGAGAGGAGTAGCCAGAAGGTTCAGGAGATGCCCTTGTTCCACAATTTCCAGGTTCAGCTGACGGAATTCCTCGCACAAGAGAGGCTGCTGCTCTTCTACCATGAGGTTGTTGACATAAGCTTTACGGCTAAGTGCATCTGCCATGACATTTGCTTTGCCTGGAGTGTAGTTGATGGTCACATCAAAGTCATTGATTGCTTCAATCCATCTCCTCTGCCGAAGGTTGAGATCCGGTTGAGTGAAGATATACTTCAAACTCTTGTGGTCCGAGAAGATCTCACAACGGTTACCAAGCAAGTAGTGCCTCCATAGCTTCAAAGCAAAGACCACTGCTGCTAGCTCAAGGTCATGTGTGGGATAGTTGATCTCATGCGTCTTCAACTGACGAGAAGCATAAGCAACCACCTGTCTCTCTTGCATAAGGACCGCACCCAATCCTTGCAAAGAGGCATCGCAGAAGATCTGGAAAGGCTTAGATGTATCTGGAGGAACCAAGACTGGTGTGGAAGTGAGCTTCTCTTTGAGTGTCTCAAAACTTTCTTGGCAAGCAGGAGTCCACAGGTACTTCTTGCCTTTCTTGAGGAGATCGGTAAGAGGCTTTGCTATCTTCGAGAAGTTCTGAACAAAACGACGGCAATAGCTAGCCAAGCCGAGAAAACTCCGCACTTCCTTGACATTAGCAGGAGGAAGCCATTCAACTATTGTCTTCACGGTTTCCGGGTTAACTGCAATGCCCTTGGCAGAGATGACATGTCCCAGATATGTTACTTCAGGCAACCAGAACTCACACTTGGAGAACTTTGCATACAAGCGGTTCTCGCGAAGCTTGTTCAAGACACACCGCAGGTGCTCTTCATGCTCCTCCTTGGACTTGGAATAAACCAGAATGTCATCCAGATATACCACAACAAACTTGTCCAGGTACTCCATGAAAACGGAGTTCATCAGCCTCGAGAAGGTAGCAGGTGCGTTGGTGAGGCCGAAAGACATGACCGTGTACTCATACAGGCCATAGCGAGTGGTGAAAGCTGTTTTGGGCACATCCTCTTTGCGAATTTTGATTTGGTGATAACCACTTCTCAAGTCCAGCTTAGAGAACACAGCCCCGCCACCGATCAAATAGATCATTTATCCGAGGGAGAGGATATTTGTTCTTGATGGTTTTAGCATTTAGAGCCCGGTAGTCAACACATAGCCTATCGGTTCTGTCACGCTTCTTCACAAAGATTGTTGGGCTACCCCATGAAGAAGTGCTGTGTTGAATGAAACCCAATTTCTCTTGTTCATCAAGTTGTCGTTTGAGTTCAGCCAACTCAGAAGGACCCATTTTATATGGCCTCTTGGAGATAGGAGCCGTTCCAGGTTCAAGCTCAATCACGAATTCAACTTCGCGATCCGGAGGCATACCCGGCAACTCTTCAGGAAAAACATCCGGGAACTCACAGACCACTGGTACACTCTGAATAGCTTCCATAGCATCATTATTCAGAGCAGCCAAGGAATAGAGCTGGACAGCAGGAGTCAGACTTGGAGAAAAGACTATGTGGCCTTCAGGAATCTTTAGAGATACTGAGCGTTCAGCGCAATCAATCACAGCTGCATTTGCTGTCAACCAATCCATGCCCAATATGACATCAATGTCAGAGTCGCCCAGAATAATCAAAGAAGCCAAGAATGAAGAACCACCAATCTCAACTTGATTTCCATGACTGATTTTATATGCTACCATATTTGCTCCAGGAGAAAGAACCATTACCCGCTTTTGAAGAGGAACCATGACTAACTCATTCTCGTTTGCAAACTTGTGAGACACAAATGAATGCGATGCACCAGAATCAAAGAGAACTCGTGCAGGAGCTGAGTTAACCGAAAGCATACCCATGACAACTCCAGGTGCGAGCTCAGCTTGAGAGGCGTTGACGCAGTTGGCACGCACGACCGCAGACCCGGGCTTAGTGTTGATGTTGAGAGCCCGAGGCGGTGGTGCACGAACCGAAGGAGAGCTTGTTGCAGATCTTGGCGGGGGTTGAGGGAGAGCTTTGTTCTTCATTGGGCAGTTCCACTGGATGTCCATGATCTCCACATGTGTAACAAGCACCGTGAGGACGTGGAGCAGAGTAGCCAGGGACTCCGCCAGGCGCTCCAGGGTAAGGGTTGTTGTAGCCCCTGGGAGCCGCAGGGGTGAAGTTTGGTGGCGTTGACGTGAAACTCGCAGGTCTTGGTGGAGTCGGAGCGACGGTGGGGTGTTAGGAACCCACACGCCGCTTAGAAGGAGCTGCCATAATCGCAGAGCTTGATGCATCCTCGTTATGTTTCTTGGACTCGAACATCCGCCTACTTGCCTCCTCTTGTAGTGCCGTGCTGTAGTTCCAGAAGGTTGCCGGTCTTGCATGCGTGATTGCATACTTGATCGACGATTGAGCCCTTGCGAATCTTTTCTCGCTTTTTCTTGTCATCGATACCTCATCACCACCATAGCGAGACAGGTTCATGAAGTTCCCGATGTAGGTGTTGACGCGTTATCATTTCCCGCTTCAAAGTTGAGGAAGGCCTCCTTCATCCTTTCCATCACAATCTCGAGAGAAACTGTTCTTTGAAAGCTGCAGTGAACCTCTCCCAAGTTGGCTGGAACCCAAAGGCAGCTTGCCTTCAAGTAGTTTTCCCACCATAGAGCTGCATCTCCCTTGAGAAGGTGGGTAGCACACTTGACCCACTCGCTCGAACATCGCAGCCTCGAGCAACCTTGAGATCTCGCGCAGCCAATCATCCGCGTCAAGAGGTCGGTCAGAAACATCAAACTGACGAGGGTTGAACTTGAGGAAGCTCTTGATGTCACCACGCTTGGGAGGTGGAGGAAGTGGAGCGAACTCATTCCTTCTGACGCTCTCCTCGAAGCGTTGTTGGTTCTCTTGCATTGCCGCCAAAGCATTAGCTATGCTTGACAAATACCGAGCCCAGCTCGAGGAATGTCCTCTTCAGTCCGTGGGGAGCCATCCGTCATTGATATAAAACTCAAGTCAAGACTATAATGGAGAATGATAATAATCCAAAATAGTACCAAGATGGAATTAACCAAGATTAAAGGATACAATTTATCGAGATGATATTAAAATATCAACAAAGTTCATAGCACCTAGAAGATATTAAGCATATCGCAGACGACTAAAAAGGAGTGTGGTACACAAATATATCAAAGAAAATTTTCAACAAATTTCGGCATTAAAATACCAATAGATGCGAAAAATTACTTAACGAATCAAGATTAGTGACTCTACCGATTCAATATACAAAAGCGAATGATACAAGTAGTGGTATGGTCGCGACTCCATCCCGCACTCAAATCATTACTCCGCACATGAACAAGTGGAACACATATCCTAACCCCTTCTTCTCACGATTTAAACCTTAAGATTGGTAACTACGGAAACGAACACCCCAAACAAGATAGCGTCGGATACAAGAGGAAGATAGATTGCGTCGGTTTACAAAAGCCTGTCGGTATGGAATGTACCAACAGTTGATAACCAAAGGCAGATAAGATAACAACTTGGATGCAACAGATAGACAAGGGATTACACACACACAAACACACAACCTATGGTACTACGGAAACCCAGAACACGTGAATCCTAGTTTGAACTTTGAGAAGAGGATTGAAAACGTTGCACTTCCTTACCAGAAAAGGGTGGGTGGGAGGGTAAGAAGAAAAAGTGGAAGCAGTCCTACTCTCGCGTTTTGTTTTTCCCTAATATACATAACTACCAAAATATTTGCTAGACTGACAACGACCGTTTGGCTGAAACCCTGAATGTCGGGATGGCTCTGATACCAATTGTAACTACCTCGGTGAACTACGCTCCTAGATACAAGCCTGGACGAGTGATAGTGGTTGAAATAGTATGGTGGGGCCCCAAAATCCACTCACTGGTAGTCCTTTCAGACGTCCCAACCACTACCCTCTCAACGGGACCTGTACGGGCGGCGTAGTCGGCAGGCGAAGGGATCAACTACGTACACAAGTGGGTATGTACGCAAGCCACCATACAAGAGTACATCAGAGCCACACCATCTAGAAAGAAAGAAAATATACCAACACCATACGGCAAGATTCAAATGACCTGGATAAATCTATATTTTAGGATAACTCCTCATACAACACACATCAGAGTATCATGCGGAAGCGGCAAACAAGATCCGAGTACGGATAAGAAGCAAATCGGCATAAGATGCCAGAGAAATAAGCACATCCCAACTACAGGTCTCATGGATCCCCGTTCCCGAAATCTCTACACCGAACGATCGTTGCCCACATCTTCGGCTTCTTCCACCCAGTATCCGTCCTGAGAAGGTACCTGTTCATCTGAATCAAGAATTTATCGTGTGAGACCCTAAGGGTACTCAGCAAGTCTTAATGCCTCTAAAGGGGACACAACCTGGGGTGACGCAATTGCAGCAAAAGATAAACCCTAGCAATTCTACAGATAAACGCTAACCATCCGCCTAACCAATGATAGACGGATGTCCGTGAATAGAAGAACAGCAGTTATAATGGTAATCTCAACCGATCCATCCTCCTCCTCGCTACCAACAAGGAAGCGGATTTAACAACCCCCCACCCGTTGGCAATTTTATTCACCATTCCAGGAGTATTGCACTATTTACTAGTCAATTTACTTTGGGCAGATTAAAAGCGGTACTTTAGTTATACTTGTTTATGATCAAGAAACTGTGCTCCAAGTCGTCCATATCCGCGGACACGGCTTTCAGAAAGTTTTACCCGGCCGGGGTGCACCAGTAGCAACACACGCCGATCAACCTCGAAAACCAAATCAAAACCCAACGAGGCTTTCACGATGAACAATCACAAGATTCAGAATTATTTCAGGCCACCTTTGAGTAGATCCCGCAACGGCCACCGACTCGAGACGGGCTCAAGGTTTGGGTATACTGGTGTGAACGATCGGGAACCCGAAGTGGCTGGGCTTGTCGACACATGAATCGTGTCCCGATCCTAACAAGACGGTGTGCTCCTACAAATTAAATGCGTAAAGTAGCATGGCATAAGTACAGGATAGTAGATAAAACCTCAAACTAGTTTGTGGCCCCAAGAAATAAGACTAATCAAGCTCGCCTGGGGTCCCATATACCTCCGGATGTGGATGGCGCGATAAATCAAGAAACAGGAATCAAGTACTGGTCTTACGGACACAAGTGAGCAGGAAAACCAAATAGCGTATGTTGCTCACCGTGCCACTTTCTTTAGTTATCCCAAAACTACTCAAAGTTAAGTTGTTTAAGTACCTCATTATTCATCGACTCACAAACCCTACACATGTCGTTTCTACGACTGCATGGCTCAAACAACTCCTATCGTAGTGGCTCATGGGGTGGAGGAAACAAGCTTGGTGAGGTTTAAAAGTAAAGGCTATGCATACTTGGGATTCAATTTAATGCAATCGCGACTCAATGATGCAAGAATAAGATAGAGGCAATAGGTACTGTATGTATGCAAGCATGTGGAAGTGCTTGCCGTATCTCTGTTGAAGCAAGGGATGATCTGGTAGTGCTCCTGGTTCTCTTGATACAACCGCCAAGGTTCATCCGAGAAAACCAAACAAACAAGGCCAACATGAATATAGAGCACAAGCATATGAATACGATGCGTCATAAACAATCATGCCATGATGAATGATGCACAATTTACATGGCAAGTAAGGTAGCATGGCATGGTGAGGTGTGGTGGACAAGGAAATAACATTTAAGTGGGTTTTAGTCACATTTCATTGCCATAACAGTTGTTGTTCAATATATATTTATATGATGCATGCTGCAATTGAAGTCATGGATAGCCTAAACAGAAAGGTCTCGTCGAGCTGATCAATTTAGACTCATCATTTGCTAAATTTGGAGTTTTAAATCAAAAGTTGTGAATTATTGAAAATCCAGTGGCATTGGTGGTAATTAACATAATCTTGGAATTTTACTTGTGCAAAATACAAAATGGATGGCATATTTGGAATCCCCTCATTTTTCTGATATCCAAACATATATTATTTGCCCAATTTGGATTTAGAAATAAAAAGTTATTTAAAACTGAATAGAATTTGAATTTTGAATTTATTTAATGTAATTTGAAAGTAAAATGTTTCCAAACGTTTTCTCCTTCTACTCACTTCGAAGTCGCTGACAGGTGGGGCTAGCGGTCCTGCGCCCACAGCCAAATCGAGGACACAGGGGACCGCGGGTTGATTTTAGCAAACGCCAGGAGCCTTTTTGCAAAGTTACCTAGACACAGACAAGTGGGCCAAAACGGACCGCGGTTGGGCAAAAGATTCTGCAGGGGGGTTTTCGCAAAAGGCCACGCTGGTACTGTGGATCTTCCTCTGCTGGCGAACGGACACGCACGCCGATGCAGGGAAAGAAAAAGGGGCCGCCGGCTCGATCCGGGATCTCGGGCGCCGCCACTGGGCTAGGCTGGGTAGGTGCTGGAAGGTTGGACGGGGCCTAGGTAAGGTTTACGCGCGCGGCAGAGCTGTCGACGTCGTCGTTCCACCGTGCGCAGAGGGTGCTCGACGCCGGGACCGCGCAAACCAGGAAACGATCCAAGGGGGGAAGATGTCTGGGAGAACCAGTGGCTCACCGCGGGCGTGCCGGTGTGGTCGACGTGGCGCGGGGAGCAGGCGATCGGCGATGAGGCTGGCGACGGCGAGCGCTAGGGTTTCCTCGGGGCGCGGCAGGTCCTGGCGAGCTGGGGCTCCTCCTCCTCGCGTCTGGCTCCAAGGCGTCCGCGGCTTCCTCGACACCCGCTACGTCGCTTCCGCCTCCTGGTGATGCTTGTCTTTGGAGGTGAGCAGTTGGGCCGGGCGAGGAAGATGTGGCGGTGGAGAAGATGGGTAGAGGAGGGGAGCGAGGCAGGCTGCTGGGCGGATCTGGGGAGAGGCCAGAGAGGGGAAGGGGTGGATAAGAAGGAAGAGGGGCAGGTGGTAGCGTGGGGGAGGGGAAGCTGGCAGGCCGGGCACCTCCCGCCACGTGCTCACAGCCAGCCGCCAGGCAAAGCAGGTCACGGAGGGGGGGTGGGGGTAGGGGCGGCAGGAGGCGTGTAAGTGGACCTGGGAGCGTGGTCAGGCACGGCAGGTGAGAGGAAAAAGGGGACGGGGAGGGAGCCGGCTCGGCTAGGTCTAGGGTTAGATAGGAGGGGGTCCTGGTCGTGTGGGGGTAGCTAGGGGGTTGCTGGGGTGGGGCCTGCATGGAAGAGAGTAGGGGCGAGCTAGGGTGGGGTGTAGGTGAACAAGCAAGGTAGAGGGGAAAAGGAGGGGTAGGCTTAGGCTTTTGTTTTAGGATAGATGTAGTTTAGGGTTTAGGTTTAGGGTGGAAAGGGAAGAGAGGGAGCATTTGGTTTTGCAAGACTAGGTGGGGTCTTGATTTAGCAAGTATGGGGTTTGAGGGTGGTTTAGGGTTTAGGTTTAGCTAGGTAGGGATTAGGGTTTTGATTTAGAGAGGCAAGGAAAGAGATGGTCATGTGATGTTAGGGTTCTTCTTTAGTTCATGCATGATCCAAAAATAATGGCCAAGCAAGATCCAAGAGAGAGGGGGTGGTTTGGGGTTGTGCATGCCACATAGCACATGTGTGTGCATGAAGCATGGGGTGGTTTAGCTAAAGGGAAAACAGGGAGGGAGAGGGTTTGATGAAGAACTACAAGCCCAAACCAGACTAAACAAAAGAAAAGGTGCTCCACTTGAAATACCAGCAAAAACCAAATACTGGAAAAGGTGTAACTTGCATGGCCCATGCAAAATAATTAATGCCAAGTTATCCTTGTGAAAACAATAATATTATTATGGCATTGTTCAGATGCATCCCAAAAAGGTGGGCAAGGCCAAGCAAAGATTATGGGTGGATCCAACCAACAACATGGGCTAGAGATAACTCAATAAAATGCCAAGCCCATATTATTGGATGGTGGAATTATAAGGTGGTGAAAGAAAAGGTGGTGGAGTCAAAAGAGAGATGCCCCCAACTCAACTTGGGCATATAACAATGTATCAAGAGCCAAATACAATATCAAGAGGCAAATACAATTAATCATGCACATGAGATAAGAATTAAACAAGAAAGGGTCTTTATATGATGCTCAAATGCAAGGTGGTATGATGGCATGAGCATGATATGATGATGATGCAACAATTATATGTTGGAAGTGGCCCATTTTATTATGGCATGTAGCATTACAGGGGTTAGACAACTGGGATGCTACAAGCATCCAGAGGCTGCGGGCGGCTCCGGGGAGGCGGTGGCGCGTCGAGGATCCGGCGAGGACGCGTGCTCACGGGACTCAAGCGTTGCAGGGCTGTAGAAGGGCGGCCTTGGCGCGGAGGCGGCTGTGAGGAGGCGAGGTCGCGGCCTGGGGCGAAGGTCTTGGCGCCGGGCGCTGGCGCTGAGGGCGAGGCGGCCTGACTCGGGGTCACAGGACGGAGGCGCGGAGGGGTTCCTGGCGATGGTGGTTGCCGAGGGAGGCGGTCGAGGTGGGGAGCGAGGGTCGCTGAGATGGGCGAGAGAGGAGGCGTGGGGCGCGGGCGTCGTCGGGAGGGCGCCGGGAGCTGGCGGGCTTGGCGCCGCTTGCTGCAGAGGGAGGAGAGAGGCGGCGGGCGTGGTTGGGGATGGAGGCGAAGGGAAGAGAGGGGTAGGTGGGGATGCGGTGGGGCCGACGGAGGGAGGCGGGTGGGGAGTGGGCCCGGTTGCGTGGCGTCAAGGGGGCGAGGGTGGTAGCAAGGGCCAAGCTTGGCGGGCTGGGAGTGGAGGGAGTGGGGTGAGGGCTAGGGTTAGGTTTGGGTAGGGTTGGGATGGTAGGCTCGTCTTTGGGCTTTGGGCCTGGCGGCTGGGGCCTCTCCTAAAAAAATAGTTTTACTTTTATATTTGTATAGTTTTATTTTAAACCTTTTGTAAAAATGATTTTTGGACAAAACAAAATATTCGGAAAAGACCGAGATTTCAATTTGAATTAAAGAAGGGGATAATTAGAAAACAAAATAGGCTTTAGGAAATTGTTTTTGGCAAATAATATGCATGATGATGTCATGATGATGCACAAAGTATCATTTAGCACGCGATTTTCTAGTAGTGGTTTTTGCGGGGCGCCACAATTCGACACCACTAACAATGGATCTCGCCCTCGAGATCCGCCTCATGGTACCAGAGGGAAGGTCGGCGATCTGCGTCTTCTCGCTTCGTGTAGATCCTCGCGACACCACTAACAAGAGGTCGTTGTCCGTGATCGTCGAGAGAACACTCCGGGAACAAAAAGGTCGAAGGTAGAGGTATCAACAAGTAAAGCCACCTCTAGCTTCGATAGAAAGAGAGAACCGATGCATTCTCATCCACTTCAATGTAAAAAAGCGAATAGAAGGGGTAGTCGGCATGGGGGCCAATCCATCACGCACCCAAACTATTACTCTGCACAATCAGTAGAAAAGCGTGCAACCATTCTCGGAATCAGACTGAAGATCTCGACAATCGAGGGTCAGAAACAAAGGAGTGATGCATACCCTGCATCGGATCTGGCGTGGATGATGTCGTCGCGTCAGAAAACACCGGAAGGCACAAGAAGGAACAAAGAGAAGTCCACCAGACGAAGGATTCCTCGGATAGCATGAAGACCAGATGTAGCAACACCGTAACCAAAGGAGGAAGCGAAACCCTGAAGGTACGATGGAACCCAACCACGAGAAATCCTGGACTCGAAGAGAGAGAAGAGAGCGGATTCAAAACACGCAGAGGTGAGAGGAGAGCAGCAGAGGGGTAAGGAGTAAAATCAGACCTAATCAGAACTATCCAACCAATTTTTTCAAAAATAGTTTTGACACTCTACTTCGGCCGTTAGCTAGGTTATCCTACAGGCTGGACTTGTGGGGTATCGCAACTACTGAGCTCTGATACCACTCTGTAACACCCTCAGAATCGACCCTATGCAAGTTTTAGCGCTTCCCGCCAAACCCGCATAGAAACGATTCAAAGGTGCCCACCAGGCACTTGCATGCGGGTGGAAAACGAAGTAATAACATTACACATCAGTCCTCGATGGGACCCACAGAACAGATATATATATACAACACGACTCCATGAGTCAAGAATACAGATATAATTTACAAAGATCCAAATCACCTTGAAAATGATAGAGCGTCCGACTACGGACAAGATGCAAATGGGGCTAAGAGCCCTGAAGAATAACCAATGGCGTCCATAACCCTTGTGCCAAGCTGGAAGGGTAACCCGCTAACGACGCCGATCTCAAAACCTGCTTAAACAAAAGGGTGCCGACAAAGGGCAAAGGAAAAGGAGGAGCGTCAAGATCGAGGCCAAGACAGCGAGGCTAGAATTCGGTCCTCGCCTACATAGGTATGGTGGATCGAGCGCACAGCATACACTAAACAACCTATAGAGACTCGATATAACTGTCGGCTACCAGAGGGGGATAAGAAAAACCTATTCGGAACCAACCTGATGCTACCATCAAACAAACCCATCCTGGTATTTCCCCCTCGAGACCAAACGAGGAAGTCAACCGAGGAACTCACACAGTTGGCAGTTTTATTCATTCGTTTAACGTTGCAGCAATTACTAGTCAAATATAGATAGCATGAGTCATCCTGATATAATAAGCAGTGGGCAGTTTTAGTTAACCATTCCGTTGTAGTTGCGACACTTACTAGTCAAAATATACGATTAGCATGAGATATCCCAAAACCCAGCAGTTGTTGGTACTTTTATTTAGCCATTCCGTTGTAGTGAAGCTGATTACTAGTCATATCGGGTACAAGTCAAATTATAACAGTAAACTTTAGTTATAGTTGTCTATGATCAAGCACTGTGTTCCAAGTCGTCCATAACCGCGGACACGGCTTCTCGAAAAGATTTAACCTGAGGGTGCACCAAAGTATCCACACGCACTTCACCCTTTTGCGGATCAATTAACATACACTCATCGGTATGTCGGCGGGCCTAAGTCATGACGCTTCCCGCACACAAAGCAAGCACGGGGCCACCCCACTAAGTCTTCCCGACGATTCGCCGGTCTCGAGACGGACTCGTGGTTTGGGTGGACGGTGTAACGATCGGGAACCCGAAAAGATGATCGGGCTTGTCGATACAACAAAACGTGTCCCGATCCTAACAAGACAGTGTGCTCCTCGCACAATCGTAAATAAAGCAAAGAAGCATGGCATAGGTACAGGATAGTAAATAAAACCTCAAACTAGTTGTGGCCCCCAAAAGTAGTACTTTGAAATGAGGTACTAAATCGATGGGGTACCCATACATCCCACATGTGGTTAGCGCCGATCTCTAACAGTGTCAAGAACTCGGGTCCACGGGACACCAAAGGAGCTGTCGAAACCAAATATTATCTATCACCCACGGTGCCTGCATTTACCTACTTCAATTTTAGTTATTAAACAATAATTAAAGTAAACGGTAATTAAAATCCATGATCATCTCCAACCTTAAACATACGGCAATACTCCAACAATCGTGGTACTTGACGACACATAGCAAGACTCGAGCAAGCGATTCACGACGCCGCAGTCCAACTATCTACCAAACAACAGGTAATAGGATGTGTCCAAGGCAATATAGGGCTGCAAGGAATATCACGGGTACGAAACTAGAGCAACGCAACACAGATAGCAATAGATCAACAGGAAGGAATAAATACTATAAAAGTAAGATAGGTAGAAAGGGGGAGATGCTCGCCTGAAAACATTGCCGAAGGTTCATCCGAAGATCGGGTCGACACTCGCATCAACTCATCGGCCTAGTCCGTGAAGAAGCAAAACACTAGCACAAACACCGGATGCACTATTTAATACTACGGTAGAAAATCGGGCATGATGCATGTATGATGTATGGCATGGCAAAGGTGCAATGCAATTAGATCATATTAAGCGGAACCGGGGTCCCGACAATTAATTAATAGGTTCATGTTATTTAGATACCCCGCAATTTTGAATGTTGTCTTAACATGGCAAAAAGTATCACCGGTTCGATGCACAAATTTAAATGGGGGCCAATTATACGACTAGATCGCCCGCATATGGGTCCCATATTTAATTTAGGTGAATCGGCATAAGGCCCCCAAACCACATGAATATGCATGCAAGCATGAACAATTTAATATGCGACAGGTTGTATTATATTATCAAAATAGGGTTTCGGGAAGGGGTTCACACATAAGGGGTGGGGGTCGGCGATCTTGGCTCCGAGGGGTTCGGGGTTGGTCTCAGGGTTCGGCGGGATCGGTCTTCGGTTCCAGGAAGGAGTTCTTGTCGCACGGACGTCAATGCTTCCGGGAAGGAGAACTTGTCGTTGCGGAGATCTTGTCGGGTCCGCGCCATCGAGTCGGTCTTGGCATTCAGGGTGAAGAACTAGGCGTCCGAGAGACTATCTTGTCGCATCTGCGGTCGTCGGGTCTTGTCGTTTCACGGCGGAGATCTTGGTGTCCCGGGTCTCGGCGTCTTCGGATCCGAGAGGAAGAACTTGGCGTGTCGGGTTCGGTTTTCTGATCCGAGAAGGAGAACTTGGCGATTCCGAGGGTCTTGGTGTTCGACGGGGTTCGGGCGCGCCGGGATCGGTCTCGGATCACGGAAGGAGAGCTTGGCGCGCCAGGGCTCGGGGTCTCGGTTCTTCTTCGTATCACCACACCATCTTCAATTTCACAACATCCCCAGGTAGAACTGGGCAACTCTGGTGGTTTCTATCATCTGTAACAAGCATACTTGCCTCCTATCACCACCACACCTGGCCAAGAGGAAGCAGCGGCGCACGCTATCCGACGACCCGGACAAGGTGAAGCAGGGGCAGTGGCGATGATAACGGCGACGGGGAGGCCAGGCTTGGGAGCTGTCGGCGATAGAGAGACTGAAGGCGAGACCTGCAGGAGAGGTGACGCGACGCCGACGAGGAGGCCGGCGGGTCGGTGCAGAGCCGGTAGGCGTATAGGCGGCGCGGGCGTTCCGTCCGGTGTGGAAGAGGTGTCGGGGTTCACTCGGGAAGGAGCTCGGCAACTAAGGCGGTGGGGAACGAGGTCGGCGGCGCACTGGAGGCGAGGCCTGGACGGAGGAAGGCGAGGCCGGAGAAGCATCTAGAGGCTGCGGGCGGCTCCGGGGAGGCGATGGCGCCGAGATCCGCGACGAGGCTACCACGGGATGGCGAGGCGGAGGCGGCGTCGCCCAGCGAGGCGCCAGGAGAGGCGAGGTCGCGACTGGGGCGAAGGGTCTTGGCGCCGGGCGCTGAGCCTGGCCGGCGAGGCGGCCTGGCTCGGGGGTCACAGGGCGGAGGCGAGGAGGGATCCCTAGCGATGGTGGTTGCCGAGGGAGGAGGGTCGAGGTGGGGAGCGGGGGTCGCTGAGATGGGCGAGAGAGGAGGCGCGGGGCGCGTCGGGCTGGAGGGCCAGGGCTGCAAGGCGCCGCTTGCTGCAGAGGGAGGAGCGAGAGGCAGTGCGGCGCGTGGTTGGGGATGGAGGCGAGCGGGAAAGAGAGAGGGGTAGGTGGGGATGCGGGGTGGGGCCAGACGGGAGTGCGGCAGGTGGGGAGTGGGCCCGGTTGCGTGGCGTCGGCGGGAGTTGGCGGGTGGGGGCCCGCGCGTGCCAGTGCGGCTGGCGGCGGCGGCTGGGAGTGGAGGGAGTGGGGTGAGGGCTAGGGTTAGGTTTGGGTAGGGTTGGGATGGTAGGCTCCTGGATGCTGGGCTTTGGGCCTGGCGGCTGGGGCCTCTCCTAAAAAAATAGTTTTACTTTTATATTTGTATAGTTTTATTTTAAACCTTTTGTAAAAATGATTTTTGGACAAAACAAAATATTCGGAAAAGACCGAGATTTCAATTTGAATTAAAGAAGGGTATAATTAGAAAACAATATAGGCTTTAGGAAATTGTTTTTGGCAAATAATATGCATGATGATGTCATGATGATGCACAAAGTATCATTTAGCACGCGATTTTCTATTAGTGGTTTTTGCGGGGCGCCACACCGGCCAACTTTGTCGCGGGTTGCCTAGTGGGGTGGCCCCCTGAAATCAAATATGAATCTTGCAAATGTTCTCTCGTGATGCCTCGTTGGGTTTTCATTTAGTTTTTTCCGAGGTTGATCTTGCGTGTGTTGCTATTTGTGCACCCCTGCAGGGTATAACTTTTTGAAAGCCGTGTCCGCGGTTATGGACAACTTGGAGCACAGTTTCTCGATCATAGACAAACATAACTAAAGTATCGTTTTTAAATTGACTCAAACTTGTCTAGTAATAGTGCAATATTCATGGAATGATTAATAAAACTGCCAACGGATGGGATGTTCTTCCGCCTTCTCGTTCGGGAACGAGGGGCTGGGCGAGCGATGTTTATTCCTGTTGATATATATCTTATGGGAAATGAATTGTTGTTTACTTAACGAGCGTCCGTCTATCATTGGTTAGGCGGATGTTGTAGCGTGTCTCTATAGAACTGCTAGGCTTTACTTTCGCTGCAACTGTGTCACCCTCAGGTTGTCCCCTTTAGATGCATAAAGACTTGCTGAGCCCCCTAGGGTATCACACAATAAATATTTGGTTCAGATGGACAGGGTTACCCACAGGAAGGGTACTGGGTTTAAGAGACCGATGATGGAGTCAACGACCGTCAGATGTAGAGTTTTCGGGGCAAGGAGATCTCGAGATCATGTGGGCGGGATGTGCTTATTTTCAGGGCGTCTTATGCTGATTTGCTTCTTATCCATACTCGGATCTTGTCTTCCGCTTCCGCTTGATACTCTGATGTATGCTATTTGAGGATGTATCCTAAACTATTAGAACTATCTAGTAATTTGAATCTTGCCGTATGGCGTTGAATATTTCTATTTCTTTTAGATGGTCTGGCTCTGATGTACTCTTGTATGTCGCTAACATACACAATTGTGTATGTTATGTTTTCGCATGCCTATCGACTACGTCGCTCGTACTTGTCCCGATGTTCTTGCAAAGTGGGTGGGGTGTTGGCCGGTACCGTGCACTGTTCCGCTCAGATGGGACCTACCCATGGGTGGCCCCGGGCCTCCTCGGTAGGACACCTCATGCACTTTGGGTTCATTCTAGGCTTGTTACTTAGAGCGTAGTGTCCGAGGTATTACAGAAACCAACAAATGAATCGAAGATCTAGATCCAATGGGTTCCCCTCACTTAGAGGAGGAATTGATTGGTGGGAATTGTAGATCTAGATCTCCTCTTCCAAAGCCCTCAAAAAGATGCAAGAATCATAGGAGGGAAGGGATATGAAGAAAGCTCAAAGAGGTCAACAATGGAGGTCAAAACGTGCTCAAGAGCCTTAGAACTTTGGGAAAGAAGCCCCCCTTTTATACCCCATCAAGGGGGATGACCATTGGAAGCAAGATGCGCTGGGCGAACACGTTCCGGCGACGAAACTGGCGCCGCCGGTTCAGCCGCTGGAATTTCCGGTCAAAACCGAAAGTTTCAAAACAAACCGACAAAGATACAGTTTTTCGGTGTGTCGAAATTTCCCTCTCGCGGAATTTCCGGCCATAGACTCGGTCCACCAGAATTCCCGCCGGAATTCCGCTCGAACCAAATAGGGCACACGAAAACGGCGATACCTTTTGCGTCCTGACTCCTATTTTGATGATATTGGGCTTGTTTTGACGAGGACAACAAGCCATACAAGATGGTACAGAGAAACATCATAGTCCAATAGAGGAGGATAGAACCAAATTAATAAAGGTAAGAATCCTTCCTATAAGAAGAACCGATAAAACCTTCAAACTCGAAAACCCCATAGAAGATGCATACGAATTCCGTTTTCGATGAACTTGGGCTTGTTGAAGAGCTAGCAACAAGCTCAAGAACCTAACATGGAGAAACACCAAGAAGCATCCAAATTGGAAGATGCAAAGGATTGATCTTCCTATGACGATGTGATCAAGTTACCCAACCGAAATCCCCTCTTAATAGTGCGGCTATGTATCCTATAACCTGGTCTCCCAACAACCACCTTGAGATCGGTAAAAGGAAAACCTAGCAAGGCCATACCTTTGCCTTGCGCATCCCATTTGATCTTGATTACAACACTTCAATCTCCATCCAAGCCGGAATGCATCACTTGATAGTTGTTGCTTTGTGAAGACTTCTAATTTGCTCCCCCATACACCACTATTGGATAGATTCATTAATACATGTCTTCACATGTCTATTATCACCAATATGGACGGTGAGCTTCAAGCAAATGATCTTCTCGAGATGCTTATCTTGAACTTGCCCTTCTCAACCATACCACAAGATCCATGTGGTACATTCTTTATGCTTCATGTGTTGACCAACTTGAAATCACTCTTCACTCTTTGTATAGGTCAACCATGTATCTTCTCATGCTCCATATCAATATCTTGAGGTACATAAAGAACTCTTAATTTGATTACATGCTCTAAATCTTAGTCAATCATAGCTCAACAAATGAGGCTATCATGACACCGTCTTAGAGCCATATCTTGAATTCTTCTATTGAGATCACACTCTCAAGATCTTGATCATATCATATTCTTATCTTCAACTCAATGATCTTGATGCCAATACTCAAGGTATATCTTTATCTTCATGGAATCCATACTTGAATCCAAAACATAGAATACAAGCATGACCTAAGGAATATTCCTTCATATAAAACTCAGTGAAAACATTAGTCCATAGGGATTGTCATTAATCACCAAAACCACACATAGGGGCAATTACTCTTTCATTGAAATACAAGAAGTCAGAACATGCTAAGAAAAAGTCAGAAAAAAAACAAAAAATACTGCGAAAAAGAAATATCACCATCACCTGGGGTGAGGGGCTACGCGACTGCCATGCCAAGGTGGGATAAACAAGAGAAAGAGCTGCTTGCTAAAGGGATCACTCTAGAACCAATATGTGAAGAATGGGATTTGAGGGCAAGAAATTGGTTCCTTTGGCATGAGAGTGAGTATGATGATATTATAGGGGACCTTGTTTGCAGTGACAGTATTAGGATACCCAGGGAGACATGGCAGAGAGTGATGAAAGAAATTAAAGAGGGGAAAACAAAGTTCTGTCCCGATAGAGAGAAAGACTTGCTGACAAAGGTCCTCGGGAATGACAAACACAGAGGACGAGTACGACGCCTTGGCCCTAGTTATATGTGGGATATTTTGGTTTCCCAAAGACAAAGGTACTTATAGAAGCCAAGAGAGAGAAAAGAGGCGACGGGAGGAGGAGGAGGGAGACAGGTTCAATCAGTTGCTAGCAAGAATTGAAAAGCAGTAGTAGAAGATTGACGAACTTAGAGGAGTAGCGCGCCTGCAAGATCCTGCACTCGATATTATCGACAACCCATCTCAGCGGAGAAGTAGCGTGGCTGAATCGGAGGTCCCGTCTGACAATGCACAGATGATAGATGGCGGTCCTGGCTACCCCTTGGATGGAATCAAGGAGCAGATATCTTGTGAGCTCCATCAGAAGGTGAAGAACGTATCCGTGAAGGTGGCGGTCGGATGTGCTTTACCTTGTCCACCTGACGCACGCTGGCATGGTCGTGAGATTCCAGCTGGCTATGCTAAAGTCGGGGTGGATGAAGTCGTAACAGGGTGGGACTCAATGGAGCTTGAAATCCCTAGACCTAAAGGTGAGAGGACACTCAGAGAAGTACTGGGTGGTATTATTCTATGGGACAAGAACAACGTCAAGCTTCCAGGCTCGAAGCCAAGGACAACACCGCCTCTGAGTCATCGCGGTTCACCTTCACCTCCATCACCTCCAAGAAGCCCATCCCACGACTACAACCACCACAGTGCGAGTCCATCTCGATCTCCACCGCAGGATCAGCCGTCTTTCCCGCCCGCTAAGGACAATAAGAGGAAGCGTGCTCCGTCGATGAGTACTAACTGACGCAGCAGCCCAAAACGACAAATGTCACCCCTCCCAAGAGTACCTCATAAGAATATTCCCATCAGATCTTATGATCGTACTGACGAGGAAAACGCAGTGATAGCAAAGGCCCAATGTGATGTGCATTTTCAAAAGAAGAAACCCAAGCCCTCCCCGGTATACACCAAGAAGAAAAAAAGCATATGCACTTGATTTTCTAAACAGAAAATCGCAGTATGAGTTGCACCATAAGCCAGATGACTATCTACGCATACTTTAGAAGGAAGTGAAGAAGAGCAAATCAAGTCGAAGTGCAAGTGGGAGCAAATCAAGTAAAAGTGCAAGCGGGAAAAGAAGGGATGTTTCCCAGCTGGGAGAACAGGACGAACACTCGATCCCACCCCTCAAGGTGTTATCCAAAGACGTTCCCTAGCTGCCGCAACAGGATATGGAAGAAGCTACGAGGTTGGCGGCCGCTATGGGTGTGATTGTTGCTGAATTGCTAGGTTCCCAAGACGACAAGTTACCCAAGGCTGATGTAGTCCCTAGATATGTCCCAGGGATGGATTTGGTCAGCAAAGAGAAGTTGCAACAACTGCCAACACAAATATGAAATCTCCATGAATGGTACTTGAGAGTCGTAAAGAAGGATAGAACAATGATCATAGCGGAAGTCCCAACTGAGTACTACTTCCAAGCCAAAGAGGTCCATGTTGAGTTCCAGAACTCTTCCAATTATACAATTAAGAATCCCTCGACAAATCTCTCATGAGTTTCTATTGTATGTAAGTTGTTGAATTCATTGTCTACATATAAGTTGTTTAGTTTTTCACTTGCTCAGTCCATTGCATGTAATTGTCCTCATTATATCCTTTTGTACTCTATTATTATGCAGAATGAAGATCTAGCAATGTAAAAGAAGGACACTCTATGGCGTTGGGTTCATTGACCCAGATAAAGTACATATAGAGACACTAACGCAAAAACCCAATGAGACACGGAAAACCTTCTAAGGTTTCTAACAGAGCAAAATTTCTGTGACCACATATCGTTTCCTTACAATTTCAAGTGAGGGTCTTACTCTGTTGTACACATTCACTTTTGCTTACTCGATATTAAGTGTAACTGATGAGTTACTAATGTGTATATAAACGTGTGCATGTTTCACTGGATTATGCTAGACATTCAACTTGATAAGAGAATAGTTGAAGTCATGGACCCATTAAAGAGACACCTGGAAGAGTTCCGCAGCATGCAGGACATGCTCCAGAGGTAATTTTCGCGCTATATCTGTCTCTTTCTTTGATTTTCTGAGATATCAGGTAATGAATAACTCATTCATTCATTTTCTTTGCCGGGCAGGGTTTGGAACCTGTTTAAGTGTAAGGTTACGGGTTCCTTTAGTGAGAAGCTGACGTTTACCTCAGTCTCGGTAAGCAGTATATGATATGTCCGCGTATCTCTTTATTTCTTGTTTCTATACAACTATGATGCTAGATTATTATTTTGATTGAATTCTATTCTCGTAAAGTGCACGAGGTAGCCTCCAGGGACGAATCTATATGGATATTATGTTTGCGAGTTCATTCACACGTTTACCACTAAGGACAAAGATTATAGAGTCAACGTAAGCAATACATTCACAATATTATTTTATTGCCGTCACTTTTTGTTATCATGATTGATATTCATATCGATCTCCTTTTCTTATATAGTTCGAGAGAATGCGGGATCATCTCTTACCAGAGCAACGTGTACTAGGAATTGCAGAAGAACTGACGGGATTTTGTTGAAAGGGATGGTAGACAACGCTGGAGAATTTAGCGTGAATAGGCGCTACTGATCTCCGTGTAATCGAATAGACGAGGTCTAGTCCCGGTAATTGTGATCTCCATGTAACTATCAAAATTATATGTATTTGTATGCTCGATTGTAAGACAAGTTATCTTATATATGCACGAACGTGTACGGTATGTGGTAGCGTAGAAATATTCGAAAACTATTTTAAAATAAAAACAAAAATACAAAATGAATTCTCTGTCGTGACAGAGAAAGTGCCCAAAATGCTGCCGCGACAGATAACCACTTGTCAAGGTCCGTAACACCAACCGAAACTAATGGAAGTGTATCCCGAACACGCCACGGCTGCCACGTGAAGGGCCATTTGTTCCGGCTGATAACCGGGTCGGGACTAATGCGTTGACCTTTAGTCCCGTTGTCTAGTCCCGATTTGCCAACCGGGACAAAAGCCCCTACAGGCCGGGAAGTAGAGGCCTCTTCTTCACTAGTGCTTACATGGCTACATGGCTGTGCATGCATGGTACTACCAATACTAATGCTACAATAGTGATGTGTGAGCTACGGTTCGTCAAATCATGCTCTTGCAATGTAGTATGGCTGTTATTTCATGGCCTGATGAGAATCATACTCTTGCAATGTAGTACGGCTGTTATTTCATGGCCTGCTGAGAGAGTGCTGGGTAGTGCTACTGATTGGCACTGAACATCAGGTGCCGGAGCGTCGGCCTTTGGGTTGCTGGCAGAGAGCTCGGCCACCGTTGCATCTTACCAGGCTGTGCAAGCCAACGAGAGCAGAATTCTTCGAGTAGTGAAGCAAGCATTTCTCCATTTTAGAAAAAAGAGGTTGGCGCTAAAGTTTTTAATACGGCAAAAAAACTATAGTCTTTGGTGATACTTCAGTTTACAAAACCATATTATTGCTTGAACCCAAACCGGCTTGAAGTATTCAATACTTTGATATTTCTAGAAACTGAAGTATTCTCATAATACTTTAGAAAAACGGAGCTCCCAAACGGGGCCTTATACTTTCACCTACAAAGCTTAACTGAGAAATAAGGCCACGATTGGGTAGTAGACAGTGTCATCCCAATGTTGCCTTACAAAGCCGCCTGTGATCCGTTTCAATCGTGCCATCCCACAACTGAATCAGACAACTGAATCAGAGGCAGAGGCGACTACCTAATCTACAGTAAGTGTAAAACAAATGTATCCAAAGCGTGAACAAACCCAACGCTCACTTTTTCCAAACTGAAACTGAAACTCTGAAGATCAGATACAGCTGCGTTAACTGAAGCTCCACAATTTTCACACCGAACCAATACCTCTAGAGCATAGAAGATTGACCATTTAACGTCCAAGGTTGTTTTTCATACTAGGAAATTATAGAAAATCTTGTACTCCCTCAGACTCATATTAGTTGACTTAGATTTGTCAAAATTTAGATAAATCTATATACTAAATAATGTCTAGATTCATTCAAATCTAGACAATCCAAGTCAACTAATATGGGTCAGAGGAAGTACGGATTTTCACACGAAACAATCCAATCCATTAGATCATTATCACACATGCTACTACAACCAGCTACGTGCATAAAACGGAACCTTTTCAGTCTACTCCAGTTGTAGCAGAAAGATTAGCACGCCATCTTGTATGGTGAACAGTACAAGATAGGCAGTGTTTGGTCTATCTTGGCTTTTGTTTTCGATCCCAACGACCATGCAGCAAAATCAGGGCCATGTAACACAAAGCAGAGAATTTGAATCCGGTCATCCGGATTCTGTAACAACGGCCTCCCACAGCTGATGGCTTCGAGCGTGGCTTGAGCACTTATTGCTACAGTAGGAGATTCTACAGGTTATTCTGCTGCTCTGCGAGCCACCGCTTCATCCACTCCATCTTGGCAGCGTGGCCGCGCATGCCACTGCCTCCTAGCTGCTGCATCGTTGGGCGCTCGGGCACGGTGCTGCGGTGGAGCGTTGTACATGCTCTTACGGGTTCCAGGTTTAACCTGAACCTCTGGAGTGGCATAATACGATGCTTGCTGACCATCTGCAACATTTCTCCGCCGACCTGAAAAAATCAGCGGTGCTCCAAAATAAGCATGAAACTCTGAAGAAGCATAATACGAAGCTTGCTGACCATCAGCGGCATTCGTTGGCCTACCTGGAAAGTTATTTGGTACCCGAAAACTAGCATGAACCCAAGGAGTGGCGTGATTCGGAGCTTGCTGACCTGCAACACCTGTCCATGGACCTCCATAGTTTTGTGGTGGTCCTGCATTGTTGTAGACCCCACTTGACTGCTGATTTGCTTCATAAGGCATACCTTGCTTATCTTTACAATTTGAACAATAGAGCCCAAAAGTTTGACATCTAATGCCACAGACTAAACAGATGCTCCAACATGGTTGTGATTGAGATCCTGCGGAAGCTGAGGACTGATGCTGATGCTGATGGTGCACAGGAGTAGTGTTGGGTCTAGCAGGACCAGCTCTCCATGGCTGCTGATAAGCCCGTGGTGATCCTGCAGCAACAGCACCAAATCTGACGGAGGCCTTCCTGTTCATATCATACACAGAACGTTTAGAGCTATCTGTAAGCATCGCATTTGCTTCTCCCACTAACTTGAATGCTGCCTCGGCACCTGCAAACTTGTTCTTGTCGGGATGTAGCAAAAGGGCAAGCTTGCGGTATTGTCTCTTTATCAGCATGGCATCAGCTGTGAAAGGTGGTACCTGAAGTACCCCATACCAGTCAGTCTCTCCAGCAACCTTTGTTCCAGCAGCACAATGAACTTCACAGACAGTTAACATTTTTGAAATGTTGTCAAGCTCTGGAGAGAGCTTCTGAGCCTTGCTTATCATCTTTCGTGCACCAGCAAAATCATTTCCCAGCATTTTCCTTTCAGCCAGCGCTTTCGCTCTAAGAGCTTCATCTTTGTTGCATTCCATGAGAGCAAGTACAACTACTAGATATTTTAACTGCTGATTAGTGACAAAAAAGTGACAACCTTAAGGTATAGCTGAGATATACTGCTTCAAGAGCAGTGCACCAAATAAATTAACTCCTCAACCTGCATGAAACGAAAAAACAATTATGGGTAGAATTTTGACAAGTATTCAAGAGCAGAAGCACGATAAGCATGTTTGGCTACATAAGTAGCAAACAACAGAAGGCTACGTAATAGCAAACAACAGAAGAACCGACAGGCGCCTCCTTGCCTTTCTCAAGAAACAAATTCAACTGAAAAGGACAATATTGCTTTAGCACTAGTACTGACATGAAAGATGCTCTCTCTCAAAATGAACTACAAAGATTATAAAATATATTTAGGCTTCTCAATTCATGATGTCTTAAAATTTACACGTTAACAAGTTGATTAGGTAAAGGCCATACCAACAGCTCATATGTTTGCCACAAAACAATCTAGTGAAATAAAAAACCCTAACAAAAATTCTACCAAGTGAGGTCAGCAGATATGGATTAAGGTCGAATATTTCTTCCTATGTGATGTTGTACATTATCCAAAAAAAAGTGATATCTTACTAAAGAAAAGTGGACAATCACAAGAAAACACGATAGGAGTACAAGAAATAAATAAAAATATAAGCTATCATGAAGGGCTGGTTAAATGATAAAATGGTAAATTTAGTTTAAAAAGAAAACAGGATCCGATCAGCAGAGAATCGGTGTTTAAGAGGAAAAGAAGTACAATTAGCAATAAATTGAAGGACAAAACATACCATTTGCCACTTTACATGCCCAACTTAATTTTTAGAGACCAAAAGCAGAAGTACTAAAATATCAGTACATTTGCAGTATATTTGGTTTGAAGCAAAGGAAAACATTCTAGCATTAACCAAAATGTCTATGGATCTGAATTTTTGTTATTTTATGAACAGTATTATGTCAAAAGGAAACCCAGTACACAATTGCACACCATAAATCATAAACGAGAATCCACTAAGACCAACATATGCCGTAACACACTGCAGTAAAATCAAGAATTGGGGTAATCATTATCTTGCCCTTTATCTTGCGGTGGAAAAACACAATGGGGTCATGCTGACTAACCAGATGAATGGAAACACATGTATATTAGCAGAGGACAACCAGGGATGTCTGATGTCAACTCATAGAGTTGTGCATGAAAAAACCTGAAGACCGTGACACCCAAAATTGCACTTCACACTTACCACCGGATAGGGATATGATGGTCATAACAGGCCTGCACAGCCGTGACAATCTTGGTTCAGTCTGCAGGAAAAACAAATTCCTTGTCAAAGATTTATTCCAAAATTTTCAGTATGCTCAGAACCGAGCAGTAGCTCAAATGGCTAGGTTGGCTATGCATGCAAGCAGCTTCTGCTACTTTCTGTCCATATCAACGCATAAACAGAATCTCCAACTAAAAAGGAAGTAGGAAACTATTAAACAAATTAAGGTAATTTCACACTAATGTGGGCCGTTAATTCCCGGTGAGACTATGATCCAGTTGGTAATTCTAGGACTTTATATACATCTTATAACTAAAGAAGGATACAATTAGGCTAACAATAAGGAAATATACAATTAGGCTAACAATTTTTTCTCTTGTGGGCTTTTTTATGTTGTTTGAACCAGCATTGATCTCAAAGTTGTATCGTGTGGCTGCTATATTAATATAACAGGACGAAAGCCTGTTTCGAGATTATTTTTTCCGAAAAGGACAATTAGGCTAATAATGGACACCAATCTTCAAAATTTAGCTTTCCTATTATAACTGGTACACGGATAAAACTTAGAATAGCCCAATCTGGCTAACTCTACTTGAGTGTTCGTACATATTAGTGAAGTTACATGAACACATTAATAAATGCTTTAGGAACTTCCCTAATGCATCGTTAACATGTATGTAGTTAATCACTGTAAATCTTAAGCAGAAAGAACATGCGATTTCAATGGTTCTACTTCTCCTTAACCTCAGAACAAATATCTGGAATTTAGAACACGGGTCGGCGAGAGGCGCTACCGCGCTGGTTAGGGTTTTGGGGGCCAAAACTGGGTAGGAAAGAAGGAAGCGCGTACCTAATTAACCGCCAGCGGGAGGGCAATGCACGGCGAGTAAATTAAGTTTCCAGCAGGAATGGAACTGGAAGCGGGCCGGCGACGCCGATCGACGAGGAAGCGGAGGAGGGGAAGGGGAGAGACCGAGGTATTGGAAGTCTCACGGACGGGGAACTGGGCGGAAGGGGAGAAGCCTAGGAGGGTTTTAAGGAGGAAGAGAGGGTTGATCAGCAGATGTACCGACGAAGCAACCAGGATTTCTCCGTCAATCTCGCTCTGCAAGTCGGGGAATTAATGCAGAGTTGCAAGCCTGTAGTATCTTTTTGGTCAAAAGAAGGTCGTGTCGCGTCGTGTCAATGGACGCCTCGGCTGCACCGTCCACCGCGCAACTAACAGCCCCGGCTCAGAGTTCCTTTACTTTCCTATCCAATTCACACGTTTTAAAATGCTATGAAATATGACTGTGCGTTGCAACGGAGAGAAAAGTCCGAGAACATGCCACTCAATGCCGCACCGTCCAAAGTAATGATAATATAGCCCACATAACGGGTGTTAGACAGTTAATTTGAAAGCACTTTGATCAAGATCAGAAGTATACTCATGCACTATGAAAGAAATTTTCTTCCCAAGCAATTTCAAAAAAAAAAATTGATCCAACAATGATAACAATAAATTAATTGTGAGGTGTGTTTCATATACTCCCTCCGACCCATATTAGATGATTTGGATTTATATAGATTCGAATGTATCTAGACATGTTTTAGTGCTAGATACATCCGAATCTAGCTAAATTCAAGTCAACTAATATGAGCCGGAGGGAGTATAAAATTTAGTACTCTTAGAATACTCACTCTTTATACCACTCACATATATATAAAATTTCTACAACTACCAAGTATTTCTCTTTCTCAAACACAACTTTAGGAACTTTTGTACCTGTATATATTTATAAATGAAAAATGACGCAGTAGGGAGTTTTCCCTACTGTTTTTGGTCGAAAAAAATCTCGAAATTCAATGTTGTTTCAAAAAGGAAAATCAAGATTTGCAACAAAAAAATATCATAAAATATATTGGCGGAATCCTATATGCTCACACCCAGACCTATTTTCTTAGCAATGTTTTCTCCATCTTGAATTCATCATATGATTATCACGTCAGCATGGCGGAATCCTATATGCTCACACCTTGTTCACCATAAAAAAACTGAGAATACCCTGACCTATTTTCTTAGCAATGATTTCTCCATCTCCAGTTCACCATATATGATCATCAGGTCAGCATGAGCATGATGATATGAATGACGTGAGCATCTTGAACATGAATATCAGTACACAGTGAGAAAATACATCCATGAAAGCTCGTTCATAAAAATATTGTACGGAAAAATCTTAGAAAAAATTCAAGCTCACATAAAAAAAAGGATCTAGAAAGATAGGGATCAAGAGAAAACATCATGAATTAGCCTTCGTAATTTTTTATTGATGTATCCTGCCCACCATGGCCATGCCTCACCGACACCTTGGAGATAGCGGATTGTGCCTGATTCCTGAATTCATTGTACGGAGTAAGGTAACTAATCAGTATGGTGTATTTGATTATGTAAAGAAACCGATTGCGTCATCGACTCCTATGCCGGGTGTGCTCCTGCTGCGTGTAGCTTTCTAAATCTGCCGCAACCATAGGGAGTGACCTGCATGCCCTGTCTAACTGCCGATCAGAGATCAAAGGTTCTGCTAGAGTCATAGAAAATCGACGACAGTAAACACATGTCAGCCGATGGTGCTCCAGATTCTCACGGCCTCAAATTTATCACCCAGCCGAAGTACCAATGATGCGAGTTTCTCCAACAAACGGAAAGGACGGAAGGCTAACCATCGATTGCAGTCGAGATTCTGCTCTTATGCAATCTAGGGAAGGGTGCGCATGCTTTCCCACGAATTGTCCCACGGCGCGTCGTATGAGCCAATGAGGAGTTCAGCGGCAGAGGTAGGTTGGACATGCCGCCTGGTCAGGAGCCCATAGTCGAGGTGCGTCGTCAATGTTTTCAATTTAGTCTCCTCGATGGAACCTCACCTCTATATATAACAAACCAGCGATGGGAGCTATGACACACGCCGGTAGGAAAGCCTAAATCCAATCGGGTTTGTGGCACGCACGACTCATAGTCGGTTACTCGTTTGACATACAAATAAAAGGAAAAGACGTGTAAATATATATAGACTCTAACCGGATAGATATCCACTTACCCCGTTTTAGCGCTGACACGATGTGAACAGTTTTTTCCGACTAACCAATGGCGTTGGTTGTAATATAAGATTTGGTGGAAGGCTAAATTTGTCTAGAAAAAAGTTGGACAGGAAGAAACACTTAGTCCTTTATTATTATACTAGCAAAATGCCCGCGCGTTGCGGCGGAAGAAAGTTAGTCTTTCTTATGCACAATTTAGTACTAACGCATCTTGGTCAATAATTGCAACATAACGTGTCGTAGAGTCAAATTTCAAGATAGCAAAACGAATACGACCAATATAATGACAACGAAACTGAATCGCACGACACCATATACCATTATAAGAAGTTTAACTCTGAACCGCTTCTTCTGCTGTAAAAAATTTAAATTTACATCAGGTACTGACGACGAGCTTCAGCATTCAGAAAATTAACTCATACCTGACGAAGGGGAATTGAAAGTGGTTGCCGGCACCACGGCAACGCGGTTCCTCGCAGGCAATTTGTAGAACCAGACCCAAGAAAAATCAAGCTATGTAGAGTAATCGCGGACGGTGGCCAGCTCGCCGTTGATGGGGAAGATGGGGATTCAATGCACGTGAAAACTCCATGGTTCCCCTTGCTATCGATCGACTCCTCCTTCCTTCACCACGTCAAGCACCGGCTCTGGCCACCCCTGTCACCTCTGCGCCATCCCGCGCGCGATCTGCCACCGCTCCGCTCCGCCTCAAGCCACCCTCCCTCTCTCTCTCAGCAGAAGCTATCTCCCTCCACCCCTTGCGCCTGTGTAGATGGTGGGAGAACGGAAGAGGCAAGTGTGCTAATAAACAGCCTCCAAGCTGTTCTTATTAAATTTTTGTCCGTTAGCTCTGTATACTTTTGTTCGTCCTCTAGCTATTAGAGACAGATTATTTTTCTGGGCTTGTGCTTTCTACTATTGCTTTGCTAATAGCTCGTTACTGCTCTCATGTTGATGCTTGCTGATCTGTAGTCGCCTCCTCCTAAATCTTTGTAGTCATTGCATACCCAACGCTTGTTCACCGTGTCGATGACCATCTAAAGCGAGACACGAGCGAGCAACTCGGATAAGAAAAAACTAACTAAACAAGCGAATTAGCTTCTCCTCGAGCTTCGCCTGGAGCAGCCTCAAACTCAAGCATGGCCCATGACAACACGAGCCCGTCTTAAAAGGGAACCCGCCGACATCCACGGACCCCATTGGCGTACGCCAAGAACAATATGGAGCAGCGGCATGAACTGTGTTCCGTGCTACATGACCCGGTCGGCCCCGTTGTACACACATTGACACACCCAGGGAAAGGACGCAGGTAGTGGCGTAGTTCAGAATCACGGCGAGGCCGATCAGCCTCTAGCTTTCCCTTGAGGACATTGACGAGGTTGCTGATGCCTTTCTCAATGAACTTCCATCCGTCCTCTAGATGGGAGGTGATCGCACTCAGGATTCCGGCGCTGCCCAACGACAGTGCATGGCTCCGGTGACCCATCCGTGAACACCACATCTAGCCAAGCCACCATCAACTGCCGACCGGCTTTGTTGCTAGCCAACGTCGTTGAGCCGGGACACAAAAGGCAGGACGAAACACAGACTGAGACAGATCTGTTTGCTTTCCACAATTGTTACTCCTAGTCGTGTAGCAACATAATTAAGATCAACGTCCTCGTGCAGGGATGGCTAGAAGGCGATCTAACCAGCCATGTGGGCGTTTCGGGAATACCAACATGATGGACAGGCACATCGGGTCGTCGTCCCGTTCTTGATCAATAACGCGTCTCCCTGCAAAAAAAGATCAATACCCCGTCTGGCCACCATCCCTGCATCCTCTTCCTGCACCGCTTCTGGCCGTCGTCTCATGTCCTAGATCCTACATCGATAGTCGCCTTCACAGGTGCACTATGGTGCCCATTGGTCTCGAACTCTCGATGTCACAATGGTTCGGTCTATACCGGTTTTTCCTCTAGGAGAGAAGGAAGCGATTCCATCCAATCTTTGTCGCTAGGATCTGGTTTTTCCTCGCGGACAAAAAAGAACATGATCCAATCTGATCCGTTTTTATATGCCACAAGACCGACCGTCACCGATGCAAACTCCTCTTTTCCCCAGCCGTGTGCATGCACAAAAACGAAGGAAGGGGCCTTTTAACTTGCCGGTGGATTATTAGTTATAGATAGGAAAATACGAATCATTTTTTTTAACTTGCCAGTGGCGTTGGTTGTATTATGTGGTTTTATGGGAGGGTAAAGTCGTCTAAAAAAGTGTTGGACCGGGAGAAACACTTCGTGCTTTATTATTAGGTATAGATATAGATATATACGTATATACGTATAGATATATGATGTTTTAACTTTTCTAAAAATAATAAATGTAAACGAATGTTAGTGTGTAGATTCATATGCGTCTAGATTCTACATACTAAAATGCGTCTAGATTCATTTCTTTTACCAAAATTAAAATATCTTATATTTTAAAATAAAGAAAATACTTCTTTAAATAATCTGTTTATAAAGATTACATATATGGTCACCACATAAGACAAAAATGTATGTCACGCAATTTTACACAAAGTACTTGGCAAGAAGAAAAACTACAATTCCACCTTAGACACTAGTAGAAAATAGACCTTTGGTTCGGATCATTAGTCCCGGTTCTGCTACAAACCGGGATTAATGCCCCGGCGTCAATGGCTAGAAACGGCCATAGGACACGGCCGCCACTAGTCTCGGTTCGAACGGGATATTTAGTCCCGATTCGTGTAACAAATCGAGACTATTATCCATACGCCAGACTGGGACCGGCGCCAGACCCTTTAGTCCCGGTTTGTTACACGAATCGGGACTAAAGATGGACCTTTAGTCCCAGTCCAAGTGACAAACCGGGACTATTATCCCCCTACATCATCTTGCTCATATATCATTTGCTAGTCTCGAAATTCATTTGATTCATAGAAGCACAAAGATACATGAGTCCATCCTATCTATATCTTGGTTTGGCACATAGTCTCGAAATTCATTGATTCACATCATGCCACCGTCAAGCAACAAAATTCCCTTCTTCTTCTACCTACCTTTAGAAAACTCACAAATTATAATAAAAATAGGGTTAATTCACAAAAGCCATTGTAACAAAAAAAATAACTAAAACTACAAAGATCAAGTATTATAGGGCCTCATACTTATGTTGGACACAAAAAACACAGGGACGGCGTGAGCGAGCCAAGTAGGATTCCCAATATATGTAACACCCCAAAAATATTAATGAGGATCAAGTTCTAATTAATCAAGATTAGGGTTAACAAAAGCTTTTATAAATTAAATTCAAATCTTATGCTTGTGTGTATGAATGCTTTCCATGCCATGTTTGATTATTGTAAATGATGAGAATTGGTTTAGAGATCAAAACCGTATCATCTAGGTCATTTCCAAACCAGATCAAAACAAAATAAAATCTAAATATAAAACATATGACCTAATGGTCATTTCTGCCCAAGTTAACCACTAGCTCACTTTGAGCATCTCTAGCAACTAATCTCAAACAGAAACTTTTCCATTTCTTTTCTCCCCTTGCTAGACCTAGTGACACTAAACCTAATGAAGCTTTCCAACCTTGCATAATCAAATCCAAATCCATTTGAGAGGCAATTCAAAATTGAATATATCTTATGTATCAAGATAGCCATTTTTTGGAAAATCACTCAAACCTTCACCACTTAGCAAAATATTGCACCCAGAGACTACCAAGGTTAGTGGCAGAACACCCACCAAAAATCACTAGAAAATGTAATGGTTTAGTTCTTGCGGCCATAAGATCGAACACTTGATGTTCATAGTACAAACTCAACCACTATTCACTATTTTGATCAAACCTTTGATCATCTTGTGACCTCACCGAGCTCACACGTCGTGCCTTTAACGCCCTCAGTACCAGCCCGTGCATAGGAGCTCCCTCACTCGATCAAATGAGTAGTGTAAAAATCATACCTGAGCTCACCTTTCCACCCTGACGCGGACACGCCGCCACAGACTGCGCCGGCCTTGCCCACGATGTCTAGGAGGTAGCCCTGACCTCACCGCCTCTGCCTGTGCACGCCCCGACCAAAGACCGCACGAGGAGACGCCAGCAAAGCCATGCCCATTTAACGCCAGACCATGTCGGTCGCCGCGCCAGAGCGCCGAGCAATCCCGCGCGCACACGTCGCGCCTCGCCCTCACCTTGCGTCATTACGTTCGCCATGACTCCAGCAAGCTCCCAGACACGATTGTTTGATCGCGCGAGCACCGTGACCACCGTACGCCGTGACGAATGCCGTCGGTACAGTCACAGAGTATGGATGTTCTAGAACAATTTATATCGCGCCTCGCCGTGCCACTGTGCGTATGACGATCGCCCTGAAGCACCGCGTCGACCTATACCCTTGGTCATGACTATAACTCACTATAACTGTGTCGCTGGCGAGCCAAAGCCATGCCGCCGTGCCTCCTTCGCCGAAGTATAAATAGAGCCATCCCCGACCCTAAAACGCACACCATTCCAGTCCTCTCTCACCCAGGAACCTCTCTGACCCAACCCTAGAGCAAGGCGAGCTCCACCTCGCCGGAATTTCAATGGAGTATGCCTCTACAGAGGAAGGAAGGAGCCGCCCTAGGAGCTGCCACGACCACCAGTCGAACCGCCGTCGTCGACTCGTTCATTCGCCCCCATCGCCGCGCCTAGCTGGAGCCCTGGTAAGCCTCCTACGACCCCGCCGTAGCGCTAGGGTTCTGTCCCGCGCGTGCCCTGCGACGGATACAACGGCGCTCAGCCGTTGATCGCGCTCAGAATAGCTGATATCGCTTCACGTGTTGTTAGTCGCTGACAGGTAGGAACAGCCCCGGAGCAGCCCGCTGCGCGTGTGTTGCATAGTTGGGCCAGCCCATTTGCATTCCCGCGCACAGCCCAACGATTCAAATTTAGATTTGTATTTTATTTGAAAAACCCCCCTACTGTAGGTAACTTTAAAAATCTATTCAGGAAGATTCATTGCACCAAATTGAATGAATCCAATTTTGTTTGAAAGTAGATGAAAATCTCTAATCACGTTGGATTCAAACAGTTTGAAACTCTGGATCACCCTCAGTAAAAATATCAAGACAATAGCTTTTAGCACTTAAAACATTTTTCAAAAATCAACCATAAGTGATTTTGAGTTGATTACAACTCTCAAAAATCACATTGGAGAAGTGACATGAATATACCTTACGGGTGCACGACATTGGTATACCTGGTCCAGCCCAAGGAAGGCCCACGTTAAAGACACGCAACCCATAAAGATTTCGGGTGGCCCAAAACCCATGGCGTTTTCGGCTCCTTGGAGAACAAGTCTAGATTAGATAGAATTTCAAAGGGTATCAACCCTAATTTGTAACTGACTCGACCTCTCTCGACACCTGGCCTATCTATATAAAGGTCGGGAGGGTACGACGAGAAGGAGCTCTCAACTCACCTCATACACACCTCACGCCAGATTGCATCTGCGCATCCTGTAACCTTCGGTTCCGCCGTAATCAAGAGCAGACAAGCAGTGGTAGGGTTTTCCCTCTAGGAGCCTAAACCTAGATAAATCTCGTGTCCCTGTGTTGCTTGTCTGTTAACCGTTCCACGACTTTCAGCATCCCCATCTTCTCCAAAACCAAAGTCCATAACAATGGGCATTGACAAGTCAAACCCTCGTCAACAAGACCTTTCTGAACTTGTAAAAATATACATACTTACATACAGTAGCCCTGGATCAAAATTAAAGAATGGCTTTATAGTCATTTCTAGTCCCTAAAATATTATTAAATAATAGGGTTAAGCTTTATAAATTAGGCCAACCACTTTAAATCATATTCTCAAGTATTAGAATATGTGGTGATGACATGTGTTAATATGATCCCATATTTGAAGTGGAGAATAATAAATCTTAAGTAACTTTTCAATGAGTAGGAATTATTTTTCTAAAAGTAAGATAAATAAAAATCTTGTCACCTTTTCTTGTAATGATAGAGATGATGCTAGATCAGCTAGAGTCACCCCTTGTGTGTTAAATGGATGTAGTTAAGTATTGTTTGGTGATTGTGTACCTCGTATTGATGTTTAGACGCTAGTATCAATATGGGCTATAAAGAGGAGGAATTCTACGAAGACGAGGATGAGAACTTCGACCACCTTACCAACCAATGAAAGCTAAGCTAAACCATGCAAGCCTCACTTGCAAGCAATTGTGATACCACCTTGATTATACCAAACCCCAGTTTTACTTGCAAGCTTTACTTATTACCCCTTTTTGCAAAGTTGTTCCATTAGTTGATTAATTGGTGATTAGTGTAAGATCAGGAAAGTGTCATCAAGAGATTGGCACTTGAGGAAGGTAGATACACTAGCTTAGTACCCCACAACTAGTGATGCCCCCATTTGATAGATGCTAGTGCTAAGCTAAACTTGCTCAATCTAGATGGGAACAAATGATTATGAAAACCTTGGAATGATGAGTCATTCTATTGAAATGTTTTGACATGTGTTATGGACACAATGGGTTGAAGATGATGATGAATGGAATATGTGAACTGACTTTGATAAAGACTGATGGTTGGATTTGGATGCGATACCATTCCAATTTTACCGTACAACCACAATACCCGAATTTGGGTAGGGCTTGACTAGAAGTTTATGTGTCTTAGTATGGGTTCCCTCATGGAACGAGGTGAGCTGAGGCTACCTTGTGAATGTGACTGTCCACCTATGCAGTTCCCAAGATGACATATGGTCATGGTTGGGAGGCCAAACTCATAGGGGAGGTGCCTATACTAGGGTGTGTAATTGAAAGGTTATGATTGATTATCAGCATACCAAGTATGATAATTCAAGATTATCCCTGACGGATGTATCGAATGTTGTGGTGAAAGTGTACTACCTCTGCAGAGTGTCAAACTATTCGAATAGCCGCGTCCACGGTTATGGACAGTTGGATGGCCATACTGTTCCGTTGTCAGAAGTTTTCCAAAATGACCCGTGACTTGAATGGTGATTTGACTTGAACCCACAGGTTGTGGAGATGAAAGTAGGTTCCCACCTAAGTAACTTAGATAACTAAAGTTAGGCTTTTATTACTAGATACTGGTTGAAATAAAATTGGCTTGTGGCAAACAAATCTAGAGCTTAGGATTCCTATTAAAATGGCCTTACTTCTTTAGTGATAGTTTGCGAGTATTTCAAAGTACTCATGGCTTTGTCCCTGGATATTCCCATGGACAGACTATAAAGGAGACTACGAGGAGGATGGACAGTAGGAAACTTACGATAACTAGGATCATCTCCCATCGTCAACATTGCTTGTGACCCTGAAGATGGAGCCACTACTATGCTATTATTATTCCGCTGATTTTATTGTAATCAGACCTGATCATGAGATCAACTATTTGTAAGACTATTATGGTTTTAATGGATCATGAACTATGATACTAATTTTTTATGTCTTGCAAAAATGGTAATCCTGGGATTGAAATGTACGGCATAATAGGCATGTGGGATTAAAAACCCGGGTGTTGACAAGTTGGTATCAGAGGCATCCTGACCATAGGAGACCCTAGTTAGCATGGACGTCAGAAAAACTTAGTTTCCAAAAACAAATAAAGTGAGTATCTATGAAAACCTATTCTCACTCTTATCCTTGAAAATTCTTTCCAAAAGAGAGTCATATGTTCCTTAAAATTTTTGCAACCTTACCTAAAATTTGGCACACTTGATCACTTCTCTAACTTACTCATCTTAATTGCTTATAGATGGACTACACCTACAGCAAGTTTTATCAGTTGGGCAGCGGAGGAAACCTCATCTTTGAGAGTGACCTGAGTCAGCTTGCGGAATTTCTGGAGCGCCCGCATTCGGAATTCTATGGATCTCAACTCCATGATCACCCGAGAGGAGAGCTGTAGTGGATGATAGTTGCAGATCTGCACGGAAAGATGGAGCCACCTACATCTGAGAAGATCCATTTCAGCATCAGAGAGAACAACTGGATAGATGGATTGGCTAGAGCAATGCAGGAAGCAGTTGCCCGACTATGTGGGCAGAATATCAACAAGATCGTCGGCACTCGCTTCGCTCATTATGCCAAAAGTGACTCCAATGGACAACCATTGGACCTGCCAGCACACCCTGAGTTGATGCACCATGTGGACCATCTTGCCTCCATGCTTCATGAGAGTCAGAAGGAACTGGACAATGCTCGTGCTGACGCCAACAAGAAGCAACTTGTTGCCGCCAAGAAGGACTAGACCTTCGCAATCCTCGTGAAGGAGCACAAGTCACTTCGCCGTCTACGTGACAAGAAGGATCACATCATTGCTCGCCTTCGTCACAAGGTGTCATCCTTGGAAGAGACCGTCCATGATCGGGACATGCAGCTTGAGGATAGGGAGAATGAAGGAGAAGATATCCGTGGAGATCCCTACTCGTACCTCTGTGATGATGATGACTATTTGGAGGACAGGGACCAGGAGTTCCACACTGATGATGAGGGCCGCGACTTCATTGATGATGAAGAATCCACCGGTTCTGATGAGTAGTAGCACCAGAGCACTGTCGTAGGTGTGAGTTGTATCCGGTCCCACTGTATCGTAGCTTGTCAGAATGGTTCTTAAAACCATATGTTTCTTGTTGTGCTATGTTGGAATGTGTTGTTTGTATTGTGTGCTTGGAATGAATGAGAATGTGTTATGGCTTTCAAACCTTAGTCTTACTCAAAGTTTAAAAGCTTTTAAACCAAACTCAGAAACCTTAGAAAAAAATCCCTCTTGTCTCATGATCTATCTCAATCTTTAGATGCCTCGCGGAGGAAGCAACTCATCTCAAGACCCGATGGTCCAAATCCTGCAAATGTTAGTATCCGATCGAGAAGCTGGTAGAACTGAGCGTCAAGCCAATCTTGCCACTCTTCAACAGATCGCCCAATTGTCGCATGACAACCAAGGCCATGGAAATAAGGATCATCATGGATCCAAACTTAAGAACTTCCAGAACACCAATCCCCCTATCTTTAGCAAGTCCGAAGAGCCCTTAGATGCTGATGATTGGTTGTAGACTATGTAGAACAACTTGGAAGTTGTCGGAGTAGATGAGGCAGAGAAAGTACTGTTTGCCACCCACTATCTGGATGGTTCTGCAAGAGCATGGTGGAATAGCACCCATACCATGAATGGAGGATAAATGATGACTTGGGATGAATTCAAACTCAAGTTCAGCCGAACCCATGTGCAACCAGGTTTGATTATGCGGATGAGGGATGAATTCAAGGAGCTGAAGCAGGGAAGGATGACTATGGTACAGTACCATGAAAGATTTCTGTCTCTGTCTAGGTATGCCCCTGATGAGATTGGTACTAAAGCCAAGAAGAAGGAGAGATTTCTGAATGGTCTGCATGATGAGATGCAGACGGTGTTAGTCAATATCCCGTTTGCTGATCTAGAAGCTTTAGTGGATTCAGCTAGCCAGATGGAAGGAAAGATCAACCAAGCTACTGAGAACCGTAAGCGTCGTATGATGCATCAACATGGAGCCCACCATACCCCAAAGTATCGCCCCAGTTCGTCTGCTGGATTTGCACCAAGGAACACTAGGCCACCTATGTCACGCCCAAACTTTCCCAACCGTAGCGGAGGAAACCCCAAGACCGGGAGGCAACAACCATTACCACAATGGCAACCCCAATAACTTCAACCATGCACCGCCAAGTCCCACCAACACCACTAACAATACCGAACCAAGGACTGGAAGTAATGTCATACCTGTTGCAGGGAAGGACAAGTCAACAGTCACGTGCTTTGAGTGTGGAGTGACGGGTCACTACTCCAATGAGTGCCCAAAGAATATTGTTGTAGCACCCAATGTCATTGCACCTGCCCAGTAGCAGCGTCATGTCCAACCTGGAAAGAGATTCGCCCCAGGCAACCCGAACAACCGCACCGGCCGTCTGTTCCACATGAATGCTGAAGAAGCCCAGGAAGCGCCAGATGTCATGCTAGATATGTTTTCTGTTAATTTATTACTTGCAAGAGTGTTGTTTGATTCTGGAGCATCACACTCATTTGTTACGGAATAATTTTCATGCACTAGTAAGATTCAACCAACCAATTTGAAGCATGTTATGATAGTTCAAATACCTGGGTCAACTACCAAAGCTAGAAAAATTTGCAAGGCCGTACCTATCAGAATTCATGGAATAGATTTTTATGCCAATCTAATAGTACTTAGAACCTAGGGTTTGGAAGTAGTAATAGGCATGGATTGGATGCCGAAACATCAAGGACTCATAGATTGTGCCAAGAAAGCCATATCCATGACTAGTAGCACCGGAGTATCAGTTGAGCATGTGTATGAGACACTGCCCCATCAATTCAAGTGTAATAAGAGTTTAGCCCAACCGACCCTAGACCAAGTCAGAGTAGTCTGTGAATACCCCGATGTGTTCCCAGATTGCCCGGTATGCCCCCAGATCGGGATATCGATTTTATCATTGAACTAATCCCTGGAACCGGACCCATAGCTCAGAGACCCTATAGTATGAACCCATCAGAGTTAGTGGAGATCAAGATGCAACTAGATGACATGATTATCAAGGATCTAATTCAACCAAGTGCATCGCCATGGAGATCACCTATTCTGTTTGTGGATAAGAAATATGGTTCCACCCGTTTATGTACGGATTACCGGAAGTTGAATGACGTCACCATCAAGAACAAGTACCCCCTGCCGAAGATAGAAGAATTTTTTGACCATTTGACCGGTGCCAGAGTGTTCTCTAAGATTGATCTTAGAACTGGTTATCATCAACTAAAAATTCATGCAACGGATATTCCAAAGACTACCTTCACTACCCGATATGGATTGTATGAGTACAAGGTCATGTCTTTTGGATTAACCAATGCCCCCGCTTATTTCATGAATCTCATGAATAAGATTTTCATGAACTTCTTGGATAATTTTGTCGTTGTTTTCATCGATGACATTCTAATCTACTCCAAATTGGAGGAAGAACATGAACAACACCTAAGGACTATCCTCGGAACCCTTAGAGAGCATCAGTTATATGCCAAGTTCAGCAAATGTGAATTTTGTTTAAAGGAAGTAGGATTCCTAGGACATATTCTGTCATCCGGAGGAGTTGCTGCTGACCCCGCCAAGATTAAGGATGTTGAAGAATGGAGAGCCCCAACCACTCAAACCGAAGTTCATGCATTTCTTGGATTAGAGGGATATTACCGCAAGTTTGTTGAAGGATTTTCAAGCATCGCTAGGCCGATGACTCAGTTACTCAAGAAAGATCAGAAGTTTGAATGGATAGACAAATGTGAAGCAAGTTTTCAAGAGCTCAAGAAGAGATTGATTTCAGCCCCAATCTTGATCATGCCGGATATCCCCAAGCCCTTTGATGTGTATTGTGATGCATCCAAGATTGGTCTTGGATGTGTGTTGATGCAAGAAGGCAAAGTTATATCATATCTGTCTCGACAACTGAAACAACATGAGCAGAATTACCCCACCCATGACTTGGAGTTAGCCGCAGTAGTTTTAGCCTTGAAGACATGGCGTCATTACCTCATGGTTAATCGCTGTGAGATTTATTCAGATCACAAGAGTTTGAAGTATATTTTTACTCAGAAGGAGTTGAATATGAGGCAAAGGAGATGGATAGAGTTAATCAAAGATTATGACCTTGACATTCACTATCACCCCGACAAGGCCAACGTGGTAGCGAATGCTCTTAGTAGACTACCATGTAGATTAAACACCATGATTATGGAAGAGCAGCCAAGTTTGCATAAGGAGTTGGAAGATTTCAGAATGGAACTAGTTAGCGAAGGATTCCTAGACAGTATTGAACTTCAACCCACTTTGCTAGATCAGATCAAGGAAGCCCAGAAAGGAAATGCCAGTATCGACGGAATTAAGCGTCGTATCGGTACAGGGAAGGTACCCGAATTACAGAAGATGAACAAGGAGTTCTGTGTTATAAAGGAAGAATTTGTGTGCTAGAAGATTTAGAGTTGAAACAAGCTATTTTACAAGAATCCCATGATACTCTTTATTCTATCCATCCAGGAGGAACGAAGATCTATCATGATTTGAAGGAGCAATTTTGGTGGCATAAAATGAAGAGAGAACTCATAAGCTACATAGCTAAGTGTGATATCTGTCACAGAGTCAAAGCGGAACATCAGCGACCCACAGGACTGTTGCAACCTTTGCAGATCCTACATTGGAATTGGGATTCAGTTGGAATGGATTTCATCACTGGTATGCCTACCACTAGTAGGGGAAATGACTCTATTTGGGTCATAGTGGATAGACTTTCCAAAGTAGCTCATTTCTTGCCTGTCAAGACCACTTATCAGAGCTCGAAGCTAGCAGAGTTGTATATAGCGAGAATAGTCAGTCTGCATGGAATCCCCAAGAACATTGTGTTAGATCGAGGAACCCAATTTACCTCAAGATTTTGGAAGAAAGTCCAAGAAGGTTTAGGAACCAAACTGAACTTCAGCACAGCCTATCACCCGCAGACCGATGGACAAATAGAAAGAGTAAACCAAATACTCGAAGATATGTTGAGAGCTTGTGTGTTGGAATATGAATCTAAATGGGAGGACTGCCTGCCTTTCGCAGAATTCTCATACAACAACAATTATCAAGCTAGTTTGCAAATGGCCCCATTTGAGTTTATGATGGAAGGAAGTGTCGTACCCCCATGAATTGGTCGCAAGTAGGAGAGAGTTAGAACTTCAGACCCGACATCCTACGAAAAGACAAAGAGAAGGTTCACAAGATCCCTGAGCACCTCAAGACCGCCTAGTCCAGACATAAGAGTTATGCTAATAAGAGACGTTGAGACCTAGCCTTCAATGTCAGAGATTTTGTTTATCTCAAAGTATCACCCTTGAAATGAATGCAACGTTTCCAACTCAAAGGAAAGCTTGCACCTAGATACATTGGACCATACAAGATTATAAGTCACCGAGGAGAGGTATCGTATCAGATAGAACTGCCTGAAGAGATGTCAGCTGTGCATGATGTGTTTCATGTCTCGTTACTTTGGAAATGTTTAGAAGTTCCAGAGACGACGGAAGTTTTCAAGAACATCGATCGCAAAGCCATTGAAATCAACCTGGATTTAACCTATCGTGAAGTACCCATTCGTATTTTGAAAGAAGCTTTCCGAACTACCCGGACCAGGAGTATCAAGTTCCTCAAGTTTTAGTGGAGAAATCATACTGAAGAAGAAGCCACTTGGGAACGAGAAGATTACATGAGGACGAAGTTTCCCAATCTCTTTAGTTCCTAGTTTTTCCTGAATCTTGGGATGAGATTCTGTTTAAGGAGGGAAGGTTTGTAACACCCCAAAAATATTAATGAGTATCAAGTTCTAATTAACCAAGATTAGGGTTAACAAAATATTTTATAAATTAAATTCAAATCTTATGCTTGTGTGTATGAATGCTTGCCATGCCATGTTTGATTGTTGTAAATGATGATAATTGGTTTAGAGATCAAAACCATATCATATAGGTCATTTCCAAACCAGATCAAAACAAAATAAAATCTAAATATAAAGCACATGACTTAATGGTCATTTCTGCCCAAGTTAACCACTAGCTCACTTTGAGCATCTCTAGCAACTAATCTCAAACAGAAAATTTTCCATTTCTTTTCTCCCCTTGCTAGACCTAGTGACACTAAACCCAATGGAGCTTTCCAACCTTGTAGAAACAAATCCAAACCCATTTGAGAGGCAATTCAAAATTGAATCTATCTTATGTATCAAGATATCCATTTTTGGAAAACCACTCAAACCTTCACCACTTAGAAAAACATTGCACCCAGAGACTACCAAGGTTAGTACCAGAACACCCACCAAAAATCACTGGAAAATGTGATGGTTTAGTTCTTGCAGCCATAAGATCGAACGCTTTGTGATAACAGTACAAACTCAACCACTATTCATTCTTTTGATGAAACCTTTGATCATCTTGTGACCTCACCGAGCTCACACGCTGTGCCTTTAACACCCTCAGTACCAGCCCGTGCATAGGAGCTCCCTCACTCGATTAAATGAGAAATGTAAAAATCTTACGCGAGCTCACCTTGCCACCCCGACGCGGACACGCCACCACAGATAGCGCCGCCCTCGCCCATGATGTCTAGGAGGTAGCCCTGACCTCACCGCCTCTGCCTGTGCACGCCCCGACCAAAGAACACTCGAGGAGACGCCAGCAAAGCCGTGCCCATTTAACGCCAGACCATGCCGGTCTCCGCGCTAGAGCGGCGAGCAATCCCACGTGCACAGGTCGCGCCTCGCCCTCACCTTGCGCCATTATGTTTGCCATGACTCCAGGAAGCTCCTAGACACGATCGTTTGATAGCGCGAGCACCGTGACCACCGTACACCGTGACGAATGCCGTCGGTATAGTCACAGAGCATGGATGTTCTAGAAAAATTTAGACCGCGCCTCGTCGTGCCACTATGTGTATTACGATCGCCCCGAAGCACCGCATCGACCTATGCCCTTGGCCATGACTATAGCTCACTATAACCGCGTCACGGCGAGCCCGAGCCATGCCTCCGTGCCCCCTTTGCTGCAGTATAAATAGAGCCCTCCCCCGACCCCAAAACGCACACCATTCCACTCCTCTCTCACCTAGGAAGCTCTATGACCTAACCCTAGAGCAAGGCGAGCACCACCTCGCCGGAATTTCACCGGAGTCTGTCGCTGCAGAGGAAGGAAGGATCTGACGCTAGGAGCCGCCCCAAGAGTTGCTGAGACCACCAGTCGAATCACCGTCATCGACTCATTCGTTCACCCCCATCGCGGCAACTAGCTGGAGCCCTGGTAAGCCCCCGATGACCCCCGCCGTAGCGCTAGGGTTCTGTCCCACGCGTGCCCTACGACGGAGACGACGACGCTCACCCATTGATCGTGCTCTAATCGTAAGGCCCATAATAGCTAATATCACTTTGCGTGTTGTTAGTCGCTGACAGGTAGGACCAGCCCCGGAGCAGCCCGCTACACGCGTGTTGCGTAGTTGGGCCAGCCCATTTGCATTCCCGCACGCAGCCCAACGATTCAAATTTAGATTTGTCTTTTATTTGAAAAACCCCCACTTTAGGTAACTTCAAAAATCCATTCATGAAGATTCATTGCACCAAATTGAATGAATCCAATTTTGTTTGAAAGTAGATGAAAATCTCTAATAACCCTTGTTGGATTCAAACAGTTTGAAACTATGGATCACCCTTAGTAAAAATAACAATACAGTAGCTTTTAGCACTTCAAACATTTTTCAAAAATCAACCATAAGTGATTTTGACTTGATTCCAACTCTCAAAAATCACATTGGACAAGACCTTTCTGAATATGTAAAAATATACATACTTACATACAGTAGCCCTGGACCAAAATTAAAGAATGGCTTTATAGTCATTTCTAGTCCCTAAATTATTAGTAAATAATAGGGTTAAGCTTTATAAATTAGGCCAACCACTTTAAATCATATTATCAAGTATTAGAATATGTGGTGATGACATGTGTCAATATGATCCCATATTTTAAGTGGAGAATATTAAATCTTAAGTAACTTTTCAATGAGTAGGAATTACTTTTCTAAAAATAAGATCAATAAAAATCTTGTCACCTTTTCTTGTAATGATAGAGATGATGCTAGATCATCTAGAGTCACCCCTTGTGTGTTAAATGGAAGTAGTTAAGTATTGTTTGGTGATTGTGTACCTCGTATTGATTTTTAGACGCTAGTATTAATCCGGGCTACGAAGAGGAGGAATTCTACGAAGACGAGGACGAGAATTTCGACCACCTTACCAACCAAGGCAAGCTAAGCTAAACCATGCAAGCCTCACTTGCACGCAATTGTGATACCCCCTTGATTATACCAAACCCCAGTTTTACTTGCAAGCTTTACTTATTATCCCTTTTTGCAAAGTTGTTTTAGTAGTTAATTAATTGGTGGTTAGTGGAATATTAGGAAAGTGTCATCAATAGCTTGTCACTTGAGGAAGTGTGGCATCCCGCAAAAACCACTACTAGAAAATCGCGTTATTTTTGTGCATTGCATCGTCATCATCATGCATTGTTTGTCTGCATTATTTGAAAAGCCTAGTTTTGATTTATACAAATACCCCTCTTACTTTCAAACACAAAAACCCCGATCGCATCGGAGATTTTATTTGTCTAAAAACTGTTTGCAAAATGGCCTAGTTTTAAATTAGACAAGACAGAACAAACACACCTTTTAAAAACAGCCCCCCTAAATCCTACTCCCACCAAATCCTATCCTACCCACCACTCCCAAGCCGCCACCTCCCCCTCTCACCCGAAACCTACCCACCTTCCACCTCAGCAATCCAGCCCCCTCTCCCTCTCTTTCGCACCCAGCCCACTCTTACCCACTCTCTCTACCCCACTGGCCCCACACGTCATCCCCACCCACACAACCTGTCCACACCTGCCAGCCGACCTACCCTGCCCACACACACCCACTCCCTGGCTGACCCTCCCACGCCACAGGCCAACCGTCTGCCACCCCCGACCCAGACCCCACGCACATTCTGGCCCGCTCTGGCCCCACCTGGCCCACCACACAGCCCCACACACACCACACACGCACACAGTACCCGGTCCACCAACCCCCTGCCCAATCCCAGCGCCCCTGGGCCCCACCGACGCGACCCACCCGCAGCGCCCCGTCCCTACCCCGTCTCTCTCCCTCACGCGCTCCCTATCTCCCCACCTTCCTCTCTACCCGACCGCCCCCATCCCCGCCACGACTGGCGCCTGCCTCCTCTCACGGAGCTGCCTCGCCTTCTCCTTTCTCCTCCGCTCGCCCGACCTTGCCCTCGCCGGCCACCGCCTCCTCTCTTCCTCTCTCCTCGCCACCCTCGCTGTCCTCCTTCCTCTCCGTGGCCGTCATAGCCGCCAGCTTCTGCCGCCCGCCCGCTTCGCCTCCCTTCCGCTGGCTCGCCCCAGAAGAAGCGCCGCCGCCCGCCGCCAGAGACTCGCCGACGGCCGTCGCTGACCATCGCCGCGCACCGCCTCCGCTCCGCCGACCGCGCTGTGGCCGCCACGCGAACCACCTGCCGGGCGCTTGCGCCGACGTGCTCCCGCACTCGCCTTCGCCAGTTCCTCCGGCCGCCACCAAGTCTGGTCGCCCCACCCTTCTCGCACCGGCCTCCTCTGCCGGCTCGCCCCACGTCCCGCGTCCGCCTCCCCATCGACCAACCTCTGCTCCTCGTGCTCGCCCAGTGATACAAGAAGGACCTCCTCCCGATGGCGCTGTTCACGCTCCTCCGCACCGTGTCCTTCGCCGCGTCTCCCGTGATGCGCTTCTGCTTCGTGTCCTTCTCCGACAGGCCCGTGCGTGATCTCCGCACCGGGTCCGCGCTCATGGCCGCCGTCTTCCAGAAGCAGCTGCGGCTGTCCAGCGAGGGGCACCACCGCCACAACGTCCTCCTATGCGCCTCCCGGGATCCACCATCAGCACCTCGCCGCCGTCCGCCGCGCCTCTCTCGCCGGCCCGCTCGGCTTGTGTATGTGTGTGTATGTTGTGGCACTCGCGGGCACCAAGTTCTCCTCTCGGGCCTTCAAGATCTCCGTCACCGAACCCTTGAGACCTCCGACACGGAGCGGCGATGCATGACCTTGAGAAGGCCGACACGGTCCAAGATCCTCGGGACGCCAAGACCATCTACACGGGTCCGAAGACCGATCACGGCGCGCCCGAACCCCGTCAGAACACGCAAGACCCCTGGCGCTTTGTAGCATCCCAGTTGTCTAACTCCTGTAATGCTACATGTTATAATAATAAAATGGGCCACTTCCAACATATAATTGTTGCATCATCATCATATCATGCTCATGTCATCATGTCACCTTGCATTTGAGCATCATATAAAACCCTTTCTTGTTTGGTTCTTACCTCATGTGCATGATTAATTGTATTTGCCTCTTGATATTGTATTTGGCTCTTGATATATTGTTAAATGCCCAAGTTGAGTTGAGGGCATCTCTCTTATTGACTCCACCACCTTTTATTTCACCACCTTGTAATTCCACCATCCAACTAATCTGAGCTTGGCATTTTATTGATTTATCTCTAGCTCATGATTGGTTGTTTGGATTACACCCTTAGTCCTTGCTTGGCCTTGCCACCTTTTGGGAATGCATATGAATAATGCCATGTTAATATTATTGTTTTCACAAGGATAAGTTGGCATTAATTATGTTGCATGGGCCATGCAAGTGCCACCTTTTCTAGTATTTGGTTTTTACTTGAAATTCTAAGTGGATCATCTTCCCTTTGTTCATATCTTTGTTGGCTTGTAGTTTCCTTCACCATATCTTCTATCTTTTTCCCCTTTAGCTTAACCTCTTGTCCCCATGCTCCATGCACACACATGTGCTCATGGGGCATGCACAACCCTAAAACCCTCCTTGTCTCTTGGATCTTGCTTGGTCATGTTGGAGCATGCATGGATCATAGAGCACCCTTCATCACATGGCCATCTCTCTCTCTCCCTCTCCCTCTTTTTCTTGCTTGATCTTGCTTAGGGCTTGTTTGGAGTTGCTTGATCAACTGAAGTGCCACCTCCCTCTTTCTTACCCCCACCTCTTAGCCAAACCCAACAATCCACCCCCAAACCCCAAACTAACTAAACCTAAACCCTAAGCCACCCTTTCCCCTAATCTACATCTCCCCTAGCAAAAACCCTAAGTACCCCTTTCCCTTCCTAGCTTCTAGCTTGATCACCATGTCCTACTCCATCTCTCCCCTCTCTCTTCCATGCAGGCCCCACCCCAGCACCCTACCAGCTAACCTTCCCCCCCCACGCGACCAGGGACCCCCTAACCCTAGCCCTAGCCCGAGCCGGCCCCTCTCCCCTCTCCTCTTTTCCTCCCTCTCTGCCTCACCTGCCCACGCCCCCAGGCCCACCTGCCTCCTGCCTCGCCTACCCCACCTGCCAGCACCCTCTAGTGCCCACCTGCCTGCCTTGCCCTGGCCTGGCCGTGCCGTGCACGTGAGCAAAAAGGTGGTACCCTGGCCAGAGCTGCCCCTCCCCCACGCTAGCCCCCCTCGCCCTCGTTCCTATCCTTCCCTTTCCCCTCCTAGCCTCTCCCAGATCCACTCCCAGAGGCCTGCCTCGCTCCCCTCCTCTGGCCTCCTTCTCCACCGCCGGCCACGCCGGTCTACCACCTTCCCCCGTCGATCTAGCTGGTGGCGTGTTGCTGCAAGGTGTCGAGGAAGCCCCCTGGAGCCCCTGCGACGCCCCTGGACCCAGACGCGAGGAGGAGACGCCCCCAGCAGCCCTGCACGTCGACGCCACGCCGGAAACCCTAGCTTCGCCCGACGTCAGCCTCGCCGTTGATCGCCTGCACCCCGAGCCTCGCCACCGTCACCGACAGCCTCGCGGTGAGCCTACCTACCCCCCAGACAACCTCGTCCTCGCCGTAGCCCTCTGTACCCGCCGGACCTAGCGTGAAGGCGCTCAGGCGCTGCCTTGTCGCTGTCACAGCACCAGCTCACCTAGCCGCTTAGCCCCCCTCCTAGCATCTCCCCAAGCCGCCAGACTGGTTCGCCCATCACAGCGTCCGCGGTCGGGATCGAGCCCGTGCGCCTGCTTCTCCGTCGTTGCTTGTTCAGTTCGTCAGCAGAGAAGATCCACAGTACCAGTGGGTTGTTTTGCGAAAAAACCCCTGCGTTTTTTGTTCCCAAACCGCGCTCCCCAAACCCCACCTGTCGGTGGCTTGGCTCTTTTATAAAAAGGCTCCTGCGTTTTTCTTTTGTCAACCCGCGGTCCCTCCTGTTTCCCAGACACTGGTGTGTGGGTCAGCACACGCCTGGCCCCACCTGTCTGCGACCCAGGCTGGATTAGGCTGTGTATAAAACATCACAGAGACTGATTTAAAATTCAAATCTAATTTAAATTATTCAAAATTCAAATTCAATTCAGTTTCAAATAACTTTTCCATACTAAATCCAAATTTGACAAATAATATATGTTTGGATATCAGCAAAATGAGAGGATTCCAAATATGCCATCCATTTTGCCTTTTGCACAATTAAAATTCCAAGTTTATCTAAATTACCCAATTGCCACTAGAATTTAAATAATTCATAACTTTTGTTTCCTAAATCCAAATTTAGCACATGATGTGTCTAAATTGATCAGCTCGACGAGACCTTTCTGTTTATGCTATCCATAACTTCAATTGCAGCATGCATCATATAAACATATAGTGAACAACAACTGTTATGGCAACAAATGTGATTCCGAAACCCCATCAAAATGTTATTACCTGTCTTCCACACCTCACCATGCCATGCTACCTTACTTGCCATGTAAATTGTGCATCATTCATCATGGCATGATTGTTTGCTTGACGCATCTTATTCATATGCTTGTGCTCTATATTCATGTTGGCCTTGTTTGTTTGGTTTTTCTCGGATAGACACTGAGCAGGGGTTATATCAAGAGAACCAGGAGCACTACCCAGATCCGTCCCTTGCTACAACTGAAATACCAGGCAAGCACTTCCACATGCTTGCATACATACAGTACCTATTGCCTCTATCTTATTCTTGCATCATTGAGTCGCGATTGCATTAAATTGAATCCCAAGTATGCATAGCCTTTACTTTTAAACCCCACCAAGATTGTTCCTCCATCCCATGAGCCACTACTATAGGAGTTGTTTGAGCCATGCGAGTCGTAGAACAGCATGTGTAGGGTATGTGAGTGTCTGTTGGATAACGAGGTACCTAAACAACTGAACCTGAGTAGTATGGGATAACTAAAGAAAGTGGCACCGGTGAGCAACATCTGCTATTTGGTTTTTCCTGCTCACTTGTGTCCCGTAAGACCCCGAGTACTTGATTCCTATTCCTTGATTTATCGCGCTATCCACATCCGGAGGTATATGGGACCCCCGGCCGAGCTTGATTCCGCTCTTATTTCTTGGGGCCACAAACTAGTTTGAGGTTTTATTTACGATCCTGTACTTATGCCATGCTACTTCAGATTTAAATTGTGCGAGGAGCACATCAGATCGCTTAGGATCGTGACACGATTCCGCTGTGTCGACAAGCCCAGCCACACTTTCGGTTCCCGCCGTTCACGTACCGTCCCCACAACCTTGAGCCCGTCTCGAGTCACCGCTTCGCTATGGATCTACTTAAGGGTGGCCTCAAATATTTCAATTCGGTGATTGTTCAATCGTGAAAGCCTCGTTGGTTTTGATTTGGTTTTTCCGAGGTTGATCGAGCGTGTTGTTATTGGTGCACCTGGCCGGTAAAACTTTCAAAGCCGTGTCCGCGGATATGGACGACTTGGAGCACAGTTTCTTGATCATAGACAAGCATAACTAAAGTACCGCTTTAATCGACTAAGTAACTTGACTAGTAAATAGTGCAATACTCATGGAATGGTTAATAAAATTGCCAACGGATGGGGTTGTTCGTCCGCTTCCTTGTTGGTAAGGTGGAGGAGGATGGATCGGATGAGATTACCATTATAACTGTTGTTCTTAATTCACGAACATCCGCTCATCATTGGTTAGGCGGATGGTTAGCGCTTATCCAGAGAATCGCTAGGGTTTATCTTTCGCTGCAATTCGTCACCCTGTGTTGTGTTCCCTTTAGAGGCATTAAGACTTGCCGAGTACCCTTAGGGTCTCACACGATAAATTCTTGATTCAGATGAACAGTACCTTCTCGTGACGGATCTTGGGTGGAGGAAGCCAAGATGTGGGCAACGATCGTTCGGTGTAGAGATTCCGGAACGGGATCCATGAGACCTGTAGTTGGGATGTGCTTATTTCTATGGCATCTTATGCCGATTTGCTTCTTATCCGCACTGGATTTTGTTTGCCGCCCGCATGATACTACGATGTGTGTTGTATGAGGAAGTATCCTAAAATATAGATCTATCTAGGTCATTTGAATCTTGCCGTATGGGCTATATATTTCCTTTCTTTCTAGATGGTATGGCCTGATGTACTCTTGTATGGTGGCTTGCGTACATACCCACTTGTGTACGTAGTTGATCCTTCGCCGACTCACGCCCGCCAGACAGTCCCGTTGAGAGGGTAGTGGTTGGGACGTCTGAAAGGACTACCAGTGAGTGGCTTTTGGGGCCCCACCGTACTATTTCAACCACTACCACTCATCCAGGCTTGTATCTAGGAGCGTAGTTCACCGAGGTAGTTACACGCTTGAACCGAGGGAACCTCGTCGAGAAACCCCGGTACCAGAGGTCGACATCAGACCGAAGCATCAAGGCTCCTTCACGGATCTCAAGTTCTCCGTCTCGGACGCCAAGATTGCCACGAGAACGCTCCTGAACGCTAACACCGACTCGATGGCGCGGGCCCGACAAGACCCTCGCAACGGCAAGACCGACCCCGTGGGACCCGACAAGACCTTCGCGACGACAAGAACGGCGTCGACCGGAAGAATCCGACGCGCCCCGACACCGACCCAAGTCCTGCTTCCCGGACGCGACAAGAACTATCCCCGATATCCGAGAACGATCCCGGAGTCCGAGAACGTTTCCGTCGAACCCTGGACCCTGAGACCGACCCCGAACCCCGGAACACCAAGACCGTCGAGACCCTAATGTGTGAACCCCTTCCCGAAACCCTATTTTATAACATAATACAACTTGTTGCATATTAATCATTCAACTCGCATACATATTTCTGTGGTTTGGGGGCCTTATGCCGATTCACCTCATAATTAAATATGGGGCCCATATGCGGGCAAATCTAGTCTCATATCGACCTCATTTAAATTTGTGTAGCGAACCGGTCCTATGCTTTGCCATGTTAACACCACATTTAATTTGCGGGTAGTTAAGTAACTTGAACCACCTAATTAATTGTCGGGACCCCGGTTCCGCTTAATCTGACCTAATTGCATTGCACCTTGGCCATGTCATGCATCATACATGCATCATGCCGATCTTCTGCCGTTGTATTAAATATTGCATCCGGTGTTTATTCTAGTGTTTTGCTTCTTCGCGGATAAGGCCGTTGAGTTGATGTGAGCTTCGCCCCGATCTTCGGTTGAACCTTCGACAATGTTTTCAGGCGAGCATCTCCCCCTTTCTACCTATCTTACTTTTATAGTATTTATTCCCTCCGGTTGATCTATTGCTATCTGTGTTGCGATGCTCTAGTTTCCGTACCCGTGATATCCCTCGCAGCCTTATATTGCCTTGGACACATCCTATTACCTGTTGTTTGGTAGATAGTTGTACTTGCGCGTCGTACTCGCTGGCTCAAGTGCTGTTGCGTGTTGTCAAGTGCCACAGTTGTTGATGTATTGCCGCATGTTGATGTTGGAGATGATCATAGTTTTACTTATCGTTCACTTTAATTCCTGTTTAACAACTAAAATTGAAATAAGCAGAGGCATCGGTGGGTGATAGAAAATATTTGGTTTCCGAACGCCCACTTGTGTCCCGTAGGACCCCGAGTACTTGATACCTGTTCCTTGATTTATCGCGCTATCCACATCCGGGAGGTATATGGGACCCCCCTGAGCCAGAGCTTGATTCAGTCTTATTTCTTGGGGCCACAAACTAGTTTGAGGTTTTATTTACTATCCTGTACTTATGCCATGCTACTTCTGTATTTAAATTGTGCGACAGATAGCACACTGTACTGTTTAGGTAAGCGGAGTGATTTCGCGGTATCGACACCCCGAGTTTTCGGGTTCCCAGTCGCTTACAGCCATTGTCGCAAACCTTGAGTCCGTCTCGGAGCTAGCTTACTGCTATGGTAAGACTCAAGGGTGGCCCTGAAATAATTCTGAACTGTGATTGCTTAGTCGTGAAAGCCTCGTTGGGTTTTGATTTGGTTTTTCCGAGGTTGATCGAAGGTGTTGCTATTGGTGCACCCCGCCGGTAAAACTTTCTGAAAGCCGTGTCCGCGGATATGGACGACTTGGAGCACAGTATCTCGACCATAGACAAGCATAACTAAAGTTTATTGCTATAAATTTGACTTTATAATGACTAGTAATCAGCTTCACTATAATGGAATGGCTAAATAATACTGCCCACAATTGCTTGTTTGGAGTGTCGCTTGCGGCCATTGTACCTGACTAGTAAGTATTGCAACTACAACGGAATGGCTAAATAAAAGTACCAACAACTGCTGGGTTTTTGGATTATCTCATACTATAAGTGTTGCCACTATAATGGAATGATTAACTAAAAGTGCCCACTGCTTATTTTATCAGGACGACTATCTTACCTGACTAGTAATTGCTGCAACGATAACGGAATAACTAAAACTGCCCACTGTGTGAGTTCCTCGGTTGACTTCCTCGTTTGGTCTCGAGGGGGAAACACCAGGATGGGTTTGTTTGGTGTTAGCTTCAGGTTGGATCCGGATAGGTTATTCTTACCCCTCTCTGATAACCGCCAGTTGTATCGAGTCTCTATAGGTTGTTTAGTGCTACGCCGCCGCTTGATCCACCATACCTATGTAGGCGAGGACCGCCAAATCTAGCCTCGCTGTAATCGCCTCGATCTGACGCCTCTTTTTCCTTTGCCCTTGCGGCACCCTTTTATTTAAGCAGGTTTTGAGATCGACGTCGTTAGCAGGGTTACCCTTCCGGCTTGGCCTGGGCAGGGTTATGGACGCCATTGGTTATTCTTCAGGGCTCTTAGCCCCATTTGCATCTTGTCCATAGTCGGACGCTCCATATTTTCAAGGTGATTTGGATCTTTGCACTGTATATCTGTATTCTTGACTCATGGAGTCGTGTTGTATATATATATATATCTGTTCTGTGGGTCCCATCGAGGACTGTTGTGTCATGTTATTACTTCGTTTTCCACCCGCACGAAAGTGCCTGGTGGGCACCTTTGAATCGTTTCTATGCGGGTTTGGCGGGTTTTCGCTAAAACTTGCATAGGGCCGATTCTGAGGGTGTTACAGGAAGGTAGATACACTACCTTAGTAACCCACAACTAGTGACGCCCCCATTTGATAGATGATAGTGCTAAGCTAAAGTTGCTCAATCTAGATGGGAACAAATGATTATGAAAACCTTGGAATGATGAGTCATTCTATTGAAATGTTTTGACATGTGTTATGGACACAATGGGTTGAAGATGATTATGAATGGAGTATGTGAACTGACTTTGATAAAAACTGATGGTTGGGTTCGGATGCGATACCATTCCAATTTTACCGTACAACCACAATACCCGAATTTGGGTAGGGCTTGACTGGAAGTTTATGTGTCTTAGTATGGGTTCCCTCGCGGAACGAGGTGAGCTGAGGATACCTTGTGAATGTGACTGTCCACCTATGCAGTTCCCAAGATGACATATGGTCATGGTTGGGAGGCCAAACTCATAGGAGATGTGCCTATACTAGGGTGTGTAATTGAAAGGTTAGGATTGATTATCCGCATACCAAGTATGATGATTCAGGATTATCCCTGACGGATGTATCTAATGTTGTGGTGAAAGTGTACTACCTCCGCCAGAGTGTCAATCTATTCGAATAGTCGCGTCCGCGCTTATGGACAGTTGGATGGCCATACTGTTCCGTTGTCAGAAGTTTTCGAAAATGACCCGTGACTTGAATGGTGATTTTGACATGAACCCACAGGTTGTGGAGATGAAAGTAGGTTCCCACCTAAGTAACTTAGATAACTAAAGTTAGGATTTTATTACTAGATACAGGTTGAAATAAAATTGGCTTGTGGCAAACAAACCTAGAGATTAGGATTCCTATTAGAATGTCCTTACTGATTTAGTGACAGTTTGCGAGTACTTCAAAGTACTCATGGCTTTGTCCCTGGCTATTCCCATGGCCAGACTATGAAGGAGACTACGAGGAGGATGGACAACAGGATGCTTACGATAACTAGGATCATCTCCCATCATCAGCATTACCTGTGACCCTGAAGATGGAGCTGCTACTATGCTATTATTATTCTGCTGCTTTGATTGTAATCAGACCTAATCATGAGATCAACTATTTATTAGACTATTATGGTTTGTAATGGATGATGAACTATGATACCAATCTGTTATGTCTCGCAAAAATGGTAATCCTGGGATTGCGATGTACGGCATAACAGGCACCTTGGATTAAAAATCCGTGTGTTGACAATATATGTCCTTGTGCATATCACAAGGATCGCTCACACCGCCCGCAGGATCATATCCGAAATGAAGGCACACATATATAGTTGTGCCCTAGCATTTTAATCATCGTGCGTTGAAACAAGCAAGAACCAAAAACATAAACACGCCGGGAGCTAACAAATTTCACATATTATGGAGTGCCTCAATGGTGAGCTCCTCGAAGATGTCCGAGGACGGCATCCTAAGACATCTTCGAGAAGCTCCGCCGTAGTGGTGTCCCTGCTCTCGCACACCAACTTGCAATTTATAACTTATCTAGCTAGATCAATACATCGGGGGAGCTAACTAATTTCACATTTTAGGGAGTGCCTCTATGGCGAGATCCTCGAAGATGTTTGAGGACGGGATCCTAAGAAATCTTCGAGAAGCTTCGTCTTAGTGGTGTTCCTGCTCTCACACACCATCTTCCTTGCAGTTGATAACTTCACAAGGATGCCTATTTATAGATTAAGCAGCACAACATAGTGTTGACACTCATGACATAATGTCAACACTCACCCTTTTCATAATGTCTCCACCCACCGAAATAGTATCGCCACTCACTGGCATAGTGCCGCCACTCACGACATAGTGTCGACACTCACCCATGTATCTGTGTCACCACCTACCGAATACTGTCGTCACACACGTTTAGTCATGGTTGGAGTCTCCTTTAGTCCCGGTTGGAGACACCATCCGGGACTAAATGGGCTCACGTCGGTCCCAGCCTGCCACAACCTCTTTATGTCCCAGTTGGTGTGCCAACCGGGACTAAAGATATGGAGTAGAAAGTTTTTAAATCAGTGCATAGTTTTAGTATGTTGCATGTCATCGCATTATGTGCTTTTATTTTTAGTCTGGTACTAATTTTAGCATCGTCATTCTGTTTGATGTACTTATATAATGCAGATGAGCTGGCCATGGATGTACGCTGACCGAATCTCTGGCGAGTTCATTAAAGGCATGTGTTCTTTTCTCGTTGTGCTAAGGAAAACAATCAGCATGGTTTTATGTGTTGTCCATGTGGTGATTGTTGGAATCAGAAGGAATACTCTTCCTCAAGAGTCCTTCATGACCATCTGTTTTAGTATGGTTTCATGTCTGGCTATAATTGTTGGACCAAGCACGAAGAAAGAGGGGTTATGATAGAAGACAACAAAGAAGAAGAGAATGATGATAACTATCCTATGTCCCCTGAATACGGTGGTACTACAATGGAAGACAATGATGAAGAAAAAGCATAAGAACAAGCATCATATATGACGATCTTGGTCAGGACATTGCTGATGCAAAGGGAGAATGCAAAAGCGAAAGGGAGAGGTTCAAATTTGATCAGATGTTAGAGGATCACAACAAATTGTTGTACCCGAATTGCGAAGATAGCCACAAAAATCTAGGTAGCACACTAGAATTGCTGCAATGGAAGACAGAGATTGGTGTGACTGACAAGGGATTTGAAAAGTTTCTCAAAATAATAAAGAAATTGCTTCCAAAGGATAACGAACTGACCTCCAGTACATACAAAGCAAAGAAAGTTGTCTGCCCTCTAAGATTAGATGTGCAAAAGATATATGCATGCATTAATGACTACATCCTCTACCGCGGTAAGGAGTACAAGAATTTGGATGCATGCCCGGTATGCACTGCATTGCGGTATAAGATTAGACGAGATGAGCCTGGTGATGTTGAGGGCGAGCACCCGAGGAAGAGGGTTCCCGCCAAGGTGATGTGGTATGCTCCTATAATACCACGATTAAAATGTTTGTTCAGAAACGAAGAGCATGCCAAGTTGTTGCGATGGCACCGAAAGTAAGCATTGAATACATATGTTAACCCTCCATAAAGAATGTAAAATAAAGTTTTGAGCTATGTAGTTCATGTCAACAATACTAATAAGGATGGGATTCCAAGTAGCTTTTGTTTCAAAAGTTGCATATGGTTTATGTGTTAAACATTTTACAATTTGAATGTCTCATTCACCTTTACCAATGAACTGATGCTACAACATGTCATTGTATAGCATAGGTTATCATAAAAATTGCATCACTGAGGTGCCTCTTGCACCTGTGTGACTATATGCCCAACATACGTTTTGTAGCTAGGAAGCATGATTCTTTTGTGTTATTTTCATAAGGGGCATATCTCCATATTTCAGAAGACAAGACAAACAAACATATGAGTCTTCTCGATAAATTTATTTTGAAAAGAGTGTCATAAATTGTCATGTTGTAAGTTTCCACCATGTCATGCATGGGTTTGGCTAGTAGCCCAGGAGAATTTTATCTTTCGTTATGCCTACTCCAGTGTGTAGTGCAAGACAAAGCAAGAACAAACATGATATTTTGATAATAGATATTGTAAGCTTGTTCCATGATAGCATGGTTTGGCTAACAAACAACTTATAAGATGTAAAGAACATAAAGTTCCATAGTGGTATCACCCCAAACCTTACTTTCATATGAGCTTTAGATTACACAGAAGAGATGATTTTGAATATTTTGGAGGATCAACATGCATAATATACTTGGAAGTAGCTTTTTCCACAAATAGGTAGATATGCCTCTTCTAGTTTAAGGGGTTTGGAACAAGTCTTAGCTTGCATTGTGAGGGCTTAGCAAAAAGAGATATAAAGAGTGTGACATCTAGTTCATAATGCCAACATTTGTTTTATCACCTTAATCCTTATGGTTGAACATAGATATACATGAGCAAAGGGTACAAATTAATAGGCACAAACAAATCATATTCATGTAAAGTATTTGAGCTTAGTAACTAGGCATAACATGAATTTTAGCCTTTTGCTTTTATCCCCCTTTTTTATTTTATTTCAAGACATCCATATTCAGTTTTAATATCATCATGGCAAAGTTTCTTTTCAGTAGCTTAATCATAAACATGCATAATTATTCATGATGTTGGTCCTTTATTTCAAACAAAAGTAAAATAAACAAAACAGACGCTCCAAGTTTCTACGATTGTTTTATGTTGCTTGAAAAACAAAGTTTAGAAATTTGCAAACCGAGAGTTTAATAAGTCCCGTGGGGTGCCTTGGGCATCCCCAAGCTTATGGTTTTCACCATACTTGTATTGCTATTGGTGTTATGTTCCTCTATTCCGTGTCAAAAAACTTCAACACAAAACTTTTCTCCCATCTCTTTTATGAGTGGTGACATTAGTGGCAGAAAAGCATAATAGTTGCTGCATATATATCGAAGAAAAATTCTTTCTAAATGTTCTAGCAAGCATATAATGTGTCTACACATTGCAAGCATATATTATAGATCATAGCAATCATTTTAGGACACTTGGGAATGGTTAAAACAAAACATGGCTGAATTTGTCCAGATTCTCAGCAGCAGCAAAATGAATGTATTTCTCCCACTTAAACATGTTAGGAATTTTAGCCTATTTTTGTGCATACATGGGATGAAAAGTTTTAAATTCTTTGTAAATATTAGCATAATCAGAGTTATAGAAAAATTAGAAAAAAATTGCACTAAAAACTATTCTATTGAAATTTGCTACTCCATATGTTTAACTTTATAACATCCAAAATGGGTTCCACTTGGTACTTTATTAAAAATTACAGAAAGAAAACCAAAATAAAACCCTCTTGCTACAACAAGAGTTCAAAGCAAAATACAAAAGAAATAAAACTCTCTATTTGGTGGTGTCTTTGTCTCTGGTGTGCTCTGTGTCGAGGACTCCCCGGGGGATCCACATAGAGGCGTTTTTAGGTCAATATAAGTCCCCGGACGACCGAGGAGGGAAAGAGGGCAGGTGGCACGCCCCCTGGGCTGGGCGCTCCACCTGGGCTCTTTTGGGCCTCCTGGCCCTCTAGTTGAGGTTCTTGTGCTCCAGATGCTTCTCGTGGATAAATATTGACATCCCCAAAATCTCATGTCCATTTGACTCCGTATAGGTCCTGAAACATCAAAAACATTGAAAACAGGGTTTTTATGCCCTACAGGGTTATAACCAAAATAAAGGGGATCATTGGTAAATCCGCAAAAATCAATGTAAAACATGGATATAACAATATATGTGATGCAAATATGTGGATAAACATGTTAACAAACTACAAAGGTCGTGTATGTATTTTACATGCATTGCCTAGGTAAAAAACCACTGTGTCAACTCTTTGTCATGTGCGAACTCCGTCGAAACCTTCATCGTCGAGAAGATCCAAACGCATGTTCATCCCCCTCACGAATCCACGGATCGTTGGATCCCTTTTTCCTTAATGTAACACAAATCTCCGACATTTGGCGCACCAGGTAGGGGTTGAGGCGCGCTTCTGAGATCTTAAATAACCGTGACGCCAGGGTTCCTCGCGTCGACACCTGTGTCATGCATGTCCCACAAGGAAGGGCGAGCGTACCCCAGGGAAACCAGAACTTCCACAGTGTTGTGTTATCCTGACACATCATCGGCTAAATAAAAGGGAGACTCCCCCACCCATTCCTCTCGAGAGGCGCTGCTCCCCGAGTGTACTGACGTGTCCTTGTCACACGCCGTATCACCCCGCGGGCACGAAGTCACGCTCACACCAGGGGGTGCGCGCCTCATTGTGAAAGAGCTTCTCTGCTACTCACCCGCAGAAGCTGCACAAGAGGAGTCACACGCGCCTCTCACTACGCTCGTTGACGTTATGTGGGCCAATACGGACCCGGCTTCCCTAGGATCCTAGGTAGGAGAAGTGTCCCACGGCGTGCCTCCTCCTATCCCTTTTTCCGTTCGAGCTGGAGGCTCAGGGAGCACGCATTCCTTTCATGAAGCATGGTTGCCGCATGTCAACTACAACACACAAATTATTCGTCCAATGGAGGATGCTCGTGTGACCCTTGCGTGACGCTGTGAGCGTGATA